>CM051367.1:6993775-8193775 GCA_028015245.1 Cardamine occulta
TGTCAAAATTATAATTCACAAGATCATTACACGTGTCGGTTGATCGATAAGATTATAACATATTTCATAAAAATTATGTTAATTTTGTTTTTTTAATCAAAAAGAAAAATCAAAGAAAAAAATTAAATAATAAAGTGGATAATTTTTAGTTTCTATTTTTCTAATATATGTTAAATCTTTTTATTTCAATAAAATTTAAAAAATTTTCTAAATTTAGATTTTTATATTATTATACTATTTAAATACCAATAAACTTATAGAATTTCAGAAAATTGTGAAAGATTTTGGCGAGTGAAAGAAAAAAATGATACTCGGTTTGGAACCGATTGAAGATCTAAACCAGATGATTGAAGATCTTACCAGAAGAACTTCTCGCCTATATATAGCGAGAATATAACCGCAGGTTATCCAATTCGTTTTTTCATATCTCACACTATGCATGTGCATTCGGGTTTGGTTCAGTTTTTTTGGGTTTTTGGGTTTAGAAGCCTATGATCCATTCGAGTATTTATAATATTTTGTTTGATTCTGTTGTTCCAAGTTTGAGTAAGGTTCCGGTACACAAATATCAGAAAAATAAATGAAAAAATTGATGAAAATTTCATAAATATAACTATTAACTTTTAGATATTTTTTTGTTAATTTTGGATATTTTAATTATTTAAGTATAAAAATAATTGATATTTTTGGGTTTATAATTGTAGGGTAATTAAGTTAAATAAAATTTGAATACAATTAATATCTATATAATTGTATATTTCAGATATCCATTTGTTTTTGGTTTGGTTCGGGTTTAGTCTTTCATATATATGAGTTTTGAATCCATTCAGATTTTTGTCAGGTTGGTACCCCTTTTTGGGTTAGATTCGGTTTAGCTATTCGAGTTTAAGATATTTTTTCTAAACTTATCTTATACGGTGATTGAAAAAATAAACAACATAATAGAATAAAAAACTACTAGACATGATATAGATTTTTAATATATTAATAACAAAATTTTAATATAGAAAGTTAAATTAATTAATTTATTTAAAAATAAATATTTGTAAACTAACTATCTTTTTTAACTAAAAATTAAAAGTTCAGAGAGTGATAAATGTGGATATCTAAAAATATTCAGTCTTTTTGCCTCTTTGATTCCAATCTTCGTTGAATAATTATGAAGTTACTTTTGCTATTTAAGTTCCAAAAATTGGATACTAGGGGAGGCTCATAGGTGTTAGAGGAGGAGGGAGGACGCAGCGGTAGACATAAAATTTAGTATTAGATTTCGTTATCCTACTTTAGTAAAAGCCAATGTAAAAATGTCACATTCGCCTTACTTTAGAATTTCAAGAGCCGGTTTGTTGTAGACGACTAGACGTCCTTTGTTCTCACATCCAACATATTGGATACATTTTTTTTTGTTTTTGATAAAGTATTGGATACATTTCTTCATTCGATTTCTTGGGTTTTCTTAACAAATAAATTTGTTTATGTCTCCATTTCTATTTAAAATTGTTATGCTGATAAATGAGTTGTTGCTCATAATTACAAAACTTATGTTGCTGTTTTTGTTGTTAAAGAAACAAAACATATGTTGCACAATGATTGTTCCGTTTGCTAAAAAAAGAAATTAAATTTCTCCAGCATTTTGCCACGTCATTAGCTGAGATATGTGACTAATCGCTAATCACATTTTACTTTGTCGTTTTCTTAAATTTTTCAAAAAATTTAAATCTATTTGAGAAGAAATTTTATATCACTAGTTTTCGTTTGTTGGGTAAAAAGTTAAATGTAATATATATGCCTTGTTGGGTAAAATGTTAAATGTAATATATCTGGGTCAATTATTGAAATAGATACTTTTTTTTTTTTTTTTGCGAAAACATGAGCATCTCCAACACTTCATATTTGAAGTGTGTGTATGTTTGTCTCCAATAGTAACACTTTAAACGTAACTTTAAAACTATTTGCAATTTACATTATAATCCTCGTATTAATCATAATTAATTAATATCATAAAACACTTATAAACAACTTGAAACATACATTAAAAATATTACAATCAACATTTAACAGATAAAACATTACATTATACCGTAAAATTACATATTAATAATAATAAAATACATAAACTAAAAAATTACAAATAAAATATCAAATTACTCACTAAAACTATTTCCATAATTCTCCCATATATGATCAATAAATACATTTTGAAGTGATAAATCAGTTTCTTTATTTTTGATTTGTATTATTTTAAAAACATATTTGAATTTATATATAAAAATTAAATTTATAAAATTATATATGAAATATTTGTGAATTATAAAATTTTCTAGACTAAAATGATAAAATAAGCAAAATTAATAAGATTATGTATATGATATATAATTGTAGGGATTAAAATGCAAATAAAAAGATGAAACTTCAAATTTTGAAGTGTTGAACATTGACACTTCAAATATGGAGTGTCACTGTTCAACATTTCAAAATTTGAAGGTTTGAAGGTTGCTTTGAAGTGTCAAAAACTTCATATTTGAAGGGATAGAGTGTTCCCTTGGAGAGTAAAATTTTAACTAAAAAGTCCTTATTTGATAATAAATATCAAAACTGCTTATTTATAAAACTTTTCCCTAAATAATAATGAAAATAGAAAAACAACAACATGTCATACAAGTGTTAACCAACCACCATTCTCTGTACTTATATGATCAGTTTTTGGATCATGCACATGAATGGAGCGTAACATCCGACCTTAGTTTAGTTGGTAGATCAAAATACAGTAGTACTAATCTTTTGCATTTATGATAAAATGTTGTACATTTCCTATCTCATTGTTGTTTTTATGCTAAAATTGAATATTGGTTTACGCAACAGTAAACCCTATCATTTGATAACTCTATATAGAAACGTTAAGAGTAGAATTGATGTTAAAAACATGGCTAAAAATCACAAGGGTGATCCTCACAAACTAAATATCCAACCGTATATTTTTCTTACTATATATCGTATCAAAAAATTTATGAGATTTAGTCAAAAGAGTTATCATTTCATCTTATATTTTGGATGTGACGTATACTTTTGTCAACTATTTTCTTTAAATGATTAGTTCTTTTTTTCTAAATTCATGCAAATTACTTTTCAATGACTGTCCATTGTAACTGGCGTGAATGAAGTATATCATAATCCAACCTTAGCTCAGTTGGTAGAACGGAATATTGTAGTTGAAGCAGAATATCCTTAGGTCACTGGTTCGAATCAGGTAGGTTGGAACCTTTACCTCTTTTTGTTTGTGTTGCACGGGTAAATTAAGAATTGAACATTTTGATCTTGGATTTGGAATTTGCTTGGAATAAAACTAGATAAAATAAAAAAATTGCTCTATTTTTTCAACAATTGCTATCTCTAGATCTATGAAAGCAAGAGAATTATACTCTGCCAAACATGGTACCAATATGGAATCGAACCCTGGTGGGAATTGTTCTCAGCTGAGACTCAACCACTTTGAACAGGCTCGATTAAATAATGTAAATCTTCCTGATCTTTATCTAAGACATAAAGGAAATCTACTTGCACAACAAGTAACATAAAGAACTAGAGAATATTTTTCTTTGGACTTTACGGGCTTCATTTCATAACTATCATCTAACACTTAAGTATATTAGTTATCATATGATCTTTTTATTAAACCATTAGTAATTGAGACTTTAAATTTTTTTTTAGAAACAACAAAAGATAGATCTTGCTATTTGAAGGATTGTGGGATGTGCCTATAAGTTATCAACTTCCTTATTCAAGGGTATAGTGAAAAGACTTACCCACCTTCTCGCATGATTTTTATTTAATAGACTTTCAATAATTTAACGATCACAATCATTTCTAGATCTGAACAGTACACAAATTCTAAGAGTAATATATTTTACTTAAACGTAAGTTAGAATTCCTTATATCACAAAAATAACTCTATAGAAAATTTTCTCATCCATTTCAGAAAATGTTTCGGTACAAAACAAATAATTAAAAGAAAATAGTTTTTAGGTTTATAGGGTTTTTAATATTTTCATTTAGTTGATGAATTATACCAATCATACTTTGACTAATTCTTTATCAGTATTGATCTTCATTTAAGAAACAACTAATAATAGAAAGATTGCTCTATATAAAATTATGGATTCATCTTGGCAAAGTTGACGTGCCCGAGTGATTTTCGGGAATGACTAGAAATCATGTGGGCTTTGCCCGCACAGGTTCGAATCCTGCTATTCACGCTCTAGAATTTCCTTTTCGGAAATGTTTGTAAAAGTCAAATTTTTTTTGAATAGTTTTATTTTATTGGGTAAATTTAATATATCTGTGACAAACCTCAAAAATATGTCATAGAAATGATTAACTTATCAGTCTCACTGTTCTCTCATCTACATACTTATAAAATAGGTCAATTGTCTAATTGTTTACTCAGCTACATGCATGTAATGTTATGATACAACCCCCGACCTTAGCTCAGTTGGTAGAGCGGAGGACTGTAGTAGACGAAGAATATCCTTAGGTCACTGGTTCGAATCCGGTAGGTCGGAACCGATTTTCCCAAGGTTTTTTCATTGTGTTTGATGATCGCGTTGACATTACGCTTTATAAAAATTTTCTTGAAACATTTCATGTTTGGAACACTAAGAAGTGGATGGATATAGTTTCACTTGATACTAAAAATTTTGGTCGTTGTTTTGTTTACAATAGGGCCAAGAAATTGTTTCTTCCCTCCAATGAAACAGTTTAGGAAACTTATGATAGAAATACACCTTGTAGTTCTTGCATTTTTATGTTAAACGGTTGTACATTTTCTATCTTGTAGTTAATTTTTTATACCAAATTTGAATATTGGTTTAGGCGACAGTAAGCCCTATCATTTGAGAACTCTATACCGAACGTGTTAAGTGTATAAATGATGTTTAAAACGAAGCTAAAAATCAAGAATGTGGTCCGCACAAGCTAAATATCAAACCGTTTATTTTTGTACCATCGTATCCAAATATTTACGAGATTAATCAAAAGAGTTATCATTTCATCTTATATTTTGGATATGCTGTATACATTTTTCATGTGTTTTATTATAATGATTCGTTCTTTTTTCAAAAGTCATGCAAATCAGTTTTCAATGAATGTCCATTGTAACTGATGTGAATGAAGTATAGCATAATCCGACCTTAGCTCAGTTGGTAGAGCAGAGGACTGTAGTTGACGCAGAATATCCTTAGGTCACTGGTTCTACTCCCGTAGGTCGGATTCTTTACCTATTTTTGTTTCCGTTGCATCGGTAAATTAAGAATTGAACGTTTTGATATTGAATTTCGAATTTGCTAGGAAGAAACTAGATTAAGTAAAACAATTGCTATCTCTAGATCCAAAAAATAGTGAGAGGGTAAACTATCATCTAACACTTAAGTATATTAGTTATCATATGATATTTTTATTAAACAATTAGTAATTGAGATCTGAACAGTACAGGTAAAACTTCTAAGAGTAATATATGTAAGTTAGAATTCCTTATATTCTAAAAAATAACTCTACAGAATTTTTTCTTTTCCATTTCAGAAAATCTTTCGGTAGGTAACAAATATTTAAAAGTAAAATAGTCTTTAGGTGTATAGGGTTTTAATATTTTCATTTAGTTGATGAATTATACCAAACATGCTTTGAATGATCTTCTTATCAGTATTGATCTTCATTTAAGAAACACATAATAATAGAAAGATTGCTCTATATAAAATTATGGATTCATCTGGGCAAAGTGGATTTGCCGGACTGGTTATCGGGCATGACTAGAAATCATGTGGGCTATGCCCGTGCAGGTTCGAATCCTGCTGTTCACGCTATGGTATTTCCTTTTCGCAAAGTTTTTGAAAAGTCAAATTTTTTGAATATTTTTATTTTATTGGGTATATATAATATATCTGTGACAAACCTCAACAATATGTCATACAAATGATTCACTTATCAGTCTCCCTGTTCTCTCATATACATACTTATAAAGTAGGTCAAATGTCTAATTGTTTACTCATCCACATGCATGTAGTGCTATGGTACAACCCTGAACTTAGCTCAGTTAGTAGAGCGGAGGACTGTAGTAGACGCAGAATATCCATAGGTCACTGGTTCGAATCCGGTAGGTCGGAACCAATTTTCCCAAGGTTTTTTCATTGTGTTTGATGAGCTTGTTGACATTATGCTTTATAACAATTTTCTTGAAATATTTCATCTTTGGAATACTAAGAAGTGGATGGATATCATTTAACTTGATACTACAAATTTTGGTCGTTTTTTGTTTAGAATAGTGCCAAGAAATTGTTTTCTTCCCTCCAATGAAACAGTTTAGGAAAATTATGATAGAAAAACACCATTTGTATGTTAAAAAATTCTACATTTCCTATCTTGTTGTTTTTTTTTTGCTAAATTTAAATATTGGTTAAGGCAGCCGTAAACCCTATCATTTGAGAACTCTATACCGAATATGATGTTTATAACAAGGCTAAACATCACGAAGGTGGTCCTCACAAACAAAATATCAAACTGTTTATTTTTCTACCATCGTATCCAAATATTTACGAGAGTAGTGAAAAGAGTTATCATTTCTTCTTATATTTTGGATATGCTGTATACATTTGTCAAGTGTTTTCTTATAATGATTGGTTCTTTTTTCTAAAGTCATGCAAATCAGTATTCAATGAATGTCCATTGTAACCGATGTGAATGAAGAATAGCATAATCCGACCTTAGCTCAGTTAGTAGAGCGGAGGACTGTAGTTGAAGCAGAATATCCTTAGGTCACTGGTTCGACTCCGGTAGGTCGGAATCTTTACCTAGTTTTGGTTCTGTTGTATGTGTAAATTAAGAATTGAACATTTTGATCTTTAATTTTGAATTTTATAGGAAGAAAACTAGATTAAGTAAAACATTGCTCCATTTTTTCAATAATTGCTATCTATAGATCTAAAAAATAGTGAGAGGGTAAACTATCATCTAACACTTAAGTATATTAGTTATCGTATTATCTTTTTAATAAACCATTAGTAATTGAGATTTTAACTTTATTTTTAGAAACCACAAAAGGTAGATCTTGCTATTTAAAGGATTGTGGGATGTGCCTATAAGTTGTCAACTTTCTTATTCAATTGGATAGTGAAAAGACTCACCCACCTTCTTGCATGATTTTAATTTAATAAACTTTCAATAAATTAACAACCACAATCATTTCTAGATCTGAACAGCACATGTATAAATTCTAAGACTAATATATTATACTTAAACGTAAGTTAGAATTCCTTATATCCCAAAAATAACTCTATAGAAAATTTTATTTTCCATTTCAGAAAATGTTTCGGTAAAAATCAAAGATTTAAAAGTAAAATAGTCTTTAGGTTTATAGGGTTTTTAATATTTTCATTTAGTGGATGAATTATACCAAGCATGCTTTCACTGATCTTCTTTTTTTCTAAAGTCATGCAAATTACTTTTCAATGACAGTCCATTGTAACTGATGTGAACGAAGTATAGCATAATCCGACCTTAGCTCAGTTGGTAGCGCGGAGGACTGTAGTTGAAGCAGAATATCTTTAGGTCACTGGTTCAACTCCGGTAGGTCGGATTCTTTACCTATTTTTGTTTCCGTTGCATGGGTAAATTAAGAATTGAATATTTTGATCTTGAATTTTGAATTTGATAGGAAGAAAACTAGATTAAGTAAAAACATTGCTCCTATTTTTTAAACAATTAGTATCTCTATATCTAAAATAGTGAGAGGGTAAACTATAATCTAACACTTAATTATATTAGTTATCGTATGAGCTTTTTATAAATACCATTAGTAATGAAGATTTTGAATATTTTTTTAGAAACAACAAAAGAGAGATCTTGCGATTTGAAGGATTGTGCCTATAAGTTGTCAACTTTCTTATTCAAGGGTATAGTGAAAAGACTCACCCACCTTCTTGCATGATTTTTATCTAATAAACTTTCAATAATTTAACAATCACAATCATTTCTAGATCTGAACAGTACATATATAAATTCTAAGAGTAATATATTTTACTTAAACGTAAGTTAGAATTCCTTATATCCCAAAACATAACTCTAAAGAAATTTCTTTTCAATTTCAGAAAATATTTCGGTAGAAAACAACTGTTTAAAAGTAAAATAGTCTTTAGGTTTATAGATTTTTTAATATTTTCATTTCGTTGATGAATTATACAAAACATGCTTTGACTCATCTTCTTACCAGTATAGATTTTCATTGAAGAAACAAATAATCATAGAATGATTATTCTAAATAAAATTATGGATTTATCTTGGCAAAGTCGACGTGCCGGAGTGGTTATCGGGCATGACTAGAAATCATGTGGGCTTTGCCCGCGCAGGTTTGAATCCTGCCGTTCACGGTGTAGTATTTCCTTTTCAGAAATATTGTGAAAAGTCAAAATTTTTGAATAGTTTTATTTTATTGGGTATATATAATATATCTGTGACAAACCTCAACAATATGTCATACAAATGATTAACTTATGAGTCTCCCTGTTCTCTCATATAAATACATATAAAGTAGGTCAATTTTTTTATGGTTTACTCATCTACATGCATGTAGTGTTATGATACAGCCCCGACCTTAGCTCAGTTGGTAGAGCGGAGGACTGTAGTAGACGCAGAAAATCCTTAGGTCACTGGTTCGAATCCGGTAGGTCGGAACCTATTTTCCCAAGCTTTTTTAATTGTGTTGATGAGCGTGTTGACATTATGCTTTATAACAATTTTGTTTAAACATTTCATGTTTGGAACACTAAGCAGTTGATGGGTATCGTTTCATTTGATACTAAAAATTTTAGTCATTTTTTTGTTTCGAATAGGGCCAAGAAACTGTTTTCTTCCCTCCAATGAAACAATTTAGGAAAATTGTGTAGAAAAACACCAGGTAGTTCTTGCATTGGTATGTTAAACGATTGTAAATTTCCTATCTTGTAGTTGTTTTTTATGCTAAATTTGAATATTGGTTTAGGCAGCAGTAAACCCTATCATTTGAGAAATCTATACCAAAAGTGTTAAGTGAAAAAATGATGTTCAAAACAAGGCTAAAAATTATGAATATGGACCTCAGAAGCTAAATATCAAACTGTTTTTTTTTCAACCATCAAATCCAAATATTTACGAGATATATCAAAAGAGTTATCATTTCATCTTATATTTTGGTTATGCTGTAAAAATTTATCAAGTATTTTCTTAAAATGATTCGTTCCTTTTTTTCTAAAGTCATGCAAATTACTTTTCAATGACAGTCCATTGTAACTGACGTGAATGAAGTATAGCATAATCCGACCTTAGCTCAGTTGGTAGAGCGGAGGACTGTAGTTGAAACAGAATATCCTTAGGTCACTGGTTTGACTCCGGTAGGTCGGATTCTTTACCTATTTTTGTTTCCGTTGCATGGGTAAATTAAGAATTGAATATTTTGATCTTGAATTTTGAATTTGATAGGAAGAAAACTAGATTAAGTAAAAACATTGCTCCTATTTTTTAAACAATTAGTATCTCTATATCTAAAATAGTGAGAGGGTAAACTATAATCTAACACTTAAGTATATTAGTTATCGTATGAGCTTTTTATAAATACCATTAGTAATGAAGATTTTGAATATTTTTTTAGAAACAACAAAAGAGAGATCTTGCGATTTGAAGGATTGTGCCTATAAGTTGTCAACTTTCTTATCAGGGGTATAGTGAAAAGACTCACCCACCATCTTGCATGATTTTTATCTAATCAACTTTCAATAATTTAACAATCACAATCATTTCTAGATCTGAACAGTACATATATAAATTCTAAGACTAATATATTTTACTTAAACGTAAGTTAGAATTCTTTATATCCCAAAATATAACTCTAAAGAAATTTCTTTTCAATTTCAGAAAATATTTCGGTAGAAAACAACTGTTTAAAAGTAAAATAGTCTTTAGGTTTATAGATTTTTTAATATTTTCATTTCGTTGATGAAGTATACAAAACATGCTTTGACTCATCTTCTTACCAGTATAGATTTTCATTGAAGAAACAAATAATCATAGAATGATTATTCTAAATAAAATTATGGATTTATCTTGGCAAAGTGGACGTGCCGGAGTGGTTATCGGGCATGACTAGAAATCATGTGGGCTTTGCCTGCGCAGGTTCGAATCCTGCCGTTCACGGTGCAGTATTTCCTTTTCAGAAATATTGTGAAAAGTCAAAATTTTTGAATAGTTTTATTTTATTGGGTAAATATAATATATCTGTGACAAACCTCAACAATATGTCATACAAATGATTAACTTATCAGTCTCCCTGTTCTCTCATATAAATACATATAAATTAGGTCAATTTTTTTATGGTTTACTCATCTACATGCATGTAGTGTTATGATACAGCCCCGACCTTAGCTCAGTTGGTAGAGCGGAGGACTGTAGTAGACGCAGAAAATCCTTAGGTCACTGGTTCGAATCCGGTAGGTCGGAACCTATTTTCCCAAGCTTTTTTAGTTGTGTTTGATGAGCGTGTTGACATTATGCTTTATAACAATTTTGTTTAAACATTTCATGTTTGGAACACTAAGCAGTTGATGGGTATCGTTTCATTTGATACTAAAAATTTTAGTCATTTTTTTGTTTCGAATAGGGCCAAGAAACTGTTTTCTTCCCTCCAATGAAACAATTTAGGAAAATTGTGTAGAAAAACACCAGGTAGTTCTTGCATTGGTATGTTAAACGATTGTAAATTTCCTATCTTGTAGTTGTTTTTTTATGCTAAATTTGAATATTGGTTTAGGCAGCAGTAAACCCTATCATTTGAGAAATCTATACCAAAAGTGTTAAGTGAAAAAATGATGTTCAAAACAAGGCTAAAAATTATGAATATGGACCTCAGAAGCTAAATATCAAACTGTTTTTTTTTCAACCATCAAATCCAAATATTTACGAGATATATCAAAAGAGTTATCATTTCATCTTATATTTTGGTTATGCTGTAAAAATTTATCAAGTATTTTCTTAAAATGATTCGTTCTTTTTTTCTAAAGTCATGCAAATTACTTTTCAATGACAGTCCATTGTAACTGACGTGAATGAAGTATAGCATAATCCGACCTTAGCTCAGTTGGTAGAGCGGAGGACTGTAGTTGAAACAGAATATCCTTAGGTCACTGGTTCGACTCCGGTAGGTCGGATTCTTTACCTATTTTTGTTTCCGTTGCATGGGTAAATTAAGAATTGAATATTTTGATCTTGAATTTTGAATTTGATAGGAAGAAAACTAGATTAAGTAAAAACATTGCTCCTATTTTTTAAACAATTAGTATCTCTATATCTAAAATAGTGAGAGGGTAAACTATAATCTAACACTTAAGTATATTAGTTATCGTATGAGCTTTTTATAAATACCATTAGTAATGAAGATTTTGAATATTTTTTTAGAAATAACAAAAGAGAGATCTTGCGATTTGAAGGATTGTGCCTATAAGTTGTCAACTTTCTTATCAAGGGTATAGTGAAAAGACTCACCCACCATCTTGCATGATTTTTATCTAATCAACTTTCAATAATTTAACAATCACAATCATTTCTAGATCTGAACAGTACATATATAAATTCTAAGACTAATATATTTTACTTAAACGTAAGTTAGAATTCTTTATATCCCAAAATATAACTCTAAAGAAATTTCTTTTCAATTTCAGAAAATATTTCGGTAGAAAACAACTGTTTAAAAGTAAAATAGTCTTTAGGTTTATAGATTTTTTAATATTTTCATTTCGTTGATGAAGTATACAAAACATGCTTTGACTCATCTTCTTACCAGTATAGATTTTCATTGAAGAAACAAATAATCATAGAATGATTATTCTAAATAAAATTATGGATTTATCTTGGCAAAGTGGACGTGCGGAGGGGTTATCGGGCATGACTAGAAATCATGTGGGCTTTGCCCGCGCAGGTTCGAATCCTGCCGTTCACGGTGCAGTATTTCCTTTTCAGAAATATTGTGAAAAGTCAAAATTTTTGAATAGTTTTATTTTATTGGGTATATATAATATATCTGTGACAAACCTCAACAATATGTCATACAAATGATTAACTTATCAGTCTCCCTGTTCTCTCATATAAATACATATAAAGTAGGTCAATTTTTTTATGGTTTACTCATCTACATGCATGTAGTGTTATGATACAGCCCCGACCTTAGCTCAGTTGGTAGAGCGGAGGACTGTAGTAGACGCAGAAAATCCTTAGGTCACTGGTTCGAATCCGGTAGGTCGGAACCTATTTTCCCAAGCTTTTTTAGTTGTGTTTGATGAGCGTGTTGACATTATGCTTTATAACAATTTTGTTTAAACATTTCATGTTTGGAACACTAAGCAGTTGATGGGTATCGTTTCATTTGATACTAAAAATTTTAGTCATTTTTTTGTTTGAATAGGGCCAAGAAACTGTTTTCTTCTTCCCTCAATGAAACAATTTAGGAAAATTGTGTAGAAAAACACCAGGTAGTTCTTGCATTGGTATGTTAAACGATTGTAAATTTCCTATCTTGTAGTTGTTTTTTTATGCTAAATTTGAATATTGGTTTAGGCAGCAGTAAACCCTATCATTTGAGAAATCTATACCAAAAGTGTTAAGTGAAAAAATGATGTTCAAAACAAGGCTAAAAATTATGAATATGGACCTCAGAAGCTAAATATCAAACTTTTTTTTTTCAACCATCAAATCCAAATATTTACGAGATATATCAAAAGAGTTATCATTTCATCTTATATTTTGGTTATGCTGTAAAAATTTATCAAGTATTTTCTTAAAATGATTCGTTCTTTTTTTCTAAAGTCATGCAAATTACTTTTCAATGACAGTCCATTGTAACTGACGTGAATGAAGTATAGCATAATCCGACCTTAGCTCAGTTGGTAGAGCGGAGGACTGTAGTTGAAACAGAATATCCTTAGGTCACTGGTTCGACTCCGGTAGGTCGGATTCTTTACCTATTTTTGTTTCCGTTGCATGGGTAAATTAAGAATTGAATATTTTGATCTTGAATTTTGAATTTGATAGGAAGAAAACTAGATTAAGTAAAAACATTGCTCCTATTTTTTAAACAATTAGTATCTCTATATCTAAAATAGTGAGAGGGTAAACTATAATCTAACACTTAAGTATATTAGTTATCGTATGAGCTTTTTATAAATACCATTAGTAATGAAGATTTTGAATATTTTTTTAGAAATAACAAAAGAGAGATCTTGCGATTTGAAGGATTGTGCCTATAAGTTGTCAACTTTCTTATCAAGGGTATAGTGAAAAGACTCACCCACCATCTTGCATGATTTTTATCTAATCAACTTTCAATAATTTAACAATCACAATCATTTCTAGATCTGAACAGTACATATATAAATTCTAAGACTAATATATTTTACTTAAACGTAAGTTAGAATTCTTTATATCCCAAAATATAACTCTAAAGAAATTTCTTTTCAATTTCAGAAAATATTTCGGTAGAAAACAACTGTTTAAAAGTAAAATAGTCTTTAGGTTTATAGATTTTTTAATATTTTCATTTCGTTGATGAAGTATACAAAACATGCTTTGACTCATCTTCTTACCAGTATAGATTTTCATTGAAGAAACAAATAATCATAGAATGATTATTCTAAATAAAATTATGGATTTATCTTGGCAAAGTGGACGTGCCGGAGTGGTTATCGGGCATGACTAGAAATCATGTGGGCTTTGCCCGCGCAGGTTCGAATCCTGCCGTTCACGGTGCAGTATTTCCTTTTCAGAAATATTGTGAAAAGTCAAAATTTTTGAATAGTTTTATTTTATTGGGTATATATAATATATCTGTGACAAACCTCAACAATATGTCATACAAATGATTAACTTATCAGTCTCCCTGTTCTCTCATATAAATACATATAAAGTAGGTCAATTTTTTTATGGTTTACTCATCTACATGCATGTAGTGTTATGATACAGCCCCGACCTTAGCTCAGTTGGTAGAGCGGAGGACTGTAGTAGACGCAGAAAATCCTTAGGTCACTGGTTCGAATCCGGTAGGTCGGAACCTATTTTCCCAAGCTTTTTTAGTTGTGTTTGATGAGCGTGTTGACATTATGCTTTATAATAATTTTGTTTAAACATTTCATGTTTGGAACACTAAGCAGTTGATGGGTATCGTTTCATTTGATACTAAAAATTTTAGTCATTTTTTTGTTTCGAATAGGGCCAAGAAACTGTTTTCTTCCCTCCAATGAAACAATTTAGGAAAATTGTGTAGAAAAACACCAGGTAGTTCTTGCATTGGTATGTTAAACGATTGTAAATTTCCTATCTTGTAGTTGTTTTTTTATGCTAAATTTGAATATTGGTTTAGGCAGCAGTAAACCCTATCATTTGAGAAATCTATACCAAAAGTGTTAAGTGAAAAAATGATGTTCAAAACAAGGCTAAAAATTATGAATATGGACCTCAGAAGCTAAATATCAAACTGTTTTTTTTTCAACCATCAAATCCAAATATTTACGAGATATATCAAAAGAGTTATCATTTCATCTTATATTTTGGTTATGCTGTAAAAATTTATCAAGTATTTTCTTAAAATGATTCGTTTCTTTTTTTCTAAAGTCATGCAAATTACTTTTCAATGACAGTCCATTGTAACTGACGTGAATGAAGTATAGCATAATCCGACCTTAGCTCAGTTGGTAGAGCGGAGGACTGTAGTTGAAACAGAATATCCTTAGGTCACTGGTTCGACTCCGGTAGGTCGGATTCTTTACCTATTTTTGTTTCCGTTGCATGGGTAAATTAAGAATTGAATATTTTGATCTTGAATTTTGAATTTGATAGGAAGAAAACTAGATTAAGTAAAAACATTGCTCCTATTTTTTAAACAATTAGTATCTCTATATCTAAAATAGTGAGAGGGTAAACTATAATCTAACACTTAAGTATATTAGTTATCGTATGAGCTTTTTATAAATACCATTAGTAATGAAGATTTTGAATATTTTTTTAGAAACAACAAAAGAGAGATCTTGCGATTTGAAGGATTGTAGGATGTGCCTATAAGTTGTCAACTTTCTTATTAAAGGGTTTAGTCAAAAGACTCACCCACCTTCTGGCATGATTTTTATCTAATAAACTTTCAATAATTTAACAGTCACAATCATTTCTAGATCTGAACAGTACAGATATAAATTCTAAGAGTAATATATTTTACTGAAACGTAAGTTAGAAAATATTTCGGTAGTTAACAAATGTTTAAAAGTAAAATAGTCTTTAGGTTTGTAGATTTTTTAATATTTTCATTTCGTTGATGAATTATACAAAACATGCTTTGACTCATCTTCTTACCAGTATTGATTTTCATTGAAGAAACATATAATCATAGAATGATTATTCTAAATAAAATTATGGATTTTTCTTGGCAAAGTGGACGTGCCGGAGTGGTTATTGGGCATGACTAGAAATCATGTGGGCTTTGCCCGCGCAGGTTCGAATCCTGCCGTTCACGGTTTAGTATTTCCTTTTCAGAAATATTGTGAAAAGTCAAATTTTTTGAATAGTTTTATTTTATAGGGTAAATATAATATATCTGTGACAAACCTCAACAATATGTCATACAAATGATTAACTTATCAGTCTCCCTGTTCTCTCATATGAATACTTATAAAGTAGGTCAATTTTTTTGTTGTTTTCTCATCTACATGCATGTAGTGTTATGATACAGCCCCAACCTTATCTCAGTTGGTAGAGCGGAGGACTGTAGTAGACGCAGAAAATCCTTAGGTCACTGGTTCGAATCCGGTAGGTCGGAACCTATTTTCCCAAGCTTTTTTAATTGTCTTTGATGAGCGTCTTGACATTATGCTTTATAACAATTTTCTTTAAACATTTCATGTTTGGAACACTAAGAAGTGTATGGATATCGTTTCATTTGATACAAAACATTTAGTCGTTTTTTTGTTTAGAATAGGGCCAAGAAACTGTTTTCTTCCCTTCAATGAAACACTTCAGGAAAATTGTGTACAAATACACCAGGTAGTTCTTGCATTTGTATGTCAAACGATTGTAAATTTCCTATCTTGTAGTTGTTTTTTATGCTAAATTTGAATATTGGTTTAGGCAGCAGTAAACCCTATCATTTGAGAAATCTATACCAAAAGTGTTAATTGAAAAAATGATATTCAAAACAAGGCTAAAAATCCTGAATATGGACCTCAGAAGGTAAATATGAAACCGTTTTTTTTCAACAATCAAATCCAAATATTTACGATATTTATTAAAAGAGTTATGATTTCATTTTATATTTTGGTTATGCTGTAAACATTTATCAAGTATTTTCTTAAAATGATTCGTTGTTTTTTTCTAAAGTCATGCAAATTACTTTATAATGACAGTCCATTGTAACTGACATGAATGAAGTATAGCAGAATCCGACCTTAGCTCAGTTGGTAGAGCGGAGGACTGTAGTTGAAGCAGAATATCCTTAGGTTACTGGTTTGACTCCGGTAGGTCGGATTCTTTACCTATTTTTATTTCCGTTGCATGGGTAAATTAGGAACTGAATATTTTGATCTTGAATTTTGAATTTGATAGGAAGAAAACTAGATTAAGGAAAAACATTGCTCCTATTTTTTAAATAATTGGTATCTCTAGATCTAAAATAGAGAGAGGGTAAACTATAAGCTAACACTTAAGTATATTAGTTATCGTATGAGCTTTTTATAAAAACCATTAGTAATGAAGATATTGAATATTTTTTTAGACACAACAAAAGATAGATCTTGCGATTTGAAGGATTGTAGGATGTGCCTATAAGGTTTCAACTTTCTTATTCAAGGGTATAGTGAAAAGACTCACCCACCTTCTTGCATGATTTTTATCTAATAAACTTTCAATAATTTAACAATCACAATCATTTCTAGATCTGAACAGTACATATATAAATTCTAAGAGTAATCTACTTTACTTAAACATAAATTAGAATTCCTTATATCCCAAAACATAACTCTAATGAAATTTCTTTTCCATTTCAGAAAATATTTCGGTAGAAAACAAATGTTTAAAAGTAAAATAGTCTTTAGGTTTATAGATTTTTTAATAATTTCATTTCGTTGATGAATTATACAAAACATGCTTTGACTCATCTTCTTAACAGTATTGATTTTCATTGAAGAAACAAATAATCATAGAATGATTATTCTAAATAAAATTATGGATTTATCTTGGCAAAGTGGACGTGCCGGAGTAGTTATCGGGCATGACTAGAAATCATGTGGGCTTTGCCCGCGCAGGTTCGAATCCTGCCGTTCACGGTTTAGTATTTCCTTTTCAGAAATATTGTGAAAAGTAAAATTGTTTGAATAGTTTTATTTTATTGGGTAAATATAATATATCTGTGACAAACCTCAACAATATGTCATACAAATGATTAACTTATCAGTCTCCCTGTTCTCTCATATAAATACGTATAAAGTAGGTCAAATTTTTTTTTGTTTACTCATCTACATGCATGTAGTGTTATGATACAGCCCCGACCTTAGCTCAGTTGGTAGAGCGGAGGACTGTAGTAGATGCAGAAAATCCTTAGGTCACTGGTTTTAATCCGGTAGGTCGGAACCTATTTTCCCAAGCTTTTTTATTTGTTTTTGATGAGCGTGTTGACATTATGCTTTATAACAATTTTCTTTAAACATTTCATGTTTGGAACACTAAGAAGTTGATGGGTATCGTTTCATTTGATACTAAATATTTTAGTCGTTTTTTTGTTTAGAATAGGGCCAAGAAACTGTTTTCTTCCCTCCAATGAAACTCATTAGGAAAATTGTGTAGAAATACACCACCTAGTTCTTGCATTTGTATGTTAAACGATTGTAAATTTCCTATCTTGTAGTTGTTTTTTATGCTAAATTTGAATATTGGTTTAGGCAGCAGTAAACCCTATCATTTGAGAAATCTATACCAAAAGTGTTAAGTGAAAAAATGATGTTCAAAACAAGGCTAAAAATCATGAATATGGACCTCAGAAGCTAAATATCATACCGGTTTTTGTTTCAACCATCAAATCCAAATATTTACGAGATTTCTCAAAAGAGTTATCATGTCATCTTATATTTTGGTTATGCTGTAAACATTTATCAAGTATTTTCTTAAAATGATTCGTTCTTTTTTTTTAACTTCATGCAAATTACTTTTGAATGACAGTCCATTGTAACTGACGTGAATGAAGTATAGCATAATCCGACCTTAGCTCAGTTGGTAGAGCGGAGGACTGTAGTTGAAGCAGAATATCCTTAGGTCACTGGTTCGACTCCGGTAGGTCGGATTCTTTACCTATTTTTGTTTCCGTTGCATGGGTAAATTTAGAATTGAATATTTTGATCTTGAATTTTGAATTTGATAGGAAGAAAACTAGATTAAGTAAAAACATTGCTCCTATTTTTTAAACAATTGGTATCTCTAGATCTAAAATAGTGAGAGGGTAAACTATAATCTAACACTTAAGTATATTAGTTATCGTATGAGCTTTTTATAAAAACCATTAGTAATGAAGATTTTGAATATGTTTTTTAGAAACAACAAAAGATAGATCTTGCGATTTGAAGGATTGTAGGATGTGCCTATAAGTTGTCAACTTTCTTATTCAAGGGTATAGTGAAAAGACTCACCCACATTCTTGCATGATTTTTATCTAATACACTTTCAATAAGTTAACAATCACAATCATTTCTAGATCTGAACAGTACATATATAAATTCTAAGAGTAATCTACTTTACTTAAACATAAATTAGAATTCCTTATATCCCAAAACATAACTCTAATGAAATTTCTTTTCCATTTCAGAAAATATTTCGGTAGAAAACAAATGTTTAAAAGTAAAATAGTCTTTAGGTTTATAGATTTTTTGATAATTTCATTTCGTTGATGAATTATACAAAACATGCTTTGACTCATCTTCTTACCAGTATTGATTTTCATTGAAGCAACAAATAATCATAGAATGATTATTCTATATAAAATTATGGATTTATCTTGGCAAAGTGGACGTGCCGGAGTGGTTATCGGGCATAACTAGAAATCATGTGGGCTTTGACCGCGCAGGTTCGAATCCTGCCGTTCACGGTTTAGTATTTCCTTTTCAGAAATATTGTGAAAAGTCAATTTTTTTGAATAGGTTTATTTTATTAGGTAAATATAATAAATCTGTGACAAACCTCAACAATATGTCATACAAATGATTAACTTATCAGTCTCCCTGTTCTCTCATATAAATATGTATAAAGTAGGTCAATTTTGTTATTGTTTACTCATCTACATGCATGTAATGTTACGATACAGCCCCGAGCTTAGCTCAGTTGGTGGAACGGAGGACTGTAGTAGATGCAGAAAATTCTTACGTCACTGGTTCGAATCCGGTAGGTCGGAACCTATTTTCCCAAGCTTTTTAATTGTGTTTGATGAGTGTGTTGACATTATGCTTTATAACAATTTTCTTTAAACATTTCATGTTTGGAACACTAAGAAGTTGATGGGTATCGTTTCATTTAATACTAAATATTTTAGACATTTTTTTGTTTAGAATAGGGCCAAGAAACTGTTTTCTTCCCTCCAATGAAACTCATTAGGAAAATTGTGTAGAAATACACCACGTAGTTCTTGCATTTGTATGTTAAACGATTGTAAATTTCCTATCTTGTAGTTGTTTTTTATGCTAAAATTGAATATTGGTTTAGGCAGCAGTAAACCCTATCATTTGAGAAATCTATACCAAAAGTGTTAAGTGAAAAAATATTGTTCAAAACAAGGCTAAAAATCATGAATATGGACCTTAGAAGCTAAATATCAAACCGGTTTTTGTTTCAACCATCAAATCCAAATATTTACGAGATTTATCAAAAGATTTATCATGTCATCTTATATTTTGGTTATGCTGTAAACATTTATCAAGTATTTTCTTAAAATGATTCGTTCTTTTTTTTAAATTCATGCAAATTACTTTTGAATGACAGTCCATTGTAACTGACGTGAATGAAATATAGCATAATCCGACCTTAGCTCAGTTGGTAGAGCGGAGGACTGTAGTTGAAGCAGAATATCCTTAGGTCACTGGTTCGACTCCGGTAGGTCGGATTCTTTACCTATTTTTGTTTCCATTGAATGGGTAAATTTAGAATTGAATATTTTGATCTTGAATTTTGAATTTGATAGGAAGAAAACTAGATTAAGTAAAAACATTGCTCCTATTTTTTAAACAATTGGTATCTCTAGATCTAAAATAGTGAGAGGGTAAACTATAATCTAACACTTAAGTATATTAGTTATCGTATGAGCTTTAAATAAAAACCATTAGTAATGAAGATTTTGAATATGTTTTTTAGAAACAACAAAAGATAGATCTTGCGATTTGAAGGATTGTAGGATGTGCCTATGAGTTGTCAACTTTCTTATTCAAGGGTATAGTGAAAAGAATCACCCACACTCTTGCATGATTTTTATCTAATACACTTTCAATAATTTAACAATCACAATCATTTCTAGATCTGAACAATACATATATAAATTCTAAGAGTAATATATTTTACTTAAACGTAAGTTAGAATTCCTTTTATCCCAAAACATAACTCTAATGAAATTTCTTTTCCATTTCAGAAAATATTTCGGTAGAAAACAAATGTTTAAAAGTAAAATAGTCTTTAGGTTTATAGATTTTTTAAGAATTTCATTTCGTTGATGAATTATACAAAACATGCTTTGACTCATCTTCTTACCAGTATTGATTTTCATTGAAGAAACAAATAATCATAGAATGATTATTCTAAATAAAATTATGGATTTATCTTGGCAAAGTGGACGTGCCGGAGTGGTTATCGGGCATGACTAGAAATCATGTGGGCTTTGCCCGCGCAGGTTCGAATCCTGCCGTTCACGGTTTAGTATTTCCTTTTCAGAAATATTGTGAAAAGTCAAATTTTTTGAAAAGTTTTATTTTATTGTGTAAATATAATATATCTGTGACAAACCTCAACAATATGTCATACAAATGATTAACTTATCAGTCTCCCTGTTCTCTCATATAAATATTTATAAAGTAGGTCAATTTTTTAATTTTTTACTCATCTACATGCATGTAGTGTTACGATACAGCCCCGACCTTAGCTCAGTTGGTAGAGCGGAGGACTGTAGTAGATGCAGAAAATCCTTAGGTCACTGGTTCGAATCCGGTAGGTCGGAACCTATTTTTCCAAGCTTTTTAAATTGTGTTTGATGAGCGTGTTGACATTATGCTTTATAACAATTTTCTTTAAACATTTCATGTTTGAAACACTAAGAAGTTGATGGGTATCGTTTCATTTGATACTAAATATTTTAGTCGTTTTTTTGTTTAGAATAGGGCCAAGAAACTGTTTTCTTCCCTCCAATGAAACTCATTAGGAAAATTGTGTAGAAATACACCAGGTAGTTTCTGCATTTGTATGTTTAACGATTGTAAATTTCCTATGTTTTAGTTGTTTTTTATGCTAAATTTGAATATTGGTTTAGGCAGCAGTAAACCCTACCATTTGAGAAATCTATAACAAAAGTGTTAAGTGAAAAAATGATGTTCAAAACAAGGCTAAAAATCATGAATATGGACCTCAGAAGCTAAATATCAAACCGGTTTTTGTTTCAACCATCAAATCCAAATATTTACGAGATTTATCAAAAGAGTTATCATGTCATGTTTTATTTTGGTTATGCTGTAAACATTTATCAAGTATTTTCTTAAAATGATTCGTTCTGTTTTTTTTTAAATTCATGCAAATTACTTTTCAATGACAGTCCATTGTAACTGACGTGAATGAAGTATAGCATAATCCGACCTTAGCTCAGTTGGTAGAGCGGAGGACTCTAGTTGAAGCAGAATATCCTTAGGTCACTGGTTCGACTCCGATAGGTCGGATTCTTTATCTATTTTTGTTTCCGTTGCATGGGTAAATTAAGAATTGAATATTTTGATCTTGAATTTTGAATTTGATAGGAAGAAAACTAGATTAAGTAAAAACATTGCTCCTATTTTTTAAACAATTGGTATCTCTAGATCTAAAATAGTGAGAGGGAAAACTATAATCTAACACTTAAGTATATTAGTTATCGTATGAGCTATTTATAAAAACCATTAGTGATGAAGATTTTGAATATGTTTTTTAGAAACAACAAAAGATAGATCTTGCGATTTGAAGGATTGTAGGATGTGCCTATAAGTTGTCAACTTTCTTATTTAAGGGTATAGTGAAAAGGTTCACCCACACTCTTGCATGATTTTTATCTAATACACTTTCAATAATTTAACAATCACAATCATTTCTAGATCTGAACAGTACATATATAAATTCTAAGAGTAATATATTTTACTTAAACGTAAGTTAGAATTCCTTATATCCCAAAACATAACTCTAAGGAAATTTCTTTTCCATTTCAGAAAATATTTCGGTAGAAAACAAATGTTTAAAAGTAAAATAGTCTTTAGGTTTATAGATTTTTTAATAATTTCATTTCGTTGATGAATTATACAAAACATGCTTTGACTCATCTTCTTACCAGTATTGATTTTCATTGAAGAAACAAATAATCATAGAATGATTATTCTAAATAAAATTATGGATTTATCTTGGCAAAGTGGACGTGCCGGAGTGGTTATCGGGCATGACTAGAAATCATGTGGGCTTTGCCCGCGCAGGTTCGAATCCTGCCGTTCACGGTTTAGTATTTCCTTTTCAGAAATATTGTGAAAAGTCAAATTTTTTGAAAAGTTTTATTTTATTGTGTAAATATAATATATCTGTGACAAACCTCAACAATATGTCATACAAATGATTAACTTATCAGTCTCCCTGTTCTCTCATATAAATATTTATAAAGTAGGTCAATTTTTTAATTTTTTACTCATCTACATGCATGTAGTGTTACGATACAGCCCCGACCTTAGCTCAGTTGGTAGAGCGGAGGACTGTAGTAGATGCAGAAAATCCTTAGGTCACTGGTTCGAATCCGGTAGGTCGGAACCTATTTTTCCAAGCTTTTTAAATTGTGTTTGATGAGCGTGTTGACATTATGCTTTATAACAATTTTCTTTAAACATTTCATGTTTGAAACACTAAGAAGTTGATGGGTATCGTTTCATTTGATACTAAATATTTTAGTCGTTTTTTTGTTTAGAATAGGGCCAAGAAACTGTTTTCTTCCCTCCAATGAAACTCATTAGGAAAATTGTGTAGAAATACACCAGGTAGTTTCTGCATTTGTATGTTAAACGATTGTAAATTTCCTATGTTTTAGTTGTTTTTTATGCTAAATTTGAATATTGGTTTAGGCAGCAGTAAACCCTACCATTTGAGAAATCTATAACAAAAGTGTTAAGTGAAAAAATGATGTTCAAAACAAGGCTAAAAATCATGAATATGGACCTCAGAAGCTAAATATCAAACCGGTTTTTGTTTCAACCATCAAATCCAAATATTTACGAGATTTATCAAAAGAGTTATCATGTCATGTTTTATTTTGGTTATGCTGTAAACATTTATCAAGTATTTTCTTAAAATGATTCGTTCTGTTTTTTTTTAAATTCATGCAAATTACTTTTCAATGACAGTCCATTGTAACTGACGTGAATGAAGTATAGCATAATCCGACCTTAGCTCAGTTGGTAGAGCGGAGGACTCTAGTTGAAGCAGAATATCCTTAGGTCACTGGTTCGACTCCGATAGGTCGGATTCTTTATCTATTTTTGTTTCCGTTGCATGGGTAAATTAAGAATTGAATATTTTGATCTTGAATTTTGAATTTGATAGGAAGAAAACTAGATTAAGTAAAAACATTGCTCCTATTTTTTAAACAATTGGTATCTCTAGATCTAAAATAGTGAGAGGGAAAACTATAATCTAACACTTAAGTATATTAGTTATCGTATGAGCTATTTATAAAAACCATTAGTGATGAAGATTTTGAATATGTTTTTTAGAAACAACAAAAGATAGATCTTGCGATTTGAAGGATTGTAGGATGTGCCTATAAGTTGTCAACTTTCTTATTTAAGGGTATAGTGAAAAGGTTCACCCACACTCTTGCATGATTTTTATCTAATACACTTTCAATAATTTAACAATCACAATCATTTCTAGATCTGAACAGTACATATATAAATTCTAAGAGTAATATATTTTACTTAAACGTAAGTTAGAATTCCTTATATCCCAAAAACATAACTCTGAAGGAAATTTCTTTTCCATTTCAGAAAATATTTCGGTAGAAAACAAATGTTTAAAAGTAAAATAGTCTTTAGGTTTATAGATTTTTTAATAATTTCATTTCGTTGATGAATTATACAAAACATGCTTTGACTCATCTTCTTACCAGTATTGATTTTCATTGAAGAAACAAATAATCATAGAATGATTATTCTAAATAAAATTATGGATTTATCTTGGCAAAGTGGACGTGCCGGAGGGGTTATCTGGCATGACGAGAAATCAGGTGGGCTTTGCCCGCAAGAGGTTCGAATCCTGCCGTTCACGGTTTAGTATTTCCTTTTCAGAAATATTGTGAAAAGTCAACTTTTTTGAAAAGTTTTCTTTTACTGTGTAAATATAACATATCTGTGACCACCCTCACCAATATGTCATACAAATGATTAACTTATCCGTCTCCCTGTTCTCTCATATAAATATTTATAAAGTAGGTCAATTTTTAATTTTTTACTCATCTACATGCATGTAGTGTTACGATACAGCCCCGACCTTAGCTCAGTTGGTAGAGCGGAGGACTGTAGTAGATGCAGAAAATCCTTAGGTCACTGGTTCGAATCCGGTAGGTCGGAACCTATTTTTCCAAGCTTTTTAAATTGTGTTTGATGAGCGTGTTGACATTATGCTTTATAACAATTTTCTTTAAACATTTCATGTTTGAAACACTAAGAAGTTGATGGGTATCGTTTCATTTGATACTAAATATTTTAGTCGTTTTTTTGTTTAGAATAGGGCCAAGAAACTGTTTTCTTCCCTCCAATGAAACTCATTAGAAAAATTGTGTAGAAATACACCAGGTAGTTTCTGCATTTGTATGTTAAACGATTCTAAATTTCCTATGTTTTAGTTGTTTTTTTATGATAAATTTGAATATTGGTTTAGGCAGCAGTAAACCCTACCATTTGAGAAATCTATACCAAAAGTGTTAAGTGAAAAAATGATGTTGAAAACAAGGCTAAAAATCATGAATATGGACCTCAGAAGCTAAATATCAAGCTGTTTTTTTTTCAACCATCAAATCCAAATATTTACGAGATTTATCAAAAGAGTTATCATGTCATCTTATATTTTGGTTATGCTGTAAAAATTTATCAGGTATTTTCTTAAAATGATTGGTTCTGTTTTTCTAAATTCATGCAAATTACTTTTCAATGACAGTCCATTGTAACTGACGTGAATGAAGTATAGCCTCATCCGACCTTAGCTCAGTTGGTAGAGTGGAGGACTGTAGTTGAAGCAGAATATCCTTAGGTCACTGGTTCGACTCCAGTTGGTCAGATTGTTTACCTATTTTTGTTTCCGTTGCATGGGTAAATTAAGAATTGAATATTTTGATCTTGAATTTTGAATTTGATAGGAAAAAAACTAGATTAAGTAAAAACATTGGTCCTATTTTTTACACAATTGGTATCTCTAGATCTAAAATAGTGAGAGGGTAAACTGTAATCTAACACTTAAGTATATTAGTTATCGTATGAGCTTTTTATAAAAACCATTAGTAATGAAGATTTTGAATTTTTTTTAGAAACAACAAAAGATAGATGTTGCGATTTGAAGGATTGTAGGATGTGCCTATAAGTTGTCAACTTTCTTATTCAAGGGTATAGTCAAAAGACTCACCCACCTTCTTGCATGATTTTTATCTAATAAACTTTCAATAATTTAACAATCACAAGCATATCTAGATCTGAACAGTACATATATAAATTCTAAGAGTAATATATTTTACTTAAACGTAAGTTAGAATTCCTTATATCCCAAAACATAACTCTGAAGAAATTTCTTTTCTATTTCAGAAAATATTTTGGGAGAAAACAAATGTTTAAAAGTAAAATAGTCTTTAGGTTTATATATTTTTTAATATTTTCATTTTGTTGATGAATTATATACAAAACATGCTTTGACTCATCTTCTTACCAGTATTGATTTTCATTGAAGAAACAAATAATCATAGAATGATTATTCTAAATAAAATTATGGATTTATCTTGGCAAAGTGGATGTGCTGGAGTGGTTATCGGGCATGACTAGAAATCATGTGGGCTTTGCCCGCGCAGGTTCGAATCCGGCCGTTCACGGTTTAGTATTTCCTTTTCAGAAATATTGTGAAAAGTCAAATTTTTTGAATAGTTTTATTTTATTGGGTAAATATAATATATCTGTGACAAACCTCAACAATATGTCATACAAATGATTAACTTATCAGTCTCCCTGTTCTCTCATATAAATACGTATAAAGTAGGTCAATTTTTTGATTGTTTACTCATCTACATGCATGTAGTGTTATGATACAGCCCCGACCTTAGCTCAGTTGGTAGAGCGGAGGACTGTAGTAGATGCAGAAAATCCTTAGGTCACTGGTTCGAATCCGGTAGGTCGGAACCTATTTTCCCAAGCTTTTTTAATTGTGTTTGATGAGCGTGTTGACATTATGCTTTATAACAATTTTCTTTAAACATTTCATGTTTGAAACACTAAGAAGTTGATGGGTATCGTTTCATTTGATACTAAATATTTTAATCATTTTTTTGTTTAGAATAGGGCCAAGAAACTGTTTTCTTCCCTCCAATGAAACTCATTAGGAAAATTGTGTAGAAATACACCACCTAGTTCCTGCATTTGTATGTTAAACGATTGTAAATTTCCTATCTTGTAGTTGTTTTTTATGCTAAATTTGAATATTGGTTTAGGCAGCAGTAAACCCTATCATTTGAGAAATCTATACCAAAAGTGTTAAGTGAAAAAATGATGTTCAAAACAAGGCTAAAAATCATGAATATGGACCTCAGAAGCTAAATATCAAACCGGTTTTTGTTTCAACCATCAAATCCAAATATTTACGAGATTTATCAAAAGAGTTATCATGTCATGTTTTATTTTGGTTATGCTGTAAACATTTATCAAGTATTTTCTTAAAATGATTCGTTCTGTTTTTTTTAAATTCATGCAAATTACTTTTCAATGACAGTCCATTGTAACTGACGTGAATGAAGTATAGCATAGTCCGACCTTAGCTCAGTTGGTAGAGCGGAGGACTGTAGTTGAAGCAGAATATCCTTAGGTCACTGGTTTGACTCCGATAGGTCGGATTCTTTACCTATTTTTGTTTCCGTTGCATGGGTAAATTAAGAATTGAATATTTTGATCTTGAATTTTGAATTTGATAGGAAGAAAACTAGATTAAGTAAAAACATTGCTCCTATTTTTTAAACAATTGGTATCTCTAGATCTAAAATAGTGAGAGTGTAAACTTTAATCTAACACTTAAGTATATTAGTTATCGTGTGAGCTTTTTATAAAAACCATTAGTAATGAAGATGTCGAATATGTTTTTTAGAAACAACAAAAGATAGATCTTGCGATTTGAAGGATTGTAGGATGTGCCTATAAGTTGTCAACTTTCTTATTCAAGGGTATAGTGAAAAGACTCACCCACATTCTTGCATGATTTTTATCTAATACACTTTCAATAATTTAACAATCACAATCATTTCTAGATCTGAACAGTACATATATAAATTCTAAGATTAATATATTTTACTTAAACGTAAGTTAGAATTCCTTACATCCCAAAACATAACTCTAAGGAAATTTCTTTTCCATTTCAGAAAATATTTCGGTAGAAAACAAATGTTTAAAAGTAAAATAGTCTTTAGGTTTATAGATTTTTTAATAATTTCATTTCGTTGATGAATTATACAAAACATGCTTTGACTCATCTTCTTACCAGTATTGATTTTCATTGAAGAAACAAATAATCATAGAATGATTATTCTAAATAAAATTATGGATTTATCTTGGCAAAGTGGACGTGCCGGAGTGGTTATCGGGCATGACTAGAAATCATGTGGGCTTTGCCCGCACAGGTTCGAATCCTGCCGTTCACGGTTTAGTATTTCCTTTTCAGAAATATTGTGAAAAGTCAAATTGTTTGAATAGTTTTATTTTATTGGGTAAATATAATATATCTGTGACAAACCTCAACAATATGTCATACAAACGATTAACTTATCAGTCTCCCTGTTCTCTCATATAAATACGTATAAAGTAGGTCAATTTTTGTATTGTTTACTCATCTACATGCATGTAGTGTTATGATACAGCCCCGACCTTAGCTCAGTTGGTAGAGCGGAGGACTGTAGTAGATGCAGAATATCCTTAGGTCATTGGTTCGAATCCGGTAGGTCGGAACCTATTTTCCCAAGCTTTTTTAATTGTGTTTGATGAGCGTGTTGACATTATGCTTTATAACAATTTTCTTTAAACATTTCATGTTTGAAACACTAAGAAGTTGATGGGTATCGTTTCATTTGATACTAAATATTTTAGTCGTTTTTTTGTTTAGAATAGGGCCAAGAAACTGTTTTCTTCCCTCCAATGAAACTCATTAGGAAAATTGTGTAGAAATACACCACCTAGTTCTTGCATTTGTATGTTAAACGATTGTAAATTTCCTATCTTGTAGTTGTTTTTTATGCTAAATTTGAATATTGGTTTAGGCAGCAGTAAACCCTATCATTTGAGAAATCTATACAAAAAGTGTTAAGTGAAAAAATGATGTTCAAAACAAGGCTAAAAATCATGAATATGGACCTCAGAAGCTAAATATCAAACCGGTTTTTGTTTCAACCATCAAATCCAAATATTTACGAGATTTATCAAAAGAGTTATCATGTCATGTTTTATTTTGGTTATGCTGTAAACATTTATCAAGTATTTTCTTAAAATGATTCGTTCTGTTTTTTTTAAATTCATGCAAATTACTTTTCAATGACAGTCCATTGTAACTGACGTGAATGAAGTATAGCATAATCCGACCTTAGCTCAGTTGGTAGAGCGGAGGACTGTAGTTGAAGCAGAATATCCTTAGGTCACTGGTTCGACTCCGATAGGTCGGATTCTTTACCTATTTTTGTTTCCGTTGCATGGGTAAATTAAGAATTGAATATTTTGATCTTGAATTTTGAATTTGATAGGAAGAAAACTAGATTAAGTAAAAACATTGCTCCTATTTTTTAAACAATTGGTATCTCTAGATCTAAAACAGTGAGAGTGTAAACTATAATCTAACACTTAAGTATATTAGTTATCGTATGAGCTTTTTATAAAAACCATTAGTAATGAAGATTTTGAATATGTTTTTTAGTAACAACAAAAGATAGATCTTGCGCTTTGAAGGATTGTAGGATGTGCCGATAAGTTGTCAACTTTCTTATTCAAGGGTATAGTGAAAAGACTCACCCACACTCTTGCATGATTTTTATCTAATACACTTTCAATAATTTAACAATCACAATCATTTCTAGATCTGAACAGTACATATATAAATTCTAAGATTAATATATTTTACTTAACCGTAAGTTAGAATTCCTTACATCCCAAAACATAACTCTAAGGAAATTTCTTTTCCATTTCAGAAAATATTTCGGTAGAAAACAAATGTTTAAAAGTAAAATAGTCTTAAGGTTTATAGATTTTTTAATAATTTCATTTCGTTGATGAATTATACAAAACATGCTTTGACTCATCTTCTTACCAGTATTGATTTTCATTGAAGAAACAAATAATCATAGAATGATTATTCTAAATAAAATTATGGATTTATCTTGGCAAAGTGGACGTGCCGGAGTGGTTATCGGGCATGACTAGAAATCATGTGGGCTTTGCCCGCGCAGGTTCGAATCCTGCCGTTCACGGTTTAGTATTTCCTTTTCAGAAGTAATGTGAAAAGTCAAATTTTTTGAAAAGTTTTATTTTATTGTGTAAATATAATATATCTGTGACAAACCTCAACAATATGTCATACAAATGATTAACTTATCAGTCTCCCTGTTCTCTCATATAAATACGTATAAAGTAGGTCAATTTTTTGATTGTTTACTCATCTACATGCATGTAGTGTTATGATACAGCCCCGACCTTAGCTCAGTTGGTAGAGCGGAGGACTGTAGTAGATGCAGAAAATCCTTAGGTCACTGGTTCGAATCCGGTAGGTCGGAACCTATTTTCCCAAGCTTTTTTAATTGTGTTTGATGAGCGTGTTGACATTATGCTTTATAACAATTTTCTTTAAACATTTCATGCTTGAAACACTAAGAAGTTGATGGGTATCGTTTCATTTGATACTAAATATTTTAGTCGTTTTTTTGTTTAGAATAGGGCCAAGAAACTGTTTTCTTCCCTCCAATGAAACTCATTAGGAAAATTGTGTAGAAATACACCACCTAGTTTTTGCATTTGTATGTTGAACGATTGTAAATTTCCTATCTTGTAGTTGTTTTTTATGCTAAATTTGAATATTGGTTTAGGCAGCAGTAAACCCTATCATTTGAGAAATCTATACAAAAAGTGTTAAGTGAAAAAATGATGTTCAAAACAAGGCTAAAAATCATGAATATGGACCTCAGAAGCTAAATATCAAACCGGTTTTTGTTTCAACCATCAAATCCAAATATTTACGAGATTTATCAAAAGAGTTATCATGTCATGTTTTATTTTGGTTATGCTGTAAACATTTATCAAGTATTTTCTTAAAAAGATTCGTTCTGTTTTTTTTAAATTCATGCAAATTACTTTTCAATGACAGTCCATTGTAACTGACGTGAATGAAGTATAGCATAATCCGACCTTAGCTCAGTTGGTAGAGCGGAGGACTGTAGTTGAAGCAGAATATCCTTAGGTCACTGGTTCGACTCCGATAGGTCGGATTCTTTACCTATTTTTGTTTCCGTTGCATGGGTAAATTAAGAATTGAATATTTTGATCTTGAATTTTGAATTTGATAGGAAGAAAACTAGATTAAGTAAAAACATTGCTCCTATTTTTTAAACAATTGGTATCTCTAGATCTAAAATAGTGAGAGTGTAAACTTTAATCTAACACTTAAGTATATTAGTTATCGTGTGAGCTTTTTATAAAAACCATTAGTAATGAAGATGTCGAATATGTTTTTTAGAAACAACAAAAGATAGATCTTGCGATTTGAAGGATTGTAGGATGTGCCTATAAGTTGTCAACTTTCTTATTCAAGGGTATAGTGAAAAGACTCACCCACATTCTTGCATGATTTTTATCTAATAAACTTTCAATAATTTAACAATCACAATCATTTCTAGATCTGAACAGTACATATAAAAATTCTAAGATTAATATATTTTACTTAAACGTAAGTTAGAATTCCTTCTATCCCAAAACATAACTCTGAAGATATTTCTTTTCCATTTCAGAAAATATTTCGGTAGAAAACAAATGTTTAAAAGTAAAATAGTCTTTAGGTTTAGAGATTTTTTAATATTTTCATTTCATTGATGAATTATACAAAACATGCTTTGACTCATCTTCTTACCAGTATTGATTTGCATTGAAGAAACAAATAATCATAGAATGATTATTCTAAATAAAATTATGGATTTATCTTGGCAAAGTGTACGTGCCGGAGTGGTTATCGGGCATGACTAGAAATCATGTGGGCTTTGCCCGCGCAGGTTCGAATCCTGCCGTTCACGGTTTAGTATTTCCTTTTCAGAAATATTGTGAAAAGTCAAATTTTTTGAATAGTTTTATTTTATTGGGTAAATATAATATATCTGTGACAAACCTCAACAATATGTCATACAAACGATTAACTTATCAGTCTCCCTGTTCTCTCATATACATACTTATAAAGTAGGTCAATTTTTTAATTTTTTACTCATCTACATGCATGTAGTGTTATGATACAGCCCCGACCTTAGCTCAGTTGGTAGAGCGGAGGATTGTAGTAGACGCAGAAAATCCTTAGGTCACTGGTTCGAATCCGGTAGGTCGGAACCTATTTTCCCAAGCTTTTTTAATTGTGTTTGATGAGCGTGTTGACATTATGCTTTATAACAATTTTCTTTAAACATTTCATGTTTGGAACACTAAGAAGTCGATGGGTATCCTTGCACTTGATACTAAATATTTTAGTCGTCCTTTTATGTGGAATAGGGCCACGACACTCTTTTCTTACCTCCAATGAAATACATTAGCAAATTTGTGCAGACATACCCCAGGTAGTTCTTGCATTTGTATCTTAAACGATTGTAAATTTCCTATCTTGTAGTTGTTTTTTATGCTAAATTTGAATATTGGTTTAGGCAGCAGTAAACCCTATCATTTGAGAAATCTATACAAAAAGTGTTAAGTGAAAAAATGATGTTCAAAACAAGGCTAAAAATCATGAATATGGACCTCAGAAGCTAAATATCAAACCGGTTTTTGTTTCAACCATCAAATCCAAATATTTACGAGATTTATCAAAAGAGTTATCATGTCATCTTTTATTTTGGTTATGCTGTAAACATTTATCAAGTATTTTCTTAAAATGATTCGTTCTGTTTTTTTTAAATTCATGCAAATTACTTTTCAATGACAGTCCATTGTAACTGACGTGAATGAGGTATAGCATAATCCGACCTTAGCTCAGTTGGTAGAGCGGAGGACTGTAGTTGAAGCAGAATATCCTTAGGTCACTGGTTCGACTCAGATAGGTCGGATTCTTTACCTATTTTTGTTTCTGTTGCATGGGTAAATTAAGAATTGAATATTTTGATCTTGAATTTTGAATTTGATAGGAAGAAAACTAGATTAAGTAAAAACATTGCTCCTATTTTTTAAACAATTGGTATCTCTAGATCTAAAATAGTGAGAGTGTAAACTATAATCTAACACTTAAGTATATTAGTTATCGTATGAGCTTTTTATAAAAACCATTAGTAATGAAGATGTTGAATATGTTTTTTAGAAACAACAAAAGATAGATCTTGCGATTTGAAGGATTGTAGGATGTGCCTATAAGTTGTCAACTTTCTTATTCAAGGGTATAGTGAAAAGACTCACCCACATTCTTGCATGATTTTTATCTAATACACTTTCAATAATTTAACAATCACAATCATTTCTAGATCTGAACAGTACATATATAAATTCTAAGAGTAATATATTTTACTTAAACGTAAGTTAGAATTCCTTCTATCCCAAAACATAACTCTGAGGAAATTTCTTTTCCATTTCAGAAAATATTTCGGTAGAAAACAAATGTTTAAAAGTAAAATAGTCTTTAGGTTTATAGATTTTTTAATAATTTCATTTCGTTGATAAATTATACAAAATATGCTTTGACTCATCTTCTTACCAGTATTGATTTTCATTGAAGAAACAAATAATCATAGAATGATTATTCTAAATAAAATTATGGATTTATCTTGGCAAAGTGGACGTGCCGGAGTGGTTATCGGGCATGACTAGAAATCATGTGGGCTTTGCCCGCGCAGGTTCGAATCCTGCCGTTCACGGTTTAGTATTTCCTTTTCAGAAATATTGTGAAAAGTCAAATTGTTTGAATAGTTTTATTTTATTGGGTAAATATAATATATCTGTGACAATCCTCAACAATATGTCATACAAATGATTAACTTATCAGTCTCCCTGTTCTCTCATATAAATACTTATAAAGTAGGTCAATTGTTTAATTTTTTACTCATCTACATGCATGTAGTGTTATGATACAGCCCCGACCTTAGCTCAGTTGGTAGAGCGGAGGACTGTAGTAGACGCAGAAAATCCTTAGGTCACTGGTTCCAATCCGGTAGGTCGGAACCTATTTTCCCAAGCTTTTTTAATTGTGTTTGATGAGCGTGTTGACATTATGCTTTATAACAATTTTCTTTAAACATTTCATGTTTGGAACACTAAGAAGTGGATGGATATCGTTTCATTTGATACTAAAACTTTTAGTCGTTTTTTTGCTTAGAATAGGGCCAAGAAACTTTTTTCTTACCTCCAATGAAATACTTTAGGAGAATTATGTAGAAATACACCAGGTAGTTCTTGCATTTGTATGTTAAACGATTGTAAATTTCCTATGTTTTAGTTGTTTTTTTATGATAAATTTGAATATTGGTTTAGGCAGCAGTAAACCCTACCATTTGAGAAATCTATACCAAAAGTGTTAAGTGAAAAAATGATGTTCAAAACAAGGCTAAAAATCATGACTATGGACCTCAGAAGCTAAATATCAAGCTGTTTTTTTTCAACCATCAAATCCAAATATTTACGAGATTTATCAAAAGAGTTATCATTTCATCTTATATTTTGGTTATGCTGTAAAAATTTATCAGGTATTTTCTTAAAATGATTGGTTCTGTTTTTCTAAATTCATGCAAATTACTTTTCAATGACAGTCCATTGTAACTGACGTGAATGAAGTATAGCATCATCCGACCTTAGCTCAGTTGGTAGAGTGGAGGACTGTAGTTGAAGCAGAATATCCTTAGGTCACTGGTTCGACTCCGGTTGGTCGGATTGTTTACCTATTTTTGTTTCCGTTGCATGGGTAAATTAAGAATTGAATATTTTGATCTTGAATTTTGAATTTGATAGGAAAAAAACTAGATTAAGTAAAAACATTGGTCCTATTTTTTAAACAATTGGTATCTCTAGATCTAAAATAGTGAGAGGGTAAACTATAATCTAACACTTAAGTATATTAGTTATCGTATGAGCTTTTTATAAAAACAATTACTAATGAAGATTTTGAATTTTTTTTAGAAACAACAAAAGATAGATCTTGCGATTTGAAGGATTGTAGGATGTGCCTATAAGTTGTCAACTTTCTTATTCAAGGGTATAGTCAAAAGACTCACCCACCTTCTTGCATGATTTTTATCTAATAAACTTTCAATAATTTAACAATCACAAGCATATCTAGATCTGAACAGTACATATATAAATTCTAAGAGTAATATATTTTACTTAAACGTAAGTTAGAATTCCTTATATCCCAAAACATAACACTAAAGAAATTTCTTTTCCATTTCAGAAAATATTTCGGTAGAAAACAAATGTTTAAAAGTAAAATAGTCTTTAGGTTTATAGATTTTTTATTATTTTAATTTCGTTGATTAATTATACAAAACATGCTTTGACTCATCTTCTTACCAGTATTGATTTTCATTGAAGAAACAAATAATCATAGAATGATTATTCTAAATAAAATTATGGATTTATCTTGGCAAAGTGGATGTGCTGGAGTGGTTATCGGGCATGACTAGAAATCATGTGGGCTTTGCCCGCGCAGGTTCGAATCCGGCCGTTCACGGTTTAGTATTTCCTTTTCAGAAATATTGTGAAAAGTCAAATTTTTTGAATAGTTTTATTTTATTGGGTAAATATAATATATCTGTGACAAACCCAACAATATGTCATACAAACGATTAACTTATCAGTCTCCCTGTTCTCTCATATAAATACGTATAAAGTAGGTCAATTTTTGTATTGTTTACTCATCTACATGCATGTAGTGTTATGATACAGCCCCGACCTTAGCTCAGTTGGTAGAGCGGAGGACTGTAGTAGATGCAGAATATCCTTAGGTCATTGGTTCGAATCCGGTAGGTCGGAACCTATTTTCCCAAGCTTTTTTAATTGTGTTTGATGAGCGTGTTGACATTATGCTTTATAACAATTTTCTTTAAACATTTCATGTTTGAAACACTAAGAAGTGGATGGATATCGTTTCATTTGATACTAAAACTTTTAGTCGTTTTTTTGCTTAGAATAGGGCCAAGAAACTTTTTTCTTACCTCCAATGAAATACTCATTAGGAAAATTGTGTAGAAATACACCACGTAGTTCTTGCTTTTGTATGTTAAACGATTGTAAATTTCCTATCTTGTAGTTGTTTTTTATTCTAAATTTGAATATTGGTTTAGGCAGCAGTAAACCCTATCATTTGAGAAATCTATACCAAAAGTGTTAAGTGAAAAAATGATGTTCAAAACAAGGCTAAAAATCATGAATATGGACCTCAGAAGCTAAATATCAAACCGTTTTTTTTTTCAACCATCAAATCCAAATATTTACGAGATTTATCAAAAGAGTTATCATTTCATCTTATATTTTGGTTATGCTGTAAACATTTATCAAGTATTTTCTTAAAATGATTGGTTCTATTTTTATAAATTCATGAAAATTACTTTTCAATGACAGTCCATTGTAACTGACGTGAATGAAGTATAGCATAATCCGACCTTAGCTCAGTTGGTAGAGCGGAGGACTGTAGTTGAAGCAGAATATCCTTAGGTCACTGGTTCGACTCCGATAGGTCGGATTCTTTACCTTTTTTTGTTTCCGTTGCATGGGTAAATTAAGAATTGAATATTTTGATCTTGAATTTTGAATTTGATAGGAAAAAACTAGATTAAGTAAAAACATTGCTCCTATTTTTTAAACAATTGGTATCTCTAGATCTAAAATAGTGAGAGGGTAAACTATAATCTAACACTTAAGTATATTAGTTATCGTATGAGCTTTTTATAAAAACAATTACTAATGAAGATTTTGAATTTTTTTTTAGAAACAACAAAAGATAGATCTTGCGATTTGAAGGATTGTAGGATGTGCCTATAAGTTGTCAACTTTCTTATTCAAGGGTATAGTCAAAAGACTCACCCACCTTCTTGCATTATTTTTATCTAATAAACTTTCAATAATTTAACAATCACAATCATTTCTAGATCTGAACAGTACATATATAAATTCTAAGAGTAATATATTTTACTTAAACGTAAGTTAGAATTCCTTATATCCCAAAACATAACTCTGAAGAAATTTCTTTTCCATTTCAGAAAATATTTTAGGAGAAAACAAATGTTTAAAAGTAAAATAGTCTTTAGGTTTATTGATTTTTTAATATTTTCATTTCGTTGATGAATTATATACAAAACATGCTTTGACTCATCTTCTTACCAGTATTGATTTTCATTGAAGAAACAAATAATCATAGAATGATTATTCTAAATAAAATTATGGATTTATCTTGGCAAAGTGTACGTGCCGGAGTGGTTATCGGGCATGACTAGAAATCATGTGGGCTTTGCCCGCGCAGGTTCGAATCCTGCCGTTCACGGTTTAGTATTTCCTTTTCAGAAATATTGTGAAAAGTCAAATTTTTTGAATAGTTTTATTTTATTGGGTAAATATAATATATCTGTGACAAACCTCAACAATATGTCATACAAACGATTAACTTATCAGTCTCCCTGTTCTCTCATATACATACTTATAAAGTAGGTCAATTTTTTAATTTTTTACTCATCTACATGCATGTAGTGTTATGATACAGCCCCGACCTTAGCTCAGTTGGTAGAGCGGAGGACTGTAGTAGACGCAGAAAATCCTTAGGTCACTGGTTCCAATCCGGTAGGTCGGAACCTATTTTCCCAAGCTTTTTTAATTGTGTTTGATGAGCGTGTTGACATTATGCTTTATAACAATTTTCTTTAAACATTTCATGTTTGGAACACTAAGAAGTGGATGGATATCGTTTCATTTGATACTAAAACTTTTAGTCGTTTTTTTGCTTAGAATAGGGCCAAGAAACTTTTTTCTTACCTCCAATGAAATACTTTAGGAAAATTGTGTAGAAATACACCAGGTAGTTCTTGCATTTGTATGTTAAACGATTGTAAATTTCCTATCTTGTAGTTGTTTTTTTATGCTAAATTTGAATATTGGTTTAGGCAGCAGTAAACCCTATCATTTGAGAAATCTTTACCAAAAGTGTTAAGTGAAAAAATGATGCTCAAAACAAGGCTAAAATCATGAATATGGACCTCAGAAGCTAAATATCAAACTGTTTTTTTTTCAACCATCAAATCCAAATATTTACGAGATTTATCAAAAGAGTTATCATTTCATCTTATATTTTGGTTATGCTGTAAACATTTATCAGGTATTTTCTTAAAATGATTGGTTCTGTTTTTCTAAATTCATGCAAATTACTTTTCAATGACAGTCCATTGTAACTGACGTGAATGAAGTATAGCATCATCCGACCTTAGCTCAGTTGGTAGAGCGGAGGACTGTAGTTGAAGCAGAATATCCTTAGGTCACTGGTTCGACTCCGGTAGGTCGGATTCTTTACCTATTTTTGTTTCCGTTGCATGGGTAAATTAAGAATTGAATATTTTGATCTTGAATTTTGAATTTAATAGGAAGAAAACTAGATTAAGTAAAAACATTGCTCCTATTTTTTAAACAATTGGTATCTCTAGATCTAAAATAGTGAGAGGGTAAACTATAATCTAACACTTAAGTATATTAGTTATCGTATGAGCTTTTTATAAAAACCATTAGTAATGAAGATTTTGAATGTTTTTAGAAACAACAAAAGATAGATGTAGCGATTTGAAGGATTGTAGGATGTGCCTATAAGTTGTCAACTTTCTTATTCAAGGGTATAGTCAAAAGACTCACCCACCTTCTTGCATGATTTTTATCGAATAAACTTTCAATAATTTAACAATCACAAGCATATCTAGATCTGAACAGTACATATATAAATTCTAAGAGTAACATATTTTACTTAAACGTAAGTTAGAATTCCTTATATCCCAAAACATAACTCTGAAGAAATTTCTTTTCCATTTCAGAAAATATTTTAGGAGAAAACAAATGTTTAAAAGTAAAATAGTCTTTAGGTTTATTGATTTTTTAATATTTTCATTTCGTTGATGAATTATATACAAAACATGCTTTGACTCATCTTCTTACCAGTATTGATTTTCATTGAAGAAACAAATAATCATAGAATGATTATTCTAAATAAAATTATGGATTTATCTTGGCAAAGTGTACGTGCCGGAGTGGTTATCGGGCATGACTAGAAATCATGTGGGCTTTGCCCGCGCAGGTTCGAATCCTGCCGTTCACGGTTTAGTATTTCCTTTTCAGAAATATTGTGAAAAGTCAAATTTTTTGAATAGTTTTATTTTATTGGGTAAATATAATATATCTGTGACAAACCTCAACAATATGTCATACAAACGATTAACTTATCAGTCTCCCTGTTCTCTCATATACATACTTATAAAGTAGGTCAATTTTTTAATTTTTTACTCATCTACATGCATGTAGTGTTATGATACAGCCCCGACCTTAGCTCAGTTGGTAGAGCGGAGGATTGTAGTAGACGCAGAAAATCCTTAGGTCACTGGTTCGAATCCGGTAGGTCGGAACCTATTTTCCCAAGCTTTTTTAATTGTGTTTGATGAGCGTGTTGACATTATGCTTTATAACAATTTTCTTTAAACATTTCATGTTTGGAACACTAAGAAGTGGATGGGTATCGTTTCATTTGATACTAAAAATTTTAGTCGTTTTTTTATTTAGAATAGGGCCAAGAAACTTTTTTCTTACCTCCAATGAAATACTTTAGGAAAATTGTGTAGAAATACACCAGGTAGTTCTTGCATTTGTATGTTAAACGATTGTAAATTTCCTATCTTGTAGTTGTTTTTTTATGCTAAATTTGAATATTGGTTTAGGCAGCAGTAAACCCTATCATTTGAGAAATCTTTACCAAAAGTGTTAAGTGAAAAAATGATGCTCAAAACAAGGCTAAAAATCATGAATATGGACCTCAGAAGCTAAATATCAAACTGTTTTTTTTTCAACCATCAAATCCAAATATTTGTGAGATTTATCAAAAGAGTTATCATTTCATCTTATATTTTGGTTATGCTGTAAACATTTATCAGGTATTTTCTTAAAATGATTGGTTCTGTTTTTCTAAATTCATGCAAATTACTTTTCAATGACAGTCCATTGTAACTGACGTGAATGAAGTATAGCATCATCCGACCTTAGCTCAGTTGGTAGAGCGGAGGACTGTAGTTGAAGCAGAATATCCTTAGGTCACTGGTTCGACTCCGGTAGGTCGGATTCTTTACCTATTTTTGTTTCCGTTGCATGGGTAAATTAAGAATTGAATATTTTGATCTTGAATTTTGAATTTAATAGGAAGAAAACTAGATTAAGTAAAAACATTGCTCCTATTTTTTAAACACTTGGTATCTCTAGATCTAAAATAGTGAGAGGGTAAACTATAATCTAACACTTAAGTATATTAGTTATCGTATGAGCTTTTTATAAAAACCATTAGTAATGAAGATTTTGAATTTTTTTTAGAAACAACAATAGATAGATGTTGCGATTTGAAGGATTGTAGGATGTGCCTATAAGTTGTCAACTTTCTTATTCAAGGGTATAGTCAAAAGACTCACCCACCTTCTTGCATGATTTTTATCGAATAAACTTTCAATAATTTAACAATCACAAGCATATCTAGATCTGAACAGTACATATATAAATTCTAAGAGTAACATATTTTACTTAAACGTAAGTTAGAATTCCTTATATCCCAAAACATAACTCTGAAGAAATTTCTTTTCCATTTCAGAAAATATTTTAGGAGAAAACAAATGTTTAAAAGTAAAATAGTCTTTAGGTTTATTGATTTTTTAATATTTTCATTTCGTTGATGAATTATATACAAAACATGCTTTGACTCATCTTCTTACCAGTATTGATTTTCATTGAAGAAACAAATAATCATAGAATGATTATTCTAAATAAAATTATGGATTTATCTTGGCAAAGTGTACGTGCCGGAGTGGTTATCGGGCATGACTAGAAATCATGTGGGCTTTGCCCGCGCAGGTTCGAATCCTGCCGTTCACGGTTTAGTATTTCCTTTTCAGAAATATTGTGCATAGTCAAATTTTTTAAATAGTTTTATTTTATTGGGTAAATATAATATATCTGTGACAAACCTCAACAATATGTCATACAAATGATTAACTTATCAGTCTCCCTGTTCTCTCATATAATTACATATTAAGTAGGTCAATATTTTTATTTTTTACTCATCTACATGCATGTAGTGTTATGATACAGCCCCGACCTTAGCTCAGTTGGTAGAGCGGAGGACTGTAGTAGACGCAGAAAATCCTTAGGTCACTGGTTCGAATCCGGTAGGTAGGAACCTATTTTCCCAAGCTTTCTTAATTGTGTTTGATGAGCGTATTGACATTATGCTTTATAACAATTTTCTTTAAACATTTCATGTTTGGAATACTAAGAAGTGGATGGATATCGTTTCATTTGATACTAAAAATTTTAGTCGTTTTTTTGTTTAGAATAGGGCCAAGAAACTTTTTTCTTACCTCCAATGAAATACTTTAGGAAAATTGTGTAGAAATACACCACCTAGTTCTTGCATTTGTATGTTAAACGATTGTAAATTTCCTATCTTGTAGTTGTTTTTTTATGCTAAATTTGAATATTGGTTTAGGCAGCAGTAAACCCTATCATTTGAGAAATCTTTACCAAAAGTGTTAAGTGAAAAAATGATGTTCAAAACAAGGCTAAAAATCATGAATATGGACCTCAGAAGCTAAATATCAAACTGTTTTTTTTTCAACCATCAAATCCAAATATTTACGAGATTTATCAAAAGAGTTATCATTTCATCTTATATTTTGGTTATGCTGTAAAAATTTATCAGGTATTTTCTTAAAATGATTGGTTCTGTTTTTCTAAATTCATGCAAATTACTTTTCAATGACAGTCCATTGTAACTGACGTGAATGAAGTATAGCATCATCCGACCTTAGCTCAGTTGGTAGAGCGGAGGACTGTAGTTGAAGCAGAATATCCTTAGGTCACTGGTTCGACTCCGGTAGGTCGGATTCTTTACCTATTTTTGTTTCCGTTGCATGGGTAAATTAAGAATTGAATATTTTGATCTTGAATTTTGAATTTAATAGGAAGAAAACTAGATTAAGTAAAAACATTGCTCCTATTTTTTAAACAATTGGTATCTCTAGATCTAAAATAGTGAGAGGGTAAACTATAATCTAACACTTAAGTATATTAGTTATCGTATGAGCTTTTTATAAAAACCATTAGTAATGAAGATTTTGAATTTTTTTTAGAAACAACAAAAGATAGATGTTGCGATTTGAAGGATTGTAGGATGTGCCTATAAGTTCTCAACTTTCTTATTCAAGGGTATAGTCAAAAGACTCACCCACCTTCTTGCATGATTTTTATCGAATAAACTTTCAATAATTTAACAATCACAAGCATATCTAGATCTGAACAGTACATATATAAATTCTAAGAGTAACATATTTTACTTAAACGTAAGTTAGAATTCCTTATATCCCAAAACATAACTCTGAAGAAATTTCTTTTCCATTTCAGAAAATATTTTAGGAGAAAACAAATGTTTAAAAGTAAAATAGTCTTTAGGTTTATTGATTTTTTAATATTTTCATTTCGTTGATGAATTATATACAAAACATGCTTTGACTCATCTTCTTACCAGTATTGATTTTCATTGAAGAAACAAATAATCATAGAATGATTATTCTAAATAAAATTATGGATTTATCTTGGCAAAGTGTACGTGCCGGAGTGGTTATCGGGCATGACTAGAAATCATGTGGGCTTTGCCCGCGCAGGTTCGAATCCTGCCGTTCACGGTTTAGTATTTCCTTTTCAGAAATATTGTGAAAAGTCAAATTTTTTGAATAGTTTTATTTTATTGGGTAAATATAATATATCTGTGACAAACCTCAACAATATGTCATACAAATGATTAACTTATCAGTCTCCCTGTTCTCTCATATAATTACATATTAAGTAGGTCAATATTTTTATTTTTTACTCATCTACATGCATGTAGTGTTATGATACAGCCCCGACCTTAGCTCAGTTGGTAGGGCCGAGGACTGTAGTAGACGCAGAAAATCCTTAGGTCACTGGTTCGAATCCGGTAGGTAGGAACCTATTTTCCCAAGCTTAATTAATTGTGTTTGATGAGCGTCTTGACATTATGCTTTATAACAGTTTTCTTTAAACATTTCATGTTTGGAACACTAAGAAGTGGATGGATATCGTTTCATTTGATACTAAAAATTTTAGTCGTTTTTTTGTTTAGAATAGGGCCAAGAAACTTTTTTCTTACCTCCAATGAAATACTTTAGGAAAATTGTGTAGAAATACCCCAGGTAGTTCTTGCATTTGTATGTTAAACGATTGTAAATTTCCTATCTTGTAGTTGTTTTTTTATTCTAAATTTGAATATTGGTTTAGGGAGCAGTAAACCCTATCATTTGAGAAATCTATACCAAAAGTGGTAAGTGAAAAAATGATGTTCAAAACAAGGCTAAAAATCATGAATATGGACCTCAGAAGCTAAATATCAAACCGTTTTTTTTTTCAACCATCAAATCCAAATATTTACGAGATTTATCAAAAGAGTTATCATTTCATCTTATATTTTGGTTATGCTGTAAAAATTTATCAGGTATTTTCTTAAAATGATTGGTTCTGTTTTTCTAAATTCATGCAAATTACTTTTCAATGACAGGCCATTGTAACTGACGTGAATGAAGTATAGCATAATCCGACCTTAGCTCAGTTGGTAGAGTGGAGGACTGTAGTTGAAGCAGAATATCCTTAGGTCACTGGTTCGACTCCGGTTGGTCGGATTCTTTACCAATTTTTGTTTCTGTTGCATGGGTAAATTAAGAATAGAATATTTTGATCTTGAATTTTGAATTTGATAGGAAAAAAACTAGATTAAGTAAAAACATTGCTCCTATTTTTTACAGAGTTGGTATATCTAGATCTAAAATAGTGAGAGGGTAAACTATAATCTAACACTTAAGTATATTAGTTATCGTATGAGCTTTTTATAAAAACCATTAGTAATGAAGATTTTGAATTTTTTTTAGAAACAACAAAAGATAGATGTTGCGATTTGAAGGATTGTAGGATGTGCCTATAAGTTCTCAACTTTCTTATTCAAGGGTATAGTCAAAAGACTCACCCACCTTCTTGCATTATTTTTATCTAATAAACTTTCAATAATTTAACAATCACAATCATTTCTAGATCTGAACAGTACATATATAAATTCTAAGAGTAATATATTTTACTTAAACGTAAGTTAGAATTCCTTATATCCCAAAACATAACTCTGAAGAAATTTCTTTTCCATTTCAGAAAATATTTTGGGAGAAAACAAATGTTTAAAAGTAAAATAGTCTTTAGGTTTATAGATTTTTTAATATTTTCATTTCGTTGATGAATTATATACAAAACATGCTTTGACTCATCTTCTTACCAGTATTGATTTTCATTGAAGAAACAAATAATCATAGAATGATTATTCTAAATAAAATTATGGATTTATCTTGGCAAAGTGGACGTGCCGGAGTGGTTATCGGGCATGACTAGAAATCATGTGGGCTTTGCCCGTGCAGGTTCGAATCCTGCCGTTCACGGTTTAGTATTTCCTTTTCAGAAATATTGTGAAAAGTCAAATTTTTTGAATAGTTTTATTTTATTGTTTAAATATAATATATCTGTGACAAACCTCAACAATATGTCATAGAAATGATTAACTTATCAGTCTCCCTGTTCTCTCATATAAATACTTATAAAGTAGGTCAATTTTGTAATTGTTTACTCATCTACATGCATGTAGTGTTATGATACAGCCCCGACCGTAGCTCAGTTTGTAGAGCGGAGGACTGTAGTAGACGCGGAAAATTCTTAGGTCACTGGTTCGAATCTGGTAGGTCGGAACCTATTTTCCCAAGCTTAATTAATTGTGTTTGATGAGCGTCTTGACATTATGCTTTATATCAATTTTCTTTAAACATTTCATGTTTGGAACACTAAGAAGTGGATGGATATCGTTTCATTTGATACTAAAAATTTTAGTCGTTTTTTTGTTTAGAATAGGGCCAAGAAACTTTTTTCTTACCTCCAATGAAATACTTTAGGAAAATTGTGTAGAAATACCCCAGGTAGTTCTTGCATTTGTATGTTAAACGATTGTAAATTTCCTATCTTGTAGTTGTTTTTTTATTCTAAATTTGAATATTGGTTTAGGGAGCAGTAAACCCTATCATTTGAGAAATCTATACCAAAAGTGGTAAGTGAAAAAATGATGTTCAAAACAAGGCTAAAAATCATGAATATGGACCTCAGAAGCTAAATATAAAACCGTTTTTTTTTTCAACCATCAAATCCAAATATTTACGAGATTTATCAAAAGAGTTATCATTTCATCTTATATTTTGGTTATGCTGTAAAAATTTATCAGGTATTTTCTTAAAATGATTGGTTCTGTTTTTCTAAATTCATGCAAATTACTTTTCAATGACAGTCCATTGTAACTGACGTGAATGAAGTATAGCATAATCCGACCTTAGCTCAGTTGGTAGAGTGGAGGACTGTAGTTGAAGCAGAATATCCTTAGGTCACTGGTTCGACTCCGGTTGGTCGGATTCTTTACCAATTTTTGTTTCTGTTGCATGGGTAAATTAAGAATAGAATATTTTGATCTTGAATTTTGAATTTGATAGGAAAAAAACTAGATTAAGTAAAAACATTGCTCCTATTTTTTACTGAGTTGGTATATCTAGATCTAAAATAGTGAGAGGGTAAACTATAATCTAACACTTAAGTATATTAGTTATCGTATGAGCTTTTTATAAAAACCATTAGTAATGAAGATTTTGAATTTTTTTTAGAAACAACAAAAGATAGATGTTGCGATTTGGAGGATTGTAGGATTTGCCTATAAGTTGTCAACTTTCTTATTCAAGGGTATAGTCAAAAGACTCACCCACCTTCTTGCATGATTTTTATCTAATAAACTTTCAATAATTTAACAATCACAATCATTTCTAGATCTGAACAGTACATATATAAATTCTAAGAGTAATATATTTTACTTAAACGTAAGTTAGAATTCCTTATATCCCAAAACATAACTCTGAAGAAATTTCTTTTCCATTTCAGAAAATATTTTGGGAGAAAACAAATGTTTAAAAGTAAAATAGTCTTTAGGTTTATAGATTTTTTAATATTTTCATTTCGTTGATGAATTATATACAAAACATGCTTTGACTCATCTTCTTACCAGTATTGATTTTCATTGAAGAAACAAATAATCATAGAATGATTATTCTAAATAAAATTATGGATTTATCTTGGCAAAGTGGACGTGCCGGAGTGGTTATCGGGCATGACTAGAAATCATGTGGGCTTTGCCCGTGCAGGTTCGAATCCTGCCGTTCATGGTTTAGTATTTCCTTTTCAGAAATATTGTGAAAAGTTAAATTTTTTGAAAAGTTTTATTTTATTGTTTAAATATAATATATCTGTGACAAACCTCAACAATATGTCATAGAAATGATTAACTTATCAGTCTCCCTGTTCTCTCATATAAATACTTATAAAGTAGGTCAATTTTGTAATTGTTTACTCATCTACATGCATGTAGTGTTATGATACAGCCCCGACCGTAGCTCAGTTTGTAGAGCGGAGGACTGTAGTAGACGCGGAAAATTCTTAGGTCACTGGTTCGAATCTGGTAGGTCGGAACCTATTTTCCCAAGCTTTTTGAATTGTGTTTGATGAGCGTGTTGACATTTTGCTTTATAACAATGTTCTTTAAACATTTCATGTTTGGAACACTAAGAAGTGGATGGATATCGTTTCATTTGATACTAAAAATTTTAGTCGTTTTTTTGTTTAGAATAGGGCCAAGAAACTGTTTTCTTCCCTCCAATGAAACACTTTAGGAAAATTGTGTAGAAATACACCAGGTAGTTCTTGCATTTGTATGTTAAACTATTGTAAATTTCCTATCTTGTATTTGTTTTTTTATGCTAAATTTGAATATTGGTTTAGGCTGCAGTAAACTCTATCATTTGAGAAATCTATACCAAAAGTGTTAAGTGAAAAAATGATGTTCAAAACAAGGCTAAAAATCATGATATGGACCTCAGAAGCTAAATATCAAACCGTTTTTTTTTCAACCATCAAATCCAAATATTTACGAGATTTATCAAAAGAGTTATCATTTCATCTTATATTTTGGTTATGCTGTAAAAATTTATCAAATACTTTCTTAAAATGATTAATTTTTTTTTCTAAAGTCATGCAAATTACTTTTCAATGACAGTCCATTGTAACTGACGTGAATGAAGTATAGCATAATCCGACCTTAGCTCAGTTGGTAGAGCGGAGGACAGTAGTTGAAGCAGAATATCCTTAGGTCACTGGTTTGACTCCGGTAGGACGGATTCTTTACCTCTTTTTGTTTCCGTTGCATGGGTAAATTAAGAATTGAATATTTTGATCTTGAATTTTGAATTTGATAGGAAGAAAACTAGATTAAGTAAAAACATTGCTCCTATTTTTTAAACAATTGGTATCTCTAGATCTAAAATAGTGAGAGGGTAAACTATAATCTAACACTTAAGTATATTAGTTATCGTATGAGCTTTTTATAAAAACCATTAGTAATGAAGATTTTGAATAATGTTTTAGAAACAACAAAAGATAGATCTTGCGATTTGAAGGATTGTAGGATGTGCCTCTAAGTTGTCAACTTTCTTATTCAAGGATATCGTGAAAAGACTCACCCACCTTCTTGCATGATGTTTATCTAATAAACTTTCAATAATTTAACAATCACAATCATTTGTAGATCTAAACATCCATATATAAATTCTAAGAGTAATATATTTTACTTAAACGTAAGTTAGAATTCCTTATATCCCAAAACATAACTGTAACATCCGTATTCCTTTTAATTGGGGTTTAATTAGAGTATTTAAAAGTTAAGGGCTGCGTTGATTAAATCAGTTTTTGCTGCTGGGTTTAATTGATGGTTTAAAGAGTTGTGGGGCTGAATTGAGAAGACTGAAAAGTTTAGGGAGTTAAGAGAAATTTTAGAGAATAAAACCCTAAACCTATTTAAACCCTAAAATTTGCAGAAACCCTAGTTATTCATCATAATTTTCGTGGCCACCTTCAAGGAGAGAAAGAGAGAGGCTGAGTGTGGCTGAAAGAGAAGAAGGGAAAGCTTGTACATGAAGGAGATGCAAATCGTTTTAAATGGTAAGAAACTTTTGTGGTGTTGTAGTTATCCCTTATATCTAGAGGTACTACTTTGTGGATGTTAATTTGGATTAATATTCTGAAAGTTAATCGCATTTTCGTGAGGTGTCCTTTTTCAGACGCGATCTGGACCAACGTGGATGCAAAGAGAGATCGCGAGTTCATCTATGGTCGGATCATCACGAAACTTGGGGGTAGTTTCAGGACACCTAGGAGCATATTTTCAATGGTGCGATGGGAATGTGGACGGTTTCTGATATTTTTCCAGTTTAGGTTGAAGGTTGTTGTGTTGTTGTGGTTGGCAGTAGGGTGAGGAAGGGAGGTTGTGGTTGTGTTGCTATGACATTTAAGAAACCCTAGAAATTTCTAGAAAGGAAGGTTTCCTAAAAAGAAAAGTTTCCTGAAAAGAAAAGTTTCCTAAAAAGGAAAGTTTCTTAAAAAGGGAAGTGCCATCAAGGAAATCGTTGTGAGCAAAGGTGAGTGCTTGTATGTTAGACTGTGGGTAGTCTAAGGACTTGGAGTGGTCCTCATTTCTGTAGCTCTTGTTGTTGGTCCATTAAGAGTGATGGATGTTTATTGTTGCTATTTATGGCATGTGTTGTTTGTTGATATGATTGCATTGATTGATTGCTGGCATTTGTGAATGTTAGCTTTTGGTGTCGTTGTTGCCTCATTTAGTATTTTTTATACTGAGGCATCTCGTTATGTGATGCAGGTAAGGAGTGAGTTTTGCTGGAGCTCGTGGGACCAAGGCTGTGGAGTGGATGACATGACCAGGGTCCTTTTTGGTGTTATTTATTTTTTAATTATTTTTATTGGATAGATTATTTAGTATTCGCTTCCGCTAGGTTGTTAGTCTGATTTGATTGGTGTTTTGGAATAAATAAAGTAGATTTTATTTATTCAGTTAAGTTGTTAGAAAATTTTTAAAATGCTCGTTTTGCATGGTTTGTTTTGATTTTAACCGGTTCCGGTTTAGTGGTTTCTGGGACGGGGTGTTTCAATTTGGTATTAGAGCAGAGTTGTTTCTAGGACGCGTTGGCTTTCAGATAGGGTTGTATAGTGTTGTTAGCTAGGTGTAGCTATGTTCTCTGTATAGTGTTGAGTTGCAGGGTCATGTCATCTCTCAGCCGGTAATGGGTTCCACGGTAAGACTCGTTTTGTTGTTATGCTAATTTTTAAAGTAAATTAGTATAAAGTTGTGTTGCAGGTGGTTAACCACGGTAGGTCTGTAGTTAGACATCCGGGGGAAGGGATTTGCAAGGGGAGCAAGAAGAGTTGAGAGGGATCTCAGAGGTTATGGCAGCAAAGTTGGCCGAGGTGGCAGAGCAGGCAGGAGCGGTGGAGCTGCGGAGTTTGTGGGGCAGAGCATTACAGTGAGCATGCAGGGGTTGAGTTTCTAGAGGGTGACGATCAGCCAGAGCATGTGGTCGGACATGATCTTATGTCAGCGCAAGGTGAGGCTCAGGCAGGGTGGACCAGATCTCAAAAGGAGCTGTGTTGGGGATCGTTAGCCCAATATTTGGGAGTGGATACCAGTTGTGGTACCGTTTCTTACTCAAGTGGCGTCACATGAGTTGTCTGCTTTGTGGGAAGGTGTTGTTCTAGGGTGCCGGAAGGTATGGTGGAGAGTCGTATGACGTGGACTAAGGAGCTGTAGTTCTGGTGCGACCGAGTGGGTTGTAGCTGGAAGCATGCCAGTAGGGTGGTTTAACCGAGGGGCCGTGAGAGGCAAAAAGATGAAAACCGGTGAGGCCGGTAAAGTCGTTAAGATGTTGCAGGGATCTGGAATAATTGGGGAATCTCTTGATTAGGACAGTTTCCCGAAAAGTAAAATTTTCCGAAATAGTAAGTTTTCAGAAATGAAAAACTGCTAAGAATAGAAGGTTTCCAAAAGTCATAGGTTGCCTAAAAAGGTGGAGATCATGAGGATATCTAGACTGTTATGCAGGAGAATCATGCAAAGTTGTACAAGCGTAGTTCTATCGTTGAGGTGTCAGCTAGGAGCTATAGTGATAGCCTAGCGTTGGTTAAGCAGATAGTGGTTCCTCAAGTGCGGAATGACCGTCATTCAAGTTTTCCAAGGTTGGGCTTTGTCAGCATTTCAGAAATGGTACTCCGTGGCGGTTGGAGTTTTATCTTGTTTGTCTATTGGTGGTAATAGACGGGGTTAGTGATATTGATTACGCAGTAACGGGTAAACAATATCACGGAGGGTCCATCGGAGGGATTGATGGAGATGGTTTACTCGGGAGACAGTGAACCATAGTATGAGTTGTCTAGGTGGTTATAGACAGGTAGGGTGATTCAAGGCTTCTATCAGAGAAGGATAGATGGTGGGTGAGTATGTTTATCGGATGTAGGTAGACATTATTTCATCGGAAGGTTGTCATGTGTGGATAATCGGCACTGAGTGTTGTCCGGGATAGGCTGTTAGACATTGGCGCGTTGTGAGTTATTCGGTGGGATGGGCGGCACATGATATGCCCATTAGTGCAGTAGACGATACGAGAGAGATGGCTGCTAGTGGATTCGCGGGCCATAGTCCAAAGCGGTTACAGTACTCGATGTGAGTACGTTGTTAGTGCGGTAGGTCTTCCCAGGTGGGGGTGACCATAAGGTTTATAGCATTCCAGGTTGTATAGGGAGTGTTGGGAGTTGTCCCATGTGTATGCATTGGAATGTTCTGCAGATAGACACTACTGAGTGGATTCTACCTGTCGGGTTTCAGTCGGATTTCTAATAGTGTAGGACTTGCCGGTTGGGTCGCGTTGTGCTTCCTGAGAGGGTCCGGTAGACCACTAGAGAGATAGTTGGCTCTCTATGCATACGAGCGGATCGTATCCTGGTGTGGACCGAGAAGTTTTGAACTCCGAGTTCTCGGAGTAGTCGATCAACCAAAAAGGAATTGCAAACAAAACCGTGCTAAGGGTTTATTTCAGGGTATCGATGGATGGTGATGTAAGTTACAGATTCGGATGATCCATCTGTGATGAGTGGTGATTAGTTGAGTCAAGTGAAGTGCTCCGAGTTATCGGGTGGAGTGAGTGCATAGCCGTAGATGGCATTATCGTGCATGGTTCATAGTATTGGGTTTTGTTGTTGGGCAATTTGGTGAGTGCACTGTGTGTCGCTGGTTAGGCGATACGGAGAGTGCACGGTGTGTCGCTAGTTGGGCGATACAAGCTGATTTCATCGGATTACATGTCATTGTTGTGATTGCAATGGATCGCATGTCGTGTGTTAAATAGGGATGACTGTTGGTTGCATTAGGCACCATATGTTGTACTCAAGTGGGGGAGATGAGCATTATGGGTGTGGCTGGGGTGCTGAGACTACAGAGGGCGTCTGAGTCTTAAATTATCACGGTTTAGGGATCACATGAGAGAGTGGCGAGACAAGTGTGACGAACGAATACAGACCATCGTTTAATGGGATCTTCCTCTTCTGTACTTGTTTGTTTGGGAAGAGTTAAGGTTTCATTATAGTGTTGTGTTTGTATTTCAAAGTCTTAGCATGTTCCGTCGTGATTACCCTAAGTAGAGGTGGGAGAGATATCAGGTGTTGATGGTTGTGGTTGGTTGTTTGACCTTGAAGCATTTCACTGTGTATACCACCAGTTGGGTGTTAGAGTGTGATCCAGGAGGTGACTGGTGAACAGTCTATTTTCATGGATGCTGAGGGTCGGTGATGGTTAGCTGTGCGGGCTATGCGGGCTATGCGGAGTATCACGTTGATTAAAAACTCAATATCATCGCATGGAGTGGGTCCCAGAGATGATGGTCTTTTGGGATTGCGATGGAGTAACGAAAGAACTTATGAGCTATAAGCTATTAGGAGTTGTTTAGTAAGTTGGAGGGCTTAGCCGGAGTGTTAAGGTGTTTACTCCGTAGAGTTAGAGCTCTCTAGTGTTTGTAGCCTAGAGTGGGCGAGTGAGTGGTTAGCCTTGAGTAGGTGCTAGTGGGGTTAGCCGTTGGAATGGAGGTGTCACCAGTTTTGACACCGAGTATGGTGGTGGAGGCAAGGCATCTGAAGGTCCTAGATCGCCGGATGAGAGTGATCAGGAGGAAGAAGGTTCCGGAGATGCAGGTTATGTGGGACTGCGATGAAGCCGAGGAGGTGACTTGGGAACAGGAAGCTATGTTGAAGTGTAAGTTTCCTAACTGGTACGGCAAACTGGAGGTTTCGCCGAGTTTTCGTAGCGATGGATCCATGGTGTTGGATTTGTTGTTTTCATAGTTGTTGTACTCGTTATTTTGTGGTGTTATAATTTAATCGATGTACTTGGAGTTTTGGTGTATTCAATAAAGAGGTGTTTTTGTTGAATATTTTGCGTTGTGGCTGGTCTATCCAGTGTTAGACTGGCAGATAGCGTGGTGTGTTTACTAGTGGATTAGTAGACAGGTTGGCGGACTACTAGTTTTGGTGGTTCGTTAGCGAGGGTGCGGATGCTAGGTGTGCGGTACACGCATAAGGGCTGTTAGTTTTCTGGATTAGTTTGGCAGACAGGGACGGATGGTCCCATATAGATGCATCGAAGTGTACTGGTGAGTCACTACCGAATGTACCTGGCCGGTTGGGTTTCTGTGTGATTCCTGATTGGTAGTTAGTTCACTAGAGAGATAAATGGCTCTCTATGCGGTTGGCGGATCGATCCTTGGTGTTGGATCGTTAAGTTGGTGTGACGGATTGATCCTTGGTGTGGGATCGTGAAGTCGTTGTGCTCCTAGGTGTTGGAGCAGTTGGCCAAACCAAGTGGAGAACTATAGCACTAGTGCGTGAGCCGTAATAGCATTGATAGCGGAGTGTGGGGGGTAGTTTGGTCGAAATGCTTAGAGACTAGTAGAGGTCAGGTATTGCTTTTACTCGTGAGAGGATGGATAGTTCCTCTGGTGCCATAGCTCGAAGGTCGGTGGTCCTTAGAGTGTGAGTGGCATGGTTTGGTGCCTATAGCTCGAAGGACGATAGTCCCGAGGGTGGAGTGGTGTGTTTATGTATCGTGACTCGAAGGCTTGGTGCCTAAGGGTGGAATTGTATGAGTTCGAGTAAAGAGAAATAGGTGATATGACTTGAGTCTTGAGCATAGGGAGTGAAAATGGACCCCGAAGATTAGTGGTTAATCTTGTGTGTTAACCGTGTTGGTTAGGAGGTTGTGTGGAGACCTCGGATATTAGTGTTTAATCTCGTGTGCTGACCACGTTGGTCAGGAGGTTATGTGGTAACCTCGTGGATTAGTGTTAATCTCGTGTGTTGGCCGTGTAGGTCAAGAGGTAGTGGGAAACCTCGTAGGTTAGTAGTAACCCTCGTGCGTATGTTGAGTTGGTCGGGTGGGCCAAGGCTGGTGAAACCGTTGCGACGATTACGGTTTATTGGAGATGAACGGTTCATTGGAGATGAACTGTAACATCAGATTCGAGGACGAATCTATGTTAGTGGGTGAGAATTGTAACATCCGTAATCCTTTTAATTGGGGTTTAATTGGAGTATTTAAAAGTTAAAGGCTGCGTTGATTAAAATTAGTTTTTTCTGCTGGGTTTAATTGATGGTTTAAAGAGTTGTGGGGCTGAATTGGGAAGACTGAAAAGTTTAGGGAGTTAAGAAAAATTTTGGAGAATAAAACCCTAAACCTATTTAAACCCTAAAATTTTCAGAAACCCTATTTATTCATCATAATTTTTGTGGCCACCTTCAAGGAGAGAAAGAGAGAGGCTGAGTGTGACTGAAAGAGAAGAAGGGAAAGCTTGTACATGAAGGAGATGCAGATATATCTGACATGTTGTGGTAGAACGAAGGTTCGACCTAGCAAATCGTTTTCAATGGTAAGAAAATTTTGTGGTGTTGTAGTTATCCCTTATATCTAGAGGTACTACTTTGCGGGGTTTGATTTGGATTAATATTCTGAAAGATATTCGCATTTTCGTGAGGTGTCCTATTCAGACGCGATCTGGACCAATGTGGATGCAAAGAGAGATCGCGAGTTCATCTATGGTCGGATCATCACGAAACTTTGGGGGTAGTTTCAGGACACCTAGGAGCATATTTTCAACGGTGCGATTGAAATGTGGACGGTTAGATTTCGATTTGTGATCCCATCTTTGAGGCTGATCGTTTCTGATATTTTTCCAGTTTAGATTGAAGGTTGTTGTATTATTGTGGTTGGCTATAGGGTGAGGAAGGGAGGTGTGGTCGTGTTGCTATGACATTTAAGAAGCCCTAGATACTTCTGGAAAGGAAGGTTTCCTAAAAAGGAAAGTTTCCTGAAAAGGAAAGTTTCCTAAATGGAAAGTTTCTTAAAAAGGGAAGTGCCATCAAGGAAATCGTTGTGAGCAAAGGTGAGTGCTTGTATGTTAGACTGTGGGTAGTCTGAGGACTTGGAGTGGTCCTCATTTCTGTAGCTCTTGTTGTTGGTCCATTAGGAGTGATGAATGTTTATTGTTGCTATTTATGGCATGTGTTGTTTGTTGATATGATTGCATTTATTGATTGCTGGAATTTGTGAATATTAGCTTTTGGTGTAGTTGTGGCCTCATTCAGTATATTTTATACCGAGGCATCTCGTTATGTCATGCAGGTAAGGACTGAGTTTTGCTGGAGCTCATGGGACCAAGGCTGTGGAGTGGATGACATGACCAGGGTCCTTTTTGGTGTTATTTATTATTTAATTATTTATATTGGATGGATTATTTATTATTCGCTTCCGCTAGGTTGTTTGTCTGATTTGATTGGTGTTTTGAAATAAATAAAGTAGATTTTATTTATTCATTTAAATTGTTAGAAAAATTTTAAAATGCTTGTTTTGCATGGTTTGTTGTGATTTTAACCGGTTCCGGTTTAGTAGTTTCCGGGACGGGGTGTTTCAATAACTCTAAAGAAATTTCTTTTCCATTTCAGAAAATATTTCGGTAGAAAAGAAATGTTTAAAAGTAAAATAGTGTTTAGGTTTATAGATTTTTTAATATTTTCATTTCGTTGATGAATTATACAAAACATGCTTTGACTCATCTTCTTACCAGTATTGATTTTCATTGAAGAAACAAATAATCATAGAATGATTATTCTAAATAAAATTATTGATTTATCTTGGCAAAGTGAACGTGCAGGAGTGGTTATCGGGCATGACTAGAAATCATGTGGGCTTTGCCCGCGCAGGTTCGAATCCTGCCGTTCACGGTTTAGTATTTCCTTTTCAGAAATATTGTGAAAAGTCAAATTTTTTGAATAGTTTTATTTTATTGGGTAAATATAATATATCTGTGACAAACCTCAACAATATGTCATACAAATGATTAACTTATCAGTCTCTTAGTTCTCTCATAGAAATACTTATAAAGTAGGTCTATTTTTTATTGTTTACTCATCTACATGCATGTAGTGTTATGATACAGCCCCGACCTTAGCTCAGTTGGTAGAGCGGAGGACTGTAGTTGAAGCAGAATATCCTTAGGTCACTGGTTTGACTCCGGTAGATCGGATTATTTACCTATTTTTGTTTCCGTTGCATGGGTAAATTAAGAATTAAATATTTTGATCTTGAATTTTGAATTTGATAGGAAGAAAACTAGATTAAGTAAAAACATTTCTCCTATTTTTTAAACAATTGGTATCTCTATCTCTAAAATAGTGAGAGGGTAAACTATAATCTAACACTTAAGTATATTAGTTACCGTATGAGCTTTTTATAAAAACCATTAGTAATGAAGATTTTGAATATTTTTTTAGAAACAAGAAAAGATAGCTCTTGCGATTTGAAGGATTGAAGGATGTGCCTATAAGTTGTCAACTTTCTTATTCAAGGGTATAGTGAAAAGACTCACCCACCTTCTTGCATGATCTTTATCTAATAAACTTTCAATAATTTACCAATCACAATCATTTCTAGATTTGAACAGTACATATATAAATTCTAAGAGTAATATATTTTACTTAAACGTAACTTAGAATTCCTTCTATCCCAAAACATAACTCTGAAGATATTTCTTTTCCATTTCAGAAAATATTTCGGTAGAAAACAAATGTTTAAAAGTAAAATAGTCTTTAGGTTTAGAGATTTTTTAATATTTTCATTTCATTGATGAATTATACAAAACATGCTTTGACTCATCTTCTTACCAGTATTGATTTGCATTGAAGAAACAAATAATCATAGAATGATTATTCTAAATAAAATTATGGATTTATCTTGGCAAAGTGGAGCGTGCGGAGTGGTTATCGGGCATGACTAGAAATCATGTGGGCTTTGCCCACGAGGTTCGAATCTGGCCGTTCAAGGTTTAGTATTTCCTTTTCAGAAATATTGTGAAAAATCAAATTTTTGAATAGTTTTATTTTATTGGGTTAATATAATATATCTGTGACAAACCTCAACAATATGTCATACAAATGATTAACTTATCAGTCACCCAGTTCTCTCATATAAATACTTATAAAGTAGGTCTATTTTTTTATTGTTTACTCATCTACATGCATGTAGTGCTATGATACAGCCCCGACCTTAGCTCAGTTGGTAGAGCGGAGGACTCTAGTAGACGCAGAAAATCCTTAGGTCACTGGTTCGAATCCGGTAGGTTGGAACCTATTTTCCCAAGCTTTTTTAATTGTGTTTGATGAGCGTGTTGACATTATGCTTGATAACAATTTTCTTTAAACATTTCATGTTTAGAACACTAAGAAGTGGATGGATATCGTTTCATTTGATACTAAAAATTTTAGTTGTTTTTTGTTTAGAATAGGGCCAAGAAACTGTTTTCTTCCTCCGATGAAACACTTTAGGAAAATTCTGTAGAAATACACCAGGTAGTTCTTGCATTTGTATGAAAACAGTTGTAAATTTCTTATCTTGTAGTTGTTTTTTAATGCTAAATTGGAATATTGGTTTAGGCTGCAGTAAACCCTATCATTTGAGAAATCTATACCAAAAGTGTTAAGTGAAAAAATGATGTTCAAAAACAAGGCTAAAAATCATGAATATGGACCTCAGCTGCTAATTATGAAACCGTTTTTTTTTTCAACCATCAAATCCAAATATTTACTGAGATTTATCAAAAGAGTTATCATTTCATCTTATATTTTGGTTATGCTGTAAAAATTTATCAAGTATTTTCTTAAAATGATTCGTTCTTTTTTTTTAAAGTCATACAAATTACTTTTCAATGACAGTCCATTGTAACTGACTAGAATGAAGTATAGCATAATCCGACCTTAGCTCAGTAGGTAGAGCGGAGGACTGTAGTTGAAGCAGAATATCCTTAGGTCACTGGTTCGACTCCCGTAGGTCGGATTCTTTACCTATTTTTGTTTCCGTTGCATGGGTAAATTAAGATTTGAATAGTTTGATCTTGAATTTTGAATTTGATAGGAAGAAAACTATATTAAGTAAAAACATTGCTCCTATTTTAAAAAAAATTGTTATCTCTAGATCTAAAATAGTGAGAGGGTAAACTATAATCTAACACTTAAGTATATTAGTTATCGTATGAGCTTTTTATAAAAACCACTAGTAATGAAGATTTTGAATATTTTTTTAGAAACAACGAAAGATAGATCTTGCGATTTGAAGGATTGTAGAATGTGCCTATAAGTTGTCAAGTTTCTTATTCAAGGGTATAGTGAAAAGACTGACCCACCTTCTTGCATGATCTTTATCTAATAAACTTTCAATAATTTACCAATCACAATCATTTCTAGATTTGAACAGTACATATATAAATTCTAAGAGTAATATATTTTACTTAAACGTAACTTAGAATTCGTTATATCCCAAAACATAACTCTAAAGAAATTTCTTTTCCATTTCAGAAAATATTTCGGTAGAAAACAAATGTTTAAAAGTAAAATAGTCTTTAGGTTTATAGATTTTTTATTATTTTCATTTCGTTGATGAATTATACAAAACATGCTTTGACTCATCTTCTTACCAGTATTGATTTTCATTGAAGAAACAAATAATTATAGAATGATTATTCTAAATAAGATTATGGATTTATCTTGGCAAAGTGGACGTGCCGGAGTGGTTATCGGGCATGACTAGAAATCATGTGGGCTTTGCCCACGCAGGTTCGAATCTGGCCGTTCAAGGTTTAGTATTTCCTTTTCAGAAATATTGTGAAAAATCAAATTTTTGAATAGTTTTATTTTATTGGGTTAATATAATATATCTGTGACAAACCTCAACAATATGTCATACAAATGATTAACTTATCAGTCACCCAGTTCTCTCATATAAATACTTATAAAGTAGGTCTATTTTTTTATTGTTTACTCATCTACATGCATGTAGTGCTATGATACAGCCCCGACCTTAGCTCAGTTGGTAGAGCGGAGGACTCTAGTAGACGCAGAAAATCCTTAGGTCACTGGTTCGAATCCGGTAGGTTGGAACCTATTTTCCCAAGCTTTTTTAATTGTGTTTGATGAGCGTGTTGACATTATGCTTGATAACAATTTTCTTTAAACATTTCATGTTTAGAACACTAAGAAGTGGATGGATATCGTTTCATTTGATACTAAAAATTTTAGTTGTTTTTTTGTTTAGAATAGGGCCAAGAAACTGTTTTCTTCCCTCCAATGAAACACTTTAGGAAAATTCTGTAGAAATACACCAGGTAGTTCTTGCATTTGTATGAAAACAGTTGTAAATTTCTTATCTTGTAGTTGTTTTTTAATGCTAAATTGGAATATTGGTTTAGGCTGCAGTAAACCCTATCATTTGAGAAATCTATACCAAAAGTGTTAAGTGAAAAAATGATGTTCAAAACAAGGCTAAAAATCATGAATATGGACCTCAGCTGCTAATTATGAAACCGTTTTTTTTTTTCAACCATCAAATCCAAATATTTACGAGATTTATCAAAAGAGTTATCATTTCATCTTATATTTTGGTTATGCTGTAAAAATTTATCAAGTATTTTCTTAAAATGATTCGTTCTTTTTTTTTAAAGTCATACAAATTACTTTTCAATGACAGTCCATTGTAACTGACTAGAATGAAGTATAGCATAATCCGACCTTAGCTCAGTAGGTAGAGCGGAGGACTGTAGTTGAAGCAGAATATCCTTAGGTCACTGGTTCGACTCCCGTAGGTCGGATTCTTTACCTATTTTTGTTTCCGTTGCATGGGTAAATTAAGATTTGAATAGTTTGATCTTGAATTTTGAATTTGATAGGAAGAAAACTATATTAAGTAAAAACATTGCTCCTATTTTAAAAAAAATTGTTATCTCTAGATCTAAAATAGTGAGAGGGTAAACTATAATCTAACACTTAAGTATATTAGTTATCGTATGAGCTTTTTTATAAAAACCACTAGTAATGAAGATTTTGAATATTTTTTTAGAAACAACGAAAGATAGATCTTGCGATTTGAAGGATTGTAGAATGTGCCTATAAGTTGTCAAGTTTCTTATTCAAGGGTATAGTGAAAAGACTGACCCACCTTCTTGCATGATCTTTATCTAATAAACTTTCAATAATTTACCAATCACAATCATTTCTAGATTTGAACAGTACATATATAAATTCTAAGAGTAATATATTTTACTTAAACGTAACTTAGAATTCGTTATATCCCAAAACATAACTCTAAAGAAATTTCTTTTCCATTTCAGAAAATATTTCGGTAGAAAACAAATGTTTAAAAGTAAAATAGTCTTTAGGTTTATAGATTTTTTATTATTTTCATTTCGTTGATGAATTATACAAAACATGCTTTGACTCATCTTCTTACCAGTATTGATTTTCATTGAAGAAACAAATAATTATAGAATGATTATTCTAAATAAGATTATGGATTTATCTTGGCAAAGTGGACGTGCCGGAGTGGTTATCGGGCATGACTAGAAATCATGTGGGCTTTGCCCACGCAGGTTCGAATCTGGCCGTTCAAGGTTTAGTATTTCCTTTTCAGAAATATTGTGAAAAATCAAATTTTTGAATAGTTTTATTTTATTGGGTTAATATAATATATCTGTGACAAACCTCAACAATATGTCATACAAATGATTAACTTATCAGTCACCCAGTTCTCTCATATAAATACTTATAAAGTAGGTCTATTTTTTTATTGTTTACTCATCTACATGCATGTAGTGCTATGATACAGCCCCGACCTTAGCTCAGTTGGTAGAGCGGAGGACTCTAGTAGACGCAGAAAATCCTTAGGTCACTGGTTGAATCCGGTAGGTTGGAACCTATTTTCCCAAGCTTTTTTAATTGTGTTTGATGAGCGTGTTGACATTATGCTTGATAACAATTTTCTTTAAACATTTCATGTTTAGAACACTAAGAAGTGGATGGATATCGTTTCATTTGATACTAAAAATTTTAGTTGTTTTTTTGTTTAGAATAGGGCCAAGAAACTGTTTTCTTCCCTCCAATGAAACACTTTAGGAAAATTCTGTAGAAATACACCAGGTAGTTCTTGCATTTGTATGAAAACAGTTGTAAATTTCTTATCTTGTAGTTGTTTTTTAATGCTAAATTGGAATATTGGTTTAGGCTGCAGTAAACCCTATCATTTGAGAAATCTATACCAAAAGTGTTAAGTGAAAAAATGATGTTCAAAACAAGGCTAAAAATCATGAATATGGACCTCAGCTGCTAATTATGAAACCGTTTTTTTTTTCAACCATCAAATCCAAATATTTACGAGATTTATCAAAAGAGGTATCAGTTCATCTTATATTTTGGTTATGCTGTAAAAATTTATCAAGTATTTTCTTAAAATGATTCGTTTCTTTTTTTTTAAAGTCATACAAATTACTTTTCAATGACAGTCCATTGTAACTGACTAGAATGAAGTATAGCATAATCCGACCTTAGCTCAGTAGGTAGAGCGGAGGACTGTAGTTGAAGCAGAATATCCTTAGGTCACTGGTTCGACTCCGTGAGGTCGGATTCTTTACCTATTTTTGTTTCCGTTGCATGGGTAAATTAAGATTTGAATAGTTTGATTTTGAATTTTGAATATGATAGGAAGAAAAATATATTAAGTAAAAACATTGCTCCTATTTTAAAAAAAAATTGTTATCTCTAGATCTAAAATAGTGAGAGGGTAAACTATAATCTAACACTTAAGTATATTAGTTATCGTATGAGCTTTTTATAAAAACCACTAGTAATGAAGATTTTGAATATTTTTTTAGAAACAACGAAAGATAGATCTTGCGATTTGAAGGATTGTAGAATGTGCCTATAAGTTGTCAAGTTTCTTATTCAAGGGTATAGTGAAAAGACTGACCCACCTTCTTGCATGATCTTTATCTAATAAACTTTCAATAATTTACCAATCACAATCATTTCTAGATTTGAACAGTACATATATAAATTCTAAGAGTAATATATTTTACTTAAACGTAACTTAGAATTCGTTATATCCCAAAACATAACTCTAAAGAAATTTCTTTTCCATTTCAGAAAATATTTCGGTAGAAAACAAATGTTTAAAAGTAAAATAGTCTTTAGGTTTATAGATTTTTTATTATTTTCATTTCGTTGATGAATTATACAAAACATGCTTTGACTCATCTTCTTACCAGTATTGATTTTCATTGAAGAAACAAATAATCATAGAATGATTATTCTAAATAAAATTATGGATTTATCTTGGCAAAGTGGACGTGCCGGAGTGGTCATCGGGCATGACTAGAAATCATGTGGGCTTTGACCGTGCAGGTTCGAATCCGGCCGTTCACGGTTTAGTATTTCCTTTTCAGAAATATTGTGAAAAGTCAAATTTTTTGAATAGTTTTATTTTATTGAGTAAATATAATATATCTGTGACAAACCTCAAAAATATGTCATACAAATGATTAACTTATCAGTCTCCCTGTTCTCTCATAGAAATACTTATAAAGTAGGTCTATTTTTTTATTGTTTACTCATCTACATGCATGTATTGTTATGATACAACCCCGACCTTAGCTCAGTTGGTAGAGCGGAGGACTGTAGTAGACGCAGAAAATCCTTAGGTCACTGGTTCGAATCCGGTAGGTCGGAACCTATTTTCCCAAGCTTCTTTAATTGTGTTTGATGAGCGTGTTGACATTATGCTTTATAACAATTTTCTTTAACCATTTCATGTTTGGAACACTTAGAAGTGGATGGAAATCGTTTCATTTGATAGTAAAAATTTTAGTCGTTTTTTTGTTTAAAATAGGGCCAAGAAACTGTTTATGAAACACTTTAGGAAATGTGTGTAGAAATACACCTGGTAGTTCTTGCATTTATTTGTTAAACGGTTGTAAATTTCTTATCTTGAAGTTGTTTTTTTATGCTAAATTTGAATATTGGTTTAGGCTGCAGTAAACCCTATCATTTGAGAAATCTATACCAAAAGTGTTAAGTGAAAAAATGATGTTCAAAAGAAGGCTAAAAATCATGAATATCGACCTCAGATGCTAAATATCAAACCATTTTTTTTTCACCCATCAAATCCAAATATTTACGAGATTTATCAAAAGAGTTATCTTTTCTTCTTATATTTTGGTTATGCTGTAAAATTTATCAAGTATTTTCTTAAAATGATTCGTTCTTTTTTTTGAAAGTCATGCAAATTACTTTTCAATGACAGTCAATTGTAACTGACATGAATGAAGTGTAGCATAATCCAACCTTAGCTCAGTTGGTAGAGCGGAGGACTGTAGTTGAAGCAGAATATTCTTAGGTCACTGGTTCGACTCCGGTAGGTCGGATTCTTTACCTATTTTTGTTTCCGTTGCATGGGTAAATTAAGAATTGAATAGTTTGATCTTGAATTTTGAATTTGATAGGAAGAAAACTAGATTAAGTAAAAAGATTGCTCCTATTTTTTAAACAATTGGTATCTCTATCTCTAAAATAGTGAGAGGGTAAACTATAATCTAACACTTAACTATATTAGTTATCGTATGAGCTTTTTATAAAAACCATTAGTAATGAAGATTTTGAATATTTTTTTAGAAACAACAAAAGATAGTTCTTGCGATTTGAAGGATTGTAGGATGTGCCTATAAGTTGTCAACTTTCTTATTCAAGGGTATAGTGAAAAGACTCACCCACCTTCTTGCATGATTTTTATCTAATAAACATTGAATAATTTAACAATCACAATCATTTCAAGATCTGAACAGTACATATATAAATTCTAAGAGTAATATATTTTACTTAAACGTAAGTTAGAATTCCTTATATCCCAAAACATAACACTAAAGAAATTTCTTTTCCATTTCAGAAAATATTTCGGTAGAAAATAAATGTTTAAAAGTAAAATTGTCTTTAGATTTATAGATTTTTTATTATTTTAATTTCGTTGATTAATTATACAAAACATGCTTTGACTCATCTTCTTACCAGTATTGATATTCATTGAAGAAACAAATAATCATAGAATGATTATTCTAAATAAAATTATGGATTTATCTTGGCAAAGTGGACGTGCTGGAGTGGTTATCGGGCATGACTAGAAATCATGTGGGCTTTGCCCGCGCAGGTTCGAATCCGGCCGTTCACGGTTTAGTATTTCCTTTTCAGAAATATTGTGAAAAGTCAAATTTTTTGAATAGTTTTATTTTATTGGGTAAATATAATATATCTGTGACAAACCTCAACAATATGTCATACAAATGATTAACTTATCAGTCTCCCTGTTCTTTCAGAGAAATACTTATAAAGTAGGTCTATTTTTTTATTGTTTACTCATCTATATGCATGTAGTGTTATGATACAGCCCCGACCTTAGCTCAGTTGGTAGAGCGGAGGACTGTAGTAGACGCAGAAAATCCTTAGGTCATTGGTTCGAATCCGGTAGGTCGGAACCTATTTTCCCAAGCTTCTTTAATTTTGTTTGATGAGTGTGTTGACATTATGCTTTATAACAATTTTCTATAAACATTTCATGTTTGGAACACTTAGAAGTGGATGGATATCGTTTCATTTGATAGTAAAAATTTTAGTCGTTTTTTTGTTTAAAATAGGGCCAAGAAACTGTTTATTAAACACTTTAGGAAAAGTGTGTAGAAATACACCAGGTAGTTCTTGCATTTGTTTGTTAAACGGTTGTAAATTTCTTATCTTGAAGTTGTTTTTTTATGCTAAATTTGAATATTGGTTTAGGCTGCAGTAAACCCTATCATTTGAGAAATCTATACCAAAAGTGTTAAGTGAAAAAATGATGTTCAAAAGAAGGCTAAAAATCATGAATATCGACCTCAGATGCTAAATATCAAACCGTTTTTTTTCAACCATCAAATCCAAATATTTACGAGATTTATCAAAAGAGTTATCATTTCTTCTTATATTTTGGTTATGCTGTAAAATTTTATCAAGTATTTTCTTAAAATGATTCGTTCTTTTTTCGAAAGTCATGCAAATTACTTTTCAATGACAGTCAATTGTAACTGACATGAATGAAGTGTAGCATAATCCAACCTTAGCTCAGTTGGTAGAGCGGAGGACTGTAGTTGAAGCAGAATATTCTTAGGTCACTGGTTCGACTCCGGTAGGTCGGATTCTTTACCTATTTTTGTTTCCGTTGCATGGGTAAATTAAGAATTGAATAGTTTGATCTTGAATTTTGAATTTGATAGGAAGAAAACTAGATTAAGTAAAAAGATTGCTCCTATTTTTTAAACAATTGGTATCTCTATCTCTAAAATAGTGAGAGGGTAAACTATAATCTAACACTTAACTATATTAGTTATCGTATGAGCTTTTTATAAAAACCATTAGTAATGAAGATTTTGAATATTTTTTTAGAAACAACAAAAGATAGTTCTTGCGATTTGAAGGAATGTAGGATGTGCCTATAAGTTGTCAACTTTCTTATTCAAGGGTATAGTGAAAAGACTCACCCACCTTCTTGCATGATTTTTATCTAATAAACATTGAATAATTTAACAATCACAATCATTTCAAGATCTGAACAGTACATATATAAATTCTAAGAGTAATATATTTTACTTAAACGTAAGTTAGAATTCCTTATATCCCAAAACATAACACTAAAGAAATTTCTTTTCCATTTCAGAAAATATTTCGGTAGAAAACAAATGTTTAGAAGTAAAATAGTCTTTAGGTTTATAGATTTTTTATTATTTTAATTTTGTTGATTAATTATACAAAACATGCTTTGACTCATCTTCTTACCAGTATTGATTTTCATTGAAGAAACATATAATCATAGAATGATTATTCTAAATAAAATTATGGATTTATCTTGGCAAAGTGGACGTGCTGGAGTGGTTATCGGGCATGACTAGAAATTATGTGGGCTTTGCCCGCGCAGGTTCGAATCTGGCCGTTCACGGTTTAGTATTTCCTTTTCAGAAGTATTGTGAAAAGTCAAATTTTTTGAATAGTTTTATTTTATTGGGTAAATATAATATATCTGTGACAAACCTCAACAATATGTCATACAAATGATTAACTTATCAGTCTCCCTGTTCTCTCATATAAATATTAATAAAGTAGGTCAATTTTTTTATTGTTTACTCATCTACATACATGTAGTGTTATGATACAGCCCCGACCTTAGCTTAGTTGGTAGAGCGGAGGACTGTAGTAGACACAGAAAATCCTTAGGTCACTGGTTAAAATCCGGTAGGTCGGAACCTATTTTCCCAAGCTTTTTTAATTGTGTTTGATGAGCGTGTTGACATTATGCCTTATAACAATTTTCTTTAAACATTTCATGTTTGGAACACTAAGAAGTGGATGGATATCGTTTCATTTGATACTAAAACTTTTAGTCAATTTTTTGTTTAGAATAGGGCCAAGAAACTGTTTTCTTCCCTCCAATGAAACACTTTAGGAAAATTGTGTAGAAATACACCAGGTAGTTCTTGCATTTGTATGCTAAACGATTGTAAATTTCTTATCTTGTAGTTGTTTTTTTATGCTAAATTTGAATATTGGTTTAGGCAGCAGTAAACCCTATCATTTGAGATATCTATACCAAAAGTGTTAAGTGAAATAATGATGTTCAAAACAAGGCTAAAAATCATGAATATGGACCTCAGAAGCTAAATATCAAACCGTTTTTTTTTCAACCATCAAATCCAAATATTTACGAGATTTATCAAAACAGTTATCATTTCTTCTTATATTTTGGTTATGCTGTAAAATTTTATCAAGTATTTTCTTAAAATGATTCGTTCTTTTTTTCTAAAGTCATGCAAATTACTTTTCAATGACAGTCCATTGTAACTGACGTGAATGAAGTATAGCATAATCCGACCTTAGCTCAGTTGGTAGAGCGGAGGACTGTAGTTGAAGCAGAATATCCTTAGGTCACTGGTTCGACTCCGGTAGGTCCGATTCTTTACCTATTTTTGTTTCCGTTGCATGGGTAAATTAAGAATTGAATAGTTTGATCTTGAATTTTGAATTTGATAGGAAGAAAACTAGATTAAGTAAAAACATTGCTCCTACTTTTTAAACAATTGGTATCTCTAGATCTAAAATAGAGAGAGGGTAAACTATAATCTAACACTTAAGTATATTAGTTATCGTATGAGCTTTTTATAAAAACCATTAGTAATGAAGATTTTGAATATTTTTTTAGAAACAACAAAAGATAGATCTTGCGATTTGAAGGATTGTAGGATGTGCCTATAAGTTGTCAACTTTCTTATTCAAGGGTATAGTGAAAAGACTCACCCACCTTCTTGCATGATCTTTATCTAATAAACATTCAATAATTTACTAATCACAATCATTTCTAGATCTGAACAGTACCAATATAAATTCTAAGAGTATTATATTTTACTTAAACGTAAGTTGTAATTCCTTATATCCCAAAACATAACTCTAAAGAAATTTCTTTTCCATTTCAGAAAATATTTCGGTAGAAAACAAATGTTTAAAAGTAAAATAGTCTTTAGGTTTATAGATTTTTTAATATTTTTATTTCGTTGATGAATTATACAAAACATGCTTTGACTCATCTTCTTACTGGTATTGATTTTCATTGAAGAAACAAATAATCATAGAATGATTATTCTAAATAAAATTATGGATTTATCTTGGCAAAGTGGACGTGCCGGAGTGGTTATCGGGCACGACTAGAAATCATGTGGGCTTTGCACGCGCAGGTTCGAATCCTGCCATTCCCGGTTTGGTATTTCCTTTTCAGAAATATTGTGAAAAGTCAAATTTTTTGAATAGTTTTATTTTATCTGGTAAATATAATATATCTGTGACAAACCTCAACAATATGTCATCCAAATGATTAACTTATCAGTCTCCCTGTTCTCTCATATAAATACTTATAAAGTAGGTCAATTTTTTTATTGTTTACTCATCTACATGCATGTAGTGTTATGATACAGCCCCGACCTTAGCTCAGTTGGTAGAGCGGAGGACTGTAGTATCCGCAGAAAATCCTTAGGTCACTGGTTCGAATCCGGTAGGTCGGAACCGATTTTCCCAAGCTTTTTTAATTGTGTTTGATGAGCGTGTTGACATTATGCTTTATAACAATTTTCTTTAAACATTTCATGTTTGGAACACTAAGAAGTGGATGGATATCGTTTCATTTGATACTAAAAAATTTAGTCGTTTTTTTGTTTAGAATAGGGCCAAGAAACTGTTTATGAAACACTTTAGGAAAAGTGTGTAGAAATACACCAGGTAGTTCTTGCATTTGTATGTTAATCGGTTGTAAATTTCTTATCTTGAAGTTGTTTTTTAATGCTAAATTTGAATATTGGTTTAGGCTGCAGTAAACCCTATCAATTGAGAAATCTATACCAAAAGTGTTAAGTGAAAAAATGATGTTCAAAACAAGGCTAAAAATCATGAATATCGACCTCAGATGCTAAATATCAAACCGTTTTTTTTTCAACCATCAAATCCAAATATTTACGAGATTTATCAAAAGAGTTATCATTTCTTCTTATATTTTGGTTATGCTGTAAAATTTTATCAAGTATTTTCTTAAAATGATTCGTTCTTTTTTTCGAAAGTCATGCAAATTACTTTTCATTGACAGTCCATTGTAACTAACATGAATGAAGTATAGCATAATCCGACCTTAGCTCAGTTGGTAGAGAGGAGGACTGTAGTAGACGCAGAAAAGCCTTAGCTCACTTGTTTGAATCCGGTAGGTCGGAACCTATTTTCCCAAGCTTTTTAATTTTGTTTGATGAGCGTGTTGACATTATGCTTTATAACAATTTTCTTTATACATTTCATGTTTGGAACACTAAGAAGTGGATGGATATCGTTTCATTTGATACAAAAAATTTTAGTCGTTTTTTTGTTTAGAATAGGGCCAAGAAACTGTTTCTTCCCTCCAATGAAACAGTTTAGGAAAATTGTGTAGAAATACACCAGGTAGTTCTTGCATTCGTATGATAAACGATTGTAAATTTCCTATCTTGTAGTTGTTTTTTTATGCTAAATTTGAATATTGGTTTTGGCAGCAGTAAACCCTATCATTTGAGAAATCTATACCCAAAGTGTTAAGTGAAAACAAGGCTAAATTAAGTAAGAACATTGCTCCTATTTTTTAAACAATTGGTATCTCTAGATCTAAAATAGTGAGAGGGTAAACTATAATCTAAAACTTAAGTATATTAGTTATCGTATTATCTTTTTATCAAAACCATTAGTAATCAAGATTTTGAATTTTTTTTAGAAACAACAAAAGATAGATCTTGAGATTTGAAGGATTGTAGGATGTGCCTATAAGTTGTCAACTTTCTTATTCAAGGTTATAGTGAAAAGACTCACTCACCTTCTTGCATGATTATTATCTAAGAAACTTTCAATAATTTAACAATCATTTCTAGATCTGAACAGTACATATATAAATTCTAAGAGTAATATATTTTACTTAAACGTAAGTTAGAATTCCTTATATCCCAAAACATAACTCTAAAGAAATTTCTTTTCCATTTCAGAAAATATTTTGGTAGAAAACAAATGTTTAAAAGTAAAATAGTCTTTAGGTTTATAGATTTTTTAATATTTTCATTTCTTTGATGAATTATACAAAACATGCTTTGACTCATCTTCTTACCAGTATTGATTTTCATTGAAGAAATAAATAATCATAGAATGATTATTCTAAATAAAATTATGGATTTATCTTGGCAAAGTGGACGTGCCGGAGTGGTTATCAGGCATGACTAGAAATCATGTGGGCTTTGACCGTGCAGGTTCGAATCCTGCCGTTCACGGTTTAGTATTTCCTTTTCAGAAATATTGTGAAAAGTAAAATTTTTTGAATAGTTTTATTTTATTGGGTAAATATAATATATCTGTGACAAACCTCAACAATATGTCATACAAATGATTAACTTATCAGTCTCCCTGTTCTCTCATATATATACTTATAAAGTAGGCCAATTTTTTAATTCTTTACTCATCTACATGCATGTAGTGTTATGATACAGCCCCGATCTTAGCTCAGTTGGTAGAGCGGAGGACTGTAGTAGACGCAGAAAATCCTTAGGTCACTGGTTCGAATCCGGTAGGTCGGAACCTATTTTCCCAAGCTTTTTTAATTGTGTTTGATGAGCGTGTTGACATTATGCTTTATAAAAATTTTCTTTAAACATTTCATGTTTGGAACACTAAGAAGTGGATGAATATCGTTTCACTTCATACTAAAAAATTTGGTGGTTTTTTTGTTTAGAATAGGGCCAAGAAACTGTTTTCTTCCCTCCAATGAAACACTTTAGGAAAATTGTGTAGAAATACACCAGGTAGTTCTTGCATTTGTATGTTAAACGATTGTAAATTTCCTATCTTGTAGTTGTTTTTTTATGCTAAATTTGAATATTGGTTTAGGCAGCAGTAAACCCTATCATTTGAGAAATCTATACCAAAAGTGTTAAGTGAAAAAATGATGTTCAAAACAAGGCTAAAAATCATGAATATTGACCTCAGAAACTAAATATCAAACCGGTTTTTTTTAATCATCAAATCCAAATATTTACGAAATTTATCAAAAGAGTTACCATTTCATCTTATATTTTGGTTAGGCTGTAAAAATGTATGAAGTATTTTCTTAAAATGATTCGTTCTTTTTTTCTAAAGTCATGCAAATTACTTTCAATGACAGTCCATTGTAACTGACGTGAATGAAGTATAGCATAATCCGACCTTAGCTCAGTTGGTAGAGCGGAGGACTGTAGTTGAAGCAGAATATCCTTAGGTCACTGGTTCGACTCCGGTAGGTCGGATTCTTTACCTATTTTTGTTTCCATTGCATGTGTAAATTAAGAATTGAATATTTTGATCTTGAATTTTGTATTTGATAGGAAGAAAACTAGATTAAGTAAAAACATTGCTCCTATTTTTTAAACAATTGGTATCTCTAGATCTAAAATAGTGAGAGGGTAAACAATAATCTAACACTGAAGTATATTAGTTATCGTATGATCTTCTTATAAAAACCATTAGTAATCAAGATTTTGAATATATTTTTAGAAACAACAAAAGATAGATCTTGCGATTTGAAGGATTGTAGGATGTGCCTATAAGTTGTGAACTTGCTTATTCAAGGGTATAGTGAAAAGACTCACCCACCTTCTTGCATGATTTTTATCTAATAAACTATCAATAATTTAACAATCACAATCATTTCTAGATCTGAACAGCACATATATAAATGCTAAGATTAATATATTTTATTTAAACGTAAGTTAGAACTCCTTATATCCCAAAACATAACTCTAAAGAAATTTCTTTTCCATTTCAGAAACTATATCGGTAGAAAACAAATGTTTAAAAGTAAAATAGTGTTTAGGTTTATAAGTTTTTTAATATTTTCATTTAGTTGATGAATTATACAAAACATGCTTTGACTCATCTTCTTACCAGTATTGATTTTCAGTGAAGAAACAAATAATCATAGAGTGATTATTCTAAATAAAATTATGGATTTATCTTGGCAAAGTGGACGTGCCGGAGTGGTAATCGGGCATGACTAGAAATCATGTGGGCTTTGCGCGCGCAGGTTCCAATCCTGCCGTTCACGGTTTAGTATTTCCTTTTCAGAAATATTGTGAAAAGTCAGATTTTTTGAATAGTTTTATTTTATCAGTCTCCCTGTTCTCTCATATACATACTTATAAAGTAGGTCAATTTTTTAATTGTTTACTCATCTACATGCATGTAGTGTTATGATACAGCCACGACCTTAGCTTAGTTGGTAGAGCGGAGGACTGTAGTAGACGCAGAAAATCCTTAGGTCACTGGTTCGAGTCCGGTATGTCGGAACCTATTTTCCCAAGCTTTTTTAATTGTGTTTGATGAGCGTGTTGACATTATGCTTTATAACAATTTTCTTTAAACAATTCATGTTTGGAACACTAAGAAGTAGATGCATATCGTTTCACTTGATACTAAATATTTTGGTCGTTTTTTGTTTAGAATAGGGCCAAGAAATTGTTTTCTTCCCTCCAATGAAACACTTTAGGAAAATTGTGTAGAAATACACCAGGTATTTCCTGCATTTTGGAAAATTATGATAAAAAAAACACCATGTAGTTCTTGCAATTATGTTCAACGGTTGTACGTTTCCTGTCTTGTAGTTGTTTTTTATGCTAAATTTGAATATTGGTTTAGGCGACAGCAAACCCTACCATTTGAGAACTCTATACAGAGAGTGTTAAGTGTAAAAATGATGTTTAAAACAAGGCAAAAAATCACGAGGGTGATCCTCACAAGATAAATATTAAACCATTTATTTTTCTACCATTGTATCCAAATATTTACGAGATTTAGTCAAAAGAGTTATCATTTCACCTTGGATATGCTGTATACATTTGTCAAGTGTTTTCTTAAAATGATTCGTTCTTTTTTTCTAAAGTTATGCAAATTACTTTTCAATGACTGTCCATTGTAACTGACGTGAATGAACTATAGCATAATCAGACCTTAGCTCAGTTTGTAGAGCGGAGGACTGTAGTTGAAACAGAATATCCTTAGGTCACTGGTTGACTCCTGTATGTCTGAAACTATTTTTGTTTCCGTTGCATGGGTTAATTAAGAAATGAATATTTTGATCTTGAATTTTGAATTTGGTAGGAAGAAAACTAGATTAAGTAAAAAAATTGCTCCATTTTTTTAAACAATTGGTATCTCTAGATCTAAAATAGTGAGAGGGTAAACTATAATCTAACACTTTTCTAGGGCACACTTCTATATTTTCAATATCTAAAACTAATTTATTAATTATGTAAATTAAATATTTAAGAGATTTAAGGGGGTGTAATGAAGTGAATATTTCGAGAGATCTGATTTTTAATGAGTTTTGAGATTATTTGGTGAAATTTTGGTGAATTAAGAATTTTGTTATTATTTTTTTGAAATCCCATATAAAACCATGGGGATTTTGGTCATTGTATTTTAACTAAGAAATCTCTTCAAATCTCATCTAAAATTTTAAATCAAATTCTAATTATGTTTTCAATAACAGTGAATTTGAGGGTATAATTTAAAATTTTTAATCCAATAACACTAGATTTCAAAAGATATTTTAAAATTTATGTTTCAATAACACATGATTTGTCATTTAAACTCAAATCTCTCTAAGTACTCAGTTCAATACACCTCTTTAATTACATTAAAAAGTAATAACCATTGTTAATGTATTTATTATGAAAATACAAAACATTATTTGTTCCTTAAACATTGTGGATACAGGATCTCACACCCAAGAAAATAATGAAATGTTTATTAAGTAAAATAAGATTTTTGTAAGAAAATGAACAAGTAAATGGAAATTAAGTTTGACAAGAAAAATATTGAAAACTTGTGTATATTGATTTTTTGTGCAAAATGAGTGACCCTCTTACAAAACTATGAGGGTATATATTTATACATGAATCAGAGAATAAATGTTAAGAATAATGAATAATTAATTCTATTATTCTTCTTTAAGTCGTCGGTTTTGACCTAAACTATAATGTCCTAATGTTCTCCCTTTTGAATGAAATATTCTTTGATGAACAGATCCACCTCGCTTCACAGACAATCTGAAACGACCCGTCCTAAAAACCACTAAATCGTAACCGGTTCAATAATACGTAAACCACACAAAACCGGCATTCTAAAATTTCTAACAACTTAACCAATTTATTCATTTAATCCAACATATTAATTAAAAAGGTTTCTAACAACCTAGCGGAAGCAATTCAGCTATAAACACCAATCCGAAATAACAAATATCCAATATGAATAAAATAAATGAAAACCCTCCCGGTATGTCATCCTGGTCCGTCACCGCAGTTCCACGAGCTTCAGCTAGCTTTATCCTTTCCCTTACCTGCGCCATTACGAATAGACGCAGTCAGTATTTAATAAATACTGAGGAGGCGATCAACCTGTCTACTAGGTCAATTAGGAAAAATTACGAAAATACCCCTCTGACATAATTTAATGTCCGGACTCGACAAACAGCACAATAAGGACTTAATAAAATTAATTCACCGCAAACTAACGAATTAAATCAATCAACGGCAATTTAAAACAACCAAAACTTAACTAAAAAATTAATTTTCAACAACAATTCATGGAAAATTTACAGAAAATAATCTCACAATTTACAGCAATTACTAGCAATTTTTTCAGAATTAATCTTAGCAATAAAAACACCGCAAAAATCACAGAACACAGAAATAAATCCTAACACTGAATTATCCTAGAAAATAATTCCATAAATCATCCGACCGCGATACTGCACTCACTGTAGCCACTAGAAGCACTTTCCGACACAACTTTTCTGCGACTTCCGGAAACTTTTTCTGCGCTGTCTATACCCTCAAATCCCGACCCCGCAACCTAATAATAATAAAATATTATTAAATTAATATATAATTATTAATAAACGTATCTAAACGTAACATGACTTATTAAACAACTTCTTCGTCTGCAACACGACGACCCCATGACCGCCATCTCCTCCCCACATCACGACGTTCACCACCGCCATGATCCCCACGTCGCCACAACTCCACAGCCATACGTCTAACTCCAGCCACCGTAACGTCCCTCACTGCAACGAGACGACGACATCACATCATCACTGACTATCTCACCGCCACCCACCACCATCGATCCATCACTGCCACAATCCTCCCGTCATCGTCACCCCCATCACAACGTCACCGATTGAAATCACCACCATGACCTCTACGGCAAGGTTCACCCCGATGCCACCCACGTCCGTGATCGCCACCAACGACTACCACATTTTTCCCCGTCACGTTTCCCACGCCACACGACCATCGAAACTCCACGACAAAGCTCCAATAACTCACGACCATCATGAATCCATTCAATCCAATGGAAACCACTAAGAACGATCCTTACCTTTACGACCACCACGATGAGAGATGAGAGAGAGAGGTTCAAAGCTTCCCCCTCAAGGCAGCCCTAAAACTCCAACGACGTTGTGACTCTAGTTAAGCGGCTATCACTCCATGCTACACGATCTACAAGGGAATAAGGAGGCGTGCTCTTAAAACAACGAAAAGGCTAGGGTTCTCGTCAACTTTTGACAAATACAACGAATGGTCCTTCAACTTTTCCAGTTTTACGAATCCGCCGCACAACTCTTAAAACATCAATTAAACCCCCCCCCCCAGCCACAAATTCATTTAAAAAATTCAACCCTTACTTTTAATTTCTCCAACTAAAACCCCAAATATCAAAATTATGGATGTTACAATTCTTCCTCACTAACATAGATTCGTCCCTGAATCTAACATCCCAGCGGACGTCCACAACATAACATAACCGCAATCTACTCAACATAGTCACATGACCATAATGTTTTTGGCATAGCCTTTTCAGCTAGTATGTCAACACTACATTGTTTATACTTAGTTCAAATACTCCCAGAATCCTATACCACAAGACCCATCTTGGTTTGAATAAACTACGCCTACCGGATCCCCGGAACAGCTCAGCGTAGTAACAATGACAAGCATCTCGGAGTCCAGCGTGACCCGATCAGCAAGTCCAGCAAGATCCTAAGATCTCTAGTGGCTTACCGAGACAGCATCAGGAATCACACAGAATCCCAACCGGTAAACACCACACAGCGATAAGACTCCACAACACGGAACCCCATCAAACAGCATTAGGACGAGTCCTAATCAGCCAAACCAAGTACTAGGATCAATACGGAATGATCCTCATAGCCGAACTAAGTATGAACAACTCAATAGCACAGCATATTCAAAAAAAACTCTGCTTTATTAATGAATAAAAGGTAAAACCGTACATCGTTATAAGTTTCAGCAAAACTAAACTAGTACAACAGCTTAAACAGCAAGAAAATACAATACTCAACAAAACAGCACTAGGACTCCAGCTAAATCTCCAACTTTTTGGACCACTTGGGAAACTTCCGCTTCATCCTCGCTTCTGGTTCCCAAGTCTCCTCCACCGCTCCATTGCAGTCCTACAAAATCTTCATCTCTGAAACTTGCTTCCTCCAAACCAGCCTGACTCTACGGTCAAGTACCTCCAGAGGCCTCGCCTCTACAACCATACTCGGCAGAAGATCAGATGGAATCTTAGCCATCAACCGGTCATCCTAATGCAAGCACTTCTTCAGCTTCGAAACGTGAAACATCTTATGAAATGCCCGCATCAGCTCTGGCAACTCAAGCCTATAAGCAACCGGTCTGATACGCTCCAACACTCTAACAGGACCCATATACCGAGGACTCAGCTTAGTCTTGGGAATATACCTGTTCGGACCTCGCAGCATGTTCATCTTGAGATACACCATATCTCCAACATCAAACTCCAACTCCTTTCTACGCTTGTCAACGTAGCTCTTCTGCCTATCTTGTGCCTCTTTCATGTTCAGCTTAACAACACGGATCTTTTCCGTAGTGTCCTACATAAAATCGGTCCCCAACAAACTCCTCTCCCCCACTTGAGTCTAGCATAATGGTGTCCTGCATGGTCTACCATAGAGAGCCTCAAATGGTGTCATACCGATACTAGCCTGGTAACTATTATTGTACGCAAACTCCGCCAAACTCAAGTGGTCGACCCAATGTCCGCCCCAATCCAGCACACACATCCGCAACAAGTTCTCCAATGTCTAGATAGTGCGCTCTGACTGTCCATCCATTTGCGGATGATAAGTTGTACTTGTGTGTACCTTAGTGCCCATCTCTCTCTGAAAAGCTCTCCAAAACAGTGATGAGAACTTTGGATCCCGATCTGACATTATACTCACAGGTACCCCATACAACTTCACAATCTCACAGACATATCTCCTAGCCAAGACCTCAGCTTCATCGGTCTTTTTGATGGCCAGAAAATGTGCCGACTTCGTCAACCTATCAATGATGACCCAGATAGCATCCTTTGTTCGCGAACCCGGCAGATAACCAATGAAATCCATGGTGATCTTGTCCCACTTCCACTCTGGAATGGGTAAACTTCTCAGTAAACCGCTTGGAATCTGATGCTCAGCCTTCACCAACTGGCAGGTATCACACCTGGCAACCTAGCTAGCGACATCCTTCTTCATCCCTACCCATTGATAATATCGTTTGAGATCACGGTACATCATGGTAGCTCCTCGATGAATCGAGAGCTAACTCTAGTGCGCTTCTTTAAGAATTTTCTGCCTAAGCAAGTCATCCTTTGGCACACACACCCTACCATGCAGTAATATGGTCCCATTGCTGGAAACCTCATACTCCAACTTCTCTGCTCTAAAAGCCGCAATCAACTCCGCATCCAACTCCTGTGCTACTCGCACTCTGCTCAGAATATCGGCCTGATTAGCCGCTTCTAACCCAGTGGCTCAGACTCCTCGGATACCACACACAACCGCAAGACACTCATCATGCCCACTAGAGTCTCTGCATCTCTCTCTGTATCCAAGATCATTAACCTCCGGCTCAAGGCATCAGCCAGGAGATTAGCTTTACCTGGATGGTAAGCTATCTCCAGATCATAATCTGCCACCAACTCCATCCAGCGCCTCTGCCTTATGTTCAGCTCGGGCTGAGTAAAGATGTACTTCAGACTTTTGTGGTCCGTGAAAACCTAAACTTTCCTGCCATACAGATACGACCTCCAGATCTTCAACGCAAATACTACCGCAGCCATCTCCAAATCGTGAGTAGGATAATAGCACTCATGTTTTCTTAACTGCCGTGAAGCACACATCCGAGACCCAGGCTGGACGCGTCCATGTATACAATATACGGTTCATCTGGCTCTGGTAAAGCTAACACCCGCGTGCTAACCAACATCTCTTTGAACTTCAAAAAGCTCTCCTCTCACTGTGGTGACCACACAAAAGGAACCACATTTCCGGTAAGTTTAGTCATAGGTTGAGCCATGCTGGCAAAACCTTTAACAAACCTCCAGTAATAACCAGCCAGTCCAAGGAATCTCTGAATCTCTATCGCATTCCTTTGTTTCGGACACTCTTCTATCGCCTAATCTTCTCTCCTACGGCCCTCCACTCGGAGAGACAACATGCCCACTCTCCGCTGTAGAAAATCTAAACTTACCCGAATTCTCCAAAACTTTCCTCGCTCGTTTAGAAACTGTCAATTGCTATAGATCTTATCAAAACAGCTGGCTGCTCCCCGTGATATCTCTCCAAAACTTTCCTCCACGCTATAGGGCTCTGGTGATATCCAGATGCTTCCCATCAATTATGCCAAGAACTCTCTAATCCTCGGCAGCGGATACTTATTCTTCAAAGGACGTTAAGTCCCCGGAAGTGGTGATACACAACCGGAAACTCCCATCTTTCTTCTTCACAAAAAAAAAAACAAGACCGTGCTACTGGTCGGATAATACCTTTTCCTCCAACCGATCCTCCCTTCTATCACAGTTGAGCCATCCTATAGGCCTTAGACAACGGTGAAGGTCCTTGGCTCCAACTTGATCGTGATCAGGATCAATAACCTCTCAACGGCTGGAACACATCCTCAAACTCACAAACCACCTCTATGTCCTGTAACAGCGACTCCCCAACCTCACCGGACATCGATATGGTCGCCTTAGTATAACCAACTCTCGCTCGCTTGGCTCAAAAATGACGCGGCCTCTATGACAATCGAGGTGAGCCTTGAACTTCTCCAGCAAGTCCATGCCCAAAATGACATCATAAAGCTCCACCAGACAGACTATCAAATCAGCAGGCATCAACTCTCCCGCAATGAGAATGTTGATGCCCTCAACATAACCTCGAGTCTCCAATAACTGACCCCCAGCGACTCTCGACACTCCCGAATGGTCACCAGACAGCTCCTAGATCCCATTCTCAGACACCCAGCTCGGTGTAAACAACACATGAGACTCAACTCCCGCTACGCTTATGGTCCCTACGGAAATAATAAGCTAAGACTACCAAACACAACAACAAGCAAAAAAAAAATCTTAACACTTAAAGAACAACAGAAAAGGTTAAGCACTAACCAGTAATTGGTCTGCTGCTGCTTGCTCCACCGGCAATGTGTACACCCAAGGTGCTACTGCAGCCCGCTTCTGTGGCGGTGCCTCAATCCTCGGTGCCTGCTGCCCCAGCTTTCGGCAACTGGTCTTCACGTGCCCGAGTTCCTTGCAGTGGAAGTAAACCCGCTCATCAGCCTTGGTACAGTTGGCGATACGATGTTCTGAACTGCCAGACCGAAAACACCGATACCCAGCAACCACAGCCTTGGAAGTGTCATCCCACTTCCTCTTCTGCCCCTGCTGCTGTCCAGACTTGCCGCCCTTGCTTGGAGCCACACTCTGACTCTCACGATGCCGCGGAGCCTCTGGCACTGCAGCCATCAAACTAGCCTCCTACCTTAGACCCTCCTCAAGCTCCGCTGCACATTCCACTAATTCCGACACCGACTCGAACTTACAGACAATGCAATGGTTCTTAAGGTCGATACGCATACCTCGCAGGAAGGCACAAATTATCTCATGCTCGGTATCTACACCCCGACCAGCAAATCGTTTCAGCCGGTTAAACTCGACCTCGTACTCCCGAACCGAACGACTCCCCTGCAACAAGTACAGAAACTCTCCCTGCAATCTGTTCGGAGCCTCCCGCAGAAAGTACTTGAGATCGAACTCCCTCCGAAACTCGACCCAAGGCAACACTACTTCCGCCCTCCTCACAACGACACCCTGCCACCACTCATGTACATCTCCCTCCAGATAATGCACCGCCAAGTCCACCCTATACTCCTCTGGGCACCTGATCGACTAGAAGTTCCTCTCCAACCTGGACCTCCACTCATCAAACTCTATCGGTCTTGCACCACCACTGAAAAACTTGGTGCTCAACCTCTGCATGTGTTCCATCACCATTAGGTACGACGGAACCACTAGCTTGGCCTCAGCAACCACTCCCGGAGCATCTACACCTGGCATCACATCATCCCCCTATGGCGCCACTGGAGCTGGAGCCGGTACCAGACCAGGTTACCTCTCCAAAAGCTGGGCCAACATGCCTAGTACAGCCCCCATCTGGTTCACGTCCGCACTTGCCTGAGCACCACCCGCGGCCGGCATCGCACCATGCACAGCCATTGGCCTAGACTGAACCTCCTCCTCGGATTACTCATACGCCAACTCTACCACCACGGCCCGCTCTACCACCATGGCCCGCTCTGCCGCCACGACCCCGAGCTCTACCAAGATTCACCATCTGGCAAAACCACGTAGTCATTAAATTATGACTCAACATAATAACCAGAAACAACAACAATGTCTTACCGTGGAACTGTAATCGGCCGGAAGATGACATACCCAAACACCCCCAAACAATAACAACAAGTAACACAGCTAGAAATCTAGCAGCCCTAGAATCAACTCCGCTCTGATACCAAATTGAAACGACCCGTCCTGAAAACCACTAAACCGGAACCGGTTCAATAATACGTAAACCACACAAAACCAGAAACCAGCATTTTCAAATTTCTAACAATTTAACCAATTTATTCATTTAATCCAACATATTAATTAAAAACGTTTCTAACAACCTAGCGGAAGCAATTCAGCAATAAAAACAAATATTCAATATGAATAAAATAAATGAAAACCCTCCCAGTATGTCATCTTGGTCCGTCACCGCAGTTCCACGAACTTCAGTTAGCTTTATCCTTTCCCTTACCTGCGCCATTACGAATAGACGATGTCAGTATTTAATAAATACTAGAGGCGATCAACCTGTCTAAGAGGTCAATTAGGCTAAAATTACGAAAATACCCCTCTGGCATAATTAAATGTTTGGACTCGACAAACAGCACAACAATGACTTAATAAAATTAATTGATTGATTTAATTCACCGCAAACTAATGAATTAAATCAATCAACGGCAATTTAAAACAACCAAAACTTGACTAAAAAAATTAATTTTCAACAATTAATTCAACAACAGTTCATAGAAAAATTACAGAAAATAATCTCACAATTTACAGCAATTACTAGCAATTTTTCCGGAATTAATCTCAGCAAGAAAAACACCGCAAAAATCACAGAACACAGAAATAAATCCTAACACTGAATTATCCCGGGAAATAATTCCATAAATAATCCGACCGCGGTACTGCACTCACCGTACCCACTAGTAGCACTTTCCGACAAAAAATTTCTGCGACTTCTGGAAACATTTTCCGCGCTGTCTACACCTTCAAATCCCAAACCCGCAACCTAATCATAATAAAATATTATTAAATTAATATATAATTATTAATCAACTATTTAAACGTAACATGACTTATTAAACAACTTCTTCGTCTGCAACACGATGACGCCATGACCGCCATCTCCTCCCCACATCACGACGTTCACCACCGCCATGATCCCCACGTCACCACAACTCCACAGCCATACGTCTAACTCCGGCCACCATAACGTCCCTCACTGCAACAAGACGACGACATCACATCATCGCCGACTATCTCACCGCCACCCACCACCATCGATCCATCACCACCACAATCCTCCTGTCATCGTCATCACCATCACAACGTCACTGATCGAAATCACCACCATGACCTCTACGGCAAGGATCACCCCGACGCCACCCACGTCCGTGATTGCCACCCACGTCCGTTATCGCCACCAACGACTACCACATTTTTCCCCGTCACGTTTCCCATGCCACACGAACATCGAAACCTCATCGGAACTCCACGACAAAGCTCCAATAACTCACGACCATCATGAATCCATTCAAGCCAATGGAAACCACTAAGACCTATCCTTACCTCTACGACCACCGATGACGAGAGATGAGAGAGAGAGGTTCAAAGCTCCCCCCTCAAGGCAGCCCTAAAACTCCAATGACGCTGTGACTCTAGTTAAGCGGCTATCACTCCACGCTACACGATCCACAAGGGAATAAGGAAGCGTGCGCTTAAAACATCAAAAAGGCTAGAGTTCTCGTCAACTTTTGACAAATACAACGAACGGTCCTTCAACTTTTCCAGTTTTACGAATCCACCCCATAAATCATAAAATATCAATTAAACCCCCCAGCCACAAATTGATTTAAACAATTCAACCCTTACTTTTAATTTCTCCAACTAAAACCCCAAATATCAAAATTATGGATGTTACAAAGCCCTTGGCTTCGCTTGCTTCCTCCTCCAGGAGGCTTCGCTTACTCCTCGGATCTTACTTCGCTTTTCTGAGCTCTTGCTTAGTTCGCCTGCTCTTCTTATTCTGACTTATCTGATAATCTTTTTAATGTATTAAATACAATGACATTTGTTGTAATCTGGAGAGAATGGATCCTCGGTATGGATGTGGTATCAACATTTGCCCCCCAAGTCATGTGAGCCGCTGCCCGGCTCGGAGGCCTTAAGTGTACACATTAAGTCTATGAAAACTTCTCAACTTCTTTTTCACTACTGTGTTAATTTTACTTTAACTCTTCCAAATAAAATTTTAGTCGTCTTGACTCCTCTTTTTTCGATCGAAACCAGTTATCTGAAACTTGAAAAGAAAGTCAACTCAACAAGTATGTCTGATTCCATTATTCGTCCTTCAAGAGAAACAATTGTTTATGACATCATGACTTCTAGTAACTCATCAGATCCTCAACCGAACCCTATGAAAGCTTCGCCGATTTTGTGTCCTCAACCCAATGATCAATTCGGACTGTACTACAAGTCTGGATTGTCGAAGGACGATCTTCAAGATATCAGAACCATGTGCCAGATCCCTGCCTCTATTGAATTCCGTTTGCCAGAGGTGAATGAATCCTCCGAAACTCCTCCTCATGGGTATTTCTGTGTTTATGAAGCTTTCTTGATAGGTTGCGGCCTGTTTTTTCCTATCCCTGAGGTACTTCTATTGTATCTCGATCAATTAGGTCTTTCAATTCTGCAAATTGTCCCCAATGCTAAGGAACATATTGTACTTGATTACCCTTGCTGCCGAATGCGGATTTTTAGTTGATGTGAATGAATTCCTCGAATTCTTTAGCATTAGGAATGCAAAAGGCAGTTCTACCATTACGCGATTTATCCCATTGATAACAGACACATGATTTTTGATTTCCTTGGGAAGGATCAGGCTTGGAAAAATTCTTAGTTTTTTGTTAAGGTGGACACTCATTCCCTAGGTGATGTCATGTGCTTTGCCAAGCGTAGGGTGAATCGTTAGGTGAACCATTTTGCTTTGGTTAAGTCTGATCAATTAGTTTGTTGTATGTTACTAATGACATATCTTGTTTGAACTTCTCAACCTTGCCCGGTTCCCTGTGAGGGTCTCCTATCTTTTATTAGATCTATTATCAATAAGGAGTTGATGTGGAACTCTTTTTCTCTCGACCATATCCATGGTAAGCTTTGTCGTGTAGATGGATCACCACCTGTTGAGGATGTTTCAAACCTCAGCTACCATGGTAGGAAAGACGTGCAAGACGCCCGCAGAGATGTAGATGATAATCCCAAAAGCCAACTCAATGGTCTTGGAAGGGAACATAAAGAAAAAATCTCTCTTGCTCTGGTTGATAGCCTAATCAAGCGTAATAGTCTAATTGGAGATTCTTTATCCTCTAAGGAAGAATCTAACCTAGGCAAAGGTTCACGCTTATCTCGTCCTTCCATTTCTGAATTCTGATACGTTCGATGGACTTCAGACATTTGCCTCGATGTCGTCTTCGGGCAAGAGAAAAAGGTCTGAGACTACTTCTTCTCCTAAAGTTAAAGCGGTGAAATCTTGCCCCAAGAGTGTTTCTTTTACCACTCCAGCTGTAAAAAGCGTAGGAATTCAAGAGACTCCTGTCCATGTGGATCTGCAAAGTCAGTCCAAATCATCCTCTGGCCACTATCCTAGTAACTCCAATTTGCCACCCTTTGGGACGTTTGGTAAGAAATGTTTTTAGAATATATGGTCATTTAGACTTTCTTTTTATGTTTTGCCCTAAATATTTGAATATTTCCCATTTTTCATTTATAGGAAAAGAAAAAGCAGCCAAGATGTTTGGCATTTTGGAACTCCTTTGAATCTTCCGCTTCCCTCTCTTGACTAGTTCAATCCTTTAATTAGAGACAACTTTGTAAAACACTCTGTTTGTCAGTCCTTGGCAGCGGAGGACTTTAACAATTTGATTGCTCTATACAAATCGCTGCTTATAGCGGTTCCTGCTACTCCTGAGAAGGTTGATACAGAAGAAAGAATCGATGCTCTTGAAGTATAAATTGCTGACTGGAAAGAGAGAAGCGAATGTTCTTCCCGAGACTCATTTTGCAGAGAAAAAATTTGAAACTACGAACAAGCTTGAAAAGAAGCATGAAGCAAAGATTGAGGAGTTTATTCTTGAGCGATCCGTATCAGATGCTTCCATATCTTCCTTAAAAAAGGATCTATATTCAGCTAAAGCCAAATATAATGAACTTTCTCTGAACTACGATATCATAATTCGATCACAGGATCAAGCTTTACAGGAATCTGCTGCATCTGCCCAGAAAGAGATAAGAACCAGAGGAAAGGATGTTAGCCCTCAAGTAAAAACTACTCCAATACTATAAAAAGAAGGCTGATGGCTCAAGTTGATGTTAATGAGTTGCAGAGCAACAGAGCTATGCTGGACAGTTTAATGAAGGGCACACTATCGATGGAGAATGAGATAGTTAGCGTTTCATCATCTCTTGCACCTGCTGAATTAGAACTTGCTGATGTCACTGTATTTAACATGTTTTTAGCCATCATATATCATCATTTTATTGTAGTTTCATCCATTGTTTATACCAGTTTGCATCATGTTTATAACTTTAGAGTACTTAGGACATTTTGCATGAACATTGCATACATTGTGCATAATGGAGCTGATATTAGGTACTTATGGAGCTTTGAAGTTCATATTGCAATGTTTGAAGCCTACTCGATCATGCACTCGACCTTGGAGCTCGTGTTGGATGCCTGAAATATCACTCGACCAAGGACACACGAGTAGAGAGCTCGAGTGCACATACCCTGGAAGACCAGTCGAGATCACATCAGTCGACCAGCATAGCTCGACCAAGAGGACTCGAGTGAAGATAGCTTGGGATGTAAATCAACTCTACTTGACCTGGATTGCTCGAGTGGGTGAAGTCGAGTGGAGACCATACCTTTGTACCAGCTGCTCGACTAAGACCACTCGGCCATAGTGGCCGAGTGGATTTTTCCTTCCCATACCTGATTTAAGTTTTTGTCTTTTAGTGTTTATAGAGCTTCGAGGCCTTTTAGTATAAATAGCCTTGTTATTTATTAGCAAGGGACGCCTCTCATTAACCTAATCTCTGCCTCTTGAACTTTCTCTCTCTTGTTCTTCATTTTCCTGATTTGCAGCTCTGATTACTATTTATGTATTTAATATTTGCAATTATTTTCTTCTACAAACTTGCTCATCTCGTCATTATCTATCTGATATGTCATTTTTTAGCATTTTCTGGGTTTGTGTTCTTGATGATGAGTTCTGAGTAGTGATTAGTAATCTTAAGGATGAGATAGATCTGTGTAGAATTCTTAGTCTCTTTAGATGCTTAAGCCTCAAATTGCATAGATCTCTTCTGGATTTGGTTTTCTTAATGCTTAGTTAGCCAAGGGAATGGTAATTTTGATCTCAGGCATTTCCCATCTGAAGGTGTTGATGAAATGCTTGAACTAACTAATATCAGAGATCTATAGCTTTAACCCATGGCTTAAGAGAGATATCTGAAGGTTATGTTAGGCATCTAGGAGAGACCAAGGAGAATCACAGATCCATGAATCTCATCTTTAGGTCCCTATTTCTCAATTAGTTGTTATTCAACTCTTGCTTGCTTTGTTTGTCTTATTTTGTTCTGTTTTGTTTATTATTGCTGATACCACTCGATCTCTTTGGCTTTATCATCTAGATCGAGTGTTTTACTTCTTTTAGTTATTCTCAATTTAGCTCGACCCTTTAGGTCGAGTGCTTTTCTCTAATTTGTTGTTTTCCTGCACCACTTGATCTCTTTACTCGATTATCTAGGTCGAGTGGTTTCCTTGCTCTGTTTTCCCTCGTAGCTCGATCACCCACCCGAACTGACAACTTGAGTGGGTCTTTTTTTTAGTTTTCTTTCCTCATTCATGTTGTTAGACATTCACCACTCAATCTGCTTGGCTTTACTTGAATTAATTGATTACATCCTCATTGCATAGCACAGTCTTTCTGATTGGATTGACTTAGTATTCCCACCATTATACTATAATTGCATTACAGGTCACACTTAGCGTTTGCATTGTTGTGTGTGATAAAAACCTGAATATCACTCACGGCTATCCTTAATACTTCCATTAACTTTGAGGAGTTAGAATTGGTGTTTGCGGATGTTAACCAATCCACTACTAAGAGTCATGATATTTCGGAGGAAATGTATCAGCTGGAGCATTTGACACTTTGCAGAAGACCGAGATGACTTTCAGCTTAGTCAATAAGCAATGACACTTTGGTCGAATATGTATTAACTTCTCGTATTACTTTTGCTGGATGTGGAAGCCATAGTGACTGAGATGACTCAAGATGATACCCTTCCGGATACATCAAAAGGAGCTTCGCCATCTTTCTTGTCATGAGACCTTTACTCGATTTGAGTTTTTGAAGAACTTTATATAATGTGTGTTGTGGGACTTGGTCCCTTGTATTACCAAACATGGCCTTATGGAATTCTAAATTTCTTTTTAACCCAAAAAGGGATTAGATTTCAAAGACTTGTACTTTTTTAGTATGTCTGTCTTTTTTGTGAACAAAATTATTGCCAGGTTTGCAAAGTCTGACTTTTTGTTCTTCAACTCTTGATTGAGTTAGTTTCAAGGGAAACATGGGTTGATCAGGCCCTTTTACCATTTTAAAGGATAATGTAGAATTTTCCTCAGTAACTTGAGAGGCTTGAGCTTGGCTTAGAAATTTGGTGCACCATCAGATGTATTAATATACATCTATTGTATGCAAACCAACTATAGGTTTGCCATATGAGTCGGTTAGTTTAGTCTTTTGAGACAGACTCTTATGAAAGGACTGAGCCTTTTAATGACCTTTGGGCCAAGACATATATACTTATGATACCAGATACGGTGAATTATGATAATTCTGACCCTTGATTTCATCAATAATTAGGCCTCGAAAGTACATGTTATCTTCCCATTTGACCAATTCACCACTAATCTTGGGAGTTGATATAGCAGTTTATATCATTTACAGGAAAGTGGACAGATATTTTGTTCTTTATGTGAGGAATCCTTTTCTCTATAAAAGGGGTCTTCACGGTTTATACTGGTGATAAACAATAAGCTTTTATGACTTGAGATCCAAGTTTAAGCGATCGTTCTTTGAGAATGAAGACTTTAGGAAAACCGCTCTGTGGCCACAAAGATCTAACTGTTGCCTTGAACGCTCCTGAAGGTTCAAATCATCGTCCCATTGGTTGCGGGACACTCTTCGAAGTACAAGATCTCCTACTTGTAATGGACGATTATTGACTTTTGAATTGTAGTAGCGCGCAATTTTTTGCTGGTAATTTTGGAGTCAAATTAGAGCCTGGTCTCTTCGCTCATCGATAGTAGCCAGGGCATCATGCATCATTTGGGTATTAAGTGATTCATTCTGAGGGAGCTTTACTCGTCGAAGTCCTGGGACAGTTAGTTCGGTAGGAACCAGAGCCTCCATTCCGTAAACGAGGGAAAAGGGGGTTCCCGCACTCGTTCTTCAAGGGTTTGTTTGATAGGCCCATAAAACGGGTTAAAGTTCTTCATACCATTCTCCTCTGTAAAACCAAGTCTTTTCTTCAGATTACTTAGGACGGTATTTTTTTGCTGCTTCGGATTGACCGTTACCATGCGGGTATCTTGGGGTTGAATAACTCATCTTAATTCCCCATGAAGATAAAAAATCCTCAAAATCTTTTGATATAAACTGAGATCCATTGTCGGTCACAATCTCAAAAGGAACTATGTATCTACCGATAAAAATTTTCCATAGAAAGGTTTTTACGACTTAATCCTTAATAGATGGATACGCTTCTGCTTCAATCCATTTAGAAAAATAATCTGTGAAAACAAGGAGATGCTGAATGCCTCGATTTGACTTATGCATAGGTCCAATAATATCCATTGACCAACACATGAAAGGAAAGCTGCTTGTAGGGTTGATGAATCAAAGAAGCGCGGTGCTGACACTTTGCACAATCAGCGATCATAGATGGCCAAAAAGAGCCTAGGCATTTGATTTTAAATGCCATGGATCGTCCAGAAAAATGATTCCGACAAAGACCTTGATGAACTTCGCTCACTATGATTTCGATCCCTTCCCTATGAATACAAAGTAAATAAGGGTCACTCGTTCCTCGTTTGAACAATGAATTATCAATCATGCAATATTTTGCTCTGGTGATTCTGAGTTTCTGAGCTTTCCACTTATCAGCTGGCAATTCTACAGTCTGAATGTAAGTTTTGATAGGTACCCTCCAGTCAACCCCCCAATCATCAGCGGAAATGTTATCAGTTTCTTCCCTTTCTGGATTACGGTAATCTGTAACAATGGAAGTATAAGATTCTGACTCTTTATTCCTGTCAGGCTCTTCGTCCTTTAGATTGCCAAAAGTCTCGGGTTTGAAACTATGATCTTCGATGACATCTGGGAACGATATGCTTCGTGTTGAAATATATTCCACATGGATTACTCTTTTCAAATCAGGATCGGAAGTTGAAGCTAAAGTGGCCAAAGGATCTGCCGAGCCGTTCTCACTTCTTGGGATATGGATTAATTTGAAAACTTTAAATTTTCGAGAAAAATCCGTAACCACCTTTAGATATGCTTCCATCCTTAGGTCTTTAGCCTCGTATTCCCCATTGAATTGATTTACAACCAACTGAGAGTCGCAGTGTGCAACTATTTCTTGTACTCCATTGCCTTTTGCAAGGCGTAGCCCCGTAATTAGTGTTTCATATTCTGCTTCATTGTTGAAAGCAGGAAAGTGTAGTCAAAATGATTGCACGATGATTTCTCAGGTAGGTGCTTCCAGCTTGATTCCCACTCCACAACCTTGTTTTGAAGAAGACCCATCTAAGAAAAGTTTCCAGGCCCTATTTTGATCTTCCAAACTCGCTGTTCCGGCTGAAAGTTATGTCATCAAAATCAGCAAGAACTTGTGCCTTTATGCTTATTCAACTCTTATACTCGATATCATATTCACTAAGCTCGACTGCCCACTTCGCCAAATGTCCTGACTGGCACGGGTTGAAGTAAGGACCTCAATAGGATGTGATTGGAAATATGGTCTTAACTTTCGTGCCCAAATGACCACCGCCAAAGCCAATTTTTCCATCATAGTATAACGGGTTTCTGGTCCAGTCAAATTTTACTCACGTAGTAGATAGGTCTTTGCTCCCCTCGATCTTCTCATACAATTACTCCACTTACCGCATGTTCGGATACTGAAATGTAAAGATACAGCTTCTCTCCAGCAACGGTTTTCGAAAGAATCGGTGGGGTAGTAAGATATGATTTCAACTACTTGAAGGCATGTTCGCACTCACCACTCCAGATAAATTGCTTATTCACTTTAAGTAACTGATAAAAAGGAAAACCTTTATCAGTTCATCTTGATATAAATCTATTAAGAGCTACGATTCGGCCAGTCAGGCGTTGTACTTCTTTATAATTTCGAGGTGAATGCATTGTGAGAAAAGCATTGATTCTGTTTGGATTTGCTTTGATGTCTCACTGCGTTATGATGTATCCAAGAAATTCTCCGGAAGGGACTCCAAAAGTGCACTTCGCAGGATTGAGTTTCATTCAATATTCGTTTAAAATTGCGAAACAGTAATCAAGATGTAAAATGTGATCAGATTCTTTAAATGACTTTACTAACATATCGTCAATATAAACTTCCATGGTTTTTCCCAACTGTTTGTCGAACATCTTGTTGACGGCATTTTTCAAACCGAAGGGAACATCTTCTGTGGTAAGTTGCCCTGACCTTTTTTTCAAACCAAATGGCACAACATTATAACAGTATATCTCATTACTAGTGAGAAATTACGTCTTTTTTTATCATCGGGGTTCATCTAGATTTGGTTATATCCCGATAATGCATCCATGAAGTTTAATAATTCGTGTCCAGTAGTTGACTGGACCAAATGATCAATGTCCGGAAGAGGAAAACTGTCTTTTGGACAAGCTTTGTTAATATTAATGAAGTCAACACAAACTCTCCATTTCCCATTCTTCCTTTTAACAACAACAGAATTTGCGAGCCAGTCTAGGTATTTGACTTCCCGAATTTATCCAGCTCTGAGGAGTCTATCAACTTTGTCGTTCACGGTCTTGGCACGTTCAGGACCAAGTTTCCTCCTTTTTTGCTTAATCGGCTAGAAACTTTGATCTGCTTGCAATTCGTGAGAAATGATTGTAGGATCAATACCTTGCATACCCTCAATTGACCAAGCAAAAGAACTTTAATGCTTTGACAGAAGAAAAATGAGCTCTTCTCATAATTTTGGTTTTAATACCGAGCCAATCTTCGCCACTCGCTCCGGATGTTCCTGGTCAATGGCAACCTCAATAGATTTCTGCCCACTAGGAAATACCAAGCTCTTTGGTGCCTCAGGGCGTGTTAATTGCTATTGGATCTTGAGTCTATCACTGGTGACGTAACATGACCTTGATACTTCTTGATCTCCTTTGATCGTTGCTACCCCACTCGGAGTTGAAAACTTCACGCATTGATGATATGTTGAAGGTACCGCTTTAATTTAATAAATCCAAGGAGTACACAAGATACCATTGTATGCAGCTTGTCGATCAATACCGTGAACTCTACTATTTTTGCTACTTTGCCTGCGATCACTAGTAAATTGATAGTGTCAAGTAACATAGTAGTCTCACTTGTGAAAGCGATGAGTGGAGCTGGAGGTCTGATGACGTCTACTCTATTCACTCCCATTCTTTGTAACATACTTAGGAAAATAAGATCGACCGAGCTTCCAGTGTCAATTAAGACTTTGGAAACTTCATAGTTTGCAATGTCAATTGTTATTACCAAAGAATTGTCGTGAGGTTTCACTAGGTGCTGAATATCGAATTCTTCAAAAGATATCTTTATGTTTTCCCCGATACTTCTTGGCTCCTTGCTTATTTCCATCACAACGGCTATCCTACGCTTCTTGATAGACCAAACCGTATCCTGACATAACTTAGATCCTCTAATAATCACATCTATGCGTCCTTTTGGGGGCTTCATTGGTGTACCGTCAGAGGTCTTCGGTTTCTTTGCTTGTGGTTCTTCACTTTGCTCTTCGCGATCTTTGTGATATTGTTCGACAAACTCTTTAATCTTGAAATCCGCAAGACCACCTGTTAACCATAACTCTGCAAGGTGCTTTTTCAAGATGATGCAATTCTTAGTATTATGGCCATTGACTTTGTGAACATCACAGTAAGCGTTCTCGTCGCAAACCCAAGTATTGGAGGAGGGAGACCCAAAATTTCCTTTTCCTATAGACGATCGCCCAACACTGTTGTTATATGGGATTGACCTGAATCGTTTGGTGTCCTTTGCTGCTTTTGGCTCAAACTTCTTGGTTGTAGGCATTCTGGATATTGGTTGGCTTTTTAACTATTAGCTCCAAACGGAACCTTGACTCATGCCACAGACCATTATGCTGAGCTGCCAATGCCGAGGTTTGGGAAATTCCTGGAACTTTGGATAAGATATCCTTGAATTCAGCGATATGCTTCCTCAAGGGCTCTTGTGCTAGATTCTACAGGCCACTATCCATTTTTCCTTTTTCCATCAATACACAGTATTGCATGATGAAAGCTGATGACAACTGGTTAAAGTTGTCAATCGAAGTGGATTTGAGCTGCGTAAACCATAATAATGCTTGTCTAGAAAGATTTTTTGAGAACAATTTGCAATAACCCGCATCTTCTTCATGTGCATCAAGTTCGATTCATCTGGCGGTAATGCGGAACGCACCAAGGTGACTCTTTGGATCGGTAGTTCCATCGTATGTTGGAAGGTTAACTCTCCGAGCGTCCTTGATGCGAAATTTAGCTATCCTTGGAGTAAACGGTGATCGTCTCGTTTCTTCAATCACTTTGTCGACTCTGGGGCAGAACTGGTTTCTTGATGAAATTTTGACTTAATTTCTTAAATAGCTCGATTTACATCTTAAAAATCTGAGACAACTGCTTGTACCCAAGTTTCTCCAATCTCAGCAGGATTTTCATTGTTGTTATTGTTGACCACATCGACTGGAGGATTTTTATTAGCGACTGGCTCAAGAGTTTGACTTGCATCAGAAACAGGTGTGTTATCGCGTGGAAGTGTTGCTACCTGATTGACGAGCGCTTGGAAGTTGGTGGTCTGAAACGGATTCACTGGAGTTCGGGGACCAGAAATTCTTGTAGAAATCTGAAAAACTCGGAAACTTCGGATCCCAGACGGAAGACCTGTAGACATAGAATCCACTTGAGAGAGGAAAGCCATTTGGTTTTGGCCAAAATTGAATGGTTTCCCTTCAAAGAAGTCATTTCTGTCTCTACATTCCCTAGCATTGCAGCAATATCAGTCATGGTTTGACTGATTGTTGTAATAGAATTATGGCAGCAATATCGGCAGGATTTTGGTTGACATTGGTCTGATCATCACTGGTACTACTAACCATGTTGAACTTGATGAGGAGAACTCATTTGAAATCAGGTGATTTATGGATTGACTGTCTGATTCTCCCCACAGACAATGCCAAAATGTGGATACAAGATCTCACACCCAATAAAGTAATGAAATGTTTAAGTAAAATAAGATTTTTGTAAGAAAATAAACGAGTAAATGAAAATTAAGTTTAACAAGAAAAATAGTGAAAATTGTGTATATTGATCTTTTGTGCAAAATGAGCGACCCCTTTACAAGACTATGAGGGTCGATATTTATACATGAATCAGAGAATAAATGCTAAGAATAATGACTAATTAATTCTATCATTCTCCTTTAAGTCATAAGTTTCAACCTAACATTTAATGTCTTAACGTTCTCTCTTTTGAATGAAATCTTCTCCGACGAGCAGATCCACTTTGCTTCGCGGACAGTACTTGGCTTCGCCTGCTTCCTCATCCTAGAGGCTTCGAAGACTCTCCGGATCTTACTTTGCTTTTCCGAGCTCTTGCTTAGTTCGTATGCTCTTCATATTCCGACTTATCTAATTATCTTTTTAATGTATTAAATACAATGACACGTGTCGTAATCTGGAGAGAGTGGATTTTTGGTACGGATCTGGTATCAACAAACATCTTTGTACTATTTTTTAACTAATTTTTTATTTAAAAACATATAATATGGGTCAATTTCAAAGTTTTCTTTTAAATGGTCATATATTCTATATATTTTAAAAATTTATAGTTTAAATATTATTTAATTTTAAAAACTTGTATAGAGTTTAAATATTATTAATATTTTAAACTTTTTATAGAGTTTAAATATTTATAGATTTTTAAAGTTTAAATTGGTTCAACTAAAACCGGATTAAACCGAATAAAACTTTTAAATCTGAACGCATGATAAGTAAAGTTTATTGTTCATTCGTATTTAGAATCATTTTGGTATTTTTAATAATATGTTTATAAACCATTGCATAAATGTTTTAGCCTATGTGGAACTAGAACACACATTTTTTCTTCATTGATTGAGTAATATATGTTTATTTTTAAAAATTCAAATTACAACACATGCAGAAAAAAATCGTAACTTTTCATTAATTATGTGTATTATATAATCATTCAAAGTAATTTAAAAATAATATCAAACAAATGTGATTGAAGAATTATAGTTTATACTATTAAATTTCAATATTAGATAAGAAAATAAATAGTGTTTGGATGCAAAGTTGAAAGTATCTCCCTTTAATAATCTTGAAAATTTGTTTGACAACAAGTCTATAAATACCTCTTTTTTAACAATATAGAGAGGCTAAAAATCATGAGGGTGATCCTCACAAGCTAAATATCAAATCGTTTATTTGTCTACCATCGTATCCAAATATTTATGAGATTTAGTCAAAAGAGTTATCATTTCATCTTATATTTTGAGGCCTCTCCTTGTGTCCACCTCAGCTCAAAGATCTCTTTTTAAAAACTTGTCACATCAGCTTTTATTTCTATTAACTCCACAACAAATCCACATCACCTAAAACCTTTAACAATTTACCTATTTTCTTCATCTCCTCTCCTTTTTTCACGTAAAACCTCTCCGTCTTCTCTACTTTCTCAATTGAATTAGTAAAAGATTATTCGATATAAGTTACAAAAAAAAAGCTTACTCGATATATATTCTAAGATTTCTTTGTCGGTTACACCTAAAATTAGGTCACAGATAACCTCTTTCAATCTCTCTTTTAAACAATGCTTCCTCTCTACTTCCCCTCCTCCTCCACTTCTCGCCTAGATTTAGATGTTTTACACATCTTCAGCTTCAAATCTACACCCGCAGCCTCCTCTTCTAAAACTGAGAGTTTTTTTCTACCAATGAGGTCATCTCTACTATATATTCTAATATATTTGTTTTATGAAATCATAAAAGTTTTACAATACAATCCCAAGCTTTCTAACCTCAAAACCGTAATAGTTACACCAGTTTTCACCAGCTTCACAATGAAAGATAACAACACTTCAACTTAAAACGTAAAATTGGAAAGAAAGATAAAATATATATATAATAGAGCAGCCAGCGTTTCTTGACTACATAGAGTTTTGTTATTTACATTTCCTGAACCCTCTCAGTGCTTCTCTCATGGCTGCTGATTTGGTTTTCATTTCAGATCGAGACTATTGACATTCTGAGCAGCATAACTTGTCTTGTGTCTTCCTCTTTGTGTCCAGGTCTATAGAACATCAATATCGTTCCACCTTCAGACTCTTCTCTTCTGCGACTTTTCGGTGGTATTTACATTTTCGTACATTTCACATATTCAAATTTAGGATGCTAACAACTTGTTATTGTAAAGATAATTAAGAAATACAGAGAAACCACTTTAAGGAAAAGAAGGCATGGCTGCTCAGTTTTCTGCTGAAGGCACTTTAAGAAGGGTCCATGCTGCTTAAAAAAATGATGGCATGCCTCTAATTGAAGCTATTCTAGCTCCACTATATGTGTTTTCTACTTGCATATCGGACATTGATCATTTGTGATGTTTCTGCGTAGATTGGGAATCTTCAAGAAGATAATAGAGCCTTGGATCGTCATACTAAATCAAAAGAAGTGGCCTTACTTGATTTTGAGAGGATTGTTCAAACTGCTCTGGAAAAAGCTGCCTTAGTTGATGATCTCCAAAATAAGAACCAAGAGTCGATGAGAAATCTATCAGGTCATCTTCTTCTTTGTAATTAGTTAACCAGGCTTTGGATACATTTTACCCATCACTCATTGTTTGTTAACTATCAATTATCTGTTTGTATTAGGAAGAAAATAAAATTCACAGGCAAAAGGTTGCTGAAGTTGAAAAGCTTACTCATACTGTATGGGAACTGGAAGACAGGAAGAGGCTGTTCTTGCTGGTGGTGCTGCTGCAAATGGACCTGGGAATTATGCATTCAACAAGGCTTGTGACTAAACCAAAGAATCAGCGTCACCTGATACCTGGAAAGACAACTCAGAGGAGAAGCCACCAAGTGAACTCCCTGCACCACCAAGGGGTTTTGTACGATTTACTAAAGAAGGAAGTAGAGTAGGCTTGAGAAAATCTTCGCATGATAAGGATCAAAGCCTCACAGACAAGGATGCCATATAAAATGTTGGTAATATAAGTGTTGATAATTTTTTCCATTTTGTAGATGTTAGCAAAAAAGGTTGAAACTTTAACAAAGGCAATGGAGGTTCAAGCGAAGAAGATGAGACGGGAAATATTCAAATAACTGCGATGGAGAAAGAGGTTACTGCAGTGCATGCAAATAAATACTGTATCAGGATAACAGAGCTAGAAGATCTTCTTCAAACACCAAGAACTCATCCAACACTGCCCAGATTCTTGCTGGAAGGTATCTACCAATGTCGAATATTTCTTTGTCCACTTATACATCCAGTTGTATAAAATACAGACTAAACTTGGTGTTCTGAAAGTTTCATAGCTGCTGGCCGAAATGGGTTAATGAGGAGTAAATTAGGGGGTTCTTGTGGTTGTATTGACCGCTATAGGCTGGTGTGCTTTTTATGATCAGTTTGATGTTTTTGTTTGTTTAAGAATCGGTTTTGTTGTTATTGGTAGAATGCAGAATGGTAGTAACATGATTAACATCTATGATTGCCTCTTTTTTATCTTCTCATCTTTCTCTCAAAAACAAAGTTCTTCAGAAAATTATGAGTTTGACTTTAAAGTAGATAACAGTTCAAAGAGAGTTTTTTTTTTATAATATATTCTTATGGGAAAAATTAATATTAAACCCCCACGTAGCGCGGAATAAGCCCTAATTTTCTTAAAATGATTCGTTCTTTTTTTTTTCTAAAGTCATGAAAGCGAAATATCTGAACTTCAAACTTTTTCTTAACATCATTTCCAAATATTTTGGTCTTCACTGCAGTACAACTTACTTACTTTGGTTCTGTTCTTCAGGAGATCATAATACCACAATCCACAAGTGATGTTGTTAATCTCCACTGTGATAACATATACTCTGTATTTTTCCCGCTTCTCACTCACAATCAAAACCTTTTAATGATCGAGCACATTCCTGCTCATCTTCAACGAGTAAACATTTTCACAAAGTCCTGATCTCATGGTTCCTTTGCTTATCTTTGGTTCAAACTAGGAATTGATAAAGCTTTATAAGCTAATCTCTTTGAGTCATAGAGTTTTAAGGAAAACAAATTGGGCTTGCTAAAAGGAATGTCCAATTATAATATATACACCAAAAGGCATATGAAATTAAAATACACACTACTAATATCAAATGAAAATAAAAAGTGACATAGAATTTTGGTAGGTATTATTATAATAGTTAACGAAATTTATCGAATCGAGTACCAAAGTATGTACAAAAGATGAGGTCCATACACATAACAGATAAAGCCAGAATCTGATTATTCAAGGGAGTGAAGCTTGAGTGCTTTTGGGGTGATCATATGCAGCAATGTTTTGTGGTTCACATTCAGGACTGAAGAGACGGACAAGCACTGCAGTTGATGTGCTTACGGACACAGCACCACAACAAGCCCACCGCAGACTCCTCGGCACTGTAATCCTCGGACCTACACATTTTCCAAAGGAAACATCCATAAAAAGATCAGGACAACATTTGCTTTTGTAACCTTCCTATCTCATATTTGTCTCAACTAATCTATGTTCATTAGAATCTTAATTCGAAAAAAGTATCATAGCCAAGGCTAATGTCGAACTCGATTCCTTCCTAAAAACGTGGAAAGTTCCGATCATTCATGATTCACTACACTAATCTAATTATTCTACACAGAAATAGCAAGGTGTAAATGCTTCTTTTGGATTCATTTTCAGCACAGAAATAGATACTATGGAGTATAGCAAATAATAGTTCCGTCACTACAGTCCCGAACGATAAATCTACGAAAGATTAATCGAGTCTACCCAAGCAAACAAAATCCATTACTTAAGCAGCTCAGGCAGTGAAAAAAATATATTTCCTTATGCCCATTTTCTAGCTAATGTTACTAAATTAAAGTTTCATCAATTTCTAACAATCAACTACAAAGAACATAGGTATTGAATAGCTCTATGGAGAAGAAACTGTTGATTGCATAATCTGTTAACTAACACATTGTATAAAGCTTTGGGGGTGTTTTTAAAATCAAGTGGTGAAAATGCCAATCACTGATAAGAAAGGAAGGAATTTTTGTTACCATAGTGAAGTCTACAGAGAACCCAGAAACCAAGAGCTCCACCAACAGTGAAAATGGCAGCTGTTTGTCTCATCAGCCTTGAACATGGCTTAGCATCTGATCTCATCAGATCTCCCTCTGACCATCCTAACTTCTGTCTCAAAGCCATTTCCTTCTGTAATAACTATAACCCAGCAAACTTCAGATTTTAAAAAGGGAACAAATTCAGTGTTCTGACAAAAACGGTCACTGAGGCATTTCATCGAACAGTTTAAGGACAACTTCCAAAATTTAGATATTGATATAACAATAAATCTCTGGGTTAGATCCAAGTAAATAAATATGAAAATTACCAAAAACTTGAGTAAAATTTTGTATATAAAATAAAAGGTATACCAGAAGTAGCCTATCTCTGTCGTTCCCGGTGATGCGTGGCTGTGTCGCCGCCTTGGAGCCTCACTGAAGAAGGTGGAGAGAGACCTGATCAGTGACCACGTCTTTAATTGGGCCGATATTGGAAGCTCAACGTGTAAAATACCTTAATGGGCCAAGGTCAAAATAATAGTCCAATTCCATGTTATACACGTGGCTCAGAAGGGACCATTGGTTTTTATCGTTTCTTTCACGAGAGTTGTAGGTGTCTGAATAAATTGAGGTATGTATACATCTTGGAATAAGGTGGGGTTTTGAATGGAACTAAGAGCATGTTCAATAGTAGACATGCTCTAAGGGGACTTCCATCAACCGAGACAGTTGAGATTATCTTAAAATATATATATTTTTTAATTATATTATTATTTTAATTAATTTTTAATAATCAAACTAATAGTTAATGGACAAGTGTCCCATTAAGTTTAGAAACTATCTCTCATCCTCTCTTGTTTTACATATATTTCTACTATTCTCTCATTCTGATGGAAATAGTTTAAGGCCTATTCCGCGCTAGGCGCAGAACACACATTTTATCCATTTTTATGTATTTGTAAGTTGCAACTAACGTTAAAAGCATAAAAGATATTTCGATAATTATTCAGATTGGATGCTAAAAGAAGATAATATTTTTTTATAGCCAAAAAAATTGTGGGAAACAAATTTTGAAAATAGACAAAAATATGTACTCTATTTATCCTAAACATTATATCTAATTAAAATTTGCTTATTTAAATAAAAATGACAGTGTCTAAAATTTTACTCTTTAATTAGTAGCTCTTAATCAAGTCATTTCTGACTTAGGTGATGATCACTTTAACATATATGTTCTCCCACCATCTCTTATATCACGAAAATTATGATTTAATAGTCAAAAAGTGAAACCTTATTGTAGTACATAGTAGCCAATGGACTTAGCATATTGAAAATTCCAGGGACTATGGTTTTGAATTAGATATTTTACATTATATTTGATTGAAAATGACAAAAAACCGCATTTTCAAAATCCATCTAGATTTAGTTATTTTAATTTGAGATTTTTTTGTAAAATATTTGTTCAACATATTGCTTGAACCGTAGTTGAATGGTACATCTTTAGGTGGGAAAAATACAAATAACACATACCTATAACCTAACACGTCGTACACTACTTAATTGTCTACAATTCTCTATTTCACCTTGGTCAGCTACTGTGTAAAAGAGCAAGGTTGAAGGGGTTCTTTGCGCTGTAACTTTCTGGACTCATCACTGGATTTGTGAGAATGACAAGAGTGTTATAGTTGTCTTCCCCATCTCTCCATATTATAATTGTGAAATAGTGTCTCTCTCTCTTTTATCTTTTTCTTTCTCTTTTCTCTTTTTTTCTCTCTTTCGCACGAGATCTCTAATGTCTCTTTTTTTTTCTTTTCTCTCTCTTATCATTTTTTCTATCTTTATTTTTTTCATAATTATCTCACATATAAAACATTAATATAATTTAAAAACAAAATTTTATTTTCAAAATTTGTTTGGTGAATATTCATTAATCCAACAAGACCCATTTTATTTTTTAAAATCTTTAATAAATGAAACAAAAATTATCATGTATACTTTGTCTGTACACCGTCTATGTACATCATATACTATCATCATCTTACATCGCAATGTGCATACACGTGATACCCAAATTCCCATCTCTTAGATTTGTATATAGTGTGTGCACCAACTCGTCTTGTACACTTTTTATCTTGTAGACCGAGTCACCTTGTACACCGACTAACTATGTACACTGACTCATCTTGTACATTGTCATAACTCTTACAATATCTTGTTCACTTTCTTTTTCTGTACACCAACTCATCTTGTACACTGACTCACCTTGTACAACTGACTCACTTTGTACACCGACTCATCTTGTACATTGTCATTACTATTACATTATCTTGTACACTTTTTTTTCTACACACCAACTCGTCTTGTATGCTTATTTGTCTTGTACACTGACCGACTTTTTACACCGACTCATCTTGTACACTGTCATAACCCTTACAACATCTTGTACACTATCATTCTCTGTACACTAACTTATCTTGTATACTGATTCATCTTAGAATACTCTCCCAAAGGCTGGATCAAAATTTTCATTATTTTTTTGACATCCTTTTAAAGCGATTACTCTCCCAAACGCTTCAGACTTTGTTTTGTAGATATTAAACTCATGATTGACCACTTTATCTTGTGTTTCATAGTCATCATGGTAAAAAGTCTCCACACAATCTATGAATCCATCCACTACTATCTGATCATGCTCGATGGTTGTATCCTTGTAGAAGTAGTATGAGTTCAATATATAGGCGCTCAAATGCAAAGGAGAATCCAACCTACCTTTCATTTTCTCATCAATGACATCAAATATAGGTTTGTAATTTCTCTCCAAGTCATTAGAAACCTTCTTAATCTTAATCCTTGCTTCTAAGAGCTCTCCATAAATAAAACCCATTGAAGGTTTCTTCTCTCCATCAGCAATCCTAAGAAGTTTCACCAAAGGTCCAAAAACATTCAACACAAACACCACACCATTCCAAAATGCAGAGCTCATAACAGTTAAGAAACAGTTTTTTCCCTTTGCACTCTTCTTATGTTTGGATTTGTCCCATTCTTCACTATTGAACATCGACTTTAGTTGTGTTTTTTTATCCAACAAGCTTTGTAGTGTCAAGAAAGTTGTTGCAAATCTTGTTTGTCCTGGTCTCACAATATCTCTTTTCTTGGTATGAAATCTCATCATTGCTAAGGTTTTATGATGAGCATATATGAAAACCGTAAGATCTTTAGCTTGCTCAATGATTTTTGTAAACTTAGGCAACTTAGAAATACCTTCAAGCATGAGATCAAGTGTATGAGCAGCACAACCCGTCCAAAAAATATTTGGCCTCTTCTGTTTAAGCAACTTTGCTGCCGCCACATTGTTGAGAGCATCTGTTACTACTTGAACAACTTTCTCAGCACCAACTTCTGCAATGCATCGATCAATATAGTCAAAGATGTATGACCTTGTGTGAGATTCTGTGGAAGAATCTTTTGCGGAAAGAAAACATGTTCCTCCTCTCGAATTGACACACAAATTCATTATGCTCCTCCTCTTCCTATCACTCCATTCATCAGTCATAACAGAACAACCATAGCGTTCCCATTCTGCCTCTTGGCTCTTTAACTGCTCCTTTGTTCTTTCTTCTTCCTCTTTTAACAGAGGTTCCCCTAGCTGGTATTGAGTTGGAGGAACCCAGCTAGGTCCAAACTGTCCAAGAGCCTGACAAAACATCTTAAAAGCATCATTATCAATGGCATTGAAAGGAATACCTGATAGATATATCCATCTAGCACAATACTGTTGCACTTGATGAGTTTTTGCTTTAAAGATTACAGAATTCATGTTTTGTTGTTTTCTTTGTGTGCAAAGAGTAGCTTCAGGATGGATAGCAGTTGCAAACTTATCCATAGGACCCTGAAAATTACTAGGTTTTAGAGTCCCAAGATTTTCTTCTAACTCATCTTCAAGTTTCTGCATATCTATATTCACTTCAGCTCTTAACATATCGCCTTCATGTTTCATAGTCACCTTCTTCTTCCTTGCTTCTATGATGGCATTTCTACACTTAACTTGATCATCTGTCAATGATTTCGGACATGGAGTGACATTTCCTGAGATGTGAGCAATATGCTCCTTGATCCGATACACTCCTCCAGACGTCTCTTTAAAACACAACTTGCATTTAACTCTATCTGGTTTTTTTGAATCACACAAAATCCCATATTCCCACCCACGTCCTTTGAGTTTCTCTTAAGTGATGGTGTTGTCTGCGAATCTGGTTGTGAAGATGGTGGATCATCCATGGGTGAGCACTGAATTGTGAAACAAGTAACTAGATCCTCGTGTCTCTCTCTGTTTCAGATTTAGGTTCAGAGAAGCAGAGACACAATAAGAAGTTAAGAAACGGATCTAGAAAAGAATTAACTGATCAAATATATACCCCACTAGTCCATTTACCCTAAATCCCTAACAAAACCCACGGTTTTCTCACAAATTAAACCAAAATACCGATTAGTCTGATTTCTCCGGGTTGCTCCAATTTTGCTGTTGTTCGCCGATTTGACCCGATCTAAAGCGCTTTGATCCGATTTCAGCGAATCATCGATTTGTACCAGCGAGTTGAGGAGAATCGCGGCGGTCATAGGGTTGATCCCGATTTTGCGGGCGCCTAGCCGCCGACTTGGCCGATATTATAACATGGCTGAATTGTGAAACAAGTAACTAGATCCTCGTGTCTCTCTCTGTTTCGGGTTTAGGTTCAGAGAAGTAGAGACACAATAAGTAGTTAAGAAACGAATCTAGAAAAGAATTAACTGATCAAATATATACCCCACTAGTCCATTTAGCCTAAATCCCTAACAAAACCCACGGTTTTTTCACAAATTAAACCAAAATACCGATTAGTCTGATTTCTCCTATTTGCTCCAATTTTGCCGTTGTTCGCCGATTTGACCCGATCTAAAGCGCTTTGATCCGATTTCAGCGAGTCACCAATTTGTACCACCGAGTTGAGGAGAATCGCGGCAGTCATAGGGTTGATCCCGATATTGCGGGCGCTTAGCCGCCGATTTGGCCGATTTTTAGAACATTGATTGAGACTATGACTTTGCCAACGAGTGAATCGGTAACTGAGGCGAACTAACACATTTTCTAGTTTTTGAAACAGTTTTGCAACAGTCATACTCGATTTCTTATATAAGTAAACTTGAGGTGTTTCTGGAGTGAGAACAAGTTGAGGGTGTTTTTGGCCAATTTGCTTTACTTGAGGATTTTAATGAGCTCACCCCCCTCCCCCCTTAAGTTAAAAGCAATTTTAAACCTAATATAATAACACATCATAAGTAATCGGGGATAAGTCACAAGTGTTGAGACTTCTGAACAAAATTGTTTTGGATATTGGGTTAATTTCAAATTTCAAATTTATTTTTTTGAGTTCGGGTCATGTACAGAAACAGAGTAATCTATTTTGGAGAATATGGATGATGTTTAGAAAAAATTTGAAATCTGAACTTTCATTTTAAATATTTTTTGTATAATTTTATATTTTTAATTTTTAATTTCATTAAATTTCTTAACTAAACTTTCATTAGCTCTCATTGATTTAGGTTAGTGTTATATAAGGAAGTAAATAATTTGGATAATTCCAGTAGTATTGAAGAATTTTAGAAAGTTTTGGGTAACTTTAAATATTTTGGATGAGTTAAGATTTTTGAAACATCTACCTATGTCTAGAATTGTTATCGAGGATATGCTACAATCTTTTCCGAAAATTCGGATATCTAGGAGGTTTGGATCTAAATCCGGCTAGTAAAATATTGGGTCAGTCATAACTACATTCAGATCCTTAAAATGTATATTTTTTTCAGATCCGTAAAATGTATATTTTTATATGTTTTCTAAACGTTATCTTGCATTAAAATATATGATATAAAATTTTAGTTTTACCATATCCGGACCCATATTTTATATAAAATGTATTTGGATCCGGACCCATATCCAAATATCAACAAATTTCTTGATGTTTAGGTGGGTATCCAAAATCCGGATATCCAGAAGCCATCAAATTTTCAATCTGAATCCATCTAAGTCCTACTATTAAGAGCACATATAAATTTCACCCGTATGTATTTTCTACTGTGTTTCCTTTTTAACATTAGAAGATAAATATAACAATTTTCTTATTATATATTTGAAAAAAACAAAAAATTGAAAAATAAAAATTGAAATCAGATTTAAAGCACTCTTGTTTATATTCTGTTTCTTTTTTAACACTACAAGAGAAAGAACAAAAAAGGTTTTTGCTTATTATTAGTTTAAAATTCTCACACTCAACAAACCATATTTAAACTCGATTCCCAATCAGACCTCGTATAGTAAGAAACCGCAGTTTCTTTTTATAAAATGGTATTTTATATAATTATTAACATAAATTTAAGTATGACTCTTTATCATATTAGATGGTACAATATACGTTTCAAAACTTTCAAAATAGGTAAATCGTTAACAACTTTGGAAACTATATATGTTCAAACTACAAAGTATCTGTTACTTCCTCCAAACTGTTTATTCTAGGACATATATATTTTGTTTTTTTTTCTTTGTTAAAGAACATTCTATTTTAAGCATAAAAAGGTAAAACAAATGGATTCTTAACTACACGAATTAAAGATCACAATATAATTTCATGTTTTCTTGGAGACAAAATTCGAATCGAATTGATCTCCTATACTTCTCCACAAAACCACATTTTCCCTAACCATTAGTTGCTTTCTCTTTTGAGTTTGTATGACTTCTTCTATTTTCTTGAACATTTTGCCTCTGTGTTGTTTTTCTGATAAAATTGGTTAACCAAATCCACCGTAGAATACTTTGGAATATCGAAGTTAATTTATCCTCTTTCATTATTTATACAATTATCCTTCCTACAGAAGACCAATGTTCATATCAGAATAAAGTTGTGGTGCCATTACCAACCACCATTTTGACAAAAAAAATTGCAAGTTTCGTGTATTTGAGCAGCTTCCTCCACATCCATGATTCCAAAGATGTGGATTCTCTCACAGTCCAGAACAAGCCCTTTCGAATTAAATAAATTCTTATCTGTTTCACCCAAAGTGAAGAGCGAAGAGTTCTCAGATAGTATTCTTCAAATCTTCTTCCAACAACAAACTTTATTCGCTTCTATCACTGGTCTAAATACCAAGTCATTCTCCTCCTTAGGTTTACAAACATCTATCCATGCTATCTTCGCTTTCTTTGCATTTAAATGTGAACCAGACCAAAGAAAAGCAGAACATACCATGAATTTCGTTGAGGCATGTCTTCGGTAGTCGAAATCCAAAAGGTACTCAAACTATGAATCACGAACCCAATGAGTTGTAACCTTCATGCAAAATACAAGTATCTTACTGTCCAAAATAATATTCTCTAGAAGGGGGAACGTTTTAAAGAAAAGGCTTATTATCCACCTTCAAGAAGAAAAACATCTGATTTCCAACCGGTTTAGGCGTATCGTGCATACGATCCTTAAATCGTACATCGATATACCATGCACTTGTGGTAGTGTGACGTTTAAGGGTTGAGACTTTAAACACATCACAATTTGATTTGGCTGCCTATGTCTCTAAACTGCACTTATATTTTGCATAACTCATTGTGACAGAACTCCAAAGCTAATCATGCATGAACTGGAGAAATTTAATGATGAGTGATATACCGAGAAGTTATTCTGGTGCTGTTCGAGTGAGTACAACATAGAGAATGATCTTGTGGTGATTTTTAGGGACATCAACAAGTCTTTCAAGCCTCACAGAGTAACTCACCGTAACACCCAACATTAAATGAAGAAAAAAAGAGAACTTTAGGTTAAGTTGATAAATTTAAAGTTTAGAATCTCTTTTCCATGCAGAGGGATTTTTGATCAATCCAAAAGTTAGAAATAAAAGGTTTAAATAAATGAGAATTTAGGGACTGTTGTATAAAAACGAGAAAAATGATAAGAATTGAGTTTTACTTCCAAAACTGTTGGAATTGTTTTTGGTATCTCAAATCTTCGATTCCTAACCCTAGTATGATGTATATATATTAGTTTTAAGGGCGATTGTCTAAACTGGACATTTTGAAAAATTATTTCCAAACGGGGTCTCATGGGAAGGATTTTTGAAACAGTAGGGGGACATTTGAAAATAAATTTTTTAAGGAGTCCATTTTTTGCATTTAATCTTAGTTTTAAACCCTCAAAGGTCTAGAAGCCGATTTTCTTGCAGATTCAAGATTTTTGGTGAGTTTTTAGTTATCTTTCAATACATCTATAGCGTAGTTAAAGTTTGATATATGCATCCAAAGCTGCTAACCTTTCATCAATCTGCTGGGTAAAGTTTCCAATCTCGTTGTTTCTTCATCAATTAGAGATTTTTTTTGGACCTGTTATGGACTGTTAAAGACTTATAACTGGGACAATAATCATATGAAATTGGTTTTCGATTTGGCCATGCATGTTTCACAAAGTGATAGCATATATCATCCCTTCTTGATTTGAAGTGAAATCTACTTTAAATGTTGTTTTTTCTTTCTTTTTTTTTTTTTGAAAATAAGTTGATTTAAACTAATTGCTAACCCAAAATAAATATCCAATCTTGCGCAACTAGGCCGTTTTTGTGACACTGGTTGTAGGAGTAAAAATCCTTATATTATTAGTAGTCGCTTGAAGGAAACTATCTATTAAAATTGGCATTTGTCTACAAATAGATTTTACAAAAATCTTATAGGGATCAATAGCTATATTTTTATTGAGGAATAGCACCACAAACAAAATGTTTTCCAATAACACCATTTCCCTTTTCAGAAATCTTTTTAAATATTTTTTTATATTTTGGGGAAACTTAAAATTTTGAATTTCTTAGAATGTGTCATAAATGATTTCTTCATGCGAGCGCAAAAATTTGAAAAATAATCCTTGGAAAGATCACAAACTCTATTAAGAACCACTGGAACACCACAAAGTGTCGGAGGCAAAAACAAATTGATGAAAATGCCTATCTGCGTGACTATAACGTCCTAGAAAATTACATTAAAATGTCATGATCAACAAGATGATATTTCCAAGGCCATTGAAAATGTTGATAGAACTGCAAGCATAAAAGATGATGATGACTGTAATGATATGTTTTAAAAGGAGCTGAATTTTAGTCTAGATGCTAGAACCCAACCCACCGAACTTTGGTTGACGCATCTACAACATCAACTTATGTTCCAATGCCAAAAGGTTTTCATGGGAGAATCACACTAAAGAGTTAAGTGAACTCATGTATTACAGTCACATGTTGATGGGTTAGTGGGAATAATTTACAATGACCAGTGACGGTTATCGAGATGAAAGATAGAAAGAAAGGAAGATATATATATATTACCTCAGATGATAACAGAAAATAGCTGGATTAGAACATTTTTCATCATTGTAAATTAGTCCCACAAATTCATCAACATGTGTTGTAATCCATGTGTTCACGTAATTCTGTAGTATGATTCTCCCATGAAAATGTTTCTGGCATTGGAACATAAGTTGATGTTGTAGATGCGTTAACCAATGTTTGTTGGTTTGGGTTCTAGCATCCAGACTGAAATTCACCTCCTCGTAAAACATTAAAGTCATCATCACCTTTTATAATTGCATTTTTATCAAAACTTTCAATGGCCTTGGATATATCATCTTTTGTTGATTGTGACATTTCTTATGTAGTTTTCTAGGATTTTATGGTCACCCGGGTTGACATTTTCATCAACTTATTTTTGCCTTCGACGCTTTGTGGTATTCCAATGGTTTTTAATAGTGTTTGCGCTCTTTCCAGGGAGTTGTTTTCAAAATTTTGCGTGGAAGAGAGATTTATGATTTCATGAGTCTTTTGATTTTTTTCCTTCAGGAGTCATAGCCTTAAAAGAGTTTGTCCCAAGAAAGGAGAATAGAATATTTTCAAACAGGAGAAGGGGAAATTGAATCTTCAATTGGATAAAATAAATCGTAGAAATAATGCCGGATAAATGGAAATCTCTCACAAAAAAAAGAATGATAGAAAAACGAAACTCTCAAACTCTCTGAAAGACTCAGAGTGGGTTAAGCAAAAGAAGGATTTTTGGCTCTGATTTTCATTTAAAGCCAACCAAATTGCTTAATCCAATATCAATTTACAAGCATTCGAACCTTACCATGAATGAAGAAATTAAACTATTTATCCCACCCTGTCTCAAAATCTACATTTTCCCATGTGTTCTATTAACTACCACAAAGTGTTTCGAAACAACGTCTATGATCACCAGTTGAAAATCCATTGCTTCTCCATCCATTAGCACCAATATTAAAATAATAGTATATTTCTAATCAGCTAATGTTATATTGGTTTGATTTTTGAATCTTTGTATCTAGGTTTCCTGTTTGCTGTCTAATGTTCTTGTACATGGAAATATGTTCTATGATCTGGTAATTCTTTATTTTGATTTACATATGTATGCTGTCATTTAAGAAGGCTTTATCTTCAAATTTGTAGTTCACAATGTAACTTGATCATGCCAAGAAAAAGAACTTAAACTTTAGAGGTTTGCCAGAACGCCAAAAGGACTATTAGTGGTGCTCTCCCTGTTACATGTAGTGCCATTAAAATTCCTATGGCCGATGAAGTAGTTTGCATAGGTAAAGCTCCCAATAATTTTCTTGTCTTTCATTGTGATAATGGTTTGCCAGCATATAGCTTTTTTTATACAAAATAACTCTTAAATTTTGTATGTATAGTGTAGTTTTTTTTTTGATTATTTAATTTCTGACAACTATTTCCTTACGATGTTGGTAGAAATTTTATATGTTAATGATATTATATGCTGTATTTCTGATCCATAGCAACACAATCGTCAAGCTATCTGCTAGGTGGAATAAAATTTGGAAAAAATAAATTTCAGTAATTTGATTAGCGTTATTTTCGTCTTCTCCATCTACAGCTTGATAGCTATTTCATGTATTATGCTTGATTATCATTTTAGCCTTTCAAGGTTTTTGCATGTCACAAGAATCCTTAGGACATCCATATCTGATTTTGTTCTTACTACAGAGAAAATATGAAGCTTTCAGGCTTGTTACAAAAATGGTTTCCCTGTAATGATCAAGCGAAAATTATATTGATTGGATTACCAATTAATCTATCGTGCTTGTAGATATTTAGATTCAATGCACAAGGAAACAAGATTGCACACAAATAATACATGTCACTAATTTAATCTAAGCAATCAAATGGCTTTTGATTTTGAAACTAAATTTGAAAGTAAATAAAAGTGGAAAATGACTAAAATCGGTTTTTGAAATAAAATAAATAAAAACAAACTCTCAAGATGAGGCAATTGACTAGGATGATTACTTGTTAACTAGTGGATCTTAATACAATCTAAAAAAAGTTAATTTATATGCAGAGCCATTGCTAGATGTTTAGAGAGCAGATGCGACGTTAAATACAAAACTCTAGATTAAACAAAAACATTATAAAATATTATTTACCAATTGTTTCAAAAATTAGACTGTCTTCATTTGCAATTGTAAACCAAGAACAATTAATCCAAACTTCTCAAAAAGATACAAATTAAAAAAAAAATTTAAAGAAAATATGTCAAAAACTGAAAACTGAAAAGACAACTGTGTAAACCCTAATTTCTTAATTAATTTTTACCTAATATTAAAAAACTTCCATTAGTCCAAAATAATCAAATACTTTGATGTTCGGTCTACAAGAAACTAGCTAATACCTTAATGATTTTCTTTAAAACTGGCCGTAGGCCAATGCTTCAAAATGTAAGCCTTAGCCACTGGCCTGTTCAAATGCTTTAGATTACTAATATCAACTAATCCCCTTATATGACACTAATCTCTTCACTTATCATCTAATCATGAGTAACTTATGTTAGTTATCAAATGATCAGTGAGTATTAATAAAAAAAGTCTAAAGGGGGGAAGGTGTATATATTGAACTGAGTATTTGGAGAGATTTAAAGTTTGAGATGATTTGGTGAAATATTCGTGAATTAGGAATTTTGTTATTAAATTCTCTGAAATCTCACCTAAAACCATGAGGTTTTGATCTTTGTATTTTTAACTAAGAAATCTCCTCAAGTCTCATTTGAAACATTTAAATCAAATTATAATCATGTTTTCAATAACAATGGATTTGAGTGTACAATTTAAATCATTAATCCAATAACACTTGATTTTAAAAGATATTTTAAAATTCATGTTTCAATAACACTTGATTTGTCATTTAAACTCAAATTTCTCTAAATGTGCAGTCCAATACCTCTAAATTTCTTATCGTGTCACATTAAGGGCTCCTTCTACACCGAACATGCAGCCCACACCCATTTTCCTAGGTCCACAGTTTCGACCCAGGCTCTGATACCAATTGTTAGGCTTCTGCAAGTCCAAGTCAACTCCCCCATTAGTATGATATTCTCCACTTTGGGCTAACTGGCAAAGCCTACATGGATTTTTTTTTGGACTCTTTTCCAAAAGGCCTCATACTAATTTGGAGATTGACTTGTCTTATATATTAGATCTTTATTTTCTAATCTTCCGATGTGGGACATTGGTTTGTCTTCCAACAATCCTCCCCGCAAACCATGGACCACGAACTTTAGCTTTCCCTCCAGCGAAAATTGGCACCTAGGCACTGACAACCCTTATTCACAAGGTTCTCTTGAGGCACTCTTCTAATCGTGTCACATTGAGGGCTCCTTTCACACCGAACATGCAGCCCACACCCACTTCCCTAGGTCCACAGTTTCGACCTAGGCTCGGATACCAATTGTTAGGCTTCTGCAAGTCCAAGCCAACTTCCCCGTTAGTATGATATTCTCCACTTTGCGCTAATTGGCAAAGCCCACATGGATTTGTCTTTTGGGCTCCTTCCCAAAAGACATCATACTAATTTGGAGATTGACTTGTCTTATATATTAGATCTTTATTTTCTAATCTTCCAATCTCGATCATTGGTTTGTCTCCCAACAATCCTCACCCTCAAACCATGGACCACGAACCAATATCCCAATTAATATATAATATATAAGTAAGAATTTTGGGCTTCGTAAAAAAACATCCATGTGGACTTTGCCAGTTAGCTCAAAGTGGACAATATTATACTAATGGGAGAGTTGACTTGGAATTGCAGAAGCCTAACTATTGGTATTGGGGCCTAGGTCGAAACTGTGGATCTAGGGAAGTGGGTGTGAGCTGCATATTTGGTGTGGAAGAAGCCCTCAATGTGACACGATAAGAAGAGTTCCTCAAGAAAACCTTGCGAATAAGGGGTACCGGTGCCTATATGCCAAGTTTTCATTTAGGTTTAGGACTTGCTCGAGAGAAACTGTAATATGAATGTACTTGCTTCTAGAAAGTCCCTTCAAGAATTTCTTCACCAGCTTTGGTTCTTCGCAAGTTTTTCCTAAATGTGTTGATTTAGATGCTATATCGGACATCTTTCCAGCAAAGTCATCCACCAAGTCAGTATACTCCATCTTTAACCTAGCAAATTCCGCCATCAAAGTTTGAAGTCTAGCCTCTCTTACACGGTCTACTCCAAGGTGACGTGATTTGATGGCTTCCTAAATATCTTTTTCTGCGGTTTTTTCTCCTACTTTAAGAATTAGTGCCTTGGGAATAGATTGAAACAAAACTGTTGTCACCATATTGTTCTTCTTTGGGTCAGCAGATCCTGAATCAATGGTTTCCCAGACTTCGTATAATCGTAACATTACTTTCATCCACATCGCCCAAAATGTGTAGTTTTTCGATGTTACTATAATATGAATGTACTTGCTTCGAGTGAATCGATGAGGATCCAATGTCCTTTGTCTGTGGCTTAGCATTATTCTCGCCCCCATCCTTGGTTACGTGAATCTTCAGCGCCGGTGTTGATCGAGTCTTCTCCTTAAGGCTCAGATACCAATTCAAATCGTATAAACTTAGAATTTAGATTATAAATAACAACTTTTCTTTATTAGATTTAGAAACCCTCTCAAAACTAAATCTCTTTCTCTAAACTCTCTTATGGAACATCTCTCCATTAGAGTCTTATTTATAATAGAAACAAACACCTTCTCATTCTATTATGAAAAGGAAAACTTACAAATCTCATCTAAATCTACTTATTTAGATCTTAGTTGTATTTCCTTTTTCCTATCTCTTATAGCTTCTTCTAGAAGGAGATAACCGCTACTTCAAGTAACAAAATTATCCAATCTCCCCTTTAATTCTAACTTGAAATCTGGGAAGTTTGATCTCTTGAACTCCGACTAGACTTCTCATTTCCTTGAACTCGATCCTTGCTACTGGAGCAAACACTTCTTCGAAATATATCCCTTGTTGTTGTACATAGCATTTTGCCACAAGCCTTTCCTTATACTTATTCACCGTGCCATCCGCTTTTCTCTTAATCTTGTAGATCCATTTTAGTCCTATTGGCTTAACTCCCATCCGTCTATCAACGAGCTCTCAAGTCTCATTCCTTGCCATCCAACTCATCTTCCATTGCATCAACCCATTCAATCATGTTTTTTGCTTCAAGAAAGTTTTCCGGTTCACCATATATCGTGAGTAACAATTTTTTGCTTTCTTGATCTGTAAGTAACACATAGTCATCAAGGTACTTTGGTTGATGTATGACCCGACCATATCTTGTTATTCTTTGCTGAGGTTCTCGTCCTTGATTCATACCGTGGTTAATGTCGTATTTTTCTTCCTCATCTTGGTTTATAGATTCTTGATCAGAATCTTGATGATCATTTTTTTGCTCATTATCATTCCCATATCCAGCTCCATCATCTATAATACCATTGTGAGGAAGTTCAAACATACCTGGTTTTCCATCGGTTTTCTTTGTTAGAGATGACCAGTCCCAAGCCTTCTTCTCGTCGAAGACCACGTCTCTACTAACAATTACCTTCCCAGCCACCGAATCATAGACTCTAAAGGCCTTAGAACCCAGCTCAGTTCAAAGATTGATCACACTCTTTGATCTCTCATCTAACTTCTTTAGATACAGCCCATTGATTTTCGCATAAGAAAGGTCTAATATATACGCCCTCCATTCCAAAATATAAGACGTTTTGGCTTAAAACACGCATATTTAGAAATTACTTTTATTTTTAAAAAGTATTATTTAATATGTAAAAAAAATAGTTTAGTCAATTATAAAAAAAACTATAAATTACTATTGGTCACACAATATTCAATAAAGTAAAAAGCTACAAAGAAATGTAAGAACACCTTATATTTTGAAACACAACAAAACTTTTAAAACGTCTTATATTTTGAAACAGAGGGAGTAAGTGAGATTGTTGGAAGACAAACCAATGTCCCACATCAGAAAATTAGAAAATAATTATCTAATATATAAGTCAAATCAATCACCAATTAGTATGAGGTCTTTTGCGAAGGAGCCTAAATACAAATTTGTGCGGGTTTTGCGTCTTGGGCCCAGAGAGAACAATATCATACTAATAGAGAGTTGACTTGGGCTTGCAGAAGCTCAACAATTGGTATCAGAGCCTAGGTCGAAAACTGTGGACCTAGGGAAATGGGTGTAGGCTCCATGTTCGGTGTGGAACGAGCTGTCAATGTGACATGATAAGAAGAGTGCCTCAAGAGAACCTTACTAATAAGGGGTCCCGGTGCCTAGGTGCCAAGATTTCGCTGGAGGGGAGGTTAAGGTTTGTGGTCCATGGTTTAAGGGAGGATTGTTGAGAGACAAACCCATTTCCCACATCGGGATATTAGAAAATAATGATCTTATATATAAGTAAGGCAATCACAAATTAGTATGAGGTCTTTTGGGAAGAAGTCCAAAAACAAATTCATGCGGACTTTGCCATTTGGACCCAAAGCGAACAATATCATACTAATATGAAGTTGACTTGGGCTTGCAGAACCCCAATAATTTGTATTAGAGCCTAGGTAAGAATAATTGTGGACCTAGGGAAGTGGATATAGATTGCATGTTCAATGTTGAAGGAGCCCTCAATGTGAAATGATAAAAAGAGTGTTTCCAGAGAACTTTGCGAATAAGGGGTGCCGGTGCTTGGGTGCCAAGCTTTCATTGGAGGGAAGGCTACGGTTCATGGTCAACGGTTTGAGGTGAGGATTATTGGGGAGCTAAACCAATGGTTCACATCGGAAGATTAGAAAATCATGATCTAATATATAAATCAAGTCAATCACCAATTAGTATGAGGCCTTTTGGGAAAGAGATCAAAAATAAATTCTTGCGGGCTTTGCCACTTGGGTCCAAAGCAAACAATATCATACTAATAGGGAGTTGACTTGGGCTTGTAGAAGCCCAACAATTGGTGATTGACGAACCATTTGTTAGTCTAATATTCAAGTGAGATTGTTGGGAGACAAACCAATGTTCCACATCGGAAGATTAGAAAATAAAGATTTAATATATAAGAAAAGTGAATCTCCAATTAATATGAGGCCTTTTGGGAAGGAGCCCAAAAAAATCATGTGGGCTTTGCCATTTAACCCAAAGTGGACAATATCATACTAATGCAGGAATGGCTTGGACTTGCAGAAGTCTAACAATTAGTATCAAAGTCTAGGTCGAAATTGTGGATATAGGGAAGTGGGTGTGGGATTGCATGTTCGGTGTGGAAAGAGCCCTCAATGTGACATGATAAGAAGAGTGCCTAAAGTGAATCTTGCGAATAAAAAGAGTCGGTCATATATGCCAAGGTTTCACTGGAGGAGAGGCTAAAGTTTGTGGTCTATGGTTTGAGGGGGAGATTATTCGGAGACAAACCAATGTCCCACATCAGAAGATTAGAAAATAATCATCTAATTTATAAGTCAAGTCAATTACTAATTAGTATGAGGCTTTTTGGAGAGGGAGCCTAAAAAGAAATTCGTGTGGATTTTGTCAGTTGGACCCAAAGTGATAAATATCATACTAATAGAGAGTTGACTTGGGCTTGCAAAAACCCAACATACAATGTTCTTAAGAAATCTCCAAAAGAGGCAAATGAATTTTCATAAACAAAGCATAACTCTTTTCATTATGGTAAAACTATTTATAGGAAGCATTAAAATTAACCGATTTAACTTTAAACAAACCGGATCAATCCATAAAAAATTGCCCCACGGTGTCATCATCCCGGTGCAGCATTCCGGTGTACCTCAGTGATGGTCATCATATTGGTGCATCATCAACGTGTGGCTCAGCGGAGCTCACTATCCCTAAGTGTCTCCCCTCCAGACTTCCAGCTAATCTCGTCAAGTTCTCTATCAGTATCTTTATGCCGGTACATGATTCCGTTGGAGGCTACCAATCCCACGATCCTGGTAGAAGCTACCAACGTCACGATCTCGGTGAACAATCCTAGTGAACGATCACGCTAGACACTCCAATTATCATTAAATCTTCTCTCTTTGATCCATTTTGCTTCATTTACTCCCCCTTTTTGATTCAATTCATTAAAACCTCTAAAACACTGACGCATATGCAAACAATGCAATTAAAGTTCTACCTATGCAAATCAAATTCAAGAAATCAATGGGCAATGCAAACAATAAAAGGATAAAAAATTAATGTATCAAATCTCCCAAATTTATCTCTTATTTGTGTGAAATCAAACAATAAGAGACAAGTCGAAAAAGGAAGTGTGAAAATGGGAATTCAAAACCACAAAGTTCAAGAATAGATTCAATGTGAGGTCCTCGAAGATAGTTAACCAATGCACAAACCAACACTTTACTTTTCCGTACTTCACCATAATCAGACCAATCTAACTCTCTACTAATACCCAAACCAAAAAAACTTGCAATCAATTCCAAAACAACTATTCTCATTCAATTAGCTTTTAAGTGAGCTCTCCCAAAGAGAAACCAAATCGTTCTCAATCAGTTTTTGGTGAAAGCTTTTAGAGGTAACAATCAAAAGATTTTTATTAGTGGGTTACTCTCAAAGCATAGGAATGCTAGTCAACATGAAAAATCTCTCTAAGAAATAAAATAATTGATGCATACAAAGGGTTTACTCTTGTTATTCTACCCCATCTTATGACTTGATCCTAGTTTCTACCTGGTTACACACTCTTTTATTCTCTTTTCAACCCTCAAACCAATAGACTCTTTGGTCTCTTTAATGCTCAACTTCATGATCAATATGTATTCATAGTGTCCTAAGGGAAATTTTTTATTGATTCAACATTTAGCTCTTTGTATTTATTTGCTTGCTTTCTTTTGTTCCCAACACTAATTTATGTGTACATTTTTAGGGAAACAACATATTTTTTCTGGATGCACTTGAGACTTAGAGCTTCTTAACTATTGCCTTATTCCCTAGGGACTCATTTCATACCATTGATCAAGCTTTCTTTTCACCATATTCTTTTCCAACACCCAAACCAAATACTTAATCTATCTATCCAAATATTTCATTCTCATCATAATTGCTAGCCTTACCATTTCTAGCTAAACTGAGAGTTAATCTTTTGTCATTCCCGATATTCTCATGATTTTGCAAAATTGTGCATTATCAACAAAATGTCTCACTCATCAGTCAAGCAAAGAGTTTGTAAGAAATACTCAAAGTAAAGGTAGGGAACCCATCATAAAGATGAGAATAGCCATTTGGGTTAGCACAAAAGTGGTAAAATAGATAAGAAAATCCAAATGTGTCTTATAGAAAACCAATAGAAATGCATTTAAATCTCCTACATGACGAGAAAATTAGTTTCAAATTAATTCAAAATTCATAGAGAGTTGTTTTGAAAATCAAACAAAGCTTGCAATGGTCGGGATTTTCGAAAGAGGAAAGGGTCCAATGATGGATTTAGCTGGTTTTTTCTAAAATTGAAATCATGCACTAGATAACTATGATCAAGTGTTCGAGCTCAATTCAAATTTCAACTTCTATAAGGCAGTTATCCCCTATGAATATGCAAACCTATATGCTACTAGACTCAATCGTAATATTTAAATGAGACTATGTGCTTCTTTTTGTGTGTTTTCAAAAAACAATTCATAAGTATTAGGAATGCATGACTGAGAGAAGTAAAATCAAAACAAAACACGACATTAGATAGCATGTCTCTCCCCTAAACTTATTTCACACCATCTCGGTGTGAGAATAAATCCAAGAAAGAGACCAATAAATCACAAAACAAAGCTATAAAAATAAAAATATGTACAAAGGAAGTGAAGTGTACCTAGTTCGAAGAGATGGACTCGGATGAGTCCATTGATGCGAGGGAGAGTGGTGGATGGGTGGTAGAGATTGGTTGGCCAGTTGATTGGTGGAAAGAGCATTGAAGTAGGCTTTTTTCATCTTTAAGTTTGTAGGATGTAACAAGGGTGGGAGGGTGGGTTGCTTTTTTATTTACCCAAATCTTCCTCCTTAGGACTTCCTTTATGCTCATCAATCAAAGAGTGCAGATATTACTCATCCAAGATATTCTCAACAAGGATTAGAGTCTCTTGGTTCTTCACATTCACAACTTTGAGCTCTTCTTTCGTTTTCATTTTGTCTTTGATGATTGTTCCAAAAAAATTTGTAGAGGAAGATTTTATTTCCATTTTTTGCTAACATTTTTGAGACAAAGACTCTGTCTATGCAGGATTATTGGGGATGTCTTTATGGAGCCTACCACACGACATAAACTTATGTATAGTACATTGTGTTAATCAAAGACTCTTATGTAATATACTAATATCTATTGGAACTTTTAAGATATTATAGTTCCTAATGAATAATTTCCATTGCTCTTTAGATGTTAATATGTTAATATTAATCATTATCAACGTTCCAAAACCGTTTGTGATCCCTAAAAGCTATTTTTTTGGTTCAAAGTAAACTAGAATCATAACATACATATTGAGAAATTGCTGGAATCTACATATCTAACATAGCAAAAGAATTTTGCTAGAATATATTACAAAGAGATCAAATATTACAACTGCGTCCATAACACAACATTAAAAAAATCAGAAAAACAACATTCTTGGAAAGCAACTAAATTGAAAGAAAATTAAAAAAAGGGATCCAGTCTTTTTGTTTGCCTATTCCTATTTGGTGAGAACGAAAATAGCATATACCATTCCAGGGACATAACCCAAGAACGTTAGAAGCAAAGAGAGCCAAAACTCCAACTGCAAAACATAAACATAAAGAAGAAGAAGAAAAGAGAGATTTTATCATACTTTAACCATTAAATGTCAAATATTAAGTCATTATATTTATGAATAAACATTACCCCGCAGCCAAATCTGAGGAAAACACCAAGAGGAGGCAAGAGGACAGCACAAAGGATTTCAATGAAGCTAGCCATTCTTCTTCTTCTGTATTTTTTTTTCTCTAACCTAATTTTTTTTTTTTGGTATATCTCTTCTTTCGTTGTTCTTGTTAATAATAAACAAAAAAAAAAAATCAGTGGATCCGTTATATAAGGGAAGAAACTGAGTCTGATTATGTAACGTCCTCTGCTTATCCCTGAAATGAAGGAGCTCCACTTCAACACCAACAACGAACCTTTGCGTTTTTGACGCTACCACCCGTTTGCAGCTCGCCAGTCCAAAAAGAAAATAGAAACATGTTATAGATCAAGCTATCAATCTATTTAGTATTCTTTTTGTATAGTGTTTTTTTTAAGGGATTTTAAAGATAATTACTTTATGTTTTTCCCAAATAAAATCTTTATTTTTTCTGTTAAATAAAAAAAATATACTTGATTTTATTTTCTTTTAATTGATTTTTTTCTAAAAAATATATTCATTTTAAAATGGTATTTTATTAAAAATAACAGTATTTTATTAAAAATAACAGTATTTTATTTTAAAAATAGACTAAATAAAGAGAAATTATTTTTCAAATAAAAGGAAAACTGAATCAGGGTATTTTTCTAAATTTTCTCAAAAATAATTCAATTATTAATGAAAATAATACATAATATAAATGGTCACAAAACATCAAAATGAAAAATTTCATAAAATTAGAAAATAATAGTGAAAGAAATACCTTTAGGTAAAACAAATTTTAAATAGTATGGAGTAATATATATGAGAAACGTGTTAATCATGTGAACAGCCTAAAGTTTTCCGGTTGTCGGCAAATGATGTTAAAGTTTTGTGGCAGTGATAATGACAATGTTAAGAATTAAACATTCAATCTTTAGTTTCTTATTATTTTAAGTGTCTTCAGATTTTCTTGCCTCTTTCCATCTAATTACAAACGAAAACGACAGTGAGGATTAGCTTATCGCTGATGAAAATACATATAATATACAGATTAGGCAGAGAGAACGAAATATAATGATTAATTGAACGGTTGACTTGAGATAACATCTCATAATATATTTCAATCATGTCAACTATTCGTTCATATTAAGAACTAAGCCCGCAAGAAATATTATTTAGAGTTTGATATATTATATTTAGGGCTTGTTTGATGATAACCAAATTCTTTCCTTTTTATTTGTCATATAAGTGCAGTGGGAAAATAGTAAATTATTAATGTATGTTTCATGTGGTAAGTCGAACTGAAACGAATAAACCAAAAGAGTAATCATATAGAAGTATATTAAATCCCATATCGTAAGTCTAAAGGGACTAATTTTACTGACACTGTACGGGTATAATCGATACAAAATAAATAGAGACTTAAACCCTTATCAAAATAAAATAAAAAATAGAGATTTGATTGGAGACTAAAAAACTAGGACATGGAGAATTCTAAGGGTGGGCATTTCGGTTTCGGTTTGGATTCAGTTTGGCTCGGTTAATTTAATTTTTAAAAAACTCTAACCAAACTCAACCAAAGATACTTTGGTTTGGTTTTTTTTTGTTCAGTTTATATTCGATTTGGTTTGACTTAGTTTGGTTCTAGTTTGATTCGGTTTTAGTCTGGTTGAGAAAACAAATCAATTAAGAAATTAAAGCTATTGTCACTAATATATGAAAAGTGAAAACAATAATTAATCGGAAATTAAAAATCAATACTTCAAAGTTCAAATAAAAGATCTAAAAGATAAAATCAATAAACCATGAAAAATAAACTAACAAAATTAAAAGTAAAATAAAATATTATTTTACCTAAGGAATTAAAATTACATAAATATTATTAATAGTTTTAGTTATGCTGAACCGAATAGTTTCTCTGAACTACAAAGTTCCACATCGACTTGACGGTCCTCTCCGTCGATGGTTCCAAGTGAGTAGGTTGTGATTTTTCAAGTTCTAGATTAATAACTCGAGTTTAATTTCTTTACCTTCTCATTTTATATAATATTTTTTGTTGAGGAATAAATTTAAAATTAAAAAAAAAATCTAGTGTTAGAGTAAAAATGTAAATCAAAGCTTTGGCTCGATAAAGGTAACAAAAACTATTTGAATAATCCAATCAAAATCAATGCCTCAATTTTTGAAATATGACACCGTGTTTATATATAATGGAAGGCTGGCGGCGGCTGATTGTCACGATGATCTGATTGAATAGAGGGTTGATTGTATTTTTTGGGGAGGAAATCATATTTAGTATAGTTTAAAAAAAAAAGATTCATAAAAATTTGTATACATAGTTAAGAGTCACATAATGTTTCTTCTAACTTTTTTTCCAATATACTCAATAACATGTTCGAATTAGTTTAATAGTATCATCAAAAGAAACTCGTTAAAAGCTTGTACGTCTGCAATTTCGATTCGAAAGTTATATTATATGGTTCTCTATCTAATTCAACCATTTAAATGATTTTTTTTATTCTGAAGTATTCGTTACGTGATATATTATCATACAATAGAAATCAAGTAGCACATTTATTTATTGTGTTTGATTATGGGACAGTTCATGTCGGTTTTTTTTTAAACCAAAATAATTTTTCTAGCTACTTCGTTCGTCTTCTTGTTGATTCCTGCATGAACGAGGCATTGTACATATGAGATTCTCTTGTTAAAGGTTTAACAATGAACAAATTATTCATTTATTTGAGAGTAAGGAAAATGAAAAAAAGTAAACAAAAGAAAAGAGAAGATTGAATATATTTTCTAGGATAAAGGAAAATTCCAAAACATATAATAATCAAGAGAAATAATAAAACAAAAAAGTAGGATTCTCTTTTTTAAAAAAAATTTAAAAAATGAAGTCTCATCATTGTTTAAAGAAAGACAATGAATTTTCAATTCATTCTTAAAATTTGATAATCTTAATTTATTCTATTATTTTATTATGTTCTATTATATATAATTAATTAATTTTTATATATATATATATATATGTATGTGTATGTGTGTGGAAGTGTTGAAAAACTGAAACAACTGAATTGATTTAGCGTGAATGTTGAATAGGGTGTTGAATTAAGACTACTTTTATGATTTTATTTTATTTAAAATTTAGAGGTAGATCCCAAATTTATGGAAATGCCTACACTAATCCTTTTGGGGAGGTGCAACCCATGGATATGCCTTACTTTATCAATGTAGCCAAACCAATTGACTAATAGCTCTGTATGTGGTGGAAATCGATCTCTAACCTTTACCAGCAGAGCGACTCTTCACCTAACGAAAACCACTAGACCAAGAGAACTTGGTTGAATTAAGACTACTTAAACTATCAAAAATTGTCTAAGCTCCGACTAGGCTTTCTAAACGCTAAGTAGAAGATTACGTTTTACTCTTTTAGTAGAAAATCACCACCGGCTTAGGTCTAGCCCTTTCATGAAAATTGGTCGCAACTAATAAATCCTAAGTCAAATATTCTTAACCCTGACGATCATCATAAATCTCATCAAGACTAATAAACCTGAAACACTAATAGCCATATGTGTCGATAGATTATGTCGACCAAATTAGAAAGAGAAAAATAAACAGTTACGCAAGTTGGTTTGCATAGTCGTTGATTATAGAAAATGGACATTTCCACTTGATCACTTTTTTCTTTTGAACATATATCTTGGTACAATTAATTGGGCTATACCATAGAAATAACGCTGGTGACATAACGCTGGTGACATGTCTTGTTAAAACAAGAAGTTCATTGAATTACGCAATGTCATTTTTTGATTCCTCAAGATAGTTATTATGTCAAAATGACCAAAAAAATAGTTGCTTTCTAGTAGCACGTAGAGCTAAACCAGTTTGAGCAAATTATTGTGACAACGATATTAGTTTGCAATAGTTTCACAAAAGATAAAAAATAAAATAAACACGAGTCTCATGACTTAAGACTATTAGTAGTCTTCGGACCCAGCTCAACACATTATATTGTCTCTTTTCTCTGAAAAGTAAATATATTAAAAAAAAAAGAAAAGAAAAAACGTAAAATTCAACAAAAGTCTTCTTTTGAAAGTGACTTTGATTTTTCTTCTCTTTTTAGGGCTTTTTCTTTTTCCGTCGGTTCTAGCCTCTATTTATGTATTATTAGTCTTTGCACATCTATTACTTCATTTTCTCAACCTTTCTTCTTCATCAGTAAATTACCAAAAAACTAAAGTTTCTTTCATTGTTCCTTTGCACAACATTGCAACATGGTGAGACATTCTTGTTGTTACAAACAAAAACTTAGAAAAGGTCTTTGGTCTCCTGAAGAAGATGAGAAGCTTTTCAATTACATCACCAAACATGGGCATGGTTGCTGGAGCTCCGTCTCTAAACTCGCCGGTAAAGCTCTTTCTTCTCTCCGAAAAAGCGTAAAAATGTGTTTTTCTTCCTATAATCATTTAAAGAACAAGATTTGTTTGAATCTATAGGTCTTGAGAGATGTGGAAAGAGCTGTAGACTTAGATGGATCAATTACTTAAGACCTGATTTGAAAAGAGGAGCTTTCTCTTCAGAGGAACAGAATCTCATCATCGAGCTTCACACTGTTCTTGGAAACAGGTAACATATATACAATGATGCTCTGTTTCAGAAACAGAGTATTTTCTAAAATCCTCTGTTTTATGTATTAGATGGTCCCAAATTGCTGCGAGGCTTCCTGGGAGAACAGACAATGAGATCAAGAACTTTTGGAATTCGTGTATTAAGAAGAAGCTGAAGCAAAAAGGCATTGACCCTATTACACATAAACCTCTCTCTGAGTCAACAAGTTTCTCCTCAGAAACTAATCAAGACTTCTCTATCAAGGAACCATCTGATTTTCCTGACTACTTAACGTTTCAGAATCAAGACTCCAACTCTGTTTCAATAGACAATTCACTCTGTTTCTTCACCCCTACGCAATTCAACATCGATGGTTCAATCTCAAACGCGGGTTTCGAGACGCAGATATGTGTGAAACCTTCAAGTATTCTTCCTCCTCTATCAGATAACACTTCAAGCACTATCTCTGGAGAAGATCATGTTGAATTGCAGACGATAGATGATCCCTCAAGCTACCTAGATAATCGCGGATTAGAAGAAATGAAATGGTCCGACGAGTATCTGAATGAACCAATCTTCAATGTACAGAACCAAAGCTCTAACCCCATTTATGTGCAATCAGAAACTGCCTTTACTTGGAGCCAAAGCCAAGCTTGTGACGTGTTCCCCAAGGATCCTCAGAGAATGGCCATTTCTTTTGGTCAGACCCTTTAGCTTTAGTCTTGCTTTCACTTTTTTAACAGAGACATATGAAAACGTACAGTGGATTAAATGTTCTGTTTCATCATAAGTTATAATAAAACAATATCTTTTTTTTCTGAAAATTTGTCAAATAGTATGAGTCTAAATGATTTATTATGTAAATCCCAGTTTGATATACTATATAATTTTTTTTAATGTTTGTTAACAAGATCATGATGCTGTCGACAAATCAAAAGTTATGTAATTCCTTAATTTATTAAAGGAGAAAGAAGAACGCAAATGCAAGCATTACTTATTTAACAAAACTAGTTTCCTTAAATACATTGTGGTCCAAAGTCACTTCTTTCACCAAAGTTTAGACTTCAGACCACTAATCAGTTAAAAGACAAAACACAAGATTTTGAAAAACGCGTATTCGAAATTATTTTGGTGATTATGACACTTTTTTTACCATCTATCAACTACTGTGTTTGGTTACTATATTATTCACATTTTTACCATTTTAGTAAATCGAATATCAACTTTTTCCATCCCAAATTATATTAGAGTCTAGAGACACTCTCTCCTTAGTCCCTACGTACACTTTTTTTTCCCTTTTTTCTTATAAGAAAATAATTGTAGTTATGAGCTAATTAAAGTAATTAGAACAATTATTAAATTCATTTGGTCCACAAGAAAACTAAAGTCCATGAGGTTAATTCTGGAAATCCGTTCAGTGACAACGGGACAATTGGAGCGATGCTATATATATTTTTCAAAAAGGTTATTTATTTAAAAGAGAAGATGAATGTCACCAATGAATGTATTAAAGGTTTTTTTTTTTTTAATAAACGGTGGGAGATCTGGATATTCGGCTCATAATCTCTCTCTCAGTACTCGGAGCTACTCTTTCATCTATTCCTATTTAAAGAACTCGGAGAACCAACTTCTATGATTACCACTATGCCATCACTCATTTGGTAAAGAATTTTGTATTGAAGGTTTATGATAAATGATTTATGTTAATTGTATTCTTTGAATTCTAAATAAGAAGTTAAAGAATAGGGGAAAGTTACTAAGTAAAATAAAATCATTAATTAAAACTAAAAATATGTCTAATTAAAAATAAAAGTAAGTAAAAAATAAACCCCTAATTCCCTATTTTAATTTCTCTACTCGGGTTTAGGACTCGGTTCTAGGTTCGGGTTTAAGACTCGGTTCTAGGCTCGGATTGAATGAGTTATCAGACAATCACTATTTGCTAAACGCAATTTAGTTGATTTGATTGCTATTTACAGCTTTTAGCTTCGCATGTGGAATTAGACAGAGAAACAAAGTTCAGGGGTTAAGGTGATTAAATGTGATAGAATAGGAAGAAATGTCAAGATGTTAAGAGTCTTGGTGGATTGAGGCAAAAGCAGCACTATAGGGGATTGTAGGGAGTCAACCTGTAAAAATACATTTTCAAATTTGATGAATAAAGACTTTATTACAAGCTACGAAAAAATAGCAATATGAACCAGAGGAAAACCAGAGCATGTACAAATCAGAGATCAGTATTTTGATGTTGGCCGTGACAGTGTCCAACGGAGTGTGAGCTCACGATATTTGCTGTCTTCTTTGTAATGTAGTGACTGAATACGATCATGTACTACCTTTGCAATGGTTTGTATCAGTTGATTCACATGATGATGAATGTAGTGACTGAATACGATCATGTACTACCATTTCTTTCTCTCCAAATATGATAGATTGAAGCTTGAAACACCAATCTGATTAAGACACTATCAAGATGAGCTGAGGCAGCGAAGTGTTTTATTCCAGTCCGGGTTCCATTTTTGCCCACGCAACCTGTTAGTTAGTTCATACCAAAATGTAATAGTGTATGGGCAAGCAAAAAATAGATGGTCTCGGGATTCGTTCGGCTCTGCACAAAATAGACAAGGTAATCACTGTTTGACCCAATTCTCTCTTCATGATCTCCACCAATTCGTCAAGACACCACGATGAAGAAGTGTAATTCTTGGAGAGCAAGACTATTGCAATCTTAGATTCTCTGATCGCCCGTTTGAGTTCAGGACCGATGGATTTTCCCCTTTTCATCTCGTTATCAATGAACATGTTGATTCCTTTGCTTTTGAACTCTTTCAGAACGTGACTGAGAAAGGTTTTGCGTACATCTGGCCCATGGAAGCTTGGAAAGACATCGTGTTCCCAGTTTTGAGACGAAGATGAAGTAAATGAAAGAGATAAAGAAAAAGAAGAAGCAGCCATTACTACGATCGAAAGAGGATTCAAGATCAAAGATGTAACAGTGGAGCTATCTAAAGACAAAAGGTAAGGATTTTGTTTTTTTTTTTTTGATAAAGGATTTATAAAGGTAAGATTAACAAAGAGGCTTCGTATGTTTAATGTCATAGAGCATTGACTCCATTAATTGAGAAGGTTCACACAGGGAATAGAGAAATTAAGCTTATTGAAAATAAAGTTGTTTAAATTAAAGCACTACATGTCATGTACTCGTCTCAGAAATAAATTGGTTCTTTAATTTGCATGGAAATTTCTTTTTTTAATCATTATTTTGTAGAAAAATCAACTTTACACAATATGTCAATATCTATATACATATATATATATAGTGTATTTGAGGAAAAGTAAGAGGAATACATGGAGAAAATATTGTTATTAAATGGCATTAAAACAAAAAGGCTTCGTGTGTTTATTTTTTGGGCCTGCAAGACAAACTGCACATGTCCTTATTGCTTCTAGAAGTCCATCGAAGAAGAAGATGAAGCTCAAGTCTGAGCTGATAAGATCGGAGAAACAGAATCAGATTTGTTCTCAGCTGAATCTGGTTTGATCTTAGCTAGTTCTTGATCCTCTATAAATATGAGTGATTGTTTTCTATTTTTTCTATCGGTTATCTTAGAGAAAGAGAGAGAGATAAAAAATAGAGAGAAAGTGAGTTTTGTAATCTGTTTAAGTTCTTCATTTGGAGTTAGTGGATTCCGGGAACGATCCCGGCATGAGTAGGCTGCTATCATATCGATAGTGGAGGCTGAACACGTAAAAGCTCTCTGTGTTCTTATTTTTTTTTCTCTGCACTTTACTTTCTTATTTTCTCACTTACACAAAACCAAACACGTTACTTTGTTGAGTTCTGCGAGATCTTGGTGTTGTGGTTTGAAAGAGATTTCGATTCACTGCCTTGTTTTTTTCTAACAAGTGGTATCAGAGCCAAGTTGGTGAGGCAGGAAGATCGATCGCGATGTCGTCAGCAAAGTTGGAAGTCGAAAAATTCAACGGAACCGGTGATTACATGCTATGGAAAGAAAAAATGATTGCGCATCTGGAGTTACTGGGCCTCTCAGATGCTCTAACTACAGATACTGAACAACCAAAGACTAAAGACGAGAAGAAGATAGGAGTCGAGGATCCAAACATCGAAGGTCAATCTGCTGCAGCCAAGAATCTTCTTGAAAAGCAAAGAAAGGCAAGAAGCACAGTTATTCTCAGTGTAGCTGATCATGTCTTGCAGAAAATCATCAAGGAGAAGACTGCAGTTGCGATGTTTAAAGTACTAGACGATCTCTATATGTCTCGAACCCTTACTAGTAGAATTCATCTTAAGCAGAAGCTCTTTGGCTATGTGATGCATCTAAATTTGCCTTGTGAGAAGAATGTCGATGATTTTCTAAAAATTATTGCTGATCTTGAGAATGCGGACATCATAATCTCGGATGAAGATCAAGCAGTCATGTTGTTAATGGCTTTGCCTCCTCAGTTTGATGTGCTGAAGGATACTCTGAGATACAGCAAGAATTCTTTAACATTACAAGAAGTGATTTCTGCAATCAAGTCAAAAGAGCTTGAAACTGGTTTCTACGCTAAGGAATCAAAACAGGTTGCAGAAGGCTTGTTTGTTAAAGGAAAATCAGGTTCAAACTGGTCCAAACCTGAAGGCAAAAATCAACAACAAGGTTCAAAGATAGATAAGGGTAAGGCTAAGTCGAAGAAAGGTTGTTGGGTATGCGGTGAGCTAGGACACATGAAGATGCAGTGTCCAGTAAGGGGAAATGGTTCCAAAATAGGTAAGTTACAGCAAGGAGAATCCTCTTTGGTAAATCAAGATGATGAAGTGGATATGCTATTTGTTGATGGAGCATTGAATGTCACGGAAACTGAGCTTGAGTCAAAATGGGTTATTGACACGGGTTGCTCGTATCACATGACATGGAGAAAGGATATATTCACGGGTTTAGATGAGACTGCAATAGGAGCTGTAAGGATGGCAAATGATACAATGTCATCCGTTAAGGGTATTGGTTCGATCAAGATTGTTAATGAGGATGATTCAGTGGTGATGCTAACCAATGTCAGGTACATACCTGAAATGAGAAGAAATCTAATTTCTCCTGGTACTCTTGAAGCACAGGGCTGCAGTTTCAGATCAAAGAATGGATGTATGGAGATTTTAAGGAATGAGAGAGTAGTGATGTGTGGTCAGAGACAAGGCACATTGTATTTCTTAAGAGAAAAATAAACTGGTTTTGCAATGGAAGTTCAACCAACTAAAAGCAAAACTGATGATACTCATATGTGGCACAGCAAACTGTGTCATATGAGTCAGAAGGGGATGGACACACTGGTGCAGAAGGGCTTGTTGGACAAAAGTAAGGTATCATCTCTGAGCTTTTGTGAAGACTGCGTATTTGGTAAAACTCATAAGTTTAAGTTCAACGCGGGTAAATACACATCTGAAAATCCTCTGGATTATTTACATGCAGATCTTTGGGGATCCTCATATGTTACAAATTCTTTGGGTAACTGTCAGTATTTTCTAAGTATCATTGACGATTTCAGTAGGAAGGTTTGGATACATTTTCTTAGGACCAAAGATGAAGCATTCAACAGGTTTGATGAATGGAGAATCATGATAGAAAATCAAACAGAAAAGAAGATAAAGAAACTAAGAACCGACAATGGACTAGAGTTCTGTAATCTTCAGTTTGATTCTATGTGCAAGGAAAATGGGATTGTGAGACACAAGACAGTTGCTTATACCCCACAGCAAAACAGAGTGGCTGAGCGCATGAATAGAACAATTCTGGAAAAGGTACGCAATATGTTAAGTGAGTCTGGGCTACCAAAGACGTTTTGGGCTGAAGCAGCATCAATAGCTGTTCATGCAATCAACAAGTCGCCATCTTCAGCAATCAACTTTGAAATACCAGATAAGAAATGGTATAAATCTGATCTAGACTACTCTTATTTGAAAAGGTTTGGTTGTATTGCTTACGTGCACACAGATGATGGAAAGTTGAGTCCTCGAGCAAAGAAAGGAGTATTCATGGGTTATCCAGCTGGAGTCAAAGGCTACAGAATTTGGCTGTTGGATGACAAGAAGTGTGTGGTGAGCAGAAACGTAATCTTCAAAGAAGAAGAGATGTATAAGGATGTTGAGAAAGCATCATCAAATGATGATGGAAAACATGGTCAGAAGCGAGTGGTGGAGCTCGAAGTAAATCCAGGGATTGAGTGGACTGCAGGAACCTCAGATCAAGATGTGTCGGATATAGAATCTGAAACAGTTAGAGATACATATGATGATGATGTAGAGAGCCTGTCCAGTCTACACAATTACATGTTGGCCAGAGATAGAGCAAGAAGACCAATAAAAGCACCATCCAGATACGGTCATAGCCAGCTAGTGGAACATTTTTTCATCGCTACGGAAGATGGTGATGCTCTAGAACCTTATGACTACCAAGATGCACTTAGAGACGAAAATTGGCAGCAATGGAATGATGCGATGGGAGAAAAAATCACATCACTGGCCAAGAATAAGACGTGGGAACTGGTAGAGAAACCTCTAAAAGCTAAGGTCATTGGATGTAAGTGGGTCTACAAAAGGAAAGAAGGTATCCCAGGTGTAGAAAGACCTCGATTCAAGGCCAGGTTAGTAGCTAAAGGTTTCTCATAGAGGGAGGGCATTGATTATAACGAAATATTTGCTCCTGTGGTTAAACATGTCTCTATTAGAATTTTGTTGGAGATCAATGCATATGAAGACTTGGAACTAGAGCAACTAGACGTTAAGACAGCTTTCCTACATGGTGAGCTGGAAGAAGTAATATACATGAGCCAGCCTCAAGGTTACACAGTGAAAGGAAAGGAAGACTGGGTTTGTCAGCTAAAGAAATCTCTTTATGGACTTAAGCAAAGCCCAAGACAATGGAACAGAAAGTTTAACCAGTTTATGAAGGAAGCAAATTTCACTAGAAGTAACTATGATAGCTGCGTGTATGTGAAACTGAATGAAGATGGTTCTTACATATATCTACTCCTTTATGTAGATGATATGTTGGTGGCTTCAAAGAACAAGCAAGAAATCGACAGCTTGAAGAAGAAGCTGAATACAGTGTTTGAAATGAAAGATCTGGGTTGTGCTAAGAAAATTCTTGGCATGGAAATCAAGAGAGACAGGCCAAACTATACACTAGAACTGTCGCAGAAAGGTTATGTGGAAAAGGTCTTGAAGATGTTTCAAATGGATCAAGCTAAGGCTGTGAAGACTTCACTTGGTGCTCATTTCAAGCTTAAGTCAGCTACAGAAGATGAGCTGGAGGATCAAGCTGAATTCATGAGGTCAGTTCCCTATGCAAATGTTGTAGGTAGTATCATGTATATGATGATTGGAACTAGACCGGATTTGGCGTATCCAGTTGGAGTAGTAAGTAGGTTTATGGCAAACCCGATTAAGGAACACTGGCTTGCAGTTAAATGGGTATTGAGATACTTAAGAAGTACATCAGATGTGAGATTGGTGTTCAAGAAAAGAGAAAAACTAGAAATGTGTGGTTTTTGTGACTCAGATTTTGCGACAGATCTGGATAGACGAAGGTCTATCACTGGGTTTGTTTTCTCTTTTGGTGGTACAGCCATTAGCTGGAAGTCAGGTTTACAGAAGGTGGTGGCTCTTTCTACGACAGAGTCGGAGTATGTTTCTTTAACTGAGGCGGTAAAGGAAGCAACTTGGCTGAGAAGATTAATTGGTGATTTTGGATATCATCAAAAGCAGGTGGAGATATTTTGCGATTCACAGAGTGCAATAGACTTGTCCAAGAATAATGTGTATCACGAGAGGACAAAACATATTGATGTGAAGTTTCATTTTATCAGAGAGAAGATTGAAGAAGGCCTTGTGCAGGTCACAAAAATCTCAACTCTCATAAATCATGTGGATATTTTTACGAAGGTATTGCCTGTAAACAAGGTGGCTGAGGCATTGAAGATGCTTCAGGTTTGCTCTGAATAATAGGATTCAGAGTTCCGGGATCGTGTGAGAAGCTAAAGTAAAAGAAGTGATGACAAAGACGACGAGTTGTGTTAAAGCCATTTGGTGGAGTTTTGTTATTAAATGGCATTAAAACAAAAAGGCTTCGTGTGTTTATGTTTTGGGCCTGCAAGACAAACTGGCCCATGTCCTTATTGCTTCTAGAAGTCCATCGAAGAAGAAGATGAAGCTCAAGTCTGACCTGATAAGATCGGAAAAACAGAATCAGATTTGTTCTCAGCTGAATCTGGTTTGATCTTAGCTAGTTCTTGATCCTCTATAAATATGAGTGATTGTTTTCTATTTTTTCTATCGGTTATCTTAGAGAAAGAGAGAGAGATAAAAAATAGAGAGAAAGTGAGTTTTGTAATCTGTTTAAGTTCTTCATTTGGAGTTAGTGGATTCCGGGAACGATCCCGGCGTGAGTAGGCTGCTATCATATCGATAGTGGAGGCTGAACACGTAAAAGCTCTCTGTGTTCTTATTTTTTTTTCTCTGCACTTTACTTTCTTATTTTCTCACTTACACAAAACCAAACACGTTACTTTGTTGAGTTCTGCGAGATCTTGGTGTTGTGGTTTGAAAGAGATTTCGATTCACTGCCTTGTTTTTTTCTAACAAATATCTTTCTCTGACTGTTTCATACCCAACCAATATAATTAATAATTTTTAATCTTTTTTTAATCAATATTTTGTAGAAAATGTAGGTCTCTTATGTTCTGGGAGATGGTTCGATCTTGCCCTTTTTATTGGAGTAGCGCCCAATTGCCGGCGTGATTGCTACGGTAACAGTTTTGGAAAGTCAATTATTTGTCTTCCTTCTCCTCTGTTTTCCCTTTTCTTTGCCTCCCGAAACTTTTCAATTCTTTTATTGTATTATCAAGGAAAATCTTCATTAAAATTGACCAACTATATATTTATCAAGTTTAAAAGAATTCCATAACTGTTTTAAGACTTTAAAAGAATTTCAGGAATTTGTTTTTCTCCAAACTTTTTAAATATTTTTTTTGTCAAAAATTAATTTTTTTAACGGTTATTACTTTTAATCAATTTGTTTGTGTTAAATCAAAGAAATATTTGTGTATATATAATATAAGAAAAAATTACTTAATGTATTTTCTTAGGTACCAAATAAAGTTTATATATTTTAATGGAAATCCACAAACAGTTGGTATATATTTATGGAATTTTCCTTGTACTCACTCAATTGTTCCTGCAATCAAGATCTTGGTTAAAATAGTTTTTTTTTTTTTTTTTTTGATAATTTAGAGGTAGATCACAGACTTATGGAAGAGCTAGACTAATCCTTTGGGGGAGGTGCACCCTATGGATAGATCCTCTCTATGGGCATTTAAATGAACCGAAAGCAATGGCCAAATAAAGTGATTTAGAGAATTTTCCGTTTGAGAGGAATCAATCGCTGACGTAGACCAACAGGGCAACTCTTACTCAAGTTGGAACAACTAGACCATCCCACTTGGTTAGACCCTCTCTTGGTTAAAATAGTTGCAGAATAATGTACTATTCAATGCAAATTTGCTTCTTTCACTATTGATTTACGGCTGCAGTTGGATCTCCTTCACCGTTCTGTTTCTTTGCACCATCTCTCGCACTCTATTTCCATGGCTAATCAACTATACTTTACAGTAAGTGCCATGTCACTGGAGAACGATGAACCAGTCACTTTGCCAGACAATCTAAGAGTCAAGGTTTCAACGAAAACTCCATCAGTTTGCTTGGTCGTCTCCTCAACCCAGATTGTCAATCCATGGCCAAGAGGATAGAAGCGATGCCAAGGGTGTGGCGTATGATAGGAAGCAGGGGGTGAGAGGTATTGCGCTTTCTCATGAGAAGTTCCAGTCTACTTTTCAATGTAAAGGGTGTTGGAATTTTGATTTAGGAGTAAAACAAAGAGAAGAAAAAACAGAGTAAGAGATAAAGAATATCTCTTCTCTTTTAAAGAAGCCAAAATATGTTTGAAACTTGTTTTATTTACACGACAACAATTTACAAGAATACATCATCCAACTTAAATAGTTTTCTACGGATCCGAAAATAACCATTGTATCTTTTGGAAACTAATACTCATTCGCAACAATTGGAAAACCAAATGAAAGGACATGACTTATCTAACAAGTAACTGTTACAACAACACACACGTGTTGCTCTACTTACACACTTACAATTATAATTAAGTAAAATACTTAGCATGACCAAACTCAATTATAAACTAACAAAGGGGACATGTTATATGTGCTTAATGATCGGCCGTGGTTCTATAACCACTGGACCATGCTTTTGGATCGTTGGACGGCGTCCCCTGTTGCTGATTTCCTCAGGTCACTTGAAATGTGGGTTCGTATCCGTAATATCCCGATGAATCAGGAGGAATGCAAAATTTGGTTAATACATAGAGAAAAGAGAGTGAAGACCTAACTCACCAGCTCGTGCCACTTGTAGTCTCGTCTAGATGGATGCCTCCTCTGATTAATTATCTGAAAAAGGTTAGGTATTGTAATAATTATTCTTAATATTCGAATTACCCATTTGGATAATTATAATTTATAAAATTTCTAAATTATTTATATGTTCTTTATTTTACTTAAAATGATTGATATTAAGTTAATAATAAAGTTATTCAAAAACTTTAGAAAGATTTAAAGTTTCCAAGAAAATCTTATTACAATTTTAAAATTGTAAATGACGTAAATCCCCTAAAATTACAATTGCGTAAATGAGATACTTTTTTTCCAAATTTTCGTTCCATTTCTGTTAATTCTTAATCCCTTATGTATATTACTTTTGGTCCCAAAGTTAATGTATATTAGTGTATATCATACATTATATACATTAATTTTAGAAAAATTCTTTTAGGTGTAATTTTGAATAACTTTATTATTAACTTAATATCAATCATGTATTATCATGGCAAGCTGCAAGTCACAAGTGTCACAAGCATGGCAAGGTTGGTGATTCTGGTCTGGCACATAGTCTAAGTTATACATTTTTGCTAGTCTCTTCCTCTCAAAACAATATGATTCCTTTTACAGCTCGACAGGGGACAGCTTCTAAAGGTTGATCCTTACTTAGTTAAGAGAAGCAACCATCACATTCAATACATAGAAAGTCTTGGGATCGATTTGATTCTCGGCCGCAATGGCTATATTTGGATTGGGGAACACGTCAAAGTCCAAGATCCTATGATTGTGAACACAGGAACAGAGCAAAACCATAATCCATTCGTGACTAGACTAAGCATTATCAGAATCGAGAATGCGATACGGGTTTTGTCTAATCTAGGCTTTGCCATGACTCTAGAAGTGATAATGGAAACTTTTAACTTAAGTAACACGGTGAATATCGGCATAAATGACATGCTCGGATCAGAGTTTCACGTTTTGGTAGCAGAGAACGAAGCTGAAAGAAGAATAAGACGTGCATAGAGGAATAATGTTAAAGCCCCCATCAAAGCTTGTGATGTAACAGGAATTTACCAACAGTTCTGATAAACTATCCAGAAAACCTAAATTACCTGTTTGAATTTTTAAGAAATATTTAAATAAATTTCCCAACATTGCTAGAAATTGTCCAAGACTTTCTAAAGAATTATCTAAATTATCTAAAATTTTAACAAAATATCTAAAAAGTTTATACTATTACCTAAAATGATCCCTAGTCTAATAAATCTGTTAAACGAAACTAATGTTATTGAGGAAGCTAAAGCCTTTGTGAAAAACTGAAAATTGTTTCTGTACGTTTAAAAGAACCAATAACCAACGAAAGAAGAAGAGTGAACTTTACCAAAAAAAATAAAGAAGCCTGGTTTTTATATCTGAACCGATTCAAACCGGATGTTACAAAATAAAACGAGATGATTGGTGCACCTTGAAACCTCACTGAAAATGTTTTATGTAATTTATAAACCAATCCAATTTTAGACCAATATTTTTTGTTATGCTTGGAGCCCATGATTTCTCAAGGCCTACTCTATTCTAAGTAATCATCTTTTTTACCAAAGTTGGGTTTTAACCTTTGCTTATTTTTATTTTATTTTTTTCTATCTTTATATATTTATTAATATATTATAGTACTAGATTCATTCATGTCATGCATATCCAAACATCAGCAATTAAGGAGACAGTTGGTGCTGTTACAATATAAAAATTTTAAGAATTAAAATCAACAAAAAATGATATTCTTTGTAGAATAAACAAAGACCGTAACCAAAGCCGGCCCTTGTAAAAGGCCGGAGAATCTCTCATGCTTCATACTACTAATTAATGAACTAAATACTGGGGGTAGATCCAAATCCAACTAACAATAGGATTTCACATTTTTAATTCAGACCAGAATGTGATCTCCAATTTACAAAACAGAAAAAATGGATAGTTTATAAAAATAAGAGAAATGAACTAATATAATGGATATGAGGTTTCTAGCACAAAGTCCGGAAAATGTAGGGACAAGTTATCAAATGGATATTGTTTTATTTCATTTTTTCCATGAATATATAAATGGATGCTCGTTTAAAAAAATATAGCATTTTGATGCCGAAGAAAAAACTAAATTTATCATCTAAAGACCAAATTGTGGCAAGTCTTGTCACAAGGATAAGCGCAGTCTATAAGCTTTGCTCCTCCTCTTTCGAAATACCAATCTCCCACAGCTACTGCAATACTCTGTTTTGGTATATAAACATCAATAACATTTTGGATTATATCACAAATATCACCTTATCTGCGAAATATATCGCAACTTTCAACCACGAAAATAACGTTTTCATATCGAAAAAGATTTTTGTATTTTATGACCAAAATCTCTGTCTTTACATATTTTCTAATTATCAAGTCTAAAAATATTTTTGAATTATATGAATATGTGAACTAAGTGGTTATTTTGATTTAATACTATAACAAAAACTTTACCATTATTTTGGCTTACCTTGTTCTTAACCGCAGGAGAGTTTTTGGCATACCATGTGTCATACCTCTCAGTTTGGCAATGAGCAAAGCAAGAATTAAGGAACACACCATTCTTACTTGGCATTGCAAAACCCTTTACCAAATTCACCATTCGTGACCTGAAACCTATAAATACAAATTTCCAAAACAACAAAAAACTAGCTTAGTTTGGTTTATTCATTCAAAATCAAGAACATTAATTAGCTCATGTTTCACCTTGCAAGAACTGGATCTGAGATGCACTGCACTTAGCATAGTTAAGTCTACAGTCATTCCAACTTCCACTTGGATCTGCAGATTTGGGAGCTAGACTCTCTTGGATCTGCACAAATACAATATTATATAACCAAAAAGACACATTTTGACTTTATTATTAAAGCTTAGGATAAAAAGAAGAGATTTAACTAACCTGCCATGAATCATATGCAGCATTTAAAATAAACAACGGAGTCTTGATTTGGTTGATTAAGTTTTGTGGGAAAAAACACTGCAATAATTTAACCATGAAGTACATTTTTTATGAGATCAAAGCTCACTATATTTGGTTTAGTTTCATTGTACGTAAGGATTAGCTAAATGAAGTAAGATGAGAACAATTACCGAAGTTGGATTAAGACGGTTTATACAGTCCTGAGGAAGCATTGTTTGCAGATTCTGAAGAAAACAAAAATTGTTAGGGATGAACATAAATTAATATATAAAAGGGTATAAGACGATTCACTCATTGCTAATTGGTTTTGAGTTGAAATGACAAAGTGTGTATTCTAACCTGTAATTTAACCACACCGGCGTATAAACGCCTAAGAGATCGACCTCCAGACACATCGAGTCTTCACTTACAATAATCACAAAACCAGTCAGTATATATATACCAAAATCATGACTTATACTTGTTATTCAAGAAACTAGCAAAATCACTCACGCGTCAAGGAAGAAACCAGCATCACTCAAACATTTCACTCGGGTGTTAGGAGGAAACAATTTTCCGAAATCATCACAACGAAAGATCGCGGCAAGACCTCCAGCCGAACATCCAGAAAGCAAAGCTTGCTTGGCCTGACGCATTCCCTTTGACATCAATTCTTCCATAGCAGCTAGCCATATTCGCTTTCCTCTAAATTGAAGTTGTGCAGCCTAATGTTCATACAAAACATTCCATGTTAGACAAACAAGTTATCAAATTCAGTATATGTTTTTAGCCAAAGTTAAACCTTATTTTCATTGTCTCCGCTAAAGGATCCACCGTCACAATACCGAACTTTTACTCTATTCCAGTTATAAAAGTCTACAAGAAAACATTCAAAAGGAGGTAAAATACATTATACAGAGTGATTTATATTTTATAAGACAAGAGGAGCTTAAGAGAAAAACCTGGATTTTCTGCTGCGTTGTCACTTAAAATTCCTATAAATGGTATCTCTTTCTCCATATATGAAGAAGAACCGCGGCGAGTAGTTTTACGATATACACAATTTCTAATCGTATCACACCATCCACCTCCCTATCAAAACATTAAAACAAGATCATGTCACTCACTAACAGTGTAGCCAAATGTATATTGTTCTTGTTGGACTAACAAACCTCTAATTGAACCAGCCAATTGTTAGCTCCTGAACCAAACCCGCGATGCAAATGATATCCGGGCAAACTTCCATCCAAACACACTGCAAAAAAAAAGATAGAAAATTGTGTAACAAGAAACATTTATAGTATCATATTATAGATACATGTAATAAGGAGAAGATTTTACCAGCTCCTTTAGCAGCAGCAGATTGAATGAGAGTGAGTCCTACCATTGGAAACTTAGCTACAGAATAAACATTATTTTCAGTATGAAACATCTTTGTTCCATTGAAAACTGAGTACCACTCCATTTCTTCAAACTCCATCATCATCCCATTTACAGAGATGTTTAAGAGAATGAGTCCATAGAGACTACTCCAACTCCATAGAAGCTTCTTCATTTGCAACTTCTTGATTAGGGATGTTTCAGACTTGATCAAAAACCTTGGTTTATATGGAGAAAGAATAAGAATGACTTGAGAGGAAAGAGAGACTGAGTAAGATAGCATTAATTAACAAACGTTTTTTTTATTATTAAATATTAATTACCAGATTAGGGAGATTTAACTTAGATAGTTAAATTTCCTTTGAGAAATTTGATTCCAGATCAAGATCTAGCCAATGTAATATTTAAATTTGGTTTACCTTATATCAGATCGCAGAATGTTGCAGACAGGTTGCAATTATTTATAAGCTGACCATACATAATTTGTAGCCTTTAAAATTAAACCAATCGTTAAGATATTTATAAAAAATTTAGTTTTTAGATTCTTAGGAAGCTGCCACATTATTTGTCCTTATTCTTATTGGTAGTTATATTAATTTGGACACTTGTGTTAATTATTTGGTGTACCTTCCTATGACAATCGTTTTCTATATTTAACATCGTTCGTCACTATCAACACTAAATACAATTCTATTGCGTAGAGACATGACATTTTTGTTTAGAGCCACATGATTAAAAAGCATAGGTGTGTCTTAATCTTCCTTTGTCATGTCCCAACCTGTTTTTGTTGGGTTGGGAAGAGACAAATTTGTGACATTAGTGGACTTCTTCAATGGTCTCAATCAATCGATTGCACCTATACCCATCAAAACCGGTAATAGAACTCAATCATCAATAGTCGTACTCTGTTCCCTGTTCGCATCCGTTCGTTCTTTTTTCACCTTAAAAGGGTAATTTCTCGAGCCTAGATTATGTTGTTTGCACCTTTCCTAACTCGTCTGATCCTATGTCGCCTATGGACGGACCCATGCCGTTCTGATAAAATTCCTCAAAGAGACTTGGTACTATTTGCCATGCTTAGACGCTTGTCTTTTTATTGCATCTATGTAGACACAACATAGCGGGTACATCGATAGAATGAGCAAAACTGAGATGTGTTTACTTGCGATTGATGAATGTGGAGTTGAAGGGCATGGCAGGGGATGACATATCATGCTTTGGGGGAGATGGTCATGGCTGAGCTACACTGAATACCGCCACACTTTCCGATTGTTCTAGTCATCAATAATAAGGAAGATCTATGTAATGCAGACAGTACCAGGAAAGAGCTGGATTGGAATAGGCAATCAGTAAGGAAAAAGACAGTTTAGTCCGACCAAAATTTTATACAAAATGTAACAATAATGATTACTTGATTATAACTGAGGAGACTACAAACTCTTTTCCTCGGCTACTCCGGGCTAAGCTTCCAACTTTTGAAGTCTTGGATGTGAAACATCAGCTGCAAAATAAAGAAAGAAGAGTTGGGAGAATTCAAACAACATTTAAAGCTATAGGAGAAAAAGAAAACAAACACTTAGCGCCTAATAGAAAATCGAATGCACTAGTTACCTTTGTACCCACGTAAAAGCTAAAGAATACACCTCCCAGAATAGGTAATCCTGTGATATCAAATGAATGAACATTATTGAATCGGAGCGTATTACAAAGAACAGAAATGAAGATTAAAAAACCATTGGGCTTTTATATATACCTTCTCTCTTAAGAAAGCTGGAAACCAACCAGTTTATACCTGATGGTCCAATGACATAACCAGCAAGATTTGCTATCTGCAATTTAGAAACTCAATCTTATTTATCAGCATCGATGAAGCCTTTGCATGATGACAACTATAACAATGGGAAAGAGAATATTCAGAAAAGCTATTTACCATGAGGCATGTGATTGTGACGGCACCAGACAACGCCTTGAGTTCACGAAAGAGGAATTTTCCAAAAGCACTCTCAGCCTGCAAAAGTACTTATCATCTTAACGAAAATTTCCATGGACATAGAAACCAAATTACAAAAGAAGTTATGGAGGTTTTATTTGACTTTCAACAAATGATAATAAGCTCCCAAGAGAGTTGACGGGTCCAAAACATATCATGTTCCAGTAGGACAAATTCTTTGAATATAGCATTGTTTGACTGACCTTAAATGCATTAGATGCTGATTTCAGTAACATTTCTGGCATGAAGAACAAACATGTTAACCAAGCCCATGAAATAAGCTTCCTGATTACAACCAAAACAATCAACCACATGAGAAGTCGAATACGTTCATACAACCCAAAGGAATCATATGAAGACGAGGGATTACCATTCTAAATCGTGCCACATGGCAACAAATGTAAATACAACCCACACATTCAGAAACTTTCTTCGTGATCCACCCAGAGGAATATACATATACCTAAAGGAAGTTGTTAACTTATTATTATTCACAAGCTGACATTAAAAGAAAATGATGTAGCGACAATTGAAGTTGAAACCACGAGTTTAGGGTTAACCATTCTCACCTGATAAGCCACCTATTAAATGAGGCATGCCAGGTTTTCCAGAATGTTTCTAGGCTGTAGCAATTATTAATGCAATTCGGCATGTTCTCAATAGTTTCAATTCCGTTCACCTAAAGGAAAATGGTTTACAGTGTTACATTTCACAACCACTAATGTTTTTATCCTGCAATGCTGCCCGGAATTTCTAGCTAGTAGCCATGAAATTAGCAACAACTTGAAAATTGCTTGCTATTGAAAATTCATAGAGTAAAACGTCATCAGTTCAAAGGACTAAGTCTTTTGTTGCCTCAAACTATCTTAGAATAACAAAACGATCTCTAGACTGAATGTGCCTTTAAAATTTAAAGGGGCATACCAGAGACCAGAAGCGGAAATATCTCCATAAAAGAAGGAACTTAAGCCACATGAAGTTTAGCACCTGTAGCACCACAAATAGCATTGCGGATCAGTATCCAGTATTCTGGTTCTCTACCATATAATTTAAAGCACATAGCTAAAAATATTCCAGAGCCACTTGCGCTGATATTAGATTGTCTAGTAAAATTTTCTTTGTTCTGCTAAAAAATGTATCAATAATATCTTACTCCATATCCAACGATAAATAATTCCACAGGAGATAATTCTCTCCACAGACCACTGTCACAAACATGAAGAAGTTAGCATCTTGTAAAACTAAAAGATTTTACAAAACAACAAGAAATTCTAATTATCATCCTAGTCCTGAAAGAGTTTCACCTGATCACAAAGGCATTGTAATAGAATAAATGTGTCATAAGTTCCATCAGCAAGAAACTGAATAACCAACGCACTCCATACCGAGCAATATCTTTGAATGAATGTGTATTCTGTTGTATATCTAGCTGTGAAAATATAGACTTGTAGTGAGACATCATGAAGAGAAGACCAAGTATGAAAAATACAGTACTTATTCTTCATGAACTCTTAGCAATATAAGAAATGGAATTTTATCCAAGAGAACTATAATTCGGGATGTTAAAAACGAAAAAAAAACAAAAGAGATGAAAGGCATAACAAGAACCACAGACCTGAGAAGCAAATGCATTAAAGCTTATGATTGGCCCCGCAAGGTACAAAGGTGCATACACCAAATAACAAAGGTATAGAAGAAAACTGCAGCTGTCACTTGCTAGACCTTTCTCCTAATAAGTTATACCACGTTAGAAACGAGTCGCAATCGCAAACGAAAATTAATGATAGAAGTGAAATGGTGGTGTCATGCAGTCAACCTGTCGAACTACATAGCAAGTCTTCCCCAATTTACATAAGGAACAGCGTGTTATGTGTTTCTGCAAGAACAAAATAGCAAAAAATAAGAGACGGCGGCAATACCACAAGCTGTTAATCGTTGTCTATAGACATGATTTTGTAGATGATATTTTATTTGTTGAATGCAACGCTAAATTACCACGAACACCTACTCAAAAACTACTGAAAGACTATGTTAAAAGAATTCTCAGAAAGAATAGAGAGTGTTAGATAGGAAGACAAACATATATCTCTAAAAAAATCACGTAGAAAAGCCGCATCATGAAAGACAACACACCTCCTGGTCAAAATGAGAATCCAGTTTGCCCCAGTGATAATCATATCCGAAACTAATCATGCGCAGAACAACTAAAGAAAATTACAAGTGAGCAACACACTGCAGTCAGATTGTGTTTTTCAAGAAAGAGAGAAAATGGCAGTCAAGGGTAAGTGGATAAATCAATACCAAAGTTGAAGCAAATATGCCATCTAAACGTGCCCCGAAAGTTGTCCAGGAATTCAAACTGTCGCCTTGGACAAAGAGAAGAATAATCAAAGCGTTAGACTTTACATCAACCATGACGCTAACAATAACTCCAACTATATGTCAAATATGATATATACATAACTCACCCGAAAATGGAGAAGGAATATCCTTCATAAATGCGATTACAAAAGAGAAAAAATATGTTGAAAGTCCAAAGCATGAACGGAAAGTACTTGGTCCGTGCAAAAACCTGCATTAATGTAAATCTAATGAACAATATTCAGCTCATAAAAGATCCAACTGAGAAGTAGGCATAAAGAGTATACGCCACAAGAATCCAAGTTACTTTAACGATCCAAACCATTAATACAGCTAGATTATGTTTGTAACGGTTAACACCGTAAAAGAGAACATACCTTAACAAGAAGGAAATTGGCAGTTGCAATCGAGAGAATGTAAATGACACTGCGGAAATAAGTGAGCTTAGAGACAGAAAATGTGATGCAATGAAGCAAAAAAGTAGAGATAGAATCAACATACCAAGCTCCATGTAAGTAAGTCAAGTAAAGAAACGACAATGAGAGCCACACAATAGCCATTCCTTTAGCCTTAAAGTGGAACAAAGACCTAAACACATTCGCAATCACAGTGAAAACCGCGAAAACAAAGCTAAGAATTGGCAAATTCCCACGAAAGTTTCTCCATTGAGCATCAGAGATATCCTAAAACCAAAAACAGATATAAGCTTCAAACTAATTCAGAACCATAAGAAAAATGGAAAAATTAAGGAATCAAGCATTTACATTGCGGCGATTAGGAATGAGCCAACCAGGAGCTAAACCATAGAGCTTGAAGTAATGATCTAAAAAATTCAAAATTTCATCAAATTACGATCACAAGACTGAGAATTTATAGTGCCAAAACTGGAAATTACCGTGAGAGAGACGAAGCGATCTACGTATAGCATAAGAGTAGAAAGCAACAGCGTAGAAGAGTATAAGAACGAGCTCTCTTTGTTTCCATCTTGGGTATTGATTAATTTGAGTGTTTTGTTTCATAACTGCTTTCTGATTGAGTCAAACCCAAGCTTGCTTACACCTTCATCAATTCTGGTTCTGCAAAATCTCTGCAGGGAATTGAATTGGAGACTTAGAGCAAAGGGTTTAATAAATAAATTGAAATTAAAGATACCGTTACCGGCAGCGTCGGAATTCGTGATCTCGTCGCCGGAATCGTGTTGTGCGTCTTCGTTGTTGGAGATGCAAATTCAAAATGCGTGCAATGCTACGATGACCTTCTTTCTTTTTTTAAGATCTAGAATGACCTTGAAGAAAAAAAAAAATTTTGTTTTTAATTTTTATTTAATATAAAAAATCACATAACCTTTGACAGTTCTGTTTATTACAAAAAAAAACCAACTATTGATTCCACTCCATTAGACCTCGATTGCGAAACTCTCTCACTCGCAAACAAGTTTTTTTATTTTTTTTGTCTTTTCAATCTTAGCCCGAACTGCTCCACACCCAAACCCGAACTCCGTTTCAAAATCTAAATCAATCTCGAATCCGAATTGTTGCTCCACACCCAAACCCGATCTCGGTTTCAAAATCAAAATCAATCTCTTCATATTTCTTCTCTTCTTTGGTTTCGTCTTGTTCTCGTGGTGGATTTTTCTTCTTGTTTTTCGTTTTCGATTTCTTCTTCTTCTTCGTCGTGTATCTAATAGTTCGTCACCTAACTTTTTCGATTTTGTTTAAACTGAAGGTAAACTAAGGTCAACTTGTTCGATTTATGGTTACATGCTTTTCAATTTCGGGTTAGGGATTAGTAATTGGTTAGGGTTTCGTTGAAGCGTAATTTAGGGTTTCGATTTAGGAAAAACTTAAAACCTTTCGTCAATTTAGGATTACAAGTCTTCAATTTAGGGATTAGTGATTATTAATTTTTGGGGTTACGAATTCGATTTTTCTTCAATTTTTGATGATTCTTAAAGTATGAATTGTATTGGTAAATTTGCATGTTTTGCAAGTTTGGGATCTGTTGTCAAAGTGAAGACCATGAGGATGAGAAATGCAAATGTAGATGGAGAAGATTTGGTTAACACAACCGAACAGGGAAATAGTTCCGTTCGAACCAAAAAAAAAAGAAATCTAAAAAAAAGAAAGCAAAGGGTATGATTTTTTGAATTATTTGATTACGGTTAGTAATTACGAATTGGTTAAACTAGTAAAGTAGGTAAACTAGTTTAACATGGTTTTTTATCGTTTTTCTTGTAGACTTCTCCGGAAGTAGGCACATCGGATACAGATATTGGTGGTGCTGACGAAGAAATGGTAAGTACTACTATTACATGTTAAACTAGAGTTAAACTCACAGTAAAATAAGGTTAAAAAACTGTTAAACAGCTAAAGTTAAATAAGCGTTAAACTAGCATTAAACTAGCATTAAACTAGCATTAAACTAAAGGTAAACTAGCGTTAAAGTACTGTTAAACTGCTATTCAAATACTTATTTTACTGTTTTGAATGTAGGTACCTGTGCAACCTTTGGGCTTCTTCTTTGAGCCTAGCCAGTTCTCTAAGTTTACGAAGATTGGTACACGGTGTGATCCGCATAAGTGTGTCAAATACATAAGGAAGCTTGGCGGAAATAAGCTGAGGTGGTTCCTGAGACATCCACAGTTTAAGCACATCTTCCATATGCATCTGGAGAACAACCGGAAGTCATGGGTGCTTGGAGCTTCATCCAAAGGTTGGCGAAGACGGAGAAGCCACAACAATTGTGGTTTGTTGTAAATGGAGTCCCTATAAGGTATGGTCTTAGGGAACATGGACTTCTCTGTGGATTTTACTGCCACCAATACCCGAAGAACTATAAAAATCTCGGTGGGAACCAACTTGTCACTAAATATTTTGGGAAGAATGCTAAGCTTTGGGTGGAGCATGTGAATAAGAAGTTGTGCTCGATGAGTCCTTCAGAGGATAGGGTGAAGAAGGCTCTTTTGTGGTTCTAGCAATAGTGATTTAGGGTAAAACAAAGGTCGCAGGAGCAATAGATTCATTTCTTCTCAGGATCGTCGATGATTTACCCAAATGTGAGACTTTCCCATGGAGACGTCTCACATTTGAGGATTGTGAAACCGAGATCCTGAAAAACTGTGAGCGGATGAAAGGTACTGTCAGCCCAAATAGGACATTGCCAGGATTTATATTATCATTTGAGGTAAATTTATATTTGTTAAACTAGTTAAAATATATGTTAAACTATGTTTTAAACTATGTGTTATGTACAACTACTCCCATTTGAAGCCATTTCTAATTTGAAGAAGCATTTTAGAGAGAATGTCCCATGCGAAGACCAATGCCCTAGGATGTGCAAGGGAAGGTTCAAGGAATTGAACACAAAGGGTTTCGGGTTGGGAGACATCTACAAAGCTCTCGGGAATTCCACGGTTAGTTTAAGTAGAGTTTAACGTAGTTTAACTAGAGTTTAACTTTAATTTAACTAGAGTTTAACTTATGTTTAAGTAGAGTTTAACTTATGTTTAACTTAGTTTATTTATATGTCACAGAAAATTTCAAGCATCTTGGTGGCTGAAGGTGAGGACCGGGATCTGATGGCGGAAATCATGGGTGAGGAGGATGATTTAAAGTATGACATGGTAGTTGATGGTTGGACCACCATTCTAGCGAATGGTGGGACTATATTGTGGACGGATCTCTTGGAAAGAGATATGGCTCATAGAAACAATCCTACTCTTGCTACTGCTACTATTGATTGTGATGCTCCTCCTAATCTGAATTAGTTTATCTAGTTTAACCCGATAAAATGGACTAACTCCTTTAATAATTTCTATAGGGACGCCCAAGACCTCTCCTATTTCAAATGTTTATGATAAAGCGGCTGGAAAAAAAGTTATTGAGACGGGTGATGATGGTGATGAAGAGGATGATGAAAGTGATTGATGATAAGGAGGAGGAGGAGGAGGATCAGGAGAAGGATGATGAAAGTGATGATGATAAGGAGGAGGAGGAGGATAAGGAGGAGGAAGAAGATAAGGATAAGGAGGAGGATGCTGAAAATGATGATGATAAGGAGGAGGAGGAGGAGGATAAGGAGGAGGAAGAGGATAAGAAGAAGGAGGATAAGGAGGATAAGGAGGAGTAAGAGGATAAGGATAAGGAGGAGGATGATGAAAGTGATGATGATAAGGAGGAGGAGGAGGAGAAGGAGGATAAGGAGGAGGAGGAGGATAAAAAGGAGGAGGATTGGGAGGAGGAGGATAAGGAAAAGGAGGATAAGGAGGAGGAGGATAAGGAGAAGGAGGATAAGGAGGCGAAGAGGATAAGGATAAGGATGAGGATGATGATGAGGCATGCATAGCTGCTGAAAATTTGATATTTGTTGCAGAGGAGGCGGAAGGCACTGTTGTGCCCGATTCTACTCCTCATGGTCCAACAGGCTTTACAGGTTGGTCTGATTTAAGTGCAAATGCTTTTGCAACTGCTGGTGCTACCATCGACAGTCTTCATGAAGATAACATAGAGGATAAAAGTTTAGGCAAGAAGAGGAAACAAAAGCAGTCTAAACACCTTAGCACTCCGTACACTGGGGAAATATGAGGTCGAGGAGGTAGAGGTGGAAGAGGAGGTAGTGGTGGAAGAGGAGGAAGAGGCCGGAGAGCTAGCAAGAAACAAAAGGCATAAGTGCTTGCTTCTGATATTGTATTGCTTCGCTATTTGGACTTGGCTATGATGTTTTATTTAACTGTAGTTTTTAAACTTGTTATTGTAGTTGAAACTTTAGAGTTTATTTTAAATATTTGGTAATGTAGCATTCCGTAACGTATGTTAACTTCATTTTATTACATATCAAAAAGTTTCAATTAATTTTTTTTTGAATTATATATAATTAAAAATAAAACGGTGCCATCATTCCATAACAAAAAAAAGCGGCACCGTCATTCCATGTAATATTTTCATATAGTTTAACTGCCTAGTTTAACTAAGATTCTAGTTTAACAAAATTATACATAGTTTAACTTTCATGCTGAAACCGTAAACTTAGTTTAACCCTATTAAAAATGAGTTTCTTTTGTTTACCTTTCAGAAATAGTATTTTAACATATATTTAACATCATATTATGATCCAATATATATTAAATAGAAGTTATATTTTATTTTTAAATTGATATGATAGTAATAATTAAGTAACTTACATTGTATATGGCTTATACGGAGAAATGAAAGAGAACATGCATAATATATCACTTATTTTAAAATTTTGTTTTTAATTTGTGTAACCATTTTAACTATTAATTACGCATAACCATTTTGTTAAACCGTTATGATTTCGGTAAAATTAAATTGGTAAATATGACCAAGTTGAACGTAGTTTAATAGTAGTTTAACACTTTAACAAATTGGTTATGCGTAACACAGGTTAACAATAGTTGAGCAGTAGTTTAACAGTAGTTTAACTAGTTTAACAAATTTGGATAGAGTTTTACTTGATTTAACAAGTTATACCTGATATATCACATACACATCCATCAACATAAAAATAACCACAAGTCTTATTTCAACACATTTAAATAAATAAATTAAGTCGACATATTAAAGTAACCTCCAAGTCTGTGGGATCTCGTTCTTCCTCTATGTTCTCCAACTGACGGAAACCTAGCCTTTTGAGTTCTTCCCTTTTATTTTGTGTAATCTGAAGGCAAGACGTTTCTACCAGCAATATGAGCTGGAACTTTCCACGCAGATTGATTTGGTACTGGATATATGGTCTTACAGTAAGCCGTCACCCAATTCTCAGAAAAATAATAACGTGAGCAGCACTCGTGTATATCGACCTCTGACATTTTTCCGTGGAACATAGTTGCAGCAATCGCATGTTCACATGGATACTATATCATAGCACCTACAACTACCAATTTTGCTTCTCAAATCAACCATGTAGTGTTTTCTATCTTCTCCACTCACCGTGTATTCAAGCATAAAAATGTTTAGCTCAGAGACTACTAACTTCTTTGCAATCTCACATCTCTAGTGCAATACGTTATAGACAGAAGGTACTAGTTTCTATGTAGTTGGTACCTCCGCGGCAGCCTTCCTATGCTTGTTGGACCATTCAAAAATCTTGGCAATAATCGAATCAAACAATGGTAGCAACGAGTGTTTTCTTTGATCTTTGAACACACTATTGATAGATTCAACAGAATTGGTGGTGCATATGTTGTACCTTTCTCCTGGAAAATAGCATCTTACCCACTTACAATCGTCAACACTTTCATCTATATACTCCGCACATTTAGGATACCTTATCCTAAATATATGATAAAGTCAGAGGAACTCAACCTCTGTGTAACTCCGACTGCATTCTCTAAACTGGACCGTAACATCTTTTTTGTTAACGCCATAAGGACACGATTTCACATTCTGAGACATATGCCACAAATAGTATCCATGCTTAGCATTGGGATACACCTCCCCTACAGTCTTTATAATGTTTTTATTTCTGTCAGAAACGAACACAAGCTCAGGGTGATCTGGCACAACTGTTTTCAACGTATGGAGAAACCACCTCCAAGTTACATCGTTTTCACTGTCTACTACCGCAAAAGCGAGAGGATAATGGTGATGCTCTGGATCTTGAGCAGTTGCAACAATAAGAACTCCACCATATACAGTCTTAAGAAAAGTCACATCCATAATGATAACTTTCCGCATTACTTTAAATATTTCTATGCTAGCACCCAATGCGAAGAATACATACTTAAACTTGTTTCCTTCACCACATTCATCGTCTCCAACATGTGCAAATAAGAAGGTAATATTTTATAGCAATTTTCTGGGCTGTCATGCGTGTACAGCTTTATCAACTAAATCTTGGACTTCGCACTTACTATCAAATTCTTGTTTTACCCTCATATCAATCCATCATCCCTTTGAACCTCTAAAACATCCACAACCTCATCTGGTTCTACAACAGATGAACCTTGATAGTTATCGACACCCGGATAAGCAATTGTGCCTCGATAGTCATCGACATCCAAATCAACATGTGTACCTTCACAATCATCGACACCCAATTCATTGTTTCCACTATCTGAATTACAAGGAACAATATCCCATCCAGCAAATCATTCTGATGATTCTCTAATTTTTGGTAAATAACCAACTCTATCTACATTATCTCCAGCATCATTCTTAACGTCGTCACAAATTCCCATAACTCTACTTGATTTACTAGACGTTATCTCTTGTCTTTAAGCTTGTGAACTATTCCGGGTTTGTTCAACAACTTCCACTACCTCCACGTGCAAAACAGCATGCTCTTTATTTTCATATAACCATATGTATCCCAAGACATCATTGTCATCGTATATATATGATACTCTCTGCAATACTCCATGAATGTAACTTAATAGCATCGTCGCTTCATCTACATTTACTTTTCTACTTATTTCCTCAACCAACGATGAGTAATTGAATTCCTCCGCACTATCATACGTAAATAAACAATATATTTGAACTTCTTTTGATTCCATTTAACAACATCTCCTCTATGTGAATAATATCAACCATAATCAAAATAAATGGGCGTCATTGTCCTCTGCAAACAAATAATAAACAACATCAATGTATAGTGAGTATAGATATCTTAGTTTAACTATTAGTTTAACTTAGTTTAACTCCTGTAACATAGTTTAACTTCAGTTTATCTGAGTTTAACTTTCGAACTTACTTTACCAACAGTAATTGCGATTCTACGCAGATCGAATTCACTAGATCCAATCCACGAATTCCAAACCAAGATTTGACAATGGCTCAAATCCAAACTCGAATCTAAACTATTAATCATATATAACACTTAAATTGAAGAGATTAAAACTATATTCCACATATTGAAGAGATTGAAATCTCACCTTCTAATCGTTGACAATGGCGGAGGAGTTTCGTCAGAGGAGACAGAGCGGCGACGGAGGAGACAGAGAGCAGACATAACGACGACCGGAGAAAAGGAAATGAGATTGCCGGCGACGGAGGAGGATTGTCTGAGGATTTCGTCGGCGATGCAGCAGCTTTCTTCGCTGAAGAAGAAGGAGGCGAGCAGCTGATTTTTTAAAAATTATTTAATTTTAATTTAATTTTTTACATTCAAATTCAATAAGGCTAAAGTGGAAATATCACATATGTTGGATTAATGAAGGTCATCTAGATTTGATGGAGGTCATACAATCACTTTTTTTAAGAAAAGGTCATTACAGCATTTGATTCATGCAAAATTCATAAATCGATCGACGTCGTTTTTGGCTAAGGTCAAGCTCAAAATTAAAATAGTGTCGTTTTACCTTGTCCTATACGGTGACGGAGGCAGTAGTAAAAGAACAATACTTAGATTCACCCCTTGGGACAATATTTGGGTGAACCCTTTTGTTCACTTTTTCTTTTTGTAACCAATCAAAATATGTCATGTTATTAATTAATTTTTCTAAATCTAATCAATAAATCATTAATTGGTCCTTTATAATAAAATAATTAGATTAAATCATTAGTCAATCTTTTTAAATCTAATCAATAAAAATATATCAACTAAGATTATATTTAAACAGATATAAAAAATAAAAATTACAATTAAATAAATAAAATAAATTTTAAAAAATAAAATAAATTAAGAAAATTAAATTTACTAATACCTCAAGATTACGAAACAACATAAACTATTTTATGTTATGTTTCGACTACTCGTTTTGATGTTTCTCTTGGGTTCGCCGAGTTGTATCTCTTAGGGTATATTTTTATATGTTTTCATATTTCTTTTTGGAATTTATTTTTCATAAAAAATATACCATAATGATACAACTCAGCGAACCCAAACGAAAGATCAAAACGAGTGGCTGAAACATAACATAATCTGGTTTAGGTTATGTCAGAATCTCGAGATACTAGTAGATTTAATTTTCTTAATTTATTTAATTTTTCTAAATTTAGTTTATTTGTTTAATTTTAATTATAATTTATTATTTCTGTTTAAATATAATCTTAGTTGGCATATTTTTATTGATTAGATGTAGAAAGAGTGATTAATGATTTAATCTAATTATTTAATTTAGATAATATTATATGACATATTTTGATTGGTTGTAAAAGGAGGAGGCGAACAAAGAGGTTCACCCCTAGTATTGTTCGTAGTAAAGGAGGGGGTCAGTTGACACCCTAACTTTTTAAAAAAAAATTTAAAAAGCTTATGAAATAAGTATTTATAGAATTATTTAGCTTAACATATATAGTACTAGATTAATGTACATGGTAGTAATGTTTTTAAAATTTTCATTTGATATTTTTATTAAAAAGAATTTTGTTGGTATTAGTGTAAAGTGCTTGTTAATTATGATTAGAATGATTGTATTAATTAATAAGATTTTTAGTAATAAAACCTCTCACCTAAAGATGAATTGTAAAAAAACCCCTCAAATATATATTTAATAAAAAAATACCTCAACTTTAAATCCATTTGTGAAAAGTCACTCCATCTATAATTCCGTTAAAATTTAAAACACATATTTTCTAAAATTAAAAAATTCTAGTTTTTAGTAATAAAACTCTTCAACTAAAAATGAGTAGTAGAAAAAACCCTTATATATTTAATGAGGAAACCCCTCAATTTTTAACCTGTTAATGAAAAAACTTCTTATGTCTAAAATTAGGCTAAATTTAAAATACAACATTTGTTTTGTCAAAAACGACATAACATATTATAAAATTAAAATAACATATTTTAAAATGAAAACAACATGAATTTTGATGTTATAAAATAGAAAAAAATGACATGTTCTTTTAATTGACCTTTAATATATCCAAAAATGTATTAGAATATAAAATTCCTAATAACAAGATTATGTGCAACATCAAAATAAAACATGTTGGAACATAAAAATTTAGAAAAGAAAGACTTCAAACAATAAATTTTTCTATTTTAAAACATCAAAATTCATGACGTTTTCATTTTAGAATATCTTGTTTTCATTTTATAACATATTTTATCGTTTTTGACCAAAAAAAATATAAATGTTGTCTTTAAAATTAACCAAGTTTTAATGGTAATGTAGACATGGGGGAGGGGGGAGGGTTCATCAAAAGATTAAAAATTGAGAGCTTTTATTATTAATAACCCTGATTTAAATTTTTTTGAAAACAAAATTTTAATAGAATTGTAGATGGAAAGGTTTTTTTACTAACAGATTTAAAGTTGAGGATATTTTCATTAAATATATAGTTGAGACTTTTTTTTTATGATTCATCTTTAGTTGAAGAATTTTATTACTAAAAACATAATTAATACTATATATTAGTTGTTAGTCTAATATAATTTATTTTTAGTATTTTTTAGTGCGTACATAACTTTAGATATTCTAGATAATGGACATTCGGGGGTAAAATTGTAACAGAAATTATTTATATTAATTAACTAATTATTTTGTACATTTTTAAGTTTTTAGTGTGTAATGTATGTTAATACTAGATTCGGACCCGCACTACGTGCGGGGTTATATTTATAAAATGAATCTATTTATTTAATATAAATTCATAACGTATTGGATCTGTCTACTTTTAAGTAATTTCACATTCAAACTCATACCGTTTAGTAGGCATGCACATTCGAGTATTCGGGTAGAAACTGATCGGATTCAGATATTACGGGTAGAAAGATTTTGTACCCGTATGAATATCCATAGAATTTCAGATCGAGTTAGGATCAGGTCCAAGAAAATATTACCCGTATAAACCCAACCTTTTTTTAGTGTAAACCGGTTCGAGTATTTTGGGAAATGTGAAACGGGTCGAACCCACGATCCGCGATCCGCAGCGGGTTATATAAATTTTTGACCCACATCAATCCGTAACCTGCAATACCCAAAATAAAAATACTTAACCCGCATCCGCGCTGCTTAAATTTACGGATACCCTAGGTAACCCGTCAATATTAAATTTTAGTATTAAAAAAACAGAAATACCTAATTTAATTTTTTTTTGTATAAATATATATATTATAAATAAATATATTATATTTTCAAAATTTAACTACTAAAATTTTAAACGTAATAATAATTGATATTATTTTATTTTATTTTTAAAATATGATGATCCGTAGCCATTTTGTCAAAAAATATTCTGATCTACATCCGTGATGCATGATTTGAAAAAAAAAATTCGATCAACATCCGCTCTGTGGCGGACCCGCCGGAACCAAACTTACTTTTCAGTTTTAGTTTTATATTGTTATCTAAACTATCGGCAAAATTAATTATAAGTTTTGGTTTTCAATTAGGTTCAGTTTGGAATTTGATAACCAATTAAATTAAATATAAACCAAACTACACAATTATTTCAATCCTTCTCATCTATTTCGAATCATTCACGACACTTTTCTAATTTTCTTTTTATCTTCTTTTTTCGAGAACCCTCATCACCTACGACGAAATCGAGTCGAAGCTTGGAAGAGAAATCATCATCACTTCATCACGTTTCTTCTCCCTCGTAATCTTTCTCTGATTCTCTCAACCCTGCCGTAGTTGAAGCTCTCTCTTTCCTCTGGTATGTTTGATTTCTCAAAGTTCAAAACTTAATTGCGATTTCAGATTTTCAAAACTGAAATTCTTTGATTTCTCATGGGGTTTTCTAATTCTTTGATTCTCTTGGCTTTATAATTTCTATGGTTTGTAGCCCCTTTTCTCTGCTACGTTTGATTTTTTAAACCATAATTGCAATTTACGATTTTTAAAATTGGAGATTTTGTAATTCTTAGCTTCTCTTGGCTTTCTATGGTTATCAGTAACTGGCGAAGCTGTCGACACTGGAAACAAAGGGAAAAGGCCAACACAAGTTGGAAACTTAGTGTAAATGTTGGAAGAAGTTGAGTTCTTTGAGTCGCTAGGTAAGGTAAGTAGAATTAACTTTGTTTAAGTTATATAGTGAAAGTGATATAACAAAGTATGTTTTTTGTGTAGATTCTTGAAATTCAATGGCAATTCTTAAGTGATTCTTGTAGGTATGGAAGATACGAATGGTATAGAAGGTATAGATGGTTTAATTTCTGTTTTGTTTTGTTTTGTTTCTTAGAGTTATTTATTTGCAATGGTTTTGAGTGGTTTAGATTCTGTTTGTCTTGAACGTTCTGTTAAGGTTTTGTTAAGGTTCAGTTTCTATTTTGTTTTGTTTCTTTGAGTTATGGTTCTGTTTTGGGTTTCATTGGTTTGGTTTATGTTTTTTCTTGAAGGTTTTTGTTTATATTTTGTCTTTGTTTTGTGAAGGTTCAATTTCTTGTTTGTTTTGTTTCTGTGAGACTTTGAGTTACTGTTCTGTTTTGGCTTTCATTGGTTTAGTTTATGTTTTGTCTTGAAGGGTTTCTTAAGGTTTATTAGTTTATGTTTTGTCTTGAAGGTTTGGTTATGTTACTTTGAGTTTGAGTTATAGAGTTCTGTTTTGGTTATGTTATGAATTAGTGTATATTTCGTCTTGAGGCTTTGTTATGTGCTTTCACACCCTTCACAAAATCGATGGATCAAAAGCTGATTTAATTTCTATTTGTTAGCATATCTATTGGTGACGATCAAAGTTTTTGAGAGGTGGGTAAGACAGATTCTTACCAAAAGATCCGCTTGTCATTCATATTTTTCAATTTGAATGCACTTAAGTTTTACGACTTCAAAAAAAAAAAAAATGTTCAAGCAGGTTAATCAAGTCCTATATGCAATTTAAATTCTCATATTTTTCTTTGGTAGATACATGTTTCTATTCTCAAAACGTAGATTTGATGATCTTGGTCTTGTGATTTGTTATTTTCTGTGTTATTTCTCAGAAAATAAAAATTTATAATTCTTCATATTTTTTATCAAGTTTTGGGCTTTGAATTCTTATTTTGCAGATTAGATTAAGGAAATATGTTGGTTAAAGAGCATTCGAATAGATGATTTATTTTTTTTTATTTTTTTTTGTTGTAGTTAATTCTATCAAGACAAACTGAATCAGCTCTAAATTCCTGAAACGTGCCTTTGACTTGTGCAACTTGATTTCATTGCTTTTGCAAGCAATAGATGTGTTCAACAACATTCTGCTTTATACAGGATTATTTACTCCAAAAATCAGGAAATTGAAGACTTTTCCAGGAAGGAAAGAAATTCAAAGATAAGAAACTGATCATATACTTTTAAAAATCATGTATCAGTAAATAGTTTAAAAGCTAATCAGTTTCTTCTGTTTCAGGTAAGGTTAGTATTAACCAAATAGAGATAAAGATAAGGTGGTATCAATCATATCTGTTATATAAGCTATTCAGAATTCATATGTGAAAGGTTAGTTAGAGTATGATTTATAATTTTGGTTCAGAGATTTTGCATATATACTTGGGCACTTCTCCAAAATTTATAATTTTAAAAGGCCCAAAATTTTTATTTTAGAAAAAATATGAAAGAACACAAAGCTCCAAAATCCAATTAAAATACTTAGGCAATTCTAAACAATGAATGTGAAATTAAAAAATGATTTGACTAACACTATTAGTCCAGCTTTCTCTTGAGACTGATATTTAGTGTAAAACCTGAGAATAAAAAACATAATAAAAAATTCTAATTGTGAGTAACACAGCCTATAATTTGATATCCAGGTAATATGAATCGTTACCTTTTAATAGCTCTGAAAGTAGTGAAAATCTTTTTAATAGCTCTGAAAGTTTGAGTGAGTTCTTCATTCGACTACTATATTTATAGGCTAAGAGGGTCGGTTGTGGAATCTCCAATATGGCAAAATTTTCATCAAAATATTCCAATCTCATATATTTCGGAAAAAAAATTTAACTAAAAAACTTGTGGAAGTTGATAAAATTTAGACGATGAGAATATATTGTTAAGATCACATTAGAAGAATCCTAGACTCTCTTAACTTAGTAATTAGATATTTATATTGAGATTTCATGAATTAATTATATTTCTTTAATTTATGTATTCTACTTGTATTCTATTTTTCATTTTAACAACCTAATTAGTTTATTGCTTAAATAAAAATCCAAAATATTCATAACAATCGGATCGAATCGAATCATTACCAATGTAATTGAATGCATTTGGTAAATTTGGAAATCTTATTAACTAATTTGAAGGATAGTTGGTTAGTGATCTGTTTTTGATTGCATGTTAGGTAATATATGAGATATAGATTTTATTATGATTTCCTTATGATGTGTTATAATAATTGCTTTGTCTTATTTAAAAATATTTCCACAGATTTCGGCTAAGAAGTCTCTGAATTGGGTATGGATTATGTCTGTTAATGAAGACATAAAGTCCACGTGTTATTTTTCAAGATCCGATCCGAACATGCACAACTTGGGTCACACTCCAAGATCCGCTTCCTTTTGATATTTCCAAAATTGTCCAAACAGAATTTTTTTCTTCTTCTTACTTTGAATGGCATTTCATGTAATATTCTTAGGATTTAAAGGTTACTTATAATTAGTGCTTTCCCTTTAATAGTATAGATTAGAGCTGTCAAGCAAGTCAATCCCGTCCAGCTAGGCCGCCCTCTAGCAAGTTTAAAAAAAAAATTACTGCAAAAAATCTGCAGGTATAAATATTATATTCGCATCCATCCTGCTTGAATTGTGAGACCCACGAGTAATCAATTGACACTTTCATAAAAACTTTCTAATTTGTAAAATATTTTTAAAACTCAAGAAATTAATTAATATTAATAATAAATCATTTAAAAAATAAATACACATATTATTTAAGAAAAATATAAATTTTGATATATTACTTTATATAGAATTATATATATATATATATATATATTTTTTAAGTCCGTGGATAACTTGCAAATCCCACAATTTACCTGTATTACTAATTTAAATTTATAACTAATTAATCTAATATTAGAGAGAATAGAGTTTAGGTCATTCAAAGTATGGCATATACTACAAGATTTAGACCTAAATTTGATGAATGTTTCCAACAGAGGAATTAAAAAAAAAACGTTTGGACAGAAATTTAAAATCTTCATTTACCTCTAAGATAGCATGCAATTCATGTCATTTAAAACCGGACATAGAGTACATGATTTAGAGCTAAATTTGAAGGATGATTCCTTACGGAGACTTTAAAATTTTATTTAGAGAAATTATTACTTTTTGGATTTCTATCTTCAGCTTCTCTTATGACTCCAACATATTCAAATTTCAAAACTATCTGCAACTCCGTCGAATCCAAATTATTGATAAAATAAAATGGTTGTATCTTAAAGATGCGTAAAATTCATTTTTAGAGAATCTCTAGAATATAATTCATGTAATATAATTTTTAAAATTTAACTAGGTAATGCATGTAAGAGATTAATGAATTTTAAAAAAATCTTCTCTATGTTACGTTAGATGAGATAAAAGGCTGGTAAATCTGGACGGTTAAGAGATCTGGATCGGACGGATGATAAAGTCAGCAAACCCTAGAAAGAAAGAAATTGGTTTGCGTCGTAAATCGCTAAAACATGAGGAAGAGGAAGTCCAGTGACGCCGGAGCTTCCCGGGCTAGTAAGATCGGTATTCGTGATGGCACCGTACGGCTGGCCAGTGACATCCGTCGTAATGATTACGTCGACTTCAAAGGGAAACCCTGCAGGGTATGATTTCGATTTTCCCTCAGCTCATCTATCTCCGTCTCTCTCTTGTTTATCTCGTTAACCATCGCTCTCGATCTCGATACATATGATTCTAGATCCCGTATTGTTTCTGTGTATATGGATTGTGTGGCTTGATCTTTCTGGATCCGTAATCTCCTTCCTTCCGTTTTATGATTTCGGTTTGTTTTATGAAAACTTTTCGTTGGTGTAATTTCGTCTCCCTTGTTAGGTTATTGACGTCGAAACAACGGAGAGAGGCTTTTGTCACTTTCACGCCATAAATATATTAGATGGCTACATCGTGCGGAGAATTGTTCACTCTTCCAAAGAGATTGTTGTAAGTCACAAAAGTTTTGTGCATGTTATATTCAATTCATTCCATTAGGGTCTTTCTATCTTCTCATGCAGATTTGTTTCTTCTGTCAGATTGCAGATGTGAACTGTGAACTTTACCAGTTGATTGGTATCTCCTCCAAGGATAATTCTGTATGTCTTCTTCTTGCTCACATCCATCCACCTTCATGGATTTTTTGTTTTGTCTTTCAACTTGCTTCCCTGCCCATTTCAGGTTACCCTTCTGCATTATGGCGGCGACTACGTTAGGGACGATATCAAGCTTCCCGAGAGCCAGCTCCTAAGGAGCATGGTTATTTTTCTGTCCTTTCCTTCAAACACACAACACAACAAATATGACTTGTTTTGTACTGATTATCACAGCTTTTGTTGTCAATATATTCTTTGTTGCTATCCACCCTCAACAATTGGTGCCGCTTGTGGTGATTCATAGACATTTCTTACGCACAAAGAAGGCCCGAGCTATGAAAGGAAGACCTACCGTCTTCCTAACAGGACCCAACGTACGATCTGCACAGCCATGCAGCGGGCAGCCACCTCTTCCGACAACAAAACTCCAGGCTGCCAAACCAAAGCCGAAGCAAGAAACACATCGGGAATCAAAAATCCCGAGGATGCCTTGCTAAACGACGAGGTGAACCCAGCAAATGCCAACCCCTAAGCTTCTGCAGGCCCACGGGACCCTCCCGAACTTCGGGAAGGTACTGAGCATCGTGCCCCTGCTCCAGAGGGGACATCGGGACTGGCAACCATCCAGGTGCGAACCGAGACTAACGATCTCCTCAAAAACCTGATCCTACAAATGGGAGAGTTCACAAGTGCAACCAACAGATGTCTTGACGAAATAACGACGGAGCAAACCCACTTCAAACATCGCGTCAACTACGCCCATTCCACTGAAATCCGACATCAGGGCCACTCGTCAGGCGGAGATACTCCCCGACCAATCTAAAACCTTGGAGACAGTCCGCCGATCCAGACCATCCAGAAAATTATGTATGACTTACATCCAAAGCTTTCAACCTTACTAGAGGAGATAACTTTGCCATAAGATAAAGCCACCTCACAGTAGTAAACACCATTACCTACAAACATGTATATGAAGGATCATACAGATTGTAAAATAAAATTGTACAGTCTTACAGATTGTTCTGATCAGATATGAAACGAGAACAAATACATTTAACTATTTGATCTGATTTTTAAAATAATTCTGAATTATTATAAAATATATATAACTAATAAAATTTTATATTTTTTTCTACATATGTTGTAATTCGAATTTTAAGAAACGGACATAAATTACTCAATCAATGAAGAAAACAATGTGTTTGTTCAATATCCCACATCAGTTAAGAAATTTGAATTTTTTGAACTCTATCAAATCTCGGATTTGTCAATGCATAGTTTACGTTTGAAAATTGGTGCTCCTATTATGTTGCTATAAAACTTAGATCATAAAGATAGTTTATGCAATGCAACTAGATTTGCGGATTACACATATGGCTGATCATATTTTAGAGACAAGATAAAAATGGAGACAAAGTTATGATCTCTATGACTGTCATATCACTATCTAACTCCAAACTACTATTTAGAATACGTCGCATAGAGTTTTCGGTATCTCTGGCCTTTGTGATGACCATCAACAAGAGTTAAAGACAGTCTCTTACCGAAGTATAACTACATTTGCCACTATATGTGTTTTCTTATTTACTGCTAAAATCACGTTAAATATAATATAAACAGTAAATAAATAGTAAAGAAACCAAAGAAAACTATAATATTTATTGAAAAACAAAATAAAAAATATTTATGAACAATAAAGAACAAAAAAAAACTATAAATCTCTATATACTACTATTAAAAGAGAAGTACACATGAGTACATATTGTATCCAAACATCTTTTTACTTATCCTACATCCAAACAATCTCTATACTATTAAAAATAAAAGAATTTTTTTTTTTAATAATAATCTAATATTGGAATTTTAATAGAATGAAAAGTAACATTAATTTCAAATATTCTGAAATCTCTCTACCTAATTTAAACTGGTATTTTGAAAAACAATTTATGATTCTCCTTTCTCATTTATTTAATATTGTGATTCAAATTTTAAAAAAGAATATATATTACTCTATCAATGAAAAAACAAATTGTGTTAGTTTAGTATCCCACATCGGCTAAACATTTTATGCAATAGTTTTGTGTCATATTTTTTAAAAGGACCAAAATAATTCCAAATAAGATTGAGATGGAAATTTGACTTATTAAGCGTCCAAACTTAAAAATGTTATTCAGTTCATTAGTTGAATAAATTTAAAAATAATTATTTTCAAAATATTATAAATATTTCAATTATATAAAAAGTTTAAAATATTATAATTATATATTTAAATTCTATAAAATGTTTAAAATATTACAATACTTACACTTTATAAAAAGTAGAAACCCAATAAAAATTTTAAACTTTATAAAAAGTTTAAACTCTATAAATTATTATAGACAATCCAGTACCCGATTATCTGAACCGAAACCAATAAAAAACGGTTTGGTTTGGGTTCATGTTTGCTCAATTTACCCATCGGATCCTAAACTCATATACCCGTGGGTATCGATTTGGTTCCGGGTATTATCTGATATCCGATCGGGTATCCAAATACTCAAAACATAATACATTAACACACATAGATGCTTTGGTATTTTTGGATATTTTAGCATATTTTTAGGTATTTTGCATTAAACATTTTTAAGTGTTAGATTATTCTGGAGTATTTTTTGATATTTTCAGATATTTTGGATAAGATTTTCTGAATTCGGTTATAATATACCTAAAATATCCAAACCGATTTGTACTCATAAAATTTTGGATTTTTACGGGTAAAAATTGTTCGGACACGAACCAACCTGAACCCAAATAGAGCCGATCCAAATCCTATCCGAATTTTTGTGGGTATCTATACGGTTCTAAAATTCTATACCGAAAGACCCGAACCCGATCCGAATGCCCGAATGCCCAAGCCTATCGTAAACAATAAATATGATTAAAATCACATTCTCTTCAAATTTATATTTGTTGTTTTGGTATTAATGAATGATGTCGACACATTTTTTTCATTTAATTTAATTTGAAATAAAACAATTGACATGTGGTGTACCGCGAGTTCGAATCTAGTTTACCTCTTAAAATGGATGTATTTTAGGAAATTAGAACCTAGCATAGACTATAGAATTTAAAGCAAAATTTGATGGATGAGTTTTAAAGGGGAATTTCAAAAATAAATTTAATAAAATTATTATTTTTAATTTTGGTTCTGAGTCAATTAGATTAATTTACAAATCACATAACAAAAATAAATAGTTTAGATAAGAAACAAAATCTTCATTTACCTCTTAGAGAGAATAGAGTTTAGGTCATTCAAAGTATGGCATAGATAGACCTAAATTTGATGAATGTTTCCAACAGAGGAATTCATGTTACCTCTAAGATAGCATGCAATTCATGTTATTTAAAACCGGACATGATTTAGAGCTAAATTTGAAGGATGATTACTTAAGGAGACTTTAAAATTTTCTTAGAGAAATTATTACTTTTTGAATTTCTATCTTCAGCATCTCATATGACTCCAACGAATTCAAATTTCAAAACTATCTACAACTCCGACGAATTCAAATTATTGATCAAAGAGGTAGCTTGAGCTTAAAATCCTTCTTGAAAATATCAGTGAAAAAATTTCTATGACCATAAAATAAAATGGTTGTGTCTTAAAGGTAAACTTCTTTTTTAGAGAATCTCTAGAATATAATTCATGTAATATAATTTTTAAAATTTAACTAGGTAATAAATGGAAGAGATTAATGAATTTTAAAAAAATCTTCTCTATGTTACGCTAGATTAGATTATTTTACAATCGAATTATATTCTCTTTTACCCAATCAAAATAAATTAAAATTTAAGTTTTAATGAATTTATTAATATTTCTATTAAAATTAAAACATGAATACTGGTGAAACCAAAAGAAATATCTATATTTTCTTAGTTAAAACCATATCTTATATTAAAAATATAAAATAAAATATTGTGTTTTTTTTTTAAATTAAAACATCCGATCTCAAGTGCATGCATATACAGAGACCAGGTGAAAAAGGTAAGGATTAAAAATATTTGTTGCCATAAAACGTTTTGACTCTGAAAAACGTACCAGCTGGAATATAAAAGCAAAAAAAGAAAATTAGGGCTTCTGACGTTTTGTTGTGTCTGAGATGAAATTGCGGAGAGTGGATTCAACAACTAGAGCTTCTCTGAGACGAATCAAAGAGCTCTTTCTTAAGAAGACGCCATCTCGATTCATCCTTCATTTCTATGTACGTGTCACATCTCTTTAGTTTCTCATATATAGTTTGATGTAATTGGCATCCTCTCTCCTTTAATCATATTAATACAAACTATATCTAATCGGTTAATATGAGTTGAGATCGCTAGTTTCTCATATATAGTTTGTTATATTGGATCCGATGTATTGATTCGAATCCAGCAAGCGGGGTTATCTCTTTGGGCGAGAATGGTTGAGTAACTGAGAGTGGAAATCTTCATATCAAGAGATGATCTATAGAGTTTCAATGGCGAGGTTCATAATATATATATAGAGGGTTCCCACTAACTATTATTTAGATTGTTTCTCAGATTTTTTTTTCAATAGTTAATGATCAATCTGTGTGCTTTTGTTTAATTTAGGAGAGCTTTTAAATTTAGCGAGAAGACATGACCAAACAGACGATGGGCTCCATTACACCGTCATGGAGGCAGGTATAGTTATATATTATTCTAGGTTTTTTTCAGATTTGAAAACAAAGAGGATCACAAATTAATCAGGCTTAGCATGGAAAATAGAGCTTTAAAACAACGTATGGAATCCAAAAAGCTTAAATATGGCATGTAACGTTTTAACACTTGTAAAGTGGATCATGCATTAGAAAATCTCTAAATTCTTTTTATTTTCTATTGAAATTATACCATTGGTTGGCTAGCTAATACAGTGGAGCAACAATTTCGTGAGAGGGAAAGATGTAACCTGCATTTTCTATGATGACAACAACAACCACAACAGAACCAAAACGAAGGTACTGATTCAACAGAATCGATACAACAAATATAAAAAAAATATATCAAAATGTTGGTAACATTTCTATCAATGCTTTATATATATTTCTAAAGAGTATGATTTAGAGAAAATGATGAAGCTGACAAGGGCACCACGAAGTTTACAAGGAAGGACGTTAAGAAGCTTCCAAGTAGATGCAATATTAAGTTTCCAACATCCATAAAAACATTTATTTATTTACTATACACTTTGCCTGATTCTTTTAATATGCTTTCATCGCCTTGTTTTGACACTCATGGTTGACTCTATTACCACCAGAGTCTGCACCATGTCAGGCAGGAGAGATCAAAGTGCGGAAAGTGGCATCAGCTGAGATCCTGACCAAGAAGAGATAGAGCATGCATGTGGCCAATCGCGGCCAAGACCATGGTAATGCTCTTAATCTCAATCTTCATGGAGATAATGATAACAAGCTTGCTTCTTATTTACAGCTTCCGCACTATCGTGTTATTGCAATAGTAAGTATTCATTCACCCTTGTTCCTTTTTTATTACAACAATAGAACTCATAAAATAATTTTAATTAAAATTTTAATACTAGAGAAAAACTTGTGCTGAATTGTCAAGGACTACATTTTTATATCAGGAAAATCCCAGAAAAAACTTTCAAAATGATAACCTCCAAAATTTTATACTTCTACTATAAACCTTCAGAGTTCAAACTAAAAACTTTTCTATAGTAAACTTTCTAAATGGTTTTTAAGTTCAGGCTTCCACTAAACTTAATTGACCAGTTAACACTGTTGGAGATGTGATTTTATTTCATTTTTAGATAATCTTTATTTATTAAAATTAATATATATGATAATAAATATTAAAGGAGAAAAAAGACGACCTTATTTTTCCTCTCGGCGGTCATCTTTTCTCCTTCCTCCATGTTTATCTTTTAAGATCTGATCTCTAAGATTAATAAGAACGAGGCCTCCGTGAAATTGTAATACGGTTAATTAAACATTTAGTTGTTTAGTTAGGGAAATATGATCTAAGAAAGTTTGAAAACAATTGAGTGCATAAGAACCTAAAACATATGTGTTAAACGAGATATTAGCCGTTGAAGCCTGCATGAAATTGTAATACGGTTAATTAAACATTTCGTTGTTTAGTTAGGGAAATATGATCTAAGAAAGTTTGAAAACAATTGAGTGCATAAGAACCTAAAACATATGTGTTAAACGAGATATTAGCCGTTGAAGCCTGCATGAAATTGTAATACGGTTAATTAAACATTTCGTTGTTTAGTTAGGCAAATATGATCTAAGAAAGTTTGAAAACAATTGAGTGCATAAGAACCTAAAACATAAGTGTTAAACGAGATATTAGCCGTTGAGGCCTGCATGAAATTGTAATATGGTTAATTAAACGTTTCGTTGTTTAGTTAGGGAAATATGATCTAAGAAAATTTGAAAAAAATTGAATGCATAAGAACCTAAAAGATAAGTGTTAAACAAGATATTAGCCGTGCAGCTCGTTTAACACTTGGCTTATCTCTTATTGAGTCCTAGGCAACAGAGATATTAGAAGAGTTAACGTACCAATTGAATGCATAAGAACCTAAAAGATAAGATGCCCGTCTACTTCCATATATTCGCCGAAGCCCAAGACAGATTACCAACAAACCATAAACACATTCTTCGTTGAAAATTAGAGCTGGTTCGTGCCTTGAGATTACAACCTATTAAAATTGCTAATTTAATTAGCACTGGTTAAACCAACTCGTCAAAATACACATTCATCATGTTTCCTAATCACAAGTTCAACATGTTTCGCTAAAATCGTAGTTTTCTTGAGATCGTTCGATCCAAGCTGGAACATAAGCATTTTCGGTTTGGTTTTAGACCGCTCGATCCCAAATTTGCAAGGGTTCGGGTGTGGCAGAGTTTGTTGTGGTTAGAAGCATGCTGGTAGAGTGGATGTCCGTGCGGTTGGAGAACCCATGGAGGGTGTGGCCGAGAGTGAGACGGTTGAGCAAGTGGGAGTTAAGAACCCATTGGTGGAGATCTGAGCAGAGATGTGTGTGTTGTGTTGGTATTAACGCGAGAGTTGTTGGTGGAGCTGCATCAGAAATGTTGCACCTGTGCCAGGAGTGGTATAACAAAGAGATCAAAACCAATTAGGGGAGGTGATGGGTTTGTTGGCTCAACTGTTGGAGCGGTTATCTATTGTGATACCAATTCCAGCTCCTGTGGCACCACCAAGAGCTGATGAGTTGCCAGGTAAGATTATGGAGTGTTTCAGAGTATGCAGGAATAGTTCAAAGAAAGTTTTGGGAGTTTGAACCATAAGTGGTTTAGTTCGGGGTTACAAACCAGATGAGTTGATTTTGGTAAAGATTAAAGATGGTGAGCTGTGTTGTTGTAGTGCACTGTGACGTGTAGTGAATAGGGATTTGGAAGTTATCTTGTCTCTAAAAGCTAACAGAATGAACTAAGTCGTAAACTTGTTAGATCAAGCAGGATCCAAAAAAACTTCAAATGCCCGAGTAAAATAATTGTTAAATATTACCTTTAATTAACGATCCATTGGTGTATGTGGCTTATTTGCATCAAGATCTAACAATATCTATCCAGAATCACCAAGATATAGACCTAACTCCCACAGGTCTGACCGCAACATGCTCTCCAAAACCCCTACTCGCAACTATTTTATTTATTTATTTTTTGTTTGGATCCAGTAAAACTTCAAAAATAACAACCACTTCTTCAATAACTTCCACAGGTCTGACCGCAACATGCTCTCCAAAACCCCTACTCGCAACTATAATGAGCAATCTGTTTATTATTGTCACTTTGATCAAAAGTTTTAGAATTTCAAATTCTTTTGTTTTCACTAAATTAATATTTAATACGTCTTCTTATATAAAGTTCATCAAACATCTTTCTATACATTATAAGTTGAACTTGCAGAGTTGACATTGAACACCATTTACAATCATGGTAAATCTAAGTGTAGAGCTCAACATCAACTCCACAAGTAACCTTTTCAACGTCAATCTTCTTACAAAGATGGACGCATTCACTATCATCACAATTCAAGGTGAAAATACTCGAAAACAACAGAAGGCAAAAAATCATTGTTGATCGCTCCAATGAATCAAATCCAAAGTGGAACCATGCTGTCAGGTTCTCCTTCAACGAGAGATTAGCCCATGCGGGTGGTTTAACACTTATCATGGGGCTTATCTCTCGTCGAGTCCTAGATAATAGAGATATTGGAAAAGTTAAAGTACTGGTACACCGAGCTTTTGAATTCAATCATGTCGCCAATTAGCCAGGATGGTAACGATCATGAGATGAAACTAATGATGTATCAGGTGAGAAATAAGCCAAGAAAACAGTCAGGTTCTTGTATGAGGATCAACATTGCTTGATCTGGCGGCGAAATAATGTTTCTGATGGTCATAAATGTTATGATCATGCGAAAGCTTGTGAAACTCAAATGAAAAATCTTGTGGATTCTTGATTTGGCAACGACAAAGGATAAGTCGTTGCCAAACTCTGGTTAACGATCGTTGGCGAATCTGGTTTAAACTGGTATAAGAAATTCAAAAAACCTGATTTTTTTCCTGATATATTTCTTGCCTGATACATCATTATTTTCATCTCATGATCTTTACCATCACTGCTATCTGGCAGCAGGATTGAATTCAAAAGCTCGAGTACCGGTACGTTAACTCTTTCGATATCTCTATTGCCTAGGACTCGGCGAGAGATAAGCCTCATGACAAGTGTTAAACGAGATATTAGCCATGCAGGCCGTTTAACACTTGTCATGAGGCTTATTTCTCGTCGAGTCCTAGGCAACAGAGATATCAGAAGAGTTAACATACCAGTACTCGAGCTTTTGAATTCAATCACGCCGCCAAATAGCTATAATAGCAAAAATCATGAGATGATGTATCAGTTGAGAAATAAGTTAGGAAAACAATCAGGTTCTTTGAATTTCTCATATCTGTTTAAACCTGATTCGCCAACGATCGTTAACCAGAGTTTGGCAAAAATGATTTATACTTTGTTGCTGCCAAATCGAGCATCCACATTATTTTTCATTTGAGTTTCCCAAGCTGTCTCAGGATCATAACATTTATGACCATTAGAAACATCCTTTCGCCACCAGATCAAGAAATGGTGATCCTCATACATCATTTTCAAAAAACTTGACTTATTTCTCACATGATACACCATTACTTTCATCTCATGATTGTTACCATCATGGCTAATTGGCGACATGATTGAATTCAAAAGCTCGAGTACCGGTACATTAACTTTACCAATATCTTTGTTGCCTAGGACTCGACGGGAGATAAGCCTCATGAAAAGTGTTAAGCCACCCGCACGGGCTAATCTCTCATTGAAACAATGATTTTTGCCTTCTATTATTTTTTTGAGTATTTTCACCTTGAATTGGGATGATAGTGAACATGTCCATCTTGGTAACAAGATTAATGTTGAAAAGATTACTTGCGGAGTTGATGTTGAGCTCTAGATTTAGATATTCCATGATTGTAAATGGTGGTCAACGTCAACTCTGCAAGTTCAGCTTATAATGTAAAGAAAGAGGGTTGATGAACGTTATATAGGAAAAAATATTAAATATTAATTTAGTAAAAACAAAAGAAATTTGAAATTACATAACTCTTGATCGAAGTAATAATAATAAACAGATGTTCAAAAAAAAAAGTTATAGAACAGAAAATTTAATAAATACAATATATCAAGGTGAAATTAAAATTTGAGAATCCATTCTATTTCTATACATATTTTGTTGTAGAAGTTATTGAAGAAGTGGTTGTTATTTTTGAAGTTTGACTGAATCCAAACAAAAAAAAAAAAAAAAAAAGTTGCCAGTAGGGGTTTTGGAGAGCATGTTGCGGTCAGACCTGTGGGAGTTAGGTCCATATCTTGGTGATTCTAGATAGATATTGTTAGATATTGATGCAAATAAGTCAAGTAAACCAATTGATCGTTAATTAAAGGTAATATTTAACAATTATTTTACTCGGACATTTGAAGAGTGATATAACAACTTTACGACTTAGCTCACTCGGTTAGCTTTTAGAGACAAGATAACTTTCAAATTCCTATTTACTACACATCACGATACACTACAATAACACATCTCACCATTGTTAATCTTTACCAAAATCAACTCGTTTGATTTGTAACACCGAACTAAACCACTTATGGTTCACACTGCCAAAACTTTCTTTGAACTACTCTAGAATACTCTGGAACACTCCAGAACTTTTTCTGGCAACCCATCAGCTTTTGTTGAGGCCACTAATCTTGCATTGGTACCACAGTAGTTAACTGCTCCAACAGTTGAGCCAAAAAACCTATCACCGCCCCTAATTGGTTTTGATCTCTTTGTTATACCACCAATAATTATCGCGTTAACATCAACACAACACACATAGCTCTTCTCAGATCTCCACCAACTGGTTCTTAACTCCCACTTGCTCAACCATATTACTTTTGGCCACACTTATCTCCATGGGTTTTCTAACCGCACAAACATCAACTCTACCAGCGCACTTCCAACCACAAACAACTCTCCCAAACTGGAACCCTTGCGAGTTTGGGATCGATTGGTCTAAAATCAAACCAAAAATACTAATGTTCAAGCTTAGATCGTACGATCTAGCTTGGCTTGAACGATGCCTTCCGCTGCATCTTGATTATATTCCTTCTGACAACTCAATAACTCCATAGTCATCTCCAATGACTAAAACGTGTAGCACCACCAAAAATAAAACAGCAACACGAGATCCACCAATCCAGCTCAATCCCTGATGTGGCATCGATCATAAATTTTTTACCCGCGTCAACAACACCAACAGAACTACCTACAACAAGGTCAACATCAAGACCTACAACAAGATCAATCAACAATGATCTACAACACTCCTACAACTAGATCCACCAACAAGGTCCTATACCACTCTCACAGGAAGACCCACCAGTAAGGATCTACAATACTCTAACTGCAAGATTCACGAGCAAGGATCTACATTACCCCTTCAACACTCCACATCTACAACATCCGAAATCTCAGAAACAACATTATGTGGCAACGAAGTAACTCCCAGTGCCGCATCCGGAACCGGAGCCGATACCACATCCGGTAACCACTCCAAATATTGGGTCAGCAACCCCACCACATCCTCCAATTGGTTATGATATGTCTCATGCAGAGTGACTTCCTACACTGGCACAGTGTTGCTAGCTACAAAAACAGTCTGGTAATCACCAATGGGGTGCTCATTCCTACATTCTCTACAGACACACTGTGCACCCCACTCGCAGTAAATAATCCCGCTTCAACTCTGCCAGCTCTGCCACCACAACCGTCCATGAGGGGTGTAACAACAACACTCCTTGGATTAACTATCTACAAAAAGCAAAAATACTAATCTTTCCATCAAGTAGTAAAACAACAACAGAAAAAATCTTACTGTGGAACCTCTTTACCATCTAGAAAGGATGACATACCCCAAACCCCCCCCTCCACAACAAGAGAAAAGAAAGCTATGACTAACAACAATCGAACGAAACTCTATTCACAACAGACAACCATTTCACCACAACAGAAAATCTAATAGTCGTAGAAACAACTCCGTTCTGATACCAAATTAAAACAACTCAACCTATTTTTGCTTTGCACGCTAATAATATTCTCATAAATACTAAAATTCTTCAGCACAAACTAAATTAAACAATTTACTAATTTAATTAACTCAATAAGCTCGCATACTGCATCAGCATAATTATCAATGAAAATCTAAAGGTTTACAATTCATCACCATAAAACAATACCAGAAATTAAATAAATAAACCACAACCCGCGGTATGTCATCCTCATTCTGCAGCCTTGATCCGCAAGCAAAAACTATCATTATAAAGAGGTACATCAGTATTTAATAAATATTGAGTGAGTCAATCAATCCGTCTCACATCTATACACACATGCCAACAAATAGTTTCCTAGCAAAATAAATATGCTTACAGGATTCAGAAACCAACATAGGTACAACTTCATCAATTAATTACTTCTCAACAATTAATTAATCAGTTTAATTCAACAAAACAATATAAAAAATAACTCCATATATTTATATCAGCAATTTTTTAGCAATTTATTTTATTATAAATTAATTCTAGTAATTTTTGGCAATTTAATTCACAGAAATTAATTAATTAATTTAATTGGTACCAAAATCAAATCAACAATCTCAGCAAATCAGCTAATCAACACACAAAAAAACCTAGCACAATCTATTAGACTAAGAACAATCCGTCAAACTCAGATAAGTCACAGTACAACACTCACCTTACCTTTTTCGTGGTCTCATGACAACACAATCAACTAATTTCACAAGATCTAGAGTTCCTCTAACTTCTAGGATTTTTTAAAGGCCACAACAACATAACAACAACTCCTCTTTCTTACCATTCAGTCAATCACATCAACGAAACAATATTTTACCTAAATTGGAAAATAACAGAAACGATCAGCCTTAAATATTTAGTCACAAATCAAAATCCAACCGTCCAATTCCAATCTGCACTGTTGAAACTCAACCCCTAGATGTTTGGAAGCTATTCTCAAAGGTTTGTGCTGATCCGACCATATATGAACTAGCAATCTTTCTTTGAATCCACATTGGTCCAAATCGCATCTGAAACAGAGCACCTCACGAAAATGCGAATAATGTTGAGAATATTAACTCAAATCCAAACCCACAAAGTGATACATCTAGGTATAAGGCTTAGCTACAACTCCATATATTTTTGTTAGCTTTGGAAACGATCTGGTAGGTCGACCCTCTTTTCTACCAAGCTCTTTTAGTTCTGTCTCCATCTCCCTTCACCAAAGTTCCAGCCTCCTCCTTCCTCACAAGCAAGGATAAATGCTCAGCCTCCCTTCTCTAGCTAGTTGGCTACAAAATTTAGAGAGAAAAATGCTAGGATTTCTTGCAATTTCAGCATTAAATAGGCTTAGGGTTTATTTTTGGTTTATTTAAATCAAACATGAAAAAATAGAATTAAATCAGAATTTAATTAAACTCCCTTGAAATTAACCCACTCCACTTCTTAATTCCGACAACGTAAAACCGACTCACAATTTTATTTTCTTAACCAACTTCCGTCATATAAGTCCAAATTTTATTTCTAGAACACGGACGTTACAACCACTATCCAAAACTTCACCATCTTCAGGTTGGGGCACAAGAGAGTTTTCATGTTCTTTACACTCTCCACTTGAGCCTCTTCATTTATGATTGTTCCACAAAACCTCTTACAAGAAGGCTTGATTGGATAAGAAACTTTGGGATTAACATTGGTGAGAGTCACTCCTTTGGTTGGGAAGTCGATGCTTGGTCTTGCGGTATTGAGAAATGGCGTTCTGAGAATGAGAGGAAGGTTAACCCATCTATCCACAACCATGAGGTCCATTGGGATTAGAAAACCTCCAACCTTAAGAGGATAGTCTTCAATCACACCAAGTGGGGATTTCGAAGAGGCATCCGCATAAGTGATTGAAGAGTAATACTTCTTTATGTCTTTGAGCTCAAGACTTCCCATCATGTCAAGTGACATCACATCCACACTAGCACCCAAATCACACAAGGCATTATCAAATTTCAAATCTCCAAGAGAGCAAGATATGATGAATGGACAAAGATTCTTAAGCTTTGGGAGGGTCTTGAGTTCAAGATGTATCTCACTTGGTGGTCTAAATGCTTCCATTACCTCATCCACTCACTCCCGGTTGACTATAATAGCTTCAATGAACTCTATATAAGGAAACACTTGGAGCAAGTTATTCATAGGAGGCAAAGGTACCCCAATATTGCTCAGGTGAGCTTTGAAACTTGAAAGGATCTTCTTCATGGCCTTGGTGAGAACTCTAGCAGGAAATAGAATTAGATGTTCATAAGTAGAGATCTCAACCCTTGGTGCATTTTCCTTATCAACCATGGGTACCTTTCCTTCTTCCCTAGAGCTCACTTCCAATTTAGCTTCATTCTTTTCAACCAAATATTCACCATTCATACCATAGAGAAACCTAGTGATTCCCTCAACATCATTTTCATCATCATTCTCAACACTTGTGAGGATAGCATTGCAAAACTCTTTGGGGTTAGCTTTGGTTTTGACCAGTAAAGCTCTACTTTGAGTTGTTGAGCTTGAAGAGGCTTCAGCAACTTTAAGATCAGTGGTTTTCATATAAGAAGTCAAACTATTGATATTCCATCAAGATCACTACACATCCCATACATCTTGGAATCTATACTATATATATTTTTGTTCTTAGACCATCTCTAACCGATTACTCTATTTTTTGTTCCAAAATGGATTTAATCCATTTTGGATGTGAGTTTTTCTCTAACCGATTACTCCATTGTTACTCCAAAAAATTGTTACTTCATTTTTTATTTATTTACTATTTTTTATTATAACCCCATAGTTTTAAAGTTACAAATTTTATCCATTTATTTAAGATTAAACAATAAGTAGCAAATTACAATATTATTTAAATTTAAATTTTTTATAAAATAAAATTACATTACACAACATAGTAAATAAAAACAGATATTTTTATTCAAAATATCCCAAAATGTTTTTTCACAAATTATCAATTAGCGCATTTTGAAATGAAAAATGAGCTTTTTATCTTTAATTTTTCTAAATCGACCAAGAAACTCTTGAAACCGGAAATTATCATCTAGGACCATGTCGACTTCCGGAGTGGAACTTCTCGTTCGACTTCAATTGGTGCATGGAGATCATGTTCATCCTCAATTATCATATTATGCAAAATGACACATGTAGTCATTATGTAATGTAACACATTCTTTTTTCAAAAACGAATTGGTCCTTTCCCAATTGCGAGAAGTGATTGGAGAACTCCAAATGCACGTTCAACATCTTTCCTACATGCTTCTTATTTCATAGCAAAATATATTTTTTTGGACTCTATGGCACATGAATACTCTACACTATAGTCGACCATTTTGGATATATACCATCAGCCAAATAATAATCCATATTATATTACTTTTCTTGAATGATATACTCAGCGGAATGAGCAATACCTTGAGCGAGATTGGAGAAAAGATGAGATGACTCCAACACATTAATGTCATTATTGGTGCTTGGCATACCGAAATATGCATGCCATATCCACAAATCATAATCTGCCACAGCTTCAAGAATTATAGTAGGAGATCCATTACGACCTGCATATTGTCCAGCCCATGCGGGGGGATAATTCTTCCACTTCCAATGCATGAAATCTAGGCTACCTAACATACCTAGAAAACCTCGTTGCTTGCCAATATAAAGAAGTCTTGCAACATCATTGGCCGTTGGTGATCATAAATATTGCTCTAAAATTATGTCCACTATGTCTTAACAAAATCTTTCCATGCTTTCGATTGTCATTGATTCGCCTATCTTAACATACTCATCGGTGGCATCTGCTGGTAGACCATATGCTAGTATTCAAAACACAGATATTATTTTTTGTAGTGGTGTTAATCCAAGTCTGCCAGCTCTATCCATTTGTTGTGTTAAGTTGTTATCATGGTTTACAACTGTATCAACAATACGAAGAAATAAAGACCGAGACATACGATATCTCCTTCGAAACATAGCATCATTATACCGGAGTTTCTGAAAAATAGTCGTTGAACAATCTGCAATGTGCGCTTTCTCTATCACGAAGAATAAAAGAATGACCGGAAACTGAGCCACCATGGATCACTTGGTTGTTTTGTTGATTGAGAAGGTATTGTCACATCTATTTACAATGAATTAAAAATTATGAAAAGCTTTTAATATTTTGTGTCATACTTACTTTTAATTTATTTATAATTTGTGAGACTTTTTAAGTTTTAAGTCATTGTATATTCACATCACATATTTTATTTAAAATGAATTGAAAAATCTGAAAAGCTGGACTATTTTGGCATTTAAATTCTCGATTTATTTAAAATAAAATAAAATATTGAGACTTCCCATTTTCAAGTTTTAAGTCATTGGCTTGAAAATGTAAAAAACTAAACTATTTTGGTATTTAATTTTTATATTCATTTAAAATTATTTAAAAATATTGAGACTTTATATTTTCAAGTTTTGAGTCATTTTTTCTCACATCACATCCACTTAGAATGGATTGAAAAAATGTGAGGATATTTAAAAGTATTTTCATTATATTTTAAAATATATTTAGAATTTTAAATTGTATGTCACATTTATTTTCATTGGCTTGAAAATTGAGAAAAGCTGAAATAGTTTTTCATATTAATTTACAATTTATTTATTATTTGTGAAACTTTTTAAAATTTGCTTTATAGTGTTGTCATATCACATCTATTTATAATTTATTATATTTTCATATTTGGAGTGATACATTCCTCTATATATAGCTTCATAGATTTCTCTTTTCATTTACAACTTCCAATCATTATATCACTTTCTCATAGACATTTACAAATTTTCTTACTTAACTAAAAAGAATGTTTATCCATTCTGCTGGATATACTCAAGAAGAGGATAGATTTTTATGTCAAGTTTATATGGATATTTCTCAAGATCCAATTAAGGGTATTTATCAGTCGGCATATCAGTTCTGGGATCGTGTGGTGGAAGCTTACAACAAAGAAAAAATAGAAACTTTGAGTGAACGTTCCAAAAAATCTATTCAATGTCGAGTTCAAACTATTGAAAAAGCAACAAATAAGCTACATGCATGCATCCGACAATATGAAAATAGACACCTAGTGATGACCCGCTTCAAGTGATGATATTGTAAGTATTAGTATAATGATTTGTCAATTTGTTTGTAATTTGAAAATTAATTTTGTTACTTATATTTTTATTAATTATTTTGTAGTTTAATCAAGCGAAATTAATGCTAGCGGAAGATCCTAAATTCAAAGTAAGTTGGAAATTTGATCATGTTTGGAACATGATTATAATAATTTTGAGAAGTTTCAAGATGGTGCTACCCGTTCTAAGCAAGTACCAAATCCATGCGTTCTCGAAAACTCGTATTCAGAGACGGAAAATCCCACCCATGACTTTAACTACAGAAGAATCACCAGGTTCGTTTTCATTTCCGTTAAACTTCGATGATGATGAAAATATTACTGGCAGATCTCCATCTTACTAGCCAATTGGGGTGAAAAAATCCAAAATGAAAAGAAAAAGTGATGATCAAACATCACTTATCATCAACACCATAGAAGAAAGTAATAAACAACTTTTAGAGCAAACAAAGAAGACAAGTGCACAAAGGGAACACCACTTGTAAATTCAAAATAAGAACTATGCATTGAAAGAAATTAAGAAAGAAGACAAATTTTTATTTCAAGCCTTTAGTTTTATACCAGATCCGAATCTTCATACGTATATGCAAGTAGCCCTATCAAGCAGGTCAAACCCGCGACCCGCCCTGCAGCGGGTTATACTAATTTTTGACCCACATCAACCCGCAATCCGCAAATTTTTAAATAAAAATAATTGATCCGCATCCACTCCGCTTAATTTTCGGATACCCGTTGGTAACCCGCAAACATTTAAATATTAATAAAATAAATAATTTTTTTATAATTTCAGTAAAATAATAATTATTAATAAAAATTTAGTATTAAAAAAATATAATTTCCTAATTTAAAAAAAATAAAAAAAATTGGATAAATATATATATATATATATTTGTCCAATTTTTTAATATATATTTATTTTATTATATTTTTTAAATTTGACTACTAAAATTTAAAAAATACTAAATTTTTTTATTTTTTTATTTTTATTTTAAATGCGAGATCCGCAAATCCGCTTCACAAAATATGACTACCCGCATATGTTGTGCTGCTGGTTTAACACGCAGAACCTGCGGATTATGACTCAAATGGACATGCCTTTATGTAAGCTGAACAAGCACAGATTTTTTATTTAAATGCGGGTATCCGCAAATTTGCTTCACAAAATATGACGATCCGCACTTGATCCACGATGGGTCTAATGGGCGGGACTTGCGGATTATGACTCAAATTAACAGGCCTATATGCAAGCTGAACAAGAACGGATTTTACAAAAGCGGATTAATCAACGACAAAATCAAGAAGCTTTTCAGTCATCTATTTTATTTGAAAATATTTTAATGATCTTGGTGGATCCGGAAGTGGTTTACCAAAATTTTAAATTACTAGTTTTTGCTATGTTTAATTTTCTTCATAATATTTATTTTGCTATTTTTTGCTATGCTATGAGTACTCTTTAATCTTTGTTTTTTTTTTAATGTTATCATTAGTTATATTATTATGTATTTTTCTAATTTAACAACACAAAAGCTCAGTGTACTCCAAACAAAGAAACAAAACACTCAACATAACTCAATTCTCGTGACACCTTTCATTTGTGTGACATGTATAGGGGTCACTTAGTATCACCAGCTTTAACGTTGGAATAATCAACAAATAAATTAAAACACTGCCAATTCTTTTATTTAAAGAGCTACAAAACGTCTGTGTATGTTGTTGTACTCAAGTCAGTTTTTATAATTTTATTTAAGTACAAAATATAAAATGATTAAATCTAAAAGATTGATTTGTAAATAAAAAAGCTCACCTCCAAAATGAAGGATAAAATGAAGATTTCTAAATATGGAAGAAAATATGGGGATTTCCATTTAGGAGGTGGAAATGGAAGAGGACTGTAAATGATTTTTCTCCGAAATGGAGTTTTAAAGTAAAAGTGGAGATGGGTTGGAGATGCCAGGCAAAATCTTTAACCATAGAAAAAGTTAAAATATCAGCAAATATTAGATAACAGTATCTCAAGATCATCAAATAAAAATCTCCATGACTACTTGAATACTTTGGAATCTTTTCAACACCAAAGAACCAAACTTTGATTAAACCTCAAATAGAGAAGAAAATATGGTTAAAAAGGTATAAAAAACCCAAAAGTGAAAAATGGTTAGAAACCAATTAATCTCTACGACTCTGCAAAGAATCCTCAAGATCAAGATCAACCCCAACACGATTCCGAATCGATGCATTCGCGTGACAGGAAGAAGCCAAGTAAGAAGAAGAAGAAGAGCATGAAGAAGTCGTCATCTTCAACTTCTTCTCCAGTTCTTTAAACCTCTCAACATCAAACTTACGACTCTTAAGCAACTTCCTCTGCCTAGAAAGAAACAGTCTTTTCATGAAATCTTGATATGTAGGGTCTCTTGAAGTCATCAAGAAATAAGCATAACCCACAATAATCCCAGTAGCTGTAGTGAAAAACGTTATTGGTTCCATAACATCCCATGAAAATTCCCAAAACGTTAGTCTAAAGAAAAGTCCAATTTGAACTACAGAGTAACCAAGACCACACCATAGAATCTTCCTCACTTGTTTATGAGCTAACACATCAATCTCTTCTTTCATACACCTCAACTTATCAAACTCATCTCTAACTGGATCATCTTCTGAATTAAGACCTAAAGGCACTGCTCTTCTAATCAAATCCACAACCTACAAAAAAAATCAGATTTTTAAAAAACAGAGCTTTATTTTTTTTAAAGATTACAGATTTTTTTCTCAATACCTTATCTGGATGAAGATAAACTTTATCACGAAAAATCAAGATCACACCAGCATCATCAAGAACACGAGCAAAAGCATGAGCTTCATCAAGAGATCTAGCGATACCCAAACCTTGAGAAGCTTCAATAAGTGTAGAATAAGAAACCATTTCTTTATCTCCCATACCAATAAGTTTCTTCTTCATCTCTTCAACATTCACTAATCTCATTAGCTTCTTAGCTTCCGTTACAGTTATCTCCTCCTCTTTCGTTGGCTCTGTGGTAAGACATCTACAACCACCACTGAGTAATGACCTTACCGGAGAAGCTTTATTCATAGAGGACATAGCCGTACGTCTCATCATCATACCCATCACTGACCACATCATCTCAAAATCGATTTTTTATTGTGACCCTTATGAAATCAGATCTGAATATTTTTGGGGTTTGAAGAAGAATGATTAATAAGGTTGAGATTTGATTTTGACGCGGTGAGCAAAGAGAGTCAAAAGCAGTAATGCGTTGCAATAGGAGGAAGATGAAGAAGATGATGTGTAATGGCTTTAGTTTCTGGAATTAGAAAAGTTAGGTCGCCATTGTTGACAACTTGCCATGGCTTTTCGAAATCCCTAAATCCATTTTCTTCGTTTTTTTTGGGGTTCTCTTAAATACAATAAAGGAGAGGTTGGAGACGCACTTAGGGCTGGGGAAGAAATGAAAAATTGGAAAGGTAATAAAGTTTAGCTAAACCGAAGAAAATGGCAGATATATTTTTACTTTTTTCTAAAATCGAGCTTTATTTTTTCTTTTTCTTTTTTGCTAGTTAGATTTTTTACTTTTTACTCAAAAGTCAAAATCGAGCTTGATTTTGCCCTTTTTAGGATTTTTTTCCTCTTTGCTCTTTTTATATTTGTCATACAAAGAGAACGAATTTTATAAATACACTCGTTTTAAAATAAAATAAAAAAGGGAATTGATTTGGTTTGGTTTTAGCTAAACCGAAGAAATTATTCAATAGTCAAAATCGAGCTTCGTTTTGCCTTTTTGGAGGATCGATCCCTTTTCTGTCCTTTTATTTTGTTTGTCGTAGTACAAAGAAATGTGAGAAATGTGAACTTTCTCAAATTCTCTTTCATAAACACGTTTTGGACGAAATAAAACAAAAAAAAAAGGCAAGAAAGGTGAATTTATTAGGGAATATGAACTTGATTCGATTTTAGAAGGAGAAGCAATGACACTTTTCGAATTTTGTCTCTGATTGGATCATAGGTTGTAATGTCATTGCCGACATAAAAAAAATGTGGGGGTGAGAGACATTTGGTTGTGTTCGATTCACAGCTAGTAGGAGATAAGGGAATATGCAAGGAGACAAGGGAATAAGAAGCTGAACAGCTTATGAATGTTTAGTCGATTAGTGAGTATTTTTACTCAATCGTTATTCGGTTGATTTGTGGTAGAATTTATTAGAGCTTATTAGCTTGTTAGTAAATTAACGTACTTATACACTAATATAGGGAAATAAGTCATTTCATACTCCAACAATTACCATAAATCGAAATTAGACATAAACTTAAATGTTATGATGATTGTAAAATTCATACACTAAATATAAAAAAGTATGATTTATTCATAGAAATAAGATGATTGTACGTAAAAAATTTATGACGTGGATGACACGTCATAGTTAAAACCAAAACATGTCATCCACATCATATATACGTGTATCTTTTTAAAAACCTTTGAGAAGAAAAAAAAAGTTTCTTGAAACGAAGATCTAGTTTTAAGAGATGAAAAAAAAACAAATACATTAAAATTTATCAAATTATTATAAAAGTCAACTATATGAGACTTCTCATATTGTCAAAAATATATGCGAACACATGTTATGCATTGTACGTATAATATTATTTTATGTAGAGCCTATCATCACTATGTTCGCATAGTAACTTATTTTTCACTTTTATATAAACGAATGAAATCGTTTGATTGTAAACACAACTCAAACATAAGACATTTGTTATAGCAAAGGATTCCTTTCCCTCTCTATTTTCTTTCTATCAGTATCCCGATAACTTTATGGGTATAAATCTTTTTCTTTATTTATATTTATCGTCATGATAAATTTTCAATCTTTTTATAACATGTTATCAGCATGATCACTCTATGATTATGCTAAATATTTTTAACATAAATTATATTGTATAACATATTATATGTTGCCTCCATAAAAATATATTATTTTGTAGTGGTTGTTTAATGCACCACTATTCATTTACTTTTACTGTAGGCGGTTTTCAACTCAGTATTAATTTAATGTTCTTATGTCATGGTTGTTTAATCCACCATAACTATATATTCACTGGATGGCTAAGGGCCGAATATTTTATTTTATTTATTGTTCTGACTTGACTGACTCTGTCACCATATATTATCACTGTTAAAATTTTTATGTTATTATATAATGGAGGCTTGGCCACCAGTATATAAATTTTTATATGAAAATTGGTAATTTAAGTGACTGATCATTAAAGTTTTTCAGATTTTGTTTTTTAATCTTTATCACCAACGGTCACAAAGAAAATTTTTCAAAATTTATTTACTTTTTAAATGGCTATGAACAGTAATTTTAATTTATAAATTCACTTATTTTCACTCATTCATTTCATCCAAATATTTCATCTCCCTTCAAATATTTCTCCAAGAAAAAAAATCGATTTAGTTTGCATCTTGAAGAATGTTTCGCTTGCTTTTAGTTCTTTGTTTATTTATAATTCTTGCTTGTATTTATGGTCTGTTCGTTGGGGAATTTACTCACGCAGAGTTCACCATAAGCATCGGTTTACAGTTTTACGCAATCATATTTTTTGTAATCGCTTGCATTATTAATATTAACGGTTTATTTTAAATATGTAATATCATCTTATTAATGAAATACTTTTTCAGTTTTGTGTTTAGAAAATCATATGGCAAACATAGAGAAACTCAAGTTTCTAGCTTTACAAATAACTGGCGCAAATTATATCGCATGGACAACTAATGCGGAGCTTTATCTAGAAATGGAAAAAATATCCGAAACAATAAAAGAGAAAAAAGCTTTGTCTCCTCTTGAGAATGTGAAATCAACAATCTTTCTCAGAAAACATCTTGATGAAAATCTGACGCATGATTATGCGCATGTAAAAGATCCTGCGGATTTGTGGAAAGCACTAAAAGAAATGTTTGATAGCCAAAAGGCAATAACGCTTCCACATGCCATAGATGAATGGAATAATCTAAGATTCTATGAGTTTAAAAGGTTGAGTTTTACAATTCCGCAGTGCTGAGAATAGTGGCTCAATTGGAATATTGTGGAAAGCCGGTTAGTAAAGCAGAAATGCTTCATAAACTTTCCTTACTTTCCACAAAAACCACAATGTGTTGCAAGAGCAATACAGAAATTGCAGATACAAAAGATTTTATCAAGCATTCAACGATTATTGTATGGTATTTGGAATTGAAGTTAAGCATCATGTAGCCTATGTTTATATACAAAATGGTTTGGCTGAATCATTAATTAAATGTCTGCAACTAATTGCAAGACCATTGATCATGAGATCAAAGGTTTCACCTTCTATATGGGTACATGTTATTTTGCATGCAGGATCACTCACTGAAATAAGACCAAGTGCATATCATAAGTATTCTCCATTACAATTGGCATTTGGTCGAGAACCAAATATTTCTCATCTAAGAATTTTGGTTGTGCCGTGTACGTGCCTATACCACCACCACAACGTACAAAGATGGGACCACAAAGAAGGTTGAGAATATATGTTAGTTGTGATTCTCCATCAATTATATGATACCTAGAACCATAGACTGGAGATGTCTTTACATCACGTTTTGCCGATTTTCATTTTGACGAAAAAGTATTTGTAGTTCTAGGGGGAGAAAATAAACAAGTATAGAAGGAAATCAAATGATGCAGATACCAATACGGTAACTAACTCTCACATAGCAGTTGCAAATGCCCCTGCACGAATTGAAATCCCCAAAGAAATTAGAGGTGCAGAGGATAAACAAGAGTTTAGGACACGCTTAAAGCATGTAGACCCGTTGGTTCTAAGGATAAAAGTTTTAGAAAGAAAAAGGAAGCTGAAAAGCATAATACATCCGACATAGTAGAAAATATTTCAGAAGAAATGAATCATGAGGGCAATAATGATGTAGAAAATCAATCTGAAGAGAATCATAAAATTTCCATTAACTATATTCATAATCAAAAGATATGGAAATGAAATGAAATAGATGACGTTGATGATGTTTTCATATATTGTATCAAAGGAGATATATGAGAAAAACGATGATCCATAACCAAAGTCTGTATATGTATGTCAAAAAGACACGACTGGATGAAATGGAAAGATGTAATACAAGTTGAACTTGATTCGCTTAATAAACGAAATGTATTTTGTCCCATTACAATCACACCCAAAGATGTAAAATATGTTGGATACAAGTGGGTATTCGTTCGGAATTGAAAAAACGAAATGAGAAAAACAAGATTATGATATATAAAGCTCGCCTTATGGCTCAAAGATTTTCTCAAAGACTAAGAATTGATTGAGGAAACATATTCTCCTATTAAAGATGCAATTACATTTAGATTCTTGATGAGTCTAGCGGCTAATGAAAATCTAGAGATGTGTCTCATGGATGTTGTTACAACATATTTATATGGAACATTAGATACCTGAGAATTCCCGATGGGTTTAAGATGCCAGAAGCATTAAAATATAAACTCAAAGAGTTTTGTGCAATTAGATTGCAGAGATCATTATATGGGCTAAAACAATCTGGACGTATGTGGAACAATCGTCTCAGTGAACATTTAACAAAACAAGGATATGTAAACGATCCTCTATGCTCATGTGTTTTCATCAAGAAAAAACATCTAAATTTGTGATTATGGTGGTGAATGTTGATGATCTAAACATAATAGGATCTCAAGAGGAAATACAAAAAGCTGCATAATATTTGAAAGGAGAATTTGAGATGAAAGATCTTAGACAGACAAAGTATTGTCTTGGTTTGCAAATTGAGCATTCCCAAAAGAGTATATTTGTCCATCAATCCACATCTACCAAAAGGTTATTAAAACGTTTTAACATGGATAAAACAACTTCTCTTAGTACTCCAATGGTCGTTACATCACTTAAGGTTGAAAATGATCATTTTCGACCAGCATAGGAGAATGAAGAGATACTTGTTCCTGAAGCACCATATCTATGTGCAATCGGAGCTCTTATGTATCTTACAAATTGCACTCGGCCTAATATCTCATTTTCTGTTAATCTTTTGGCCAGATTTAGTTTTTCTCCCACACGAAGACATTGGAATGGAATTAAACATGTCTTTCGCTACCTTCAAAGAACTACTGATTTAGGATTATTTTATTCTAAAAATTCAAATGGTCAAATGATCAGTTTTGCAGATGTAGGATATTTATCAGATCCACACAAGGCCCAATCACAAATAGGATACATATTCACGATCGGAGACACTGTTATATCTTGGTGTTCTCAGAATCAAACGCTCGTGGCAACTTCTTCAAATCATGCTGAACTCAACACGCTCCATGAAGCAAGTAGAGAATGCATATGATTAAGGTCAATAAGCCAACCCATCCGATCAAGCAGTGGGATCCACTTTAACATGGAGCCAACAATCTTATATGAAGATAATGCTACATGTGTCGCTCAAACAAATGAAGGATATACCAAAAGTGACAGAACCAAACATATTCCTCCAAAACTCTTTTCATACACTAAGAAACTCGAGAAGGCTAAAGCCATTGAAGTCAAGTATGTTTGATCATGTGTAATGCTGCAGATTTTTTTACGAAGTCACTACCTACCACTATGTTCAAGAAACATGTCCATAATATTGGAATGCGTCATCAACGAGATTTACAAGATGACACATGATCATTCGAGGGGAAGCTTGCGCAGCTGTACTCTTTTTACCTTACTATGGTCATTTCCATTGGAGTTTCTTAAAAAGCTTTTTAAGGGGGAGTGCTATAAAAGTCAACAATGTGAGACTTCTCATATTGTCAAAAATATACTTGAACACATGTTATGCATTGTGTGTATAATATTATTTTATGTGGAACCCACCTTCACTATGTTCGTACAGTAACTTACTTTTTTACTTCTATATAAACGAATGAAATTGTTCGATTGTAAACACAACTCAAGCATAAGACATTTGTTATAGCAAAGCATTCCTTTCTCTCTCTATTTCTTTTCTATCAGTATCTCGATAGTTTCACGGGTATAAATTTTTGTCTTTATTTATATTTACCGTCATGATAAATTGTCATTCTTTTTATAACAAAAATAAGTTAATCGAGTCATCACCACCATTGGTTCTTCTCATCACCATGGGCGGACCCACGTTATTGGACCCTATACAGCTGCACTACCCAAAATATATAAAAATATTTTTATAACACTATTCAACATTATTAAAATAGCTGATTTTGTAAGCATACACCACCTAGAAATGAGAGGTCAACACTTCAATCCTCCTCCAAGCCATTTTGCACTACTACTTTTTCCCCTAGGTCCGCCCATGCTCATCATTAGTTGTTAGAATGCTCGACTTCGCGCAAGTATCTAAACACGAACTAAACACAATATATAGTCGAGAAAAAAAATTCTTAAATAGTTATTCTAATCGTATTTCAGATGAAAGTCAATAATATATAACCATTATTATGCGCTTTCAGGTGAAAGTTTCTAAGAAACTAGTAACTATCTATTCTTAAGTATGAAAACGGATGAAACATATATGGTTCGGTGGTGATTTTCCGACTATCAATCCAACCATGACACATGATTAAACTTTGTTCGAAATACGTTTGAACAAGTCGATAAAATATTTAGTTTACCAAAAAATTCATTGTGTATTAAACTCTCAAGGTTTCAATTCTGATAATAGTCTCTTAAGCTAAATCTCATGAGTCACTTGAAAAACTTTTTGGCATGTTAAAGTTAACAATAACAAAACATTTAATACACTCAAGAACGTATCTGAACAGAACAGAGAAGTTAAAACAATGGTCTAGAAGCCCCATTTTTGTGGGGCCCCGATTAAAAAAATTATATGTATAAATATAATTTTTATTATATATCTATATATTCTGTACAATAATAAAGTTTAATTGTATAATTACCCTTAAATTTTCTTTCTTAGAAAGAAAAACAAAAAGATAACGATGTGAAAAAAAATTTCAATTTTGTGTTTGATTACGCTTGTTAGGGGCTCATTTTTTGTTTTATTTAGTCGCTCAGAACCGGCTCTGAATACACTCAATACAAATTATGGAACAACTTGAGCATTATAACATTTAGACAGGGGCGGACGTATGAAGAAAGGTACATAGGCACGTGCCTCACACTCATTTTTTACAAGGCCTAAAAATAATATAAATCAAAGGTACTAAAAATAAAAATATAGTTAATAAACAAATATACATAATTTAAAACATCTTTAACCTAAATAAGGAATTTTATCTTCTCATTATCAAAAACCAAAAACTGTGTCGTCCTCTTCTTCCTGTCTTCACGTCTTCATCAAATTCATCATTCTAAATTTTAAAGTTGCAGCAAGTTTATTAAGCACATGGCAAGCAACACTATAAGTTAATTATTTTCAATTAGTTTATATTATTGTTAAATTTAAATGTTGATTATTGCTAAATAAGTTTTCTCAAAATCAATTCCTAATAATTGTGTTGAATACTTGAATTACTTGTTTAGCTTGGGAATAATTCACACTCTTATATAATTTGTATTTTTACTAGGTACCTATAGACAAAATCTTTAAAAGAAAAATTGTATCGACGACATCTCAAAATGATTTGGAGAATTTACCTTGGGATCCTGCAGATATGAAAAAAATATTGGAATATCATCCTAACGAAACAGATGAGGTAATACATAGGTATCTGGAGAAAGGTCCTTGTCAACCTCGCGGTCATGTTTTTCCTAAAACACCATCAGGAGATAAAATGAGACAATTTAATCCAGATTGGTTTGATATCTATGGCATTTGGTTAGAATATAGTGTGAAAAAGACAAGTTTTTTGTTTGTTTTGCTACTTTTTAGAGATTACACTGAAAATAAAGGTGGAAGTGATGTGTTTGTTACAACAGCCTTCAATACTTGGAAAAGTCCTAAAACAATCGGTGACATTGTGGGAGAGGTGAATAGCTTTCACAATAATGCATTGAAAGAGCTGATTGTCTGAAAAGACCAAGTTAATCAATTGTTCTTGCTTTTTATAAAAGATCAGATTAAATGCTTCAATTGATTCTTGTAGATATTTACTACGATAAGTATTGCCTTTTCAAGGTCATGATGAATCGGTGGGATCAACTAATAGAGAAAATTTTTTGGAGCTTTGATATATACTGCAGTTGTTTTAGAGAATGCTCCAAAAAATAATCAAATGGTGTCTCCCACAATTCAAAAAAATTTAGTGCATTGCTTTACAGAGGAAGTTATTGAATCTATTATTCAAGAAGTTGATCATGATGTGTTTTGCTTGTTAGTGGATGAATCTGCAAATGTTTCTGATAAAGAACAAATGCCAGTGGTTTTTTTAGCTTTGTTGATAAAGATGGGATTATCAAAGAAAGATTCATTGGTCTTATTCATGTTCACGAAACATCTTCTTTATCTCTAAAATGTGATGTTGATTCTTTGTTTGCTAAACGTGGATTGAGTATGAAAAAATTAGGAGGAAAAGCTTACGATGGAGCAAGTAATATGAAGGGCGAATTCAATAGGTTGAGATCTCTGATTTTGAAAGAAAATAGTTCTGCATAGTATGTCCACTGTTTCGCTCATCAACTTCAATTAGTTGTCGTGGCAGTTGTTAAAAAACATTTTGAAGTGGGGAAAATTTTTGATATGATTTCTGTCTTACTCAATGTGGTTGGAGCTTCTTGTAGAGAAACAGTAAAATTCATGAAGACCATTGTAAGAGAATTGAGGAAGGGATCAATCAAGGTGAGATCAAGACAGGAAAAAGATTAAATCTGGAGCTTGCACTTCAAAGACTCGGTAATACTCGTTGGAGTTCTCATTACACAATATTATTACGCTTGGTTGATTTATATGCTTCCATAATCAAAATGCTTGAGTATATTCAAAGTGAAGGGACGGATAGTACCAAAAGGTGCCAAGCTAATGGCCTTCTCCAATACTTTGACACATTTGACTTTGTGTTCTACTTACAGTTGATGTTGCTTCTTTTTGAGCTCACAAATAACTTATCACATGCTCTACAAAGGAAAGACCAAGACATTTTGAATGCTATATCTCTTGTGAAGTCCACCAAACAAATATTGTGCAAGCTAAGAGATAGTGGATGGAATTCTTTTATTGGTAAAGTTTCTTCCTTTAGTGCAAAACATAACACTGAGTTGGTCACTATGGAAGAAGAATTTGTCAATTCAAGGAAGCCAAGAAAAAAAAAGCAATGTTACCAACTTGCATCATTATTAAGTGGATTGCTTTTACACTGTTTTGGATATGCAAATTCAAGAGTTCTAGGATCGTTTTGATGAGGTAAAAACTGAATTACTTGGTTGCATTGCATCTTTGAGCCCTACTGATTCATTTCGTGAGTTTGATCAATTGAAAGTTGTGAAATTGTCTAAGTTTTATCTACAAGATTTTAGTCATGTCGAGCGGATATCTCTTGAGCATCAACTTGGTATTTATATCGATAATATTCGAGAAGATGAAAGATTTGAAAATTTGAAGAGTTTTGGTGATCTTGCATGTGTGAAGGCTACCGTTACAGTTGAAAGATGCTTCTCTGCGATGAATATTGTGAAGTCTACATTACGCAATCGAATAAGTGATTAATTTCTAAATGATTGTCTAGTTTGTTTTGTTGAAAAAGAATTATTTGATAAAGTGAGGAATGAAATAGTGATGAAAAAGTTCTAAGAGCGTAAGATGCATTTATATGATATTTTTTTTTAACTTTGTTTTCATATACGTACTATATTTTCTTTGATTTTTTTTTTAAATATTATTATATCTGGGATTAAAAATCGTTCTGGATCCACCCTTGCATTCAGAATACCTTCTTTTGACCATAAGAACATGTCCACTCATAATATATCTCCATGGATATCTCATAACTGCAAAAACAATTTTTTTTATCTTTTATGTATCTCAAAAAATGAGAAACTCACCCAAGCGCATCAACCAAAGCAGATCCGACCCGTCTCTATATTCGGGTCCTCTTGTGAAAAACTTCTTTAATTTTGTCTTTATTTGATTTAAATAATACTATTTTTTTTTTCAAGAGTCTTTAGTCGATTTTGAATTGATGCAAAACCAGAAACGAGATCTGACTTCTACTTCTACAATCGGAAACAAATTTAGAAAAAGCTCCGATGAAGAAGATGCATCGTAGCTTCCCAGTGGCTCTCTTACTTGCACCTCTCATTTTCTTACTGTCGCCGGAGCTAATTCCGATATGTGAAGCCGTGTGGCTTAACATACCTCATACCGGATCAAAGTGCGTCTCAGAAGAAATCCAAACCAACGTCGTCGTTTTAGCTGATTACATCGTCATTCCCGATGAACACTCAATCTTCTCTACTGTCTCCGTTAAGGTAAGTATTTCAAGATTCCAACTATTAGATTTTGAATCTGGAACTGTATGTGCTTCGATTCAATTGCATGTTCTTAGTTATGTGAGATGCCATTAGTTTCTAAAAATTGATCTTATCTCAGATTGAATTTGGTAAAGTATTAATTGAATTGAAGCTCGATGCAAGTTTACTGTGATTAGCTAAAGATTTTGAACTCGCTGAGCATCTCATTTTCATGGAGTCAAACTAAAAGCCATCATAAGTAGTTGATTCATAGAACAAGAGATCTTTATGTAGTTTACTCCGTTCTGTATCTTAAGCATTTAGAGATGTTATTGAATTAGAAGAGAAGATGAGCTTAAGTGTACATTTAAGGAAGTGTAATCAGAAAATATATTTTTTTGAAGAGATGATTTTTTTTTTTTTTTGATTATTGATTATTGGTTTTAAACAACGCATGACGCACCAAAGCAAACAAGGTCTGAGCTTTGTGCCATGCGTCATGGTTATATTTCATCTTAATCTCAATCTTTTATGTTTTATTAGTTATATGGTAGCTATTGACTCTTCTGGCTACCACATAGTTTGATAGATTGTTGTCGTAAGTTTACTCGAATGTGTGTATGTTTACATATTTCTAGTAATGACTATACGTTTGTGAGCGTTTTACATCAACATATTTCTCGAGTCAATAGGTTGATCTGTTAAGGAAGTGTGATCAAGAGTAAAAATGTTTGGAACTGATGATTAAGTTACGACCTCAAGTTCTTAATTTGCTTGTAAAGATGAAAATATTCTTCTGTCTTGTTAAGTTACTAGTATAGTCGTTATATCTCATCTAAATCCCACTCTTTTATGCTATATTAGTTTGATGGTTGCCATTGACTCTTCTGGCTACCACATAGTTTGATAGATTGTTGTCGTAAGTTTACTCGAATGTGTGTATGTTTACATATTTCTAGTAATGACTATACGTTTGTGAGCGTTTTACATCAACATATTTCTCGAGTCAATAGGTTGATCTGTTAAGGAAGTGTGATCAAGAGTAAAAATGTTTGGAACTGATGATTAAGTTACGGCCTCAAGTTCTTAATTTGCTTGTAAAGATGAAAATATTCTTCTATGTCTTGTTAAGTTACTATTATAGTCGTTATTATATCTCATCTAAATCCCACTCTTTTATGCCATTGACTCTTCTGGCTACCACATAGCATTTGTAGATAGATTGTTGTAGGGACATTTTTTTTTATCACATTTGTTATGCATATGTTTAATATGGTTTATGAGGAAGGTGCCAGAATTTCTATATTGTAATTGCAGGTTACATCACCCTATGGAAACGTTTTGCACCATAAGGAAAACGCAACAAATGGTCAATTTGCATTTACAACTCAAGAATCAGGAACTTACATGGCATGTTTTGAGGCGGAAGGCAAAAGTCATGATATTAGCGTCAACATTGACTGGAAAACTGGAATCGCAGCCAAGGATTGGGACTCCATTGCTAAAAAAGAGAAGATTGAGGTCAGCTCTCTCCACATTTGATATTTCCATGATAAATCTTACAGTTTAGACTAGTCTCTCTAAGAGTAGATTATGCAATGAAAGAGCTTTAAACTTAGTCTGTACGTAACAGCTGATTGATTATGCCTTTGATCGTAGGGTGTAGAACTGGAGCTTACGAAACTTGATGCTGTAGTTGAGGCCATCCATGAAAGTCTACTTTACCTCAGAAACAGGTAAAAAAAAGCTTAATTAACTGTTACATTGTTTGAAGATCTTGAAAAGAAAAAAAGAAAAAAAAACGTTCTTTCTTTTTTCACAGAGAAGCAGAGATGAGGATTGTGAGTGAAAAGACAAACTCGAGAGTCGCATGGTACAGTATAATGTCACTGAGCATATGCATTGTGGTCTCAGGTCTACAGATTTTGTACTTGAAGCAATACTTTGAAAGGAAGAAGCTTATTTAAGATCATTGATACTTTCTTGTTGAAGAATTTATTCTGAGTTTGTTTCTTTTAAGCCTCTCTTTTGAACTACTAGTGTAAATTTTTGGTCACTCATTTACCTTGTATAATTTATAACTAGACTCTATTATAGGTATCTGAACGAAATTTCTCTTGGTAAAAATAACCGAAATTCTTCATTATTTAGATTAGTAATGGCTTCTTCTTCTTTTTCTCTTTTACCTCTTTCATCTCCTTCATCTTCTTTGTATGAAAACTGGGAACACGATGTCTTTCCAAGCTTCCACGGGCCAGATGTACGCAAATCTTTTCTCAGTCACGTTCTGAAGGAGTTCAGAAGCAGAGGAATCAACCTGTTCATCGATAACGAGATCACGAGAGGAAAATCCATAAACTTATACGGGTGATCAGAGTATCTAAGATTGCGATTGTCTTGCTCTCCAAGAATTACGCTTCTTCGTCGAGGTGTCTTGACGAATTGGTGGAGATCATGAAGAGAGAGTTGGATCAAACGGTGATCACCATTTTCTATGAAGTAGATCCAACTGTTGTAAAGAAGCAGACATGAGATTTTGGGAAGGTCTTTAAAAAAACTTGTAAAGGTAAAACAAAGGAGAAGATTGAGACATGGAGAAAAGCTTTGGAGGACGTGTCCACAATAGCCGGTTACCATTCAAGAAACTGGTTTGTCCTCTTCATTTCCACTTTCTTTTGATATTTCTAACACATCAAGCTATAAATGCAGCAAAGAAAGTTGTAAATTTTGAACGTGGATGTGATTTCTTAGTGATTATTTATTAACATGATGTATAAATTGATCTCCTTCTTTGTTAGGGTTGATGAAGCAGCGATGATCGAAAACATCGCTAATGATATTTCGAAAAGGCTTAATCATTTGACACCATCACGTGATTTTGACCACTTAATTGGGATGGAAGCTCATATGGAAAGGATGAAACCGTTCTTACGCTTTGATTTGGATGAAGTGAGGATGATTGGGTTCTGGGATCCACCTGGGATTGGGAAGACCACCATTGCCAAGTTTCTGTTTAACCTAGTCTCAAAGAGTTTTCACAATAGTGCAATCATGGTGAATATCAAAGGAAGCTATCCAAGACCTTATCTTGATGAGCACAGTACACAATTACAACTACAGAGTCGAATGTTGTCTATGGTGATCAACCAGAATGATATTGTGATTCATCATTTAGGAATTTCTCAAGAGCGGTTGCGAGAAAATAAAGTGTTTCTCGTTCTTGATGATGTGGATCATAAAATACAACTAGATGCCTTGGCCAAAGATGTTCAATGGTTTGGTCCTGGAAGTCGGATTATCATCATGTCACCAGAAATTGAGAAAACTTGATAAGTCATGTCAGCAATTGATCTACAGTAGAACCTCTATAAATTAATACTCGATAAATTAATAAATTATTCTAGTCCCGAGTTAGGCCGGTGTAATAATTGACACATTTCAATAAGATAATAAGATAATAATTTTTTTAAAACCTCTATGTAAATATATGATCCCATTAATAACATAAATTAATAATCATATAACCATAAAAATATAAATATATATATATAACTAAGACAATTTAGTGAAATATGACTCTAGTGTTTTTGTTTATTCATAAACTTGCATTCTTGTTGGAGCTCATCTCTGATATTTCTAACTGCATCAAAAACTTCTGGTGTTAACTTCTCGAACTGCATCCAAAACTTGTGTAGAGTTCTAGATGCGAAAATTGCTTCTTTACGTGTAACTGCTTCTAAAGGTCCAACATTATCGTTTTCAACTTCATCATCATTAAGGATAGAAGCCACAATTTCTTCTAAACTCTGAACTTCTGAGCATGTATCGTTCTCACCTAGATAGTTCAGTAGACTATTAGCATCCATTTTGTTGCGATAGCCGAGATTACTAATCACCACATCGAGTTCATGAGCGTCAATTTCACAAGTCGCTCCATCCGGATTTTTTGATGCGACATCTTCTGAACGAATTTTGCAGTGTCGGAAAGAGTTTACTACTGTGTTCTGCTGTACATTAACTGTCCAAGCTGAGACTGCAAAGTTTATTGCATCTAAAACATTGATCTTACTTGGATCAGATTGTCCCAGCTCGTATCCCTCTAAAATTTGACGGTAAAATCACTTTCGATAGTGCATCTTAAAAGCTCTTATTATTCCAGAATCACAAGTTGAATTTTTGATGTCATGTTAGGTGGCAAGAAGAACAACTCGATATTTTGTAACCCTTCAATATTTTTAAGATGTGCTGGACAATTATCTACCACAAACAAAAATCTTCTTATCAAACCAACGAATATATTCTTCAAAAATCACACTTGTCATCCAAGCTCTTTTATTGTAACGGTACTCACAATTTAAATTAGTCATGTTGACATTTTTGAAACAACGTGGTTTTGCATATTTTCCAATAATCCATAAAGAAATTTTTTTAGAGCCATCTGCATTGTAGCAAATAACAACTGTTAGCCTTTCTTTGTCTTTTTTTTTTCTTTCAAGTTACTTCGTAGCAAGAGAATGATCAGCTTGTAACATGTAAAACAAACCACTTTCATCCATATTAAAAACATATTTCTTAGGGAATTGATCTATTTTTTCTCTTATAAGCTCCAGTTTCTTTTCCATGTCCCTTATAAGCTCCAGTTTCTTTTCCATGTCCCTTATAAGCTCCAGTTTCTTTTCCATGTCATATGTATCAACTGAACCACTCTCTCCAAAACGACGAAAAGACTTAATACCATGTTGTGACTTAAATTTTTCAAGCCAGCCTTGAAAAAATTGATGCTCAGAATCTTCTTGCGGGTATACAAGTTTCATTGTCTCTTTTGCCTTCTGCAATATTAGATCTCCACTCATGTTCACACGATTTTGGTATTGGAGAAACCACTCAAAAACAACTTTTTCCATATCAAAAAATTTTGCTGGCTTGTCTCGCTTAGTTTTTCCATATTCACCGGAACATTTAAGTGTGTTTGATATTGTACCTTGACTAATTTTTAATTGAAACTTCTTTTCAACCCACAATTGTAAATCTTTTTGAGTGCATGTTGGATGATCTTTCTTGTACTCACATAATTCTTTGCGTATTTGATCCGTCATTGTTAATTTTGGAACACCTTTAAGATGAGAAGCCATTGAATGTGAGTTTTAGATGAACAACAACTTAGGTAAAGAAACCAACTCTTTTTAGTTTACTCAATTAAAAAGAAGAATATGAATAGCAAACTTAGGTTACGTGAGTTTTTATACTAAGTAAACACCAAAACAAAATAGAAAATTGAAAGAAAAAATATCCTAAGACTATAAAGAAATGAAAAATAAAATAAAATAATATGTAAATTATAAAGTATAAGGAATTTTAGGTAAAAACAAATTTAGAAAAATGTAAATTTTGTCTTATTTTAAATATATTTTTATATAAATTATAAAATTCGAAAAATCTCTCTCTATAAATTAATAATACTCTCTCTAAATTAATAAAATCTTTCGCTCCCAATATTATTAATTTATAGAGGTTCTACTGTATGTGCCATATTTTTTTTATTGAAAATCTGAAACTACATTTCATTTTTTAAAAATTAAAAACTATTTTAAATTCGTTGGCAATATACCAATATAATATCTCCTGTGAGAACAACAAGGGGATTCAAACCCTGGGCGCGTATTCTGGACGCGAACAGTGTACCACTAACCTACCATGTTTTTTTTGTTATCATATATATATATATATAATCTTATTTGGTTGATTTTTAACATCATTAAGGGTATAATTATCATTTCACAGATATGTGACATTTTTGATTAGATCTTTTCAATTTATGGCATTTAAGCCTCTCGCTCGTTTTAAGCTTGGAAGTGTTTTTTTTATGAGTTCAAATGCTAAGTGTATCAACCTAATGGTGTATTATGTCTTTCTGTACAGTTGCTTCAAAACCTCAAGTGGATGTATTTAGAAAATTCTATGAAATTGAAAGAGCTTCCTAATCTCTCAAAGGCAACTAATCTCGAAATATTAAATCTCTGTGGATGCTCAAGTTTGGTGGAGCTCCATTCCTCTATTGGGAACCTTCATAAATTGGACGATTTAGATTTGCGACGGTGTTCAAAGCTAAAGACTCTTCCGATCAACTTGGAGTCTCTCAATGTTCTTGATCTCACTGGTTGCTTGTCGTTAAAAAGATTTCCTGAGATTTCCACAAACATCAAAGTTCTCAGGCTCATTGGAACCTCAATCAAAGAAGTGCCTTTGTCAATCTGTTCATGGTCACCTCTTGATTATTTGCGTATGCCATACAGTGAAAACCTCAAGGTCCAAGATGCTCCGTCTATTCATAACAGCATCACAGAGCTTGGTCCATGGGTAAAGGGATTATCTAATCTTACGGAATTTGTATTAAAGGGAATGAAGAATCTGGTATCACTCCCGCAGCTTCCAGATTCCCTAATGTTACTAGATGCAGAAAATTTGTGTTTCCCTAGAGAAACTAGATTGCTCCTTTTGCAATCCAGATATTTGTCTCAACTTTGGAAACTGCTTCAAACTAAATGAAGAAGCAAGAGATCTCATCATCCAGATATCAACTCGTGACTATGTGCTCTTACCCGGTGGAGAAGTGCCTGACTGCTTCACTTACAAAGCTTATGGGAGTTCCGTAACAGTGATGTTAAATCAAAAGCCTCGTCGTACACCAACAAAATTTAAGGCTTGCATCTTGTTTGTTAACAAGGATGAAACTCGATTTCCTGGCCAGGCACATATTAGTGTGTCTTGCTGCACTTCCAAGCAAATTGCTCTCACTACTCGCACCCTACATCCAATTTTGACGGAGCATCTATACATTTTCGATTTTGAAGCGAAGGAGCTGACTTCCACCAAGCTCGTTTTTAAGTTCCAGTACAAGGATCTCCCGGAAACCTGGGAGATAAAAGAATGCGGGATACTCCACCTCTTGGAGCATCATGTTGATAGCCACGACGAAGAGATCTGTGAAAGGAGCTTACAATGGCGTCGGATTTGATAAGTAACCGAGCAGTGTCCACTTCTGCGAATAGTCCCAACAGAACATCTTCGTAAGTACTCTGTCTTGTTTGGTGTTTGCGTTTCTTGTTCATAGCATCTTTCTTTTTTCCTTGTTTCCAATAAAATTTTACAATTTGCACATGACATCCCTCTGAAATAATAAGTTACAAATTACTTAAAAGTTAGTCTCTGTATGATATTTGATTTTGTCTTCAATGGAAGGGTCTAGAGCTGGAGCTTAAGAAACTTGATGCTGCAAACACTCAATTAACTGATGTATGTGCCCGCGTGTGTGTGTAAAAGTTAATAAGGCTGCATTTGTATAGCTTAAGATGATGACAACTTTTATAATTCTATAGTAAAAAGTATCATATCAATTAGACTAGCTTCATGAACCTCTCTACGCATTTAAATATCTTTAAGAGGCACGATACATTCTGAAGTTTGCACTGTGCTGGTTGATAAGGTTGAAGATGGGACTGGTGGTGTTCACAATTTGATTCTGCTTTGAATTAGAAGCAGATGTGATTTCCAACAACCTTTTCTTTGAGCTCGAAGTTGGTGGCGACAAATGGGCTATAAAAGAATCTGTGGTATTCCAATTCTCTTAACTCTCTTCGGGTCCATGGACTTCATATTAGTGTTAAGAGAATTGATAGGTATTGATAGGATACTTTTAAAGAGGAACAAAAAAAATAACCATTAAAATTGATAGGTAGTCTAATTGATAGGATACTTTTTCTCTAGATCAAACTAAATATAGATAGTTGTTTTTTTACTAGCTAGTTTTAATTTGCCACCAGTTTTAATTTTTTTCGTTTTTGTAGTTCAAGTTTTGTACAAGATAACAATTAAATATATCTTCTAAACATTTTCTTGACACAATGCAGTATTTGTATTAGTTTATAGTTAGTTTAATTTGGATACCTTTTAAAATATTTTTAAACAACTTATTATTTTTAATACTATTTTATTTAGTTTGTTTTCTTTTAATTTCGAAAAGACATTAATTTATAACATTGTATGTAATATTTATTTTATAAAGTATTAAATAATTAAATAATAATCAATTTAAATTATGACCCCGTTAAAAATATTTTATGGATCCGTACATTGTCTGCATGTATATAGTGATGCATATTTTCTATGCATTCATCATCAAGCAAATAATTTCGTGTTCAGCATAAATCTAGACAGACTTTAGTGTAATGAAGTAAGAAAATGTTCAGACAAAGAAGAACGACAAGCACCAGCGCAGAAATTTAAAGATATATATATTCATTTCCATGACCTCCACACTATGTAGGATTGATACTAAACTTTAAGACATCGTTGTATCAGAGGTAACGTAATTTTAGAAACAAATATCTAAATAAAGTTTCTCTTCATTGAATGAAAATGAATGTACAATTGAGTTTATATACAATCAATGTGAGATAACTATAAATTAGTAAACCGACTAAACTGGTGATGAACCAACTATACCCTGCAACATCTATTAGCCTCCCTCAAGATGGAGCTTCATAAAGGTTTAGAAGTCACATCTTGGATACCAAAGTACGAAACTGAGACCTCACATGAAGAGTCTTCAAAAATCTCATCTCAACCTTTCCTCGCACAAGATGACAATCGTTTTCCACATGCTTTGTGCGCTCATGAAAGACATGATTATTTGCTATATGAAGAGCTGCAATATTATCACAGTAAAGAATGGCTGATTCACAAGTAGGAAATCAAAACTCCCTCATGATCTTAGCAATCCAAAGCAACTCTTTTGTACCGTAAGCCATTGATCTGTATTCAGCCTCTGCAGAACTACAAGAAATTGTGTCTTGTTTCTTTGATTTCCAAGAAACTAATGCATCGCCTATATACATAAAATAACCTGAGACAGATTGTCTTGTATCTGGGCATGAATTCCAATCAGAATCTGTGTATCCTTAGAGAGTAAGATCTGGATCAAAAGAATAGAATAAACCTTTGCCAATAGTCCCTTTGAGATATCTCAAGACCTTATGAGCTGCTTGAAGATGTATCTCTCTAGGAGCCGAAGAGAATTGACAAAGTTTCCCAACAGCAAAAGCAATGTCTGGTCTTGTAGTACAAAGGTAAAGAAGTTTACCAATTAGTCTTCTATAAATCTCTGCATCTGGAAGGAATAGAAGATAGTTTGCATCCAAGAAATCCTGTGTCAGCCAACAACTCCAAAACGTATTTTATTTGACAAATAGAAATGCCTTTTGAAGATTTGGCAACTTCCAGGCCAAGAAAATATTGTAGAGCACCAAGATTCCGCAGCTTGAACTTGGAACTAAGACCTTCCACCAACTGGGGAATCATACTATCATCACTACTGGCAATAATGATATCATCTACATACACCAATATGACTATAAAATTCCTATCAGTGAACTGGGTACACATGCTGGGATCACCATATTATTTATGAAATCCAATGAACAAATGGTTTAAGTCCATAAATGGATTTCTGTAACTTACAAACCATCCTCCCTTCACATTTGATATTATCAGGAACTTCATAACCTGGTGGTAACTCCATGTAAATTCTTCTTCTAAATCACCATTGAGAAAAGCATTGGATATATCTAATTGGGTTAAATGCCAATTTAGCTTAGCTGTGATCCCCAAAAGAACTCTGACAGTGGTTAGCTTGGCAACAGGAGAGAAAGTATCCACAAAATCAATCCCTTCTTCCTGTGTATACCCCCTTTGCCACCAGCTAGCATTATATCTTTCAATAGAACCATCAGCATTGTGTTTCATCTTAAACACATATATGCAACCAATCCTTTCCATAGCACCAAGCTCCTCACAAATAGCATCACACCACACTAACCATTTCTTAGCTTCAGAATAGCTACTGGGTTAAATAGTAAGAGTGATATTTTGAATAAAAGAGCAAAAGGAAATGGACGGTTTATTATAAGAGATATAGTTAGATATAGGATATGGAATAGTAAAAGAAGTATAATTTAGGTAGTAGTCCTCAAATGTGCTGGGAGTTTGGTAGGTCGTCGAGAATCTACTGCTAAAGGCAAAGAATTCTCAGATGATATCTCTTCTTGATGGTGAAGAATATTAGAAGATGAATGTGCAGAATGCAAAGATTCATCAAGGGGTGCAGGTGAAGGAAGATGAGGAAAGAAAGCCCGTGTTTCTTCTGTCAATGTAGAGGAAACAAACGGAAAGATTTCCTCATGAAAAACAACATGCCTTGAAATTGAAATAACATGGCTCTCTAAGTCAAGAAGTTTGTAACCTTTAAAACCCGAAGGATATCCTAAAAATACACAGGCTCTAGCATCTAGGTTGGAACTTATGTCTTTGCTTAATGAAAGTGGAGACATAACATAGACAACCAAAAGCTCTAAGCTGGCTGTAATCAGGAGATTTTCTAGTCAAAAGTTCATAAGGAGTTTTATTTTCTAGAACAGGGGTTGAAAGCCTATTGGTTAAGAATACTGCAGTTAGAACACAATCCCCCCAATATTTTAAAGGTATCTGAGATTGAAACATTAAGGATCTAGCTACATTTAGAATGTGTTGGTGTTTGTGTTCAACTACATAATTCTATTGAGGTGTTTCTAGACAGGAATGAAAGGCTATGATTCCCTTAGCTAGATATAAATATGTGAATTTTAATTTATGAGTATTGTCGGTCCTAACAGATTTGACTTTAGCATTATATTGTGTCTCAAGCAATTGCAAGAAATCAGGAAAAACACTAAGTATATCTGATTTAAATTCAACAAATATACCCAAGTGGCATGACTATGATCATCTACAATGGTTAAAAAATATTTGAAACCATCACGTGTAAGTAGAAAAGGACCCCAAGTATCTATGTGAATTAAATCAAATGATACTTGACAAATATGTTGATTTGATGCAAAAGGTAAAATACTTTTGTTTTGCTAAAAGAAAAATAGAACAATGTTTTGTTTTATTAGCATGAGATTTGGATAAAGAAAATACATCACTAAGAACATCAATTCTAGACTGAGAAGGATGACCTAAGCGAGTATGCCACAAATCAGAGTCAACAGAAACAACAGAACAAGAAGGAACAATGCTACCTGAAATAATAAAAGTAGATTGAGTATTATTCAACTCCAGAATATAAAGATTGGAGACAATGCTACCTGAAATAATAAATGTAGATTGAGTATTATTCAACTCCAGAATATAAAGATTGGAGACTTGACTACCCTGGTCAAGCATCAACTCCTGAGTAAGATCCTGGATAAAGCAAGAAGTGGAAGTGAAACTGATGATTGATCTTAAATCCCTTGTTAACATGCTAACACTCAACAAATTGAATCAAAAAATAGGAATAAACAAAACATCATGCAAGACAATCTTATCACTCAATTGAATAGAACCTATACCGACAATGCTCACTGTAGTTCCATTAGGCAAATTCACAAAAGTGTTAACTAGATCCTGGAAACTTAAAAACCTAGTCCTAGAATTGCAGACATGGTGAGTGGCTCCAGAATCTATTATTACCCATGAACTTTGAGAGATATTAATTTCAGAAGAGTTAGAAGTGAGTATGTCATAGTATTTGTTTGAATAGAGAGTGCGAAATGTACCATATACTGGTGTAGTATTTGGTACTGAAGTTGAAATAGAAGCTTGAGATACGGCTAGTGTGGGAGTGGTACCAGAAGAGTGAAGTCTGGAGCTAAAGTAGGAGATGATATCTTGAATCTGTTATGTAGTTAAAGTCTCTCCCATCTTAGTAAGCTGATTCTGTGTAGAAAGAGCTGCAGTATCTACTACATGAAGAGCAAATAAGTTTGTACTAGGAGTTGGAGCAGTGTTCTGAACTATCTTCTGGGTAGAAGGAACTACAGGAGCAGACTGTGAAGTAGGATTGAACTTCTTCTTTCCTGTCCAGCCTGGTGGATAACCATGTAGATTGTAGCATCTCCCCTTAAGATGTCCAATTGCTCCACAGTGAGTACATACATGTCAAGGCTGTGAATAATTCACTGCATTGATACTGTTCTCAAACTCAACACCAGAATCAGAGGTTTTACCAGTCACTTGAAACGCAGATGAAGGAACATGCCTTTATTGTTTGATCCAACAGTCCTCTGGCCTTGATCTTGATCTAACATGTTATAAATATCACTCAAGCTTGGCCTATTCTTCTTGTTAATGATCTGACCTCGTATGTTAGCATAAGAATCAGTTAATCCCATGAGAAACTGTATAATGCGGCTTGTCTCTGCATCTTCCAACAATTCTTCAACCTTTCCACACGTGCACTTGCATATTTTCTGAGATTTAGTGTTTGCTAATCTCTGCCAGAGAGTTTTCAGCTTCGTATAGTATGCAGATAAGGTCATAGATCCTTGACGAAGAGTTAAAATCTCATGTTCCAATTGATACTTACGAGGAAGATTACTGATGTTAAACCTCTTCATCAAGTCTATCAAAATCTTAGAAGTATCATTATAATACAAGATGCTATCATTGATCTCTTGATTTCACAGCATTTAGAATCCACGATTCGACCATGCTATTACAGCGATTCCATATTTTGTAAATCAAATCAGATTCATCTAGTCTAGGCAAGGATCCATCTACAAAACTCCATTTATCCTTCGATTCTAAAGCTATAGTCATAGCAACTCTCCAACTATTGTAGTTCATTCCATCTAGTTGGTGAGAAACAAGAGACAAGCCATGATAATCTGCAGGATGTAAAACGAATGAACTTTGAAAGCTGTCGAAGGATTCGTGATTCGAATGAGTCTTCACAGCTGAATCTCGAGTCGAACTAGCTCCAGTGTGACTCCGATTGATGGAAGCAGCTCTCGAATCGTTATTTGCATGCGATAGAGCTATTCTGGAAGCAATCGGTGATTCTGGATCTGAAAAAGTGACTCAATTTCACAATTTGGCGCCTTTCTTTGCCATGAGAGAAGAAACAAAGCTCAAAAATGAAGAATGAAGAGAGAAATCGATCCGATTATAAAACAATGTGCGGATGAAGTGATCCGTGGAAATCAATCGAAATGATGCGATTGAAGTAGAACAAGCGAATGAAAAACGATAAGAGAATGAAGAAAGAAGTGGATGATCAGAGAAGATGATCGGAATAGTTTGCTACGGATCGATGAAAAGCGAAAGACATCTCTCTGATACCATTTTAGAAACATATATCTAAATAAGTTTATCTTCATTGAATGAAAATGAATGTACAATTGAGTTTATATACAATCAATGCGAGATAGCTATAAATTAGTAAACCGACTAAACCGGTGATGAACCAACTATACCCTATAACATCTATTACGTAATGCGATAAAATATGGGTGCAAAGGCAACCGCATATAGCATCCAAAATATCTATTGATTCAAAAATATAGCCTTGGATTTGTAGCCATCAGTACAGTATAGCATCAAAAATATCGGTCGGAAGCAAAAATTCCGTAAATGTTACATCTCAAGCAGTAAAACAGGTCCACTTTCCACACTTGGATCTATATGAAGAGAAGTAGTACCTTGTTGAAGCGGATACTAAGAAGCTGAAGAAGAAAAGTAACACATTAAGAGATTATTCGACTAAATAGATTTACAAGAGATTGTTTTAATAATTCTAGCTTTTATAATGAGTCCAATGCTCAAGAAGAAGTGTATGCCTATGATTTAGATAGCCTACTTAACAAGAGATGTTGCTGAACCAATCTGCTCAGGAAATGCTGATATCGAGTTAAGGGACACATCCAACGACTTCATCGCTGTAAGCCTACATATGAGGTAAGAGAACAAACACAGAAGACATTACCAAGTTGAACACAGTGGAACCCAACAAGAAAGATCTGGAAGTACTTACTCCCTAATAGCTGCTGGTAGTTGAGAAAGTTGGTTATGACTGACATTTAGCACAACCAAACAGGAAAGGTTCTTAAGATCTTCCCTTAAAACTTCAATGTCGTTATGTGCCAAAATCAACTTCTGCAAATCAACAGCCTACAAAATGTGGAAATTTACCCATTCAAGAAACTTGATGACATAACAATGCATTAGAAAAGGATTCAGAAAATCCAAAATTTATATCTCACCTCCCATCAGTTTTCACCTTCTCCGGTCGTTTCCAGACATTGATATACCTCTGTAGGTACATCCCTAAAAATTGAATCCCACTCAATAAACAATGGTGTAAGCAAAGAGTTTTGCAGCTCATATATAATGGGATCTCGTGAACACAAGTCAATACAAAAGCTTTTTCAAAGCAATATGATCAAAACCTCGATTCAAAGAAAAACATGCCTGAGTCTCGATCAAAAGATGATATTCACATTCTAACTCATTTCGAAAACTAAAAAAAAAAATCTAAAAAAAAAAAAGAAAGATGGAAACTTGTCACAGTCAAAGCAGCTAATCCCATAAAAGTATCGAAATTTTCAATGCTTTATTAATTTCCAGATATATTAGGATCCAGATTCTGAAATTCAACAAAAAAAAAAAAAAAAGGAAAATGGAGATGAAATTCAACGAGACTAAAAATGGATCTTACCGGAGAGAGCGATTGGAAAGATTGAGCGAACCAGATATTCTCTCATGTTCTTATCACAGTGCCACTAATGGTTTGGAAAAGTTTAATGCTTTAAGACAAAGGGAAAAGTTTCATTTTTTCTTTTATAAAAGCTTCAATATTGAAAATAGCCACTCTCTTATTGATCAGCACGATGCCAATATCATCTTCTCTATGTGATTTACTTCGACTTCGTGTTCTGATATAAATTCATTTATTTTGTTATTCCAATAATTATAAATATATTTTAACCACACATATAGTTCTACGCATAGACAAATACACGCAAATGGGAATATGTGTGTGGAATTAATGTTGGACCCCAATTCACCCCAAATTCCCATCTGAGCCTAGCTTTAAAATGCGATTGGAGCAAAAGATAAATGAAGGCCCATTTACCTGGACAACGACAAAAGCCCAACTAAAGTAAATATAGTTAGCTTGTCTAAAGTAAAACCCGCTGCGAAGCGACTTCCCACTGGACGTCGAGTGAACTCAAGTCAAACTGTTTTACGAGCAAAAGAGAGGATATTATGGAGGAAGTTGCAACCGATCACGGACGAGATTTAAGGAAGAACTCGTAGTCAAAAGTCCTATTTAAGGGAACTACGGCGTAGAAGAAGATCATCTTGTTTTGGAACCGAGAACCGACACTACGACCTCTCGTAGAGACCTCTCACTTTATGTTCTTTGTCCATCATCTCTGTTGTAATTCCGATAAAATATCAATAAAATCTCTTTTGATTTGTTCAACTATTAAGAGTCTTTGTCTCGAAAAGAAACTAGCCCCCTAAATCATTCCTAACACATCCAAAGTATTGCTGGTGAGTTTTAGCACCCATAATTTGGCGCCGCCTGTGGGGATATCGTTTATAGACAATCTCTATCCTAAGAGCAAAAATTTTCTCCTTGAGAAAATTGAAATGGATCCAGTAAGATCGAAAAGTGTGGTCACAAGCCCTAAGGCAAAAGCCCGAATTGGATCAGGGCAACTAGGTACGGCTCCGACCACCAACCTAACCTTCGGGAGAACCGCAGTACTCACTGCAGTTCTCTCACGACCAACTGGCACAACCAAAAGCATGCCGACAAACCCTATGAATCAAAGCAAACAACCTTCAGCAGGGGGTCGAGAGGCCATTACCGGCCCAAACATCGTTAAGGCACCGCAACCCATCATTACTAGAACAGTCATCGAGCTGGGTCCATGAAATGCGTCTGCCCCGATAAATGGGAGCTCGACCGATGCAAATCCTAGCGAAGTAGCTACCACAAATCTGGTACCACGCACGAGCGTGTCTAGACTTGCTACGGCACCACCAGTTACCATACCCAACAAGATAACAACTTAGTTGGCATCAGAGCATTGCCCCAAGTATTCTCTTTTATGAATTTTTATCTAATCCTTTCTCTATTTACTTAGATATACATTCTATCTAAGCCTCTTATTATCTCTCTCTACGAATCCATAATAATATGGAGCAAGTCATCCTTGTTTCTGGAAATTGGATATTTGCAAATAATAAATGGTTTATTTTTTGTTGTTGATCGCAAACACAATGTGTACTGATATAATTTTTTAAATTTAAATTTTTATTCTTAAATTTTTAAATTTACAGTGTAGTATAAATAAGGAACAAATTTACGGTGTAGTGTAATGTTTAAAATTTTAAAACACAATGTTGACTAGAAAAAGACCACGGGGTGACCAAAAACCAGAGGCAGCAGCGGTTTTCTTTTTTAGGTTTAGTTTTTTTTTTTACTTGATCATGGGATAAATGATAAATGAAAAATTTTGATTGGTTTTACATCAAGTGTAGCTTTTGATTTGAGAAACTGAGATTACATGGAATGTTGATTGATTAGACTAGGACTTCAAAACAGAGTTGTAGTCCCTTCTCGTAGCGATGGTTACCCTCCATTCGAATTGCAGATAGTTGATTTCGGACTTGCTTATCGATGTTCCGAATAAGACGAGCTGCAGGAGTTGATTCTTCTCCGTGTCATCTCGCGTTTCTTTCTCGCCATAGTGTATATATTGAGGTTTGATAAACGATTCTCTGTTTGAGTCAAAACACAATTTTTATTTCTGAATTTTTTTCTAGAATGATACTCATCTTTAAGTTAATGGCTAGACTAATACTAATCTTTTGTCAAAAGACATAAATGCAATTATGTTTTAAAATTGGGAAATAGAATTAGTAAAATAAGAAATTATTAAAATTTAAAGATTAAAAAAAGTTTTAATAAAAATAGCAAAAAAACTTTTTAAAATGGGAAATTATTAATATTAAAAATTGGAAATAGAATTAGTAAAATAAGAAACTATTAAAATTTAAAGATTTAAAAATAAAACAAATCAGTTTTCGTACAAATTAACTAAAAGATTTTTTGAAAAATTAAAAAGGAGAAATTATTATTATTAAAATTGAAAATAGAAATAGTAAATAGGAAATTATTAAAATTTAAATATTAAAATATAAAACAAATCAGGTTTCATAAAATTAACTAAAAGATTTTTTAGAAAGGGGAAATTAATAATATTAAAATTGGAAATAGAATTAGTAAATAGGAAATTATTAAAATTTAAATATTAAAATATAAAACAAATCAGGTTTCATAAAAATTAACTAAAAGATTTTTTAGAAAGGGGAAATTAATAATATTAAAATTGGAAGTATAATTAGTAAAATAATAAATTATTAAAATATTAAAAAATTATTTTTCATAAAAATAACTATAATATTTTAAAAAATAATGGGGAAACTATTAATATTAAAACTGGAAATAGAATTAGTAAAACAAGAAATAATTAAAATTTAAAGATTAAAGTATAATAAAATTTAGTTTTCATAAAAATTAACTAAAATATATTTAAAAAAAAATAAAATTGGGAATTATTAATATTAAAATTGGAAATAGAATTAGTAAAATAATAAATTATTAAAATTTAAAGATTAAAATATAAAACAAATTAATTTTCATAAAAGCTAACTAAAATAGTTTTTTAAATAGAAATAAAATGGGAAACTATTAATATTAAAATTGGAAATAGAATTATTAAAATAAGAAATTATTAAAATTTAAAGATTAAAATATAAAACAAATCAGTTTTCATATAAATTAATGATATGCTCAAAAATTTATCCTTAGAGCCACTCTCTTAATTTAAGAGATTATTGTTAGTACTTAGGGATAAAATCCACAAAGACTCACGTTCACACAATAGATTTTAAGTTTATGAATTAAGCTAAACAAGATAAATTGTAATTAAAAGAAAACAGCAAACCAATTAAAATCAAAGTAAATTCAGATGGAAAAAGAGCTAGGCTTAGGGAAATTCTCAGGTAATTCATAATTATAGGCTAAATAAATTATCAGGATTGTTATTAAGATCAATTGTCGAACTCGAAACACAATGGTAAAATCAATCAACTCTCGTTGCAGAGATTATCTATGTCTCAATTTAGAATTCTAAATCTCTTTGCTAAATTCTTCAATTCAAACAAGCATTAATTCCAGGTTCAAGTGTTCACAAAATTCCTAAACCAAGTCTCTTTGCGAATAGTTATTTTACTCATCTAAGATAGTTCAAGCAATCAATTACACTCCCATGTCAACTAATATACCTAAGATCATATTCTAGGTCATGAATCTAGAATCAGTAATAAACACAATCTAGATGAAAAACTTTATTGATATTCAATCCTAAATAACCATCAACCTACCACTTCATCTTCTACTCTTGAAAACTCTAAACCTAACAAACTAACTACTACTCAGACATGAACGATGGAACAGAAATCATAGTTTGAATAGATTGCATAAAAATTCAAGAGAAGAAATAAGAGTTTAGAAATCTTCTCCAAAAATATCTAAAAAGTGGCTGAAGCGTAGAATGAAGCGTAGGTCTAAAGAATGACCTAAAAATCCTATTTATAACAAAAAAACACGAAAATGACTCAATTGCAAATAAGAAAAACTCGGGGACAGATTTATTGCCACAACGTAGAACCGCAGATTTATGTCGCAGATTTTTTGTCAATAGTGGCAAAGTAGTAAATATTAATATTTTTATTAAAAAATGATATATTGCTGATGTGGAATTAATTCGTAATGGTATTTGTGTAATTATTTTTTTCCTAACACATGGTGTTAAGGGTATTTTTGTGATAAAATAGAACTCATCTAATACTAATTTTTCCTATGCTAAGTTAGTCATTAAATCAAAATGTAGTATTATTCTAGTAATGTTCCCTTTTTATTTAGGGAGAAAAGCTAGAATAATCCTAATTAGTATTGTAATTTCTAGTTTAACTTTAAAACAATTAAGGTAAAATGAGTTCTTTTAATTACATAAATACCCCTGAAATCATGTGTTAGGAAAAACCTAATTACAAGAGTGTCATTATCAATTAATGCCACATCATATTATTTTTCGGAAAATGATCATTATTTACGATTTTATCATTGGTGACTGAAAAATCTGCAAATTTAATTTGCGGCTATATGTTATAGTAGATTTGTTTGAATATCAGATTTTATTTTTTACTGCAGATTTTTATTGTAGATTTTGTTTTTTTCTCCGCAGAGTTACATGTCCAAGTGGTGGTAGAGTTTTGAAATAATCGCAGAGTTATTTTCTCATCGCATATTTTTAAAATTTGTTGTTGATTTTTTTCTGAGATCAAGAATGGAACAGTAGATATTTTCCTTTTCTTTAGCATAGAACAATTTCTACGGTAGATGTTATTTTTCCGCAGATTTTATGTGGCAGATTTTTTTTCCCCGCCGATTACATTTTTTAATTGTTACATAGTTTTGTTGCATATAGTTGTGACCGTAGAATTTATTACCAAAATTTAATTGCTAGATTAACTTTTTAGTTACCGCATATTACATTCCACTTACAGAAGATTTATGATTTCCAGAAATAATAGACATTCCACTTACCGAAGATTTTAGGGTTTTTATTCCTTCATTCCCAAGTTATTCTCTTTTATGAATTTTCATCTAATCCTTTCTCTATTTACTTAGATATACATTCTATCTAAGCCTCTTATTGTCTCTCTCTACGAATCCATAATAATATGGAGCAAGTCATCCTTGTTTCTGGGAATTGGATATTTGCAAATAATAAATGGTTTTTTTTTTTGTTGATCACAAACACAATGTGTAGTGATATAATTTTTTAAATTTAAATTTTTAAATTTACAGTGTAGTATAAATAAGGAACAAATTTACGGTGTAGTGTAATGTTTAAAATTTTAAAACACAATGTTGACTAGAAAAAGACCACGGGGTGACCAAAAACCAGAGGCAGCAGCGGTTTTTTCTCTTAGGTTTAGTTTTTTTTTTTACTTGATCATGGGATAAATGATAAATGAAAATTTTGTTTCATTTTATCTCTACACTCCTTACTTTTTATTTCCTTATATTTAATTAACTTTTTTATTTTTTTCAAATTATTTCATAAATTATTAATCAATTAAATTCTAAATGGTATTATTGTCTTTTGATAAAAGATTAAGATTATACTAGTAAAGGTTATTTTGAGGAGGCTATTCTAGCATTTAACATCAAGAGTAGAGTTATTCTGGTGTATTTTCACTTTTATTTAATAGAAAAAAAACTGAATGTGTTATGGAACAAAGACAACGTTTTTTAATTTATAGTCGTAAAACAAACAGACCTAAACAACACAAACACTAACTAAGAGTACGAGGTTACAAATATACATAGAGAACAGATTCAAGTATCCTAAAATTTGAAGATATCAAATTCATGCATATTTTTTGTTTTTGTATGAAATCAAATTCATGCATATCCCTACTTCTGCCGATGATTCAGTGTTGTTTTCAAAAAAGAGGAAAATTTTAATTGTGCTTTTGCTTGTACACCTTATAAACAAGGCATGTCCAGCATCACGATGATGTTAACCATATGTAAAGAGAGAAACAAAGATGTAATCGCCTGGTCTTACTTCATCTCTGGAGATTTCGTTAGAGAGTAATCCCATCTTTTTGATTTCTCAATATATAGAAGATCTACTATCTTTCTTACGGTTAAACCTGCATTAATATGGACTTTGAGAGAAGACTTTGAGAACGTTGATGCCATTGACTGAGAAGATTCATAGCGGCAAGAGAGAAATTAAGATAAAATATTATCTCTTCGTGGAATTATGAGAGCCATTGAGAAGGTTCCAGAATTCTTGACTTTTCAAGTCTTGAGGCGTTGTAATTCTAAGATGGAAACAGCAATGAAAAACACAAGCAATTTCGACGAAGTAAATGAAAGTCTCCACCAAAATCTTAATTCACACATTTGCAGTTTCATAGAAGAAAGGGTTCCATAGACTAATCTAACTTCACATGCATCAGACTTTCAAATTCCAAATAATGAAGAATTACGGTTCTTCTGCCCACCCGTTTGAAAACTCAAATGGTTATTCCAAAGAAATTAAATTTCATTTTTATCGATAAATTTAGTTCAGATTCCTATATATAGAGTAGTTATTAGTTACTTAGTAGTAGGAGACAAAGTACAAGTTAAATGAGTGAGACACAATATTACACTAACAGTTATTATTTTATTTTTTCTTTGGACAATTACACTAACACTTCAAAAGACATTCTTCAACAAGAAACTATCAATGATCTAAATAATTAAGCTTCTTCTTTTCAAAGTATTGCTTCAAGTGACATACTGTACCATGCGACTCTCTAGTTTTTTTTTTTCACTCACAATCATCATCTGTTTCTCTGTAAAAAAAAAAAAAAAAAAGAATGTGTTTTTGATTTTATTTTCAAGATCTTCAAAGAATGTAGCGGTTAATTAAGCTTTTTTTACATGTTTCTAAGGTAAAGTAGACTTTCATGGATGACCTCAACTACAGCATCAAGTTTCGTAAGCTCCAGTTCTACACCCTACGATTAAAGGGATAATCAGTTGTTTACGTATAGGGAAAATGTCAAAAAAAACCTAAACTTTCAAATTGAGGACCTTTAAAACCTGAACTTTCAAAATGTTATTTAAATGCTCAAATTTTTCGTTGACTCGTAGCTAAACAGCAAACTTTCTTTGATTGAGCCATTTGAGGTAGGTAGTTAAACTGACGTTTGCGGCGTTAAAGTTTCCGTTAGTAACTTCCGTTTATTCAAAACGACGTCATTTCAAGTTTTATTAACAATCATCAACTTTCAAATTATGGACATTTAAATCCTCAATTTTTTTAAAAAAAATTTCTTTAAATACCTTAGTTTTTGTTGACTTCATAATTAAATGCCCAACTTATGTTGACTATGTTATTTGAATCATGACTTTAAATCAAGTGATGAAGCACGTTTACGGGGTACGTTAGCAGCTTCTATTTAATCTAAACAACCAATGTTCCGACAACTAGTTATCATTCGTATTCTCTTTCTACTTTTGGTCACTTCATTGAGATCCAACCATAATCAAAGAGTAAAACATCTTCTCAAATTAAAATCGGTTTTTGGAGAAACATAATCCAACAAAGTCTTTGCCACCTGGAATATCCGAAAAAGTCTTGGCACCAAGAATACATTTCTAATGTTTTCTTTACCGGCAGTCATAACGACTTCTCCATTTCCAACTTCTATTGGAAAGTTGATGCACCTATCAAATCTTGTGAAAGATCTCTCTTTTCTTGTCATATGATTTGTGCATCCATTGTCGAGTAACCACACATCTTCTTTAGTGATTATTGGTGGTTATTCTGTTGCACTAAAAAACATATGATCTTTTGGTATCTTCATCTTTAAGAATCATATGTGCCTACACTCTCTTGCAAAATTTCCAATCTTACCGCAATTGTAGCATTCCTTCTTATACTTTGAGGTTTTGATGTGATCCTTCTTTGGTTTCCTCCCGCTATTAGATTTTGTGTTTTTTTTTTTCTTACAAAACCTACACAATTTTTTCCTTTGTTGTCACGCCAATTGCTTTTCCCTTCTCGTGATAAAGCATGAACCACTCCATCTGTCATGCTTTCATTGTGAGATGACACACGCTGCTCGTGTGCCTTTAGAGTTGCTATCGACTCTGTTACCAAGTTAGATTCTTAATTTATTTGGTCCATCATAGCCACTATGCTGTCAAAACTTGCGGGAAGAGTTTTTTGGGCACTTACTTGTGCGATTATTATTCTTTTAAAGAATTTGTTCTCTTGATTGTGCTTCTTTTGGCTCTCGAATCAGTAAAGCTCTGATACCATTACCATGTTCAAATTTGATCCAAAACAGAGTATGAGAGACAAAGAGTAGTGAAGAAGAACAGAGTATGATAGAGGATTCTCTGTTTGAGTAAAAACACAATTTTTATTTAATAGAAAAAAAACTGAATGTGTTACAGAACAAAGACAACGTATTTTTATAGTCGTAAAACAAACGGACCGAAACAACACAAACATAACAACATAAATTTAACTTTTAAGCCAGTCTTCAATATGTTTAGTAACATCTGCCACAGGCACCTTTTTGCGTTTTTTCAGCTTTTTGTCTCCAATCAGACGACGGATGTTGTAGTACGTACCAACGCCAATGCAACCAGGAAAAACAACTAGTGAACCTACTGCCACACCAAGAAATGGTGATACCATCGTAGCCAAACCTGTTACTGCTGTTGCTCCTGCTGCGATCTTAGCAGTCTTAACACCTGAAAAGACTTGACTGCTCGTTGCAGCCTTGTCTATGAAAACCAAACCGGTTTTGCAGTAATTGGCAAAACTTTCACAGTTATTTTTAAGAAGATCGTATGTAGCGAAACCATTTTGCAAGAGATATTCCGCACGACGAATTACTTCCTCTGGGTGATCTGATGGCATTGTTGAGCATGAACCTCCTCGAGGTTTGGCAAGAAAGATAATGGATTTTTCACTGTACTTGTAGAGGGAGATACTACCTCCAGCGAGGAAGCAATCTAGGCAAGAAGATAAGACAGCTTGCTGGCGTTGATGTCTGCAAGTTGGACTTGAACATGGGTTGACTCCATGATTTGGTGAAGAACTAGTAAATCTCTTTGTTCCACCAGTGAAATGGATGACTTTTCCATCACTAACATAGATTCCTGTAAATCAAAACATTAGTTAACAAAATATTAAGTTTATGGATTGGAAGAATTGACATTAATCTCATATGAATATATAATAGTACGAGGTTACAAATATATATAGAGAGAACAGATTCAAGTATCCTAAAATTTTAAGATATCAAATTCATGCATATATCCCTACTTCTGCCGATTATTCAGTGTTATTTTAAAAAAAGAGGAAAATTTTAATTGTGCTTTTGCTCGTACACCTTAAAAACAAATCATGTCTAGCATCACCATAAATGTAAACCATATGTAAAGAGAGAAACAGAGATCGAACCATGATGCTGATAAGAACCAAATTTACGCCATGTATAGATGTGATCGCCTGGTCTTACTTCATCTCTGGAGATTTCGTTAGAGATAAGTCCCATATTTTTGCTTTCACAATTTAGAGAAAAGAATAGAGACTTTGATAGAAGATCTACTATCTTTCTTACGGTTAAAGCTTAATTAATAATAGACTTTGAGAGAAGACACTGAGAGAAGAAAGGCTTTGTATGTTTATATAGTGATATAGAACGTTGACGCCATTGACTGAGAAGGTTGACATCGGCAAGAGATAAATTAATTAAGCTAATTGAAAATAAAATTTTCATCTTTTCATGGAATTCTTCATGAGAGCCGCAGCGTTAGCTTCCATGTAGGCTCCACCATTCAGAATCTAACTGGTCCCATAATTTAGTTTGTGACTTTTCAAGTCTTGTGGACGTTGTGGCACTCTCATTCTAAGAATGAAACAGCAAAAGAAAAAACACAAGCAATTTCGACGAAGTATATGAAAGTCCCCACCAAAATCTACGATTCACCAATAGATTTTTGACGGACAATTTCTTTACCTAGTTGGGCCAGCAAATTATGCATGACTATAAAGCCATTGTCAATCGATATGAGAGATTTCTCAGCTAAAACGTGAAGCCTTTGCCTCACATCCTTGAAACTTTCCTCAATATATTCTTCCACTTTCTCCATAAATTTATAGTTGAAAAGGCAAGCTATATGAAGGAATAAATCTTTCTCTTCATTACATAAAGCATCATAACTAAACTTCAGAATGCTTTCAATATCTTCGCTTAGGTTAGTCCTTAACCTTAATTGCTACTTCCATTGGCCACTCCTGTTTAGGAAATCCCCCAAAGTAGGAGCCCATAACCTGTAGTCCTAAAGGAAGTTTACAGACCAGGGCCGGCCTTGAGATTTTAAAGACTACAGCAGAGAAAAAAAATAGGCAACTTTATATCTCTTAATAACAAAAAACAGTTCATAAAAGAATCAAAAATCGATATATAATTTGACTGTGTTGGAATCGGAAAAATGGGTAAAAAAAACCCTGACCTTTTTCAAAAACATCAAAAAAACCCTCATCTTTTTGTAGGGTTTTAAACCCTCACCTTTTAATACATAGTGAAATAAACCCTAGGTATTATAAACAAAAACTAAGTACATCTGTATATTAAAATAAAACTAAATAAATAAAATATAGTTTATGATTTATTTATCTAAATATGAGTTTGTGATTTTTTCCCAAAATTGAATTTCTTAACTAAAATATTATTATAGATTATCACATTCCATGTTTTGATTCGAATTTTTTGAACTTTTCCCAAAATTGAATTTTTAACTAAAATATTATTATAGATTAGTACATTCCATGTTTTGATTCGAATCTTTCAAACTTTTTCTTTTGAATAACTAGCTAAAAGTAATTAATATTATATTATAAATATATCTTAATTTTATGTATTTAAATTAAAAATATTTGGTGTAGAAATTTATGTACTTTCGTAAGAATATAATTTTTTGGTTTGTTTTCATGCTAATAAGTTTATATAACTAGACCAAATAAATACTTACTAACATAAAATTCATATTCGATAATCGAATATGAGTTTAAATAAATTTTTATTTGGTTGGTCACACAAACTTATTAACATGAAACAGACAAAAATATTTTTATTAAAATGAATTTTATGTTATAAATCCTAGGTATTAACATAAAATTTATTAAATAAATTTTACTATAATTAATCGATAATAATATAACTAGTTTTTTGTTTTAATGTTAATAATTTTATGTGAATAAACCAAATAAATATTTATTAACATTTAATTCATATTCGATATTACTATAATTGATAATCGAAAATATTAATATATTATAATTTATGTTACTAAATTTTTATTTGGTTGGTCACACAAACTTATTAACATGAAAACAAACAAACATATATTTTATAATTACGAAAACATAAATTTCCATACCAAAATATTTTTAATTTAAATACATAAAATTAAAATATGGCTTTAAATATTTCAAAAATCAACTAGTATTAATTAATTTTAGCTAGTTATTCAAAAGAAAAAGTTCGAACAAATTAGAATCAAAACATAAAATGTGCTAATATATAATAATATTTTAGTTTAAAAGAACTTAATTTTGGGAAAATTCACAAACTCGAATTTAGAAAATAAATCATAAAGCAAATTTTATTTTAATATAATAATGTACTTAGTATTTTGTTTTTATAATACCTACGGTTTATTTTACCATATATTAAAAGGTGAGGGTTTAAGATCCAAAAAAAAAAAAGTTTTTTACCCATTTTTCCGTTGGAATCTATGACTTAATTGATTTTTATTTGTTTTGAAGGAAACGTTATCATTTTATTTAATTAAACTATGTTTTAGGAAAAGAAGGAAAGAAAAAAAATAACTACAAAGTCTACAAGTGGGAGGAGTCGAATCAGAGTCTGAGTAGGGAAGGAAGCAAAATGTAATTGTTACCACTAGACTAACATAGATATATAAATAACAAAAAGCCGAAAATACTTATATATTTGAAAGGCTGCCAGCATGGGCTTGGGCCCAGGGATGGGTAGATCTGTTACCGACAAGGTATGTAATTGCACAGGACAGTTCATCGTAAGTCGTAACCATCTTTTGGGGTATTTCGCCAAAAGCATACATACAAAATATTTGAAGAGCCTCATCAACTGATGGAAAATCCACCGCGTATATATGACTGATTCCATGTGCCTTCAAAAGTTTTTGATATTGTGTTGTGATGATAATCCTACTTTGACCAAACCATTGAACATCTTTGGCTAAGGCGTCTAGTTGTGCAGACTAATTCACATCATCAAGAACAAGAAACACTTTGATACAAGGTTTTGCGTACATCTGGCCCGTGGAAGCTCGGAAAGACATCGTGTTCCCAGTTTTGATACAAAGAATATGAAGGAGATGAAAGAGGTAAAGGAGAAGAAGATTTGAGATCACAGATGGAATAACGTAGAGGATTTGTATGTTTAGTTATATATCACGTTGACGCCATTGACTGAGAAGGTTCACACCGTCAAGATAGAAATTATAAGTTAATTGAAAATAAAATTTTATCTTTTCGTGGAATATATGAGAGCCACAGCCTTAACTTTTCATGTAGGGTTCTACTATTCTTGACTTTTCACGTCTTGTAATTCTAAGAAGGAAACATCAACGAAAAACACAAGCAGTTTCGACGCCGAAGTAAACGAAAGTCTCCACCAAAATCTGAATTCACACATTTGCAGTTTCAAAGAAGAAAGGGTTCCATAGACTAATCTAACTTCACAGGCTTCAGACTTTCAAATTCCAAAGATGTCTTTGGCTTTATTTCCATAAATAAATAATGAAGAATTTTGGTTCATTTTTTGCCCACCCGTTTGAAAACTCAAATGGTTATTCCAAAGAAATTCAATTTCATATTTGACTTTTCAAGTCTTGAGGCATTGCAATTCTAAGAAGGAAACATCAACGAAAAAACACAAGCAATTTCGATGAAGTAAATGAAAGTCTCCACCAAAATCTGAATTCACACATTTGGAGTTTCAAAGAAGAAAGGGTTCCATAGGCTAATGCATACATCAGACTTTCAAATTCCAAAGGTGTCTTTGGCTTTATTTCCATGAATATATCATGAAGAATTTCGGTTCTTTTGCCCACCCGTTTAAAAACTCAAATGTTCTTCCGAAGAAAGTCAATTTCATTTTTATCGAGAAATTTAGTTCAATTCTTTTAAAATTCAATTTATTGAATTATGGGAAATTTGTTAAAATAATGTTTTGATCAAATTTGACCATCTATACCTTTTTTTTTCCACAACTTTGGTGAAATATATTTTTTAAATTATAGAAACTCCATTATACCTTTAATTCTCAAAATTAACAAATTTCGAAACCTCTATCTCAAATAGAGTTTTACCTTTTTTTAATACAAATATATATATATATATATATATATATTAAAAGCCTAAAATTTCTATCCCAAAATAATTTGATAAAAGGAAAAATTAAAAATATTTGAAAATATTCACAATATATACAAAACTAGGTGAGGTACCCGTGCCTCGTGCGGGTTAATACATTACCTTAATAGTTTAAAATGGAATTATTTATAAAAAAAACTAGATTAGGACCCGGCCAGTTGGTGGGTTTTTAAATTTTAAAATAAATTAAATTTAAAAAAATTAATTAAATTAAATATTTGTTGTTAGTGATTCATCTTAAATTGTTTTTAGAAAATAAGTATAAAATATTTTTTGTTAGAAAAGAAAATTATTTCCAAAAGTTTATTTTTCTACATGAATAAATTTATTTGACTTTCTATATTAAAATTTGTTACTAACATATTGAAATATATATCATGTCCATTACCTTTTGGTTTCATCTTGTTATTTATTTTTCCTACCAACGTTGGGTAAAATATCTAAAACTTGAAAAACTAAACCGAATCCAACCCGAAAAGGGGTACCAATCCGATAATAGTGCGAATGGGTCATAGATTTATATATCCGAAGTACCAAACTCGAACCAAGAACTGAATCGATACCCAAAATACTCAAAATATAATTATATACCCATAAATCTTAATTATATTTAAACTTGATATAACCCAATTACCCTACAATCATAAACCCAAAAATATTAATTGTTTTAATACTGAAATAATTAAAATACCCTAAATTAACCAAAAATATATGAAAAGTTTTAGTTATATTTTTGAAAATTTAACCAATTTTTTTTCGTTTTTATATAATTCGATTATACTCATTCATTTTTTTCATTCGAATAATTAGAAATTGTAATTAAAAATTATTGGAGCTTAAATAATATAAAAATCAAAATATCTAAACTTGAAATGGAAACTTTAATTTTTATTATTGAAATAATAAAATTTAACTTATATTAGAAAATTGGAAAGTAAAAATTACGTACCTTTTTTTTTTATGTTTTCCTTTTCTATTAAAAAAACAAAAATAACACAATACTGTTTTACATGTGTTAGAATCTGATCAAGACATGTTGTGATCAAGCTAATTATAATCATTATTTTCATTCAAATAATAAAAATGTGTAAGAAAAATAAATCAGTGGAGCTTAAATATTATAAATTTCAAAAAATCTAAATTTGAAAAGGAAAGTACAAAATTTATTGAGATAATAAAATTTAACCTATATTACAAAATATAAAGCAAATACTTATCTATTTTAATATTTAATATTTTTCATTGGTTTTCCTTTTCTATTATGAAAAACAAAATAGAAACATAATATTTTTTCACATGTCAAAATTCCATCGAAGAATCAATATTTTAATTCAAATAATTTAAAACGTGTAAGAAACATTCATTGAAACTTAAATAATATAAAACTCTAAAAATATAAATTTGAAAAAGTAAGTTTAAACTTTATTGAGATGGTAAAATTTAACCTATATTAGAAAAATAGAAAGCAAACTTGTATCTATATAATTATTTTTATTTTGGTTTATTATGGAAAATAAAAATAACATAATATTAGTTACATGTATCAAAATACCATCGAATAAGCGACACATGTTATAATCTTGTTAATTAGAATTTTGACACGTGTCAAGCTTTCGTGAGTGTGATCAAACTTTATATAAAAGATAAGATGTTTCTTATAAAAAGAAATTAGAATTCCTTTATCTTTTAGAATTTTTTTTTTAGTTTTCTTTTATTTTTATAATCTATGGTTTTATTCTGTTTTTTTTTCTACCTTTTAAAATTAAATTTTCTAAGTTTAAAATTTAATTTTTCAAATAAAATTTGTCAAAATATATTTTTAATTTAATTAAACACATTTTTTTTTTACTTAATAACTATAGAGATGGGATATTAGAATTCCTTTTTTTCTTTTAGGATTGCATTCTTTTTTTAAATTTACTTTATTTTTTTTATAATCTATGGTTTCATTTAATTAAACACGTGACGAAATCTAATCGTTTTAATAGACACGTGTCACGATCAAGCGGATTAAATCTAATCATTTTAATAGACACGTGCTCCTCAAGTTTATCCTTTTCTTAAACAGCTGCAGAAAATATCTTCGAGTATATCTTTGCATCCATCCAAGACCTTCAGCTCCAAGTAATTCTACGCCTTCCTTGAGCTTGTCACATCATCCGCTTCAAATTAGCTATGTCAGCTCCCACATCCATATCAGCTTAACGCGTCCATATCAGCTCCCGCGTCCAGACAGCCAGCTGATCCGGAATCTGCATCTTCAATCTCCCCCTTTTTGACTGAGTTTGATACTCATGCAGCCATTCTTAATGTCCTGCAAGTCAAACAGAGATAGAGATCCAAACACAACAGCATAGCATATATCCAATAACAAATCAAAACTCATCAACCACATGGATCAAATATGCAATAACCAAAATGCTGTGTTCAAAAATATTACAGACCAAATGCCTCAAAAGGCTGATAAAAACCAAGTCGTAAAGACAATAAAACATTTATGAAATAAAAATCAAGCTGAATCAAACAAAACCAAAGAAAACGATCTAAACTCACTCGTAATTCAATCTCTTTCATCATCCTTGCCCAAATCAGACTCGGAATCATCTCCCCTTGCTTGAGTGCATAACTTAGTCAAAAATAATTATAGAAACAGATGCATATATAAGATCAAATCAAAAACACTTACCTGCTGCTACGGCTTGTTGGAGGATCTTGATTGCAAACTGCATTCCTTTGCGATCACTGGCCGTGCTGATCTTGAAGCCAAAAACTGATGCAGCAGCTCCCTTGGCGCATGTGCTCTTCTTCTTCTTTGTCACCACCGGCGGTTTCTTGTCAATCTGAACAAGGTACTGTGTCATCGATAGCTTGTACACCATGCTTGGGAACGGAAGATGGAACTTGAACTGAGGGTCAAGGCAAGTTATCGGATGTGCTCATACACCAGTTTCCCGAAGTTGAAAGGTGTATTGTTCGCCATCAGGTAGATGAGCTTGACTTTGTTTGCTTGCGGATAGGTATCATTGGTGGTTGGAGACCAGTTTGCACAGCAGATCTTGTACAACACTTTCTTCTCTTTAGTAAATTGAGAATACTGAATCCCGTTCAAGCTTTTCACTTTGCCGCCAATCATGAATTCCGCAAGATCATCCTCTAGTACTCCAGCCTAGTGCATTCTATGGGTCCTCTCATCCACTTGTGGAAGGCCAAACATCTCATTGATCTTGGCTGCTGAGAACACATAGACCCAATCTCGAACCAACACATCCACAAAGGTTGTGTCGACCTTGACACTTGGCTGATTCGCCCAAAACTCTCTCAAAATGGGAGTCTCAAACTCCTCTAGATTTTGGACAGGCCCTGCCATCCCATCTCTTATAATCAGCCCTCCGATCACATCCTCATCAACGCGTGACCACTTTACCTCTTAAGAAGCCGCTGTTGCATGTTTCTTCCTCTTCCGTAGCCACAATGTTACAGAGGGGCCTTGTACTTAACTACCTGGAGCAGATCCTTGAGAATCAGATAGATCCACCATCTAAGAAGTCGAGGTTCTTCGAGATCTGACCTTCTCGTACAAATCTAAGTGGATGACATAGTGTTTGGTTCCACATGTCAGGAGCTTGTTGATCAGTTTGTACAGACAATGACTCAAGAGTTTGAGATGAGTATGTGTGGTGAGCTCACTTACTTTCTAGGGTTACAGGTCAAGCAAACGGATGATAGGATACTTGTGATGCAGAGCAATTATGCAAAGAATCTGGTTACAAGGTTTGGTATGGATAAGAGTAACGATGTTATGACTCCAATGGGTGTAAACAAAAAAACTTTTAAACGATGAGTCTGGTAAAAGTGTAGATGAGAAACTCTACAGAGTTATGATTGAAAGTCTGCTGTACCTAACAGCAAGCAGACCATACATATGTTTGACTATAGGAGTTTGTGCAAGATATCGGGTAAAACCAAAGATATTACATCTTCTAGCTGTAAAGAGAATCATCAAGAATGTTAAGAGAACAATCATCCTGGGTATCTATTACACAAAGGATACGAGCAAGGACTTGATGGGTTACTGTGATGCCGACTGCGTAGGATCTTTGGATGATCGTCGAAGCACAAGTGGTGAATGCTTCTTCATGGGTAATAATATGAGCTTTTGGCACAGTAAACAACAAAACAGTGTATCTATGTCAATTGTGGAGGCTGAGTACATTGCATTTAGGAGTTGCTGCACACAATTTATGTGGATGAAACAGATGGCTGCTGACTATGGTATGACGGCTGACTCTCTTTTAATTTATTGTGATAATGAGAGTGCAATTAACATAGCCAAGAATCATGTTCAACATTCACGAACTAAACATATTGATATTCGACATCACTTTATTCGTGAATTAGTTGAGGAGAAACTGATTGTAGTAGACCATTTAAGCACTGAATTTCAACGTGTTGATTTATTCATCAAGCCTCTGGACTTAAACAGATTTGTTAGTCTAAAAAAAGCTATTGGTGTTTGTGAGGTCTAATGTTTTCTCTACAAGTGGTGTCAGTCAAAAACAGAGACTGCTGCTACAAGTGGGTTTATGATTGTAGGGTAATTGGGTTATATCAAGTTTAAATATAATTAAGATTTATGGGTATATAATTATATTTTGAGTATTTTGGGTATCGATTCAGTTCTTGGTTCGAGTTTGGTACTTCGGATATATAAATCTATGACCCATTCGCACTATTATCGGATTGGTACCCCTTTTCGGGTTGGATTCGGTTTAGTTTTTCAAGTTTTAGATATTTTACCCAACGTTGGTAGGAAAAATAAATAACAAGATGAAACCAAAAGGTAATGGACATGATATATATTTCAATATGTTAGTAACAAATTTTAATATAGAAAGTCAAATAAATTTATTCATGTAGAAAAATAAACTTTTGGAAATAATTTTCTTTTCTAACAAAAAATATTTTATACTTATTTTCTAAAAACAATTTAAGATGAATCACTAACAACAAATATTTAATTTAATTAATTTTCTTAAATTTAATTTATTTTAAAATTTAAAAACCCACCAACTGGCCAGGTCCTAATCTAGTTTTTTTTATAAATAATTCCATTTTAAACTATTAAGGTAATGTATTAACCCGCACGAGGCACGGGTACCTCACCTAGTTTTGTATATATTGTGAATATTTTCAAATATTTTTAATTTTTCCTTTTATCAAATTATTTTGGGATAGAAATTTTAGGCTTTTAATATATATATATATATATATATATATATATTTGTATTAAAAAAAGGTAAAACTCTATTTGAGATAGAGGTTTCGAAATTTGTTAATTTTGAGAATTAAAGGTATAATGGAGTTTCTATAATTTAAAAAATATATTTCACCAAAGTTGTGGAAAAAAAAAGGTATAGATGGTCAAATTTGATCAAAACATTATTTTAACAATTTCCCATAATTCAATAAATTGAATTTTAAAAGAATTGAACTAAATTTCTCGATAAAAATGAAATTGACTTTCTTCGGAAGAACATTTGAGTTTTTAAACGGGTGGGCAAAAGAACCGAAATTCTTCATGATATATTCATGGAAATAAAGCCAAAGACACCTTTGGAATTTGAAAGTCTGATGTATGCATTAGCCTATGGAACCCTTTCTTCTTTGAAACTCCAAATGTGTGAATTCAGATTTTGGTGGAGACTTTCATTTACTTCATCGAAATTGCTTGTGTTTTTTCGTTGATGTTTCCTTCTTAGAATTGCAATGCCTCAAGACTTGAAAAGTCAAATATGAAATTGAATTTCTTTGGAATAACCATTTGAGTTTTCAAACGGGTGGGCAAAAAATGAACCAAAATTCTTCATTATTTATTTATGGAAATAAAGCCAAAGACATCTTTGGAATTTGAAAGTCTGAAGCCTGTGAAGTTAGATTAGTCTATGGAACCCTTTCTTCTTTGAAACTGCAAATGTGTGAATTCAGATTTTGGTGGAGACTTTCGTTTACTTCGGCGTCGAAACTGCTTGTGTTTTTCGTTGATGTTTCCTTCTTAGAATTACAAGACGTGAAAAGTCAAGAATAGTAGAACCCTACATGAAAAGTTAAGGCTGTGGCTCTCATATATTCCACGAAAAGATAAAATTTTATTTTCAATTAACTTATAATTTCTATCTTGACGGTGTGAACCTTCTCAGTCAATGGCGTCAACGTGATATATAACTAAACATACAAATCCTCTACGTTATTCCATCTGTGATCTCAAATCTTCTTCTCCTTTACCTCTTTCATCTCCTTCATATTCTTTGTATCAAAACTGGGAACACGATGTCTTTCCGAGCTTCCACGGGCCAGATGTACGCAAAACCTTGTATCAAAGTGTTTCTTGTTCTTGATGATGTGAATTAGTCTGCACAACTAGACGCCTTAGCCAAAGATGTTCAATGGTTTGGTCAAAGTAGGATTATCATCACAACACAATATCAAAAACTTTTGAAGGCACATGGAATCAGTCATATATACGCGGTGGATTTTCCATCAGTTGATGAGGCTCTTCAAATATTTTGTATGTATGCTTTTGGCGAAATACCCCAAAAGATGGTTACGACTTACGATGAACTGTCCTGTGCAATTACATACCTTGTCGGTAACAGATCTACCCATCCCTGGGCCCAAGCCCATGCTGGCAGCCTTTCAAATATATAAGTATTTTCGGCTTTTTGTTATTTATATATCTATGTTAGTCTAGTGGTAACAATTACATTTTGCTTCCTTCCCTACTCAGACTCTGATTCGACTCCTCCCACTTGTAGACTTTGTAGTTATTTTTTTTCTTTCCTTCTTTTCCCTAAAACATAGTTTAATTAAATAAAATGATAACGTTTCCTTCAAAACAAATAAAAATCAATTAAGTCATAGATTCCAACGGAAAAATGGGTAAAAAAACTTTTTTTTTTTTTTGGATCTTAAACCCTCACCTTTTAATATATGGTAAAGTAAACCGTAGGTATTATAAAAACAAAATACTAAGTACATTATTATATTAAAATAAAATTTGCTTTATGATTTATTTTCTAAATTCGAGTTTGTGAATTTTCCCAAAATTAAGTTCTTTTAAACTAAAATATTATTATATATTAGCACATTTTATGTTTTGATTCTAATTTGTTCGAACTTTTTCTTTTGAATAACTAGCTAAAATTAATTAATACTAGTTGATTTTTGAAATATTTAAAGCCATATTTTAATTTTATGTATTTAAATTAAAAATATTTTGGTATGGAAATTTATGTTTTCGTAATTATAAAATATATGTTTGTTTGTTTTCATGTTAATAAGTTTGTGTGACCAACCAAATAAAAATTTAGTAACATAAATTATAATATATTAATATTTTCGATTATCAATTATAGTAATATCGAATATGAATTAAATGTTAATAAATATTTATTTGGTTTATTCACATAAAATTATTAACATTAAAACAAAAAACTAGTTATATTATTATCGATTAATTATAGTAAAATTTATTTAATAAATTTTATGTTAATACCTAGGATTTATAACATAAAATTCATTTTAATAAAAATATTTTTGTCTGTTTCATGTTAATAAGTTTGTGTGACCAACCAAATAAAAATTTATTTAAACTCATATTCGATTATCGAATATGAATTTTATGTTAGTAAGTATTTATTTGGTCTAGTTATATAAACTTATTAGCATGAAAACAAACCAAAAAATTATATTCTTACGAAAGTACATAAATTTCTACACCAAATATTTTTAATTTAAATACATAAAATTAAGATATATTTATAATATAATATTAATTACTTTTAGCTAGTTATTCAAAAGAAAAAGTTTGAAAGATTCGAATCAAAACATGGAATGTACTAATCTATAATAATATTTTAGTTAAAAATTCAATTTTGGGAAAAGTTCAAAAAATTCGAATCAAAACATGGAATGTGATAATCTATAATAATATTTTAGTTAAGAAATTCAATTTTGGGAAAAAATCACAAACTCATATTTAGATAAATAAATCATAAACTATATTTTATTTATTTAGTTTTATTTTAATATACAGATGTACTTAGTTTTTGTTTATAATACCTAGGGTTTATTTCACTATGTATTAAAAGGTGAGGGTTTAAAACCCTACAAAAAAGATGAGGGTTTTTTTGATGTTTTTGAAAAAGGTCAGGGTTTTTTTTACCCATTTTTCCGATTCCAACACAGTCAAATTATATATCGATTTTTGATTCTTTTATGAACTGTTTTTTGTTATTAAGAGATATAAAGTTGCCTATTTTTTTTCTCTGCTGTAGTCTTTAAAATCTCAAGGCCGGCCCTGGTCTGTAAACTTCCTTTAGGACTACAGGTTATGGGCTCCTACTTTGGGGGATTTCCTAAACAGGAGTGGCCAATGGAAGTAGCAATTAAGGTTAAGGACTAACCTAAGCGAAGATATTGAAAGCATTCTGAAGTTTAGTTATGATGCTTTATGTAATGAAGAGAAAGATTTATTCCTTCATATAGCTTGCCTTTTCAACTATAAATTTATGGAGAAAGTGGAAGAATATATTGAGGAAAGTTTCAAGGATGTGAGGCAAAGGCTTCACGTTTTAGCTGAGAAATCTCTCATATCGATTGACAATGGCTTTATAGTCATGCATAATTTGCTGGCCCAACTAGGTAAAGAAATTGTCCGTCAAAAATCTATTGGTGAATCGTAGATTTTGGTGGGGACTTTCATATACTTCGTCGAAATTGCTTGTGTTTTTCTTTGCTGTTTCATTCTTAGAATGAGAGTGCCACAACGTCCACAAGACTTGAAAAGTCACAAACTAAATTATGGGACCAGTTAGATTCTGAATGGTGGAGCCTACATGGAAGCTAACGCTGCGGCTCTCATGAAGAATTCCATGAAAAGATGAAAATTTTATTTTCAATTAGCTTAATTAATTTATCTCTTGCCGATGTCAACCTTCTCAGTCAATGGCGTCAACGTTCTATATCACTATATAAACATACAAAGCCTTTCTTCTCTCAGTGTCTTCTCTCAAAGTCTATTATTAATTAAGCTTTAACCGTAAGAAAGATAGTAGATCTTCTATCAAAGTCTCTATTCTTTTCTCTAAATTGTGAAAGCAAAAATATGGGACTTATCTCTAACGAAATCTCCAGAGATGAAGTAAGACCAGGCGATCACATCTATACATGGCGTAAATTTGGTTCTTATCAGCATCATGGTTCGATCTCTGTTTCTCTCTTTACATATGGTTTACATTTATGGTGATGCTAGACATGATTTGTTTTTAAGGTGTACGAGCAAAAGCACAATTAAAATTTTCCTCTTTTTTTAAAATAACACTGAATAATCGGCAGAAGTAGGGATATATGCATGAATTTGATATCTTAAAATTTTAGGATACTTGAATCTGTTCTCTCTATATATATTTGTAACCTCGTACTATTATATATTCATATGAGATTAATGTCAATTCTTCCAATCCATAAACTTAATATTTTGTTAACTAATGTTTTGATTTACAGGAATCTATGTTAGTGATGGAAAAGTCATCCATTTCACTGGTGGAACAAAGAGATTTACTAGTTCTTCACCAAATCATGGAGTCAACCCATGTTCAAGTCCAACTTGCAGACATCAACGCCAGCAAGCTGTCTTATCTTCTTGCCTAGATTGCTTCCTCGCTGGAGGTAGTATCTCCCTCTACAAGTACAGTGAAAAATCCATTATCTTTCTTGCCAAACCTCGAGGAGGTTCATGCTCAACAATGCCATCAGATCACCCAGAGGAAGTAATTCGTCGTGCGGAATATCTCTTGCAAAATGGTTTCGCTACATACGATCTTCTTAAAAATAACTGTGAAAGTTTTGCCAATTACTGCAAAACCGGTTTGGTTTTCATAGACAAGGCTGCAACGAGCAGTCAAGTCTTTTCAGGTGTTAAGACTGCTAAGATCGCAGCAGGAGCAACAGCAGTAACAGGTTTGGCTACGATGGTATCACCATTTCTTGGTGTGGCAGTAGGTTCACTAGTTGTTTTTCCTGGTTGCATTGGCGTTGGTACGTACTACAACATCCGTCGTCTGATTGGAGACAAAAAAGCTGAAAAAACGCAAAAAGGTGCCTGTGGCAGATGTTACTAAACATATTGAAGACTGGCTTAAAAGTTAAATTTATGTTGTTATGTTTGTGTTGTTTCGGTCCGTTTGTTTTACGACTATAAAAATACGTTGTCTTTGTTCTGTAACACATTCAGTTTTTTTTTCTATTAAATAAAAATTGTGTTTTTACTCAAACAGAGAATCCTCTATCATACTCTGTTCTTCTTCACTACTCTTTGTCTCTCATACTCTGTTTTGGATCAAATTTGAACATGGTAATGGTATCAGAGCTTTACTGATTCGAGAGCCAAAAGAAGCACAATCAAGAGAACAAATTCTTTAAAAGAATAATAATCGCTACAAGTAAGTGCCCAAAAAACTCTTCCCGCAAGTTTTGACAGCATAGTGGCTATGATGGACCAAATAAATTAAGAATCTAACTTGGTAACAGAGTCGATAGCAACTCTAAAGGCACACGAGCAGCGTGTGTCATCTCACAATGAAAGCATGACAGATGGAGTGGTTCATGCTTTATCACGAGAAGGGAAAAGCAATTGGCGTGACAACAAAGGAAAAAATTGTGTAGGTTTTGTAAGAAAAAAAAAAACACAAAATCTAATAGCGGGAGGAAACCAAAGAAGGATCACATCAAAACCTCAAAGTATAAGAAGGAATGCTACAATTGCGGTAAGATTGGAAATTTTGCAAGAGAGTGTAGGCACATATGATTCTTAAAGATGAAGATACCAAAGATCATATGTTTTTTAGTGCAACAGAATAACCACCAATAATCACTAAAGAAGATGTGTGGTTACTCGACAATGGATGCACAAATCATATGACAAGAAAAGAGAGATCTTTCACAAGATTTGATAGGTGCATCAACTTTCCAATAGAAGTTGGAAATGGAGAAGTCGTTATGACTGCCGGTAAAGAAAACATTAGAAATGTATTCTTGGTGCCAAGACTTTTTCGGATATTCCAGGTGGCAAAGACTTTGTTGGATTATGTTTCTCCAAAAACCGATTTTAATTTGAGAAGATGTTTTACTCTTTGATTATGGTTGGATCTCAATGAAGTGACCAAAAGTAGAAAGAGAATACGAATGATAACTAGTTGTCGGAACATTGGTTGTTTAGATTAAATAGAAGCTGCTAACGCATTCCGTAGCTTCATCACTTGATTTAAAGTCATGATTCAAATAACATAGTCAACATAAGTTGGGCATTTAATTATGAAGTCAACAAAAACTAAGGTATTTAAAGAAATTTTTTTAAAAAAAATTGAGGATTTAAATGTCCATAATTTGAAAGTTGATGATTGTTAATAAAACTTGAAATGACGTGCTTTTGAATAAACGGAAGTTACTAACGGAAACTTTAACGCCAAAACGCCAGTTTAACTACCTACCTCAAATGGCTCAATCAAAGAAAGTTTGCTGTTTAGCTACGAGTCAACGAAAAATTTGAGCATTTAAATAACATTTTGAAAGTTCAGGTTTTAAAGGTCCTCAATTTGAAAGTTTAGGTTTTTTTTGACATTTTCCCTATACGTAAACAACTGATTATCCCTTTAATCGTAGGGTGTAGAACTGGAGCTTACGAAACTTGATGCTGTAGTTGAGGTCATCCATGAAAGTCTACTTTACCTTAGAAACATGTAAAAAAAGCTTAATTAACCGCTACATTCTTTGAAGATCTTGAAAATAAAATCAAAAACACATTCTTTCTTTTTTTACAGAGAAACAGATGATGATTGTGAGTGAAAAAAAAAACTAGAGAGTCGCATGGTACAGTATGTCACTTGAAGCAATACTTTGAAAAGAAGAAGCTTAATTATTTAGATCATTGATAGTTTCTTGTTGAAGAATGTCTTTTGAAGTGTTAGTGTAATTGTCCAAAGAAAAAATAAAATAATAACTGTTAGTGTAATATTGTGTCTCACTCATTTAACTTGTACTTTGTCTCCTACTACTAAGTAACTAATAACTACTCTATATATAGGAATCTGAACTAAATTTATCGATAAAAATGAAATTTAATTTCTTTGGAATAACCATTTGAGTTTTCAAACGGGTGGGCAGAAGAACCGTAATTCTTCATTATTTGGAATTTGAAAGTCTGATGCATGTGAAGTTAGATTAGTCTATGGAACCCTTTCTTCTATGAAACTGCAAATGTGTGAATTAAGATTTTGGTGGAGACTTTCATTTACTTCGTCGAAATTGCTTGTGTTTTTCATTGCTGTTTCCATCTTAGAATTACAACGCCTCAAGACTTGAAAAGTCAAGAATTCTGGAACCTTCTCAATGGCTCTCATAATTCCACGAAGAGATAATATTTTATCTTAATTTCTCTCTTGCCGCTATGAATCTTCTCAGTCAATGGCATCAACGTTCTCAAAGTCTTCTCTCAAAGTCCATATTAATGCAGGTTTAACCGTAAGAAAGATAGTAGATCTTCTATATATTGAGAAATCAAAAAGATGGGATTACTCTCTAACGAAATCTCCAGAGATGAAGTAAGACCAGGCGATTACATCTTTGTTTCTCTCTTTACATATGGTTAACATCATCGTGATGCTGGACATGCCTTGTTTATAAGGTGTACAAGCAAAAGCACAATTAAAATTTTCCTCTTTTTGAAAAACAACACTGAATCATCGGCAGAAGTAGGGATATGCATGAATTTGATTTCATACAAAAACAAAAAATATGCATGAATTTGATATCTTCAAATTTTAGGATACTTGAATCTGTTCTCTATGTATATTTGTAACCTCGTACTCTTAGTTAGTGTTTGTGTTGTTTAGGTCTGTTTGTTTTACGACTATAAATTAAAAAACGTTGTCTTTGTTCCATAACACATTCAGTTTTTTTTTCTATTAAATAAAAGTGAAAATACACCAGAATAACTCTACTCTTGATGTTAAATGCTAGAATAGCCTCCTCAAAATAACCTTTACTAGTATAATCTTAATCTTTTATCAAAAGACAATAATACCATTTAGAATTTAATTGATTAATAATTTATGAAATAATTTGAAAAAAATAAAAAAGTTAATTAAATATAAGGAAATAAAAAGTAAGGAGTGTAGAGATAAAATGAAACAAAATTTTCATTTATCATTTATCCCATGATCAAGTAAAAAAAAAAACTAAACCTAAGAGAAAAAACCGCTGCTGCCTCTGGTTTTTGGTCACCCCGTGGTCTTTTTCTAGTCAACATTGTGTTTTAAAATTTTAAACATTACACTACACCGTAAATTTGTTCCTTATTTATACTACACTGTAAATTTAAAAATTTAAATTTAAAAAATTATATCACTACACATTGTGTTTGTGATCAACAAAAAAAAACCATTTATTATTTGCAAATATCCAATTCCCGAAACAAGGATGACTTGCTCCATATTATTATGGATTCGTAGAGAGAGACAATAAGAGGCTTAGATAGAATGTATATCTAAGTAAATAGAGAAAGGATTAGATGAAAATTCATAAAAGAGAATAACTTGGGAATGAAGGAATAAAAACCCTAAAATCTTCGGTAAGTGGAATGTCTATTATTTCTGGAAATCATAAATCTTCTGTAAGTGGAATGTAATATGCGGTAACTAAAAAGTTAATCTAGCAATTAAATTTTGGTAATAAATTCTACGGTCACAACTATATGCAACAAAACTATGTAACAATTAAAAAATGTAATCGGCGGGGAAAAAAAATCTGCCACATAAAATCTGCGGAAAAATAACATCTACCGTAGAAATTGTTCTATGCTAAAGAAAAGGAAAATATCTACTGTTCCATTCTCGATCTCAGAAAAAAATCAACAACAAATTTTAAAAATATGCGATGAGAAAATAACTCTGCGATTATTTCAAAACTCTACCACCATTTGGACATGTAACTCTGCGGAAAAAAAAAACAAAATCTACAATAAAAATCTGCAGTAAAAAATAAAATCTGATATTCAAACAAATCTACTATAACATATAGCCGCAAATTAAATTTGCAGATTTTTCAGTCACCGATGACAAAATCGTAAATAATGATCATTTTCCGAAAAATAATATGATGTGGCATTAATTGATAATGGCACTCTTGTAATTAGGTTTTTCCTAACACATGATTTTAGGGGTATTTATGTAATCAAAAGAACTCATTTTACCTTAATTTTTTTAAAGTTAAACTAGAAATTACAATACTAATTAGGATTATTCTAGCTTTTCTCCCTAAATAAAAAGGGAAAATTACTAGAATAATACTACATTTTGATTTAATGACTAACTTAGCATAGGAAAAATTAGTATTAGATGAGTTCTATTTTATCACAAAAATACCCTTAACACCATGTGTTAGGAAAAAAATAATTACACAAATACCATTACGAATTAATTCCACATCAGCAATATATCATTTTTTAATAAAAATATTAATATTTACTACTTTGCCACTATTGACAAAAAATCTGCGACATAAATCTGCGGTTCTACATTGTGGCAATAAATCTGTCCCCGAGTTTTTCTTATTTGCAATTGAGTCATTTTCGTGTTTTTTTGTTATAAATAGGATTTTTAGGTCATTCTTTAGACCTACGCTTCATTCTACGCTTCAGCCACTTTTCAGATATTTTTGGAGAAGATTTCTAAACTCTTATTTCTTCTCTTGAATTTTTATGCAATCTATTCAAACTATGATTTCTGTTCCATCGTTCATGTCTGAGTAGTAGTTAGTTTGTTAGGTTTAGAGTTTTCAAGAGTAGAAGATGAAGTGGTAGGTTGATGGTTATTTAGGATTGAATATCAATAAAGTTTTTCATCTAGATTGTGTTTATTACTGATTCTAGATTCATGACCTAGAATATGATCTTAGGTATATTAGTTGACATGGGAGTGTAATTGATTGCTTGAACTATCTTAGATGAGTAAAATAACTATTCGCAAAGAGACTTGGTTTAGGGATTTTGTGAACACTTGAACCTGGAATTAATGCTTGTTTGAATTGAAGAATTTAGCAAAGAGATTTGGAATTCTAAATTGAGACATAGATAATCTATGCAGCGAGAGTTGATTGATTTTACCATTGTGTTTTGAGTTCGACAATTGATCTTAATAACAATCCTGATAATTTATTTAACCTATAATTATGAATTACCTGAGAATTTCCCTAAGCCTAGCTCTTTTTCCATCTGAATTTACTTTGAGTTTGATTGGTTTGCTGTTTTCTTTTAATTACAATTTGTCTTGTTTAGCTTAATTCATAAACTTAAAATCTATTGTGTGAACGTGAGTCCTTGTGGATTTTATCCCTAAGTACTAACAATAATCTCTTAATTTAAGAGAGTGGCTCTAAGGATAAATTTTTGAGCATATCATTAATTTATATGAAAACTGATTTGTTTTATATCTTAATCTTTAAATTTTAATAATTTCTTATTTTAATAATTTTATTTCCAATTTTAATATTAATAGTTTCCCATTTTATTTCTATTTTAAAAACTATTTTAGTTAGCTTTTATGAAAACTAATTTGTTTTATATTTTAATCTTTAAATTTTAATAATTTAGTATTTTACTAATTCTATTTCCAATTTTAATATTAATAATTCCAAATTTTATTTTTTTAAAAAATATATTTTAGTTAATTTTTATGAAAACTAAATTTTATTATACTTTAATCTTTAAATTTTAATTATTTCTTGTTTTACTAATTCTATTTCCAGTTTTAATATTAATAGTTTCCCCATTATTTTTAAAAATATTTTAGTTATTTTTATGAAAACTAATTTTTTAATATTTTAGTAATTTATTATTTTACTAATTCTATTTCCAATTTTAATATTATTAATTTCCCCTTTCTAAAAAATCTTTTAGTTAATTTTTATGAAACCTGATTTGTTTTATATTTTAATATTTAAATTTTGATAATTTCCTATTTACTATTTCTATTTTCAATTTTAATAATAATAATTTCTCCTTTTTAATTTTTCAAAAAAATCTTTTAGTTAATTTGTATGAAAACGGATTTGTTTTATTTTTAAATCTTTAAATTTTAATAGTTTCTTATTTTACTAATTCTATTTCCAATTTTTAATATTAATAATTTCCCATTTTTAAAAAATGTTTTTGCTATTTTTATTAAAACTGTTTTTTTAATCTTTAAATTTTAATAATTTCTTATTTTACTAATTCTATTTCCCAATTTTAAAACATAATGGCATTTCTGTCTTTTGACAAAAGATTAGTATTAGACTAGTAAACTTTTTTTGAAGGTATTAGTCTAGCCATTAACTTAAAGATGAGTATCATTCTAGAAAAAATTCAAAAATAAAAATTGTGTTTTAACTCAAACAGAGAATCGTTTATCAAACCTCAATATATACACTATGGCGAGAAAGAAACGCGAGATGACACGGAGAAGAATCAACTCCTGCAGCTCGTCTTATTCGGAGCATCGATAAGCAAGTCCGAAATCAACTATCTGCAATTCGAATGGAGGGTAACCATCGCTACGAGAAGGGACTACAACTCTGTTTTGAAGTCCTAGTCTAATCAATCAACATTCCATGTAATCTCAGTTTCTCAAATCAAAAGCTACACTTGATGTAAAAACAATTTTTTTTTATTTGAATATATTTTAACATTACATCCAAAAAAAAAACCACTCTCTAAGAATAGATTGTGCAATGAAAGAGCTTTAAAGTTAGTATGTATGTAACAGCTGATTATGCCTTTAACCATAGCCTACGAAACTTGATGTTGTAGTTGAGGCCATCCATGAAAGTCTATTTTACCTTAGAAACATGTACAAAAAAAAAAACTTAATTAACCGCAACATTCTTTGTGAAAAGAAAATAAAAAATGTTCTCTCTTTTTTCACAGAGAAGTGAGATGAGGATGGTGAGTGAAAAAAACAAACGTGAGAGTCGCATGGTACAGTATAAGTGACTTGGCATATGCATTGTGGTCTCTGGTCTGCAGATTTTATGCTTGAAGCAATACTTTGACAAGAAGAAGCTGATAAGTGTCCCACATAGATTGGGATATTAGTATATAAGAGGCCATGAGTTCTTCTTTTCTTAGCCTAGGTTTTAGGAAGGGAACAGACCCATGGGCCTTATAGACTAGGCCCAATTTTCTATCAATTGGTATCAGAGCATGGTTTCGATCCAGGAACGGTTCTGATGGAGTGCTAGCAGTGCAACAGCACAAGGCCCAATAATTTTTAACACTTTTTCCTTACATTTGAAAGGCCCAAAATTTTGAAGCTTACTTAAACAGAGAGCCCATTATAATTTGAAAATAACCAAAGAAAATTTGAAGAAGAAAAAGTTAGTCGGCTTGATTTTTGCACAGGGCCCAAAATTAGATTGAGCCGCCCCTGTTTTGATCACCCCCACGGATGTGCGATAACAGACTAGTCTTAGAACGGATAGGGAGAAGATCCAAAGGGGATAGCTGCCCGAGTCCAGAAGCCGCTAGCTCCGAGGACGTCTTTTCTGATGGGCGGGGTATTGATAAGTGTCCCTTATTGATAAATAGAGAATTGGGATATTAGTATATAAGTGGTCATTGGTACCTCTTCTCTTAGCCAGTTAGCCTAAGTTTTGGGAAGATAATGAACCCAAGGGCCTTATAGACTAGGCTCAATTTTCTATCAGAAGCTTATTTAGATCATTGATAATTTCTTGTTGAAAAATCAGCATCGTATATATAATGAGAGAATGAAAGATCTCCAGACTTGACACATCATCATGACACATCATATCCTCTTCTTTTTTAATATAACAAATTAATTAATTTAAATTTAATTAATTTATGTAATACATTAAATAATTCAAATTAATTTTTTAAACCATAAAATATAAACATTCCATAATATGGTATTTTAACTTATCTTTTATTTCCATCATTGTTTTTTACATGTTTAATCATATTTCTCAATATCGTTTTTATTATATTTAAATAGTTTCACTATTTATTGAGTTCCAACTTCCAAGCTTCTTACAATCCTCAATTCCCCTCCCTCACACCGGAAATGGCTCATAAATAAACACAATTAACGCTTCTGAATCCATCATCTCCACCTCTCCAAGTTTCGAATATACAACTCTCTGTAATCTAGATAGATTTAGTTTCCATGGAGTTTAGAGACAATTGAATTGATGCTTTCTGGTTTTTTACACGGTTATTTTTTGATATGCATAACTTAACATGCTTCCCATATCATGATCATTCACCACGATGTTTTTGAAATTCAGTTTTCCTTATCACATGGATATTAGAATCACTTTCTTTTTGCCAGATTCACTTTCTGATCTTTGGTTAAACTGAAATACTCATGATTTTTTCCTCAGTTGCTGGAGTTGCAAGACTACAGTAAGCCCAAGAACACCACGTTCATCAAGACTAAGTTTAATAGGTTACATTACATGTAATTGTTATTACTGCGATTTGTTCACAACTTATTAAAGTATCCCTTCTGCTCAGTCTATGTACTCCCAAGTGAGAATTAGCAACTAGGAACTGATACTCCGATACTTAGGTAAAAACAATTGGATAGAGAAAACCCGGATTAATTGAATAAAATAGTATGTTTTGTATCGAAAGTGATTTGTGTTTAAGTCATTTTGTTGCAATCTAAGTCAATGAACACTATGTCCATTCTTGAAGAAAACAAAAATCCTTATTTCTTATGGATTTTGTTTCTATGCTACTAGCAACTTACTCCCATGCTTGCAAGGATCCGTTCATGCAGTTTCAACAAAAAGGTAGTGCAAGCTTCATAGGCGATAACATTGAACAAAGGCAAATTTAATCTACTAAGAGGCATGTTAAGCCTATGAATGTGGAGCTCACTTTAATTAAAATTTTAACAAAAGTGCCTAAAAGAAAACAATATATTGAGATGATTGATATAGATCATAAAGAAAGAGATAAAAATACACTAACACAAACGTACGAAAGGAATGTCAATTAGTTAGAACTTAGAACTTAGAACAATGAATGTGGAGAGGAGTCGAAGTAATAGTTATGAGGCAGTGACATAGTGCAGGGCTTTAGCAAAGGAAACAAAAACGTAGTCATGAGGAGTGTGAGGCGCAACATAGGGATAACAGAGGGAAAATATGTATTAGTAAGATTCCATACTTTAAGAATGCATGTAGACAGACATAGAAACAAACATGTAAGGTTACAAAATCAATCATACAAATAGTTTATGTATGTATGCTTAATTTGAATGGGAAAATGAACGAAATTATAGTTTTCTGGTTGGCTAAGCTAGAGTTAGAATTCTAGAACAAGACTAATGGTATCATTTTCATCCGGCGAGCGTATGTTTCATGCTTCAAAGTTATAAAAAAAAAAAAAAAACTGCATAGTTTTTGGATTCTATGATTTATAGAAACAAAACACCAAACTTAGAAAAAAAAAACTCCATAATTTAATCATAAAATCTGTCAAATAGGCAAAACAACATAACAAATATAAACATAGTCATAAGAAAAACAATTAATTAGAAGAAACTGAGAAAAGAATTAGCAATAATATAGATAATGTTTATTAGATGCACTAACATGATAGTCACCTATTCTTTACAAAGTAGAACATAAAAATAACAAAAACATCTACTAACATAAAAAAGTAAATAAATACTTCCTCCATTTCAAAATATAAGACGTTTTAGAATTTTTGTTGTGTTTCAAATATAAAGTGTTCTCACATTTCGATGTACTTTTTTACTTTATTAAATATTGCGTGACTAATAATAATTTATAAATTTTTATAATTGATTTAATTATTTTTATTTATATATTAAATAATAATTTTATAAAATAAAAACAATTTCCAGACGTGCTTTAAACCAAAACGAGAGTATAAATTTAGAACATGTTTCCCACACTTCGTAGTATATATATAAAAGGGAAGAGGGCTCTCCTTTTGATCGACACGTCAGCACGGGAGAGGGTGACAACTGTCCTATTTCTTAATAAATGAAAATTAATTTAATAAGAGCACTTCCATCCATCGGGAGGCTCTTAAGTGGTTCTTAACCCAAATATCTATAAAAAAAAATCAGAAATGGTGAAATATGTAAGAACCGATCCTAAAAGTAATCGGTTCTTAATGATCATGTGGCGTCGTGTTATTGGCTCGTTACTGTGTCAATTCTCTGCCTTTCACTTCCGTTAATTCGTTCTTCTTCTTCCTCCTTCTGCAATTGCGTTATCTCTCTTAAATTCCCAGGTAATTTCGTTTCTGGAAGCAAAGTTTCTCCCTTTTCCAAGTTTTGTGTCGATATCGGATTTTGGTTGGTTGAAGGGTTTGGTATGAGAGAAAAAAAATCATCTCGTGTTTTGTAAAACAAATCATCCCGAAAATCATCCAGGATTCTCTCTCATTTCTGATTTATGATTCATGGAGGGAGTTGATCACCATGCCGATGAGAGAAACAAGGCCGAATTCGATGTGGAGGAGATGAAGATCATCTGGGCTGGTTCCCGCCACGCTTTTGAAGTTTCCGATCGAATTGCTCGTCTCGTCGCCACCGATCCGGTGAATTTTCTCAATTCTCATTGTTTCTGTTCTGTATCTTGTTAATCTCGCTTTATTCATCTTGCTTATTGTTTCAATCGTGATGATTGAGGATTCGAGGTTTTATAAATTATGTGATCGTCGATTTGATTTTGCTTGATCGGTGATTCTGCTTTGATCGATTTGATCTCTGATTCTGGGATTCATAGTGTTAAATCAAATGATTGCTCTGTTTGAAGCATTCTTGCTTTTGATCTGAGTATTGTTAGCATTCTTACTTTTGATTGGCAGAATCAGTCAGTTGAAATAAACTCCATGGTTCTAGTGTAAGTTTTGGTAGCTGAAATCTTACTTTAATCCTTGTTTATATTATTGCGAGTGGAGCAAGATAGCTCTCTTATATCAGAGTGACTGAGGAAGCCACGGCTGAGGTTGAGAAGAGTCCTGTTGCTGAGAAGCAAGGAGGTCAAGATGAATTGCTGATGCAACCAAAGAAGTCTCTGCTGAAGAGCAAGAAAAGAAAGAAGCTGAAGACAAGGTATATTCATATACTGTTTCTTGATTCTTAAACTGCTAACATGTGATTGGTGAGATGCAAGTGTTTTCCTGTGTTGTCACCTTCTATTGAGACCCTTGACAACATTAGGAACTTTGATCGAGTTCAAGAAGTTCCCCATGAAAGGCCTATGTGTGACTTATTATGGTCTGATCCTGATGACAGATGTGGCTGGGGAATCTCTCCTCGTGGTGCTGGATATACATTTGACCAGTTATTGAATTACGAAGTCTCAGTTTCAAAAGCTCCTGAATCTTTGTTGTTTTTTTGGATCATAGAACAAGTATTGTGATGTTGTTGTCTTTTTTATCATAGAAATGTTTTTTTTTTTAAGAACCCCCAAGTGGAGTTTACTATTGGAACAACAAAAATTATTAAACTCTTTTAAGGTTCTTAATTCTAACTTTTTAAATACGGTGAAACAAAGCATATCTCTTCGTTTTCTTTTTTTTTCCCCTCTCTGAAAATCATTGATTCGTCATATAAATCTACTTACAATGATTAATGCAATCCAGGATCTAACCCCTCAACTTCTATCTTAATCGTTTCATTGCACTATAATTAAAGATGGGATGAGAAACCACAGTTGGCCTCTCCAAAAAACCAAGCAAAAACAGAGCGAGAAATCTGCTGGTAGAGCTCGTAGCCGATTGCGTGGACAATCTGAACTGAAGGTTGGCTAATTTTTGGATGAAACTGTATTCACTTTTTCCGAGTTTAGGCTTTTGGATACACCCTTGCGATTTGTTTTTTATGTCTTGCTAATTTCGCTACTCTCATTCTTTTGGTTTGCAGGTTATAGAAGCTTAAGTAGAAGAAACCTGCAGATTCTAGATCTCTCTACAAATTATTTCAACAACAGCATATTTCCTTTTCTTGATGCAGCTACATCACTTACAACTCTTTTTCTCCAGACGAACTACATGAATGTCACTTCTCCTATCAAAGGTGCACAACTTGCTTATTGATGATTTATATTTTGTTAAGTTGTTTGGTTTTTGTATTACTCACTAAAGAACTAAACAAACTTGTAACTGTTGGATCTGAGTGAAAATTATTTTAATGGTTCCATTTCAAGTAACATCACTACAATTTACATGTTACAAAAACACAATTTATGTTTGCTTTTTTATGCAGTAATCACTACACTCTCTTCTTTATTTTAGTTCTAATTATTCTTATATTCCATTGGACTCCCTTGGAGAACTTAAAAACTTGACAAACTTGGAACTGTTGGATCTGAGTGGAAACTATTTTAGTGTCTGGTAGCATCTACTTTAATTGTCAATTTTTTCTGAGTCTAACGTTTAGTATTGGGTTTTCTGCAAAAAAATTATTGAATTTTTTTTTAGGCAAGATTAACCCTTACCCGAAAAGTGTATAAGTCAATCCTATTACATCAAAAGTCATCCGCCTTTGCTCATATCATCGTTATCTTCTGTCACAAAACTAATGGTAGCCTCAAAACGACGTAGTTTTGGGGACAAAAAAACTACATGCTATTTTGCTAATTCTTTGTTGTTTTACCAAGACCCAAACAATGAAACTTTTATTTACCCTGGGAAAACAAAATGACATGTTGTTTTCATATGAGAAAACGACAGATGAAAAAAACAACATTGGATAAAAAAAATTGTTTTCATTTTCTTCCTCTCTTCCTCTAATTCTTCACAAAATCAATCTGGGTTCTTCTTCTTCCTCCCTTCCTCCAGTTCTTTACAAAAATCAATCTGGTTACATTTTTAATGGCTCAATCGAGTGACCCACCACTACCAAATCTCTCATCCTCTCCTAAAAACAGCTAATTAAGAAGAACATTGGATAAAGGAAACAAATTTCATAATTTTCTCAAACAATTTCTCAGAAATATCTATACTCAGAATTAAATAGAAACAGATGGAGAACAAATCAAAGATCTAATTAAGAAGAACGAAATATAAGATAGAGCATTGGAGAAATGACATGAGATTGAAGGACACAACTTAATTGTAAATCCATTATTACAACTTGTTAATGAGATTCCCAGTAAAATTTCAGAAAAAGTTAAGACACTAAGAAAGAGATAATTAGAGAAACGGAAAAGGAGCCGACGAAAACCATGGAACTGACTCATCGATTTCTCCAAAGAAAGCAGTTGGATCTGAGTCAGAAAAGTACGTGAATGGCGTAACCGGCGATCTTATCAACTTGAATATAAATTTCTGGATTTTGAACAGATATTAAGAGTCTAAGAAAAAAGAAAGAACGATGATGAAGAACAGTGAGAAACTTTTTTTCTAATATATTAAATAAAACAGATAATTTAGAAATTAAATGAAAAAATCATGTTGTTTTGATGAAAACATTAAAAATCATGTTGTTTTGTTTTAAAAAACATCATGTAGTTTATTTCTGAAACGATGTCATTTTGTTGTTTTCGTTAGTTTACTAACACCAACAAACAGTGATACGTCAACGATATAGGCAAAAATTATTTAGAGTCAGAAAAGATCGTCGGTTACGCCATTCACATACTTTTCTGACTCAGATCCAACTGCTTTCTTTGGAAAAATCGATGAGTCAGAAAAGTATGTGAATGGCGTAAACGGTGATCTTATCAATTTGAATATAAATTTCTGGATTTTGAACAGATGTTAAGAGTCAAGGAAAAAGAAAGAACGACGAAGAAGAACAGTGAGAATTTTTTTTTAAATATATAAAATAAAACAGATAATTTAGAAATTAAATGAAAAAATCATGTTGTTTTGATGAAAACATTAAAAATCATGTTGTTTTGTTTTAAAAAACATCATGTAGTTTATTTCTGAAACAACGTCGTTTTGTTGTTTTCGTTAGTTTACTAACACCAACAAACGGTGATACGTCGACGATATAGGCAAAAATTATTTAGAGTCGGAAAAGATCGCCGATTACGCCATTCACATACTTTTCGTACTCATCGATTTCTCCAAAGAAAGCAGTTGGATCTGAGTCAGAAAAGTATGTGAATGGCGTAACCGGCGATCTTATCAACTTGAATATAAATTTCTGGATTTTGAACAGATATTAAGAGTCAAGGAAAAAGAAAGAACGATGATGAAGAACAGTGAGAAATTTTTTTTCTAATATATTAAATAAAACAGATAATTTAGAAATTAAATGAAAAAATCATGTTGTTTTGATGAAAACATTAAAAATCATGTTGTTTTGTTTTAAAAAACATCATGTAGTTTATTTCTGAAACAACGTCGTTTTGTTGTTTTCGTTAGTTTACTAACACCAACAAACGGTGATACGTCGACGATATAGACAAAAATTATTTAGAGTCGGAAAAGATCGCCGAGTACGCCATTCACATACTTTTCTGACTCATCGATTTCTCTAAAGAAAGCAGTTGAATCTGAGTCAGAAAAGTATGTGAATGGCGTAACCGGCGATCTTATCAATTTGAATATAAATTTCTGGATTTTGAACAGATATTAAGAGTCAAGGAAAAAAAAAAACGATGAAGAAGAACAGTGAGAATTTTCTTTTTTTAATATATTAAATAAAACAGATAATTTAGAAATTAAATGAAAAAATCATGTTGTTTTGATGAAAACATTAAAAATCATGTTGTTTTGTTTTAAAAAACATCATGTAGTTTATTTCTGAAACAACGTCGTTTTGTTGTTTTCGTTAGTTTACTAACACCAACAAACGGTGATACGTCGACGATATAGGCAAACTTTATTTAGAGTCAGAAAAGATCGCCTGTTATGCCATTCACATACTTTTCTGACTCATCGATTTGTCCAAAGAAAGCAGTTGGATTTGAGTCAGAAAAGTATGTGAATGGCGTAATCGGCGTTCTTATCAACTTGAATATAAATTTCTAGATTTTGAACTGATATTAATAGTCAAGAAAAAAAAAAGAACGATGAAGAAGAACAGTGAAATTTTTTTTAAATATATTAAATAAAACAGATAATTTATAAATTAAATGAAAAAAATCATGTTGCTTTGATGAAAACATTAAAAATCATGTTGTTTTGTTTTTAGAAAACATCATGTAGTTTATTTCTGAAACGACGTCATTTTGTAGTTTTCGTTAGTTTACTAACACCAACAAACGGTGATACGTCGACGATATAGGCAAAATTATTTAGCGGATGATTTTTGAGGTGGTAGGGTTGACTTGCATACTTTTTGGATGAAGGTTAATTTTGAAAAAAAATAAAGCTCCATGGTTTTTTTTTTGCAGAAAACCCTTTAATATTAGTAAGAATTGTCTTGCTTTGTGTTTCTTTGTCTTTGTCTTGTGGTAGAGCTGACCCACCTGAAAAAGCTGAAAGATGTGGAGTTGGAATGAATTTTCTATCTCAAATCAATTGCAAGGCAAGCTTGTTTCTTTTTAAACACTTTTTTTATTATTATTATCAATGGAGATGAAAGATCATTCTGTAAAGTATAATCGTTTTGCCTTTACATTATTTCAGAGCTAAAGAATTTGACTAACTTGGAAGTTTTGAGTCTTGCTCACAATCAGTTGGACGGACCTATACCAATACAAGGTGACCTTTGTTTGCTTGACCTTCGTGGTTTTGTATAAGAAGTGTACACTGACTTCTAGAGAGCAATACAACTATTCTTATTACTCGCCTTATCTATTTGTTTTCCAATCTTATTGTTTTAGACACAAGGGAATCAATAAATTTCACAAGTATTTAACTCTGTTCATTTGATAAGAATGGTATGTATAAGCAAATTTTATGACAAAATGTTGAAAATAACACCATATCCGTTAAGCAGGCTTCTATTTAAATGGTGATGCTTCTTCTAGCTCTCTAAATATGCAATTATATATAATTTTGCGAGGTTATCTTACATAAAAGTGAAATACTATTCCCACGTTTTGTTTGTATATGTTATGTTTTTCATGTGTCACCTGCTTGATTGTTCATCTAACAATCCCATGATATTTTTCTTTTTTGAGAATATTTTACTAAACGGTCCAAATTCTCAAAAATATATATATGGATTGTAAGATATGAAATGAAACTACTATTCTCTCCAACTCTAACTCTGTAATTAACTCGATATTTAATCAGAATTATTGACTGGATGTGATTACTGGGCAATGAGTTTCAAGAAGTTGGTGTTTCCTTGAAGATTCAAATTATTATTATTATATATTAATTAAGATTTTTTTCCAACATGCAGTTATAGTTATATGGTCTCGAGTCTTTGACTTTTAAGTTCTGAATTTTTGTAATTTGTTTTTGAAAAATTAGTAGCTAATAACTATTCTCTTGACATATTCAAGTGCTTTTCCTCGGTTTCTCTTGTACACTATTCTAATCAGGTAAGTTCATTTAGGATGAGGAGAATGCTAAGGCTATATCAGTCTTTCTTGAAGTTGTCTGCTTGAGTGATGCTATTGACGATGAAGGAAAGCACATCGAGAGTCTGGTCACAGGGATATTTGTTGAAAACATCTTTGATATGGGTTCTGCACAAGTATTGTATATGATCTCTTTCTTTTCATGCACTGTTGCTTCCATCACCTCTCTTTTGTAGAGTATCTTAATGAATGGATCATGTGTTTTCTTTTTCAGATATTGAAGCTTGCCGAGGTTTTCTCAAAACATGGGATGTAGTTTTTGGCTAGCTGTCAAAATATGTATCCACGACCATGGGTCATTGATGACTTGGAAAACTTTCAAGTATGATGGGTCAAGAAGCCTTGGAAGAAGGTCACTTCTTTAACTTAACTCTGTTTTTTTTGCTGTTTGACCTTATTCGAGCTGATTTGTTTTCTGTTTTTCTTCATGACAGGCACTGATATTTGTCGATAACTCTGGTGCATACATAATTTTGGGTATATTACCGTTTGCTAGAGAAATGCTACGTCAAGGAATGCAGGTGCTTTTTTATCCTAAAACCATCCAAAGTTGTCCTTGCACAACTATGGAGAAATTGAAGAAAGAGGACGTTTTTCTTAGCCATGTTGATCTTTATCTTTGTTTTTCTTTTTTCTTGTGGCTGATTTGGTTTTATAATCCGGATGTAGATATAGAGATGGTGAACCTACAGACAATGCATTGAGATTCTACAAATGGTTCACTGACGTGAGTTTAATTTTGTTAAGAGAGAGATATCCTTTCTCAACGAGCATACATGCTCCTCTACAGCAGGTAGATCCAATCACTTTTTGTTTGTTTGTTTGTTGACAAGAAGAATACCTATCATTTTTCCGAGATTGTGAATTTGCTAGACTGTTTTAAGAGAAATAGCTTTAACAGATTATGATATTTGATATCGGTGCAGGTTCAGCCCAGACCATCAAGTCTAAGATCCGAAGAAGGTGAAGATGAGAAGAAAACAGAATCTAGCCAAGAGGGCTCTGTTGAGAGTTCCCATGCGGCAGAAAATGACACAAGTGAAGGTCATGACGAGAAGAAAACAGATGCATTGAACACAGAATCTAACCAAAATGGCTCTGCTGAGAGTTCCGCGGTCTGAGCAAATGACACTAGTGTGTCCTCGCTGTGTAACGGCATCATCTGTAATTGTCTCTGAAAAGGAAGAGGAAGTTGTGGAAAGGGTTAATACAGTAGATTCTGAGTTAAACCCTTCTATTTGAAGAAGCAGCAACTGGGAAAGAATATCCAACGCTTGACATTCTTGCTAACGAATCTGTATAATTGATCTTTTTGATAAAAACATATGTAAACAATTAAATTACCTAAAAGTGGATATACTTGAGAAGTATAACTCTGATTTATATTTTAAAAAGGTAAAATTGGAAATAAAGGAGTTAAAAAAAAAATTTGTTAAATAATTTAGAATACGAATTCTGAAAATTTTAGAAAACGTATTCTAAAATTTGTTCATGTTCTAAAAGTTTTACAATTCGTAAAATATATTTACAAATAATGAACAACAACATTTTAAATATTTAAAGATCAAAATATTTTATATTTTTTTAATAAAAATGTTCGTGCATAGAGCGGGCTCAGTCCTAGTTATTCTTAATTTTGTTTCTTTTAAGCCTCTTTAATTTGAACTGTTAGTGTAAAATTTTGTTCACTCAGTTAACTGGACAACAATAATCAGAACCAAATTTACCAACCTGAACTCAAACCAAATTTTATTACACTCAGAATGATATATTATTAGTAAAAACGAAACTGAGTTTCTTCGGAGTAACTTTATGAAGTTTTGATAAGGACTCAAATTCTCATTATTTATTTATGGAAATAAAAGCCAAGAATTTGGAATACGAAATTGCTCTGAAAAGTCTGATTCATAATGTGAAGTTAGACGTGTATGGAACCCTTCCTGCTCTAAAACATAGTCTCAGGTAAAAGTGTGAAGTTTCTGCTCTGCTCTGCAAATGGGTGAATTCAGATTTTGGTGGAGACTTTCATATACTTCGTCGAAATTGCTTGTGTTTCTTTGCTGTTTCATTCTTAGAATGAGAGTGCCACAACGTCCACAAGACTTGAAAAGTCACAAACTAAATTATGGGACCAGTTAGATTCTGAATGGTGGAGCCTACATGGAAGCTAACGCTGCGGCTCTCATGAAGAATTCCATGAAAAGATGAAAATTTTATTTTCAATTAGCTTAATTAATTTATCTCTTGCCGATGTCAACCTTCTCAGTCAATGGCGTCAACGTTCTATATCACTATATAAACATACAAAGCCTTTCTTCTCTCAGTGTCTTCTCTCAAAGTCTATTATTAATTAAGCTTTAACCGTAAGAAAGATAGTAGATCTTCTATCAAAGTCTCTATTCTTTTCTCTAAATTGTGAAAGCAAAAATATGGGACTTATCTCTAACGAAATCTCCAGAGATGAAGTAAGACCAGGCGATCACATCTATACATGGCGTAAATTTGGTTCTTATCAGCATCATGGTTCGATCTCTGTTTCTCTCTTTACATATGGTTTACATTTATGGTGATGCTAGACATGATTTGTTTTTAAGGTGTACGAGCAAAAGCACAATTAAAATTTTCCTCTTTTTTGAAAATAACACTGACTAATCGGCAGAAGTAGGGATATATGCATGAATTTGATATCTTAAAATTTTAGGATACTTCAATCTGTTCTCTCTATATATATTTGTAACCTCGTACTATTATATATTCATATGAGATTAACGTCAATTCTTCCAATCCATAAACTTAATATTTTGTTAACTAATGTATTTGATCTACAAGAATCTATGTTAGTGATGGAAAAGTCATCCATTTCACTGGTGGAACAAAGAGCATTACTAGTTCTTCACCAAATCATGGAGTCAACCCATGTCCAAGTCCAACTTGCGGACATCAGCGCCAGCAATGATGCACCTGCAAGTGCACAGACACTAAACCGACGTCCAAACCGAGTGAAGAAACCAAACGCAAGATACCAATCAGATTATACGGTTTAGTTGGTTCAAGTAAATCCCTTTATTTCGTAAGTTCAGCAAATAAGGAGAGAAGACTTGTTCTTACGGAACACGAGTTCAACATACGAAGCTTCGAGGTTTCCTAGGCCTCACGGGATATTATAGGAAATTTGTCAAGAATTACGGAGTCATAGCCAGACCACTTACGAATATGCTTAGGAAGGGAAAGTTTGCGTGGGGCATAGATTCTGAGGGGGCTTTTCAACAACTGAAAACGTCTCTCGCGACAACACCTATATTGGCATTACCAGACTTTTCGATGCCTTTTGTGATACAAACGGATGTGTCAGGTGACGGTATCAGAGCAGTGCTGACTCAAAACGACAAACCGATTGGGTATATGAGCCGCACATTGGGGGTTTCAAAGCGTTCTTGGTCAACATACGCTCGGGAAATGTTAGCCATTGTGGTGGCAATCAGAACATGGCGACCTTATTTGCTTGGACGACACTTCATTATCCAAACGGATCAACAAAGCCTTTGGTTCCTCTTTGAACAGCGAATCCTTACTCCGGAACAACAAAAATAGATGGGTTATGACTACGAGATCACATACAAAACCGGTGCCTCCAACAAGGCCGCAGATGCCCTTTCTCGCGTCCATGGGAGCCCTTGTTTAGACTCATTTTCTCACCAACGACATCCCTGTGGGATGATCTTCGTAAGGTAACGGAAACTGATGCTTATATGCAGCATATTGAGGAGCTGGCTAAAGCCAAACCGGGACAACCATATGAATGGAAAGATCAGCTCATATGTTATCACAGCCGTGTTGTCCTTCCGCCTAAGTCATCATTGGTGCAACAAATCATCCGTGAACACCATGAAACTCTAATGAGAGGTCACTCGGGAGTCCTTCGTACGTACAAACGTCTAGCTCACAAATTTTATTGGCCTTCAATGCATCGTTCTATACGGGAGTACGTCGCAGCCTGTGATACTTGTCAAAGAGCTAAGTATGTCTCGACCTTGCCCCAGCCGGCCTTTTACAACCACTTCCGATCCCAAGTCAAGTATGGGAGGATATCTCCATGGACTTCGCTGATGGTTTACCCAAGTCGGCAGGTCACACTACAATCATGGTCGTCGTCGATCGCCTCACCAAATCAGCTCACTTACTTCCTCTATCTCACCTATACACAGCACGCACCGTGGCTGCTAAGTTCGTGGAATCTATCTTCAAGCTTCACAGTGTTCCTCGTTCAATTGTAAATGACTGTGACCCTGTATTTGTGAGTTTGTTCTGGAAAGAATTCTGGAAAAAATGGCAGGAACGACACTTCAAATGTCGACTGCGTATCACCCACAATTTGATGGCCAAACAGAAGTGGTCAATCGTTGTATTGAGCAATTTCTGCGTTGCTTTTTTGTTCATACAAGACCGAAATAGTGGACGGCGTTCTTACCATGGGCAGAGTTCTGGTACAATAGCACATATCATGCATCGATTGGAACAACACCGTTTCAAGTTCTATACGGTCGGCCACCACCAACGGTCCCACCATACGAAATCGGCGAACTCGATGAACAGTTAGCATCTCGGGATGAGCTTCTGTCTGATCTCAAACAACATCTCACCAAGGCTAATACTCGTATGAAGTGCTTACAGGATTCAAAACGAAGAGACTTAGAATTTGCGATAGGCAACTGGGTCCTAATGCGTATACAACCTTATCGCCAAAAGACACTATTCCAAAGCACATCACAGAAGTTATCTCACCGTTTCTTTGGACCATTTCAAGTTGAAGCTCGTGTTGGTGCTGTAGCCTACCGTCTCGCTTTGCCTCAAGGTACCCGTATACACAATGTTTTTCATGTTTCATTGCTTAAGAAATGGATTGGTGAGACAGAACCAGCTCCGGGCATCCTCCCTCCACTTCGTGACAATGGCACCCTTATGCTTTATCCGGACATCCTTCTCAAAAGCCGCAAGGTCGCACAAGGAACTAAACAAGGAACGGAAGTGCTGGTACAATGGCAAGGCTTACCACCCAATGAAGAAACGTGGGAGGATCTCTCACAATTGGAGATAAGCTTTCCTGACTTTGACTCAAACATTGAGGACAAGGTTCGGCTGGAGGAGGGGAGTATTGATGCACCTGCAAGTGCACAGACTGTAAACCGACATCCAAACCGAGTGAAGAAACCAAACGCAAGATACCAATCAGATTATACGGTTTAGTTGGTTCAACTAAATCCCTTTATTTCGTAAGCTCAGCAAATAAGGAGAGAAGGCTTGTTCCTACAGAACACGACTTCAACTCTCCAACTCTTTCACGATTCTTTCCCTCAATTCCATGTACGCATTTGCTTCCTGTTTTGTAGGAACTAAGGTTCCATTTCCCTTATTTAAATCAATGAAAAACCAAAAAGAGGTAGACTGAGCTACCCAAAAAATATTGTGTTCTTCGTTCGTAATGATCAATATTGATTCTCAAATTCCTAGGAGCTATCAAGCAAGCTGTCTTATCTTCTTGCCTAGATTGCTTCCTCACTGGAGGTAGTATCTCCCGCTACGAGAACAGTGAAAATTCCATCATCTTTCTTGCCAAACCTCGAGGAGGTTCATGCTCAACAATGCCATCAGATCACCCAGAGGAAATAATTTGTCGTGCGGAATATCTCTTGCAAAATGGTTTCGCTACATACGATCTTCTTAAAAATAACTGTGAAAGTTTTGCCACGTACTGCAAAACCGATTTGGTTTCCATAGACAAGGCTGCAACGAGCGGTCAAGTCTTTTCAGGGGTCAAGGTGCCTGTGGAACTTGTTACTGGTCATATTAATTACCGGCTTTAAAGTTAAATTTATGATATTAGTGTTTGTGTTGTTTCGGTCCGTTTGTTTTACAACTATAAAAATACGTTGTCTTTGTTCTGTAGCACATTCAGTTTTTTTCTATTAAATAAAAATTGTGTTTTTACTCAAACAGAGAATCCTCTATCATACTCTGTTCTTCTTCACTACTCTTTTTCTCTCATACTCTGTCCGTTTGTTTTACGACTATACTAAAACGTTATCTTTGTTCTGTAACACATTCAGTTTTTTTCTATTATATAAAAATTGTGTTTTGACTCAAATAGAGAATCGTTTATCATACTCTGTTCTTCTTAATTACTCTTTGTCTCTCATACTTTGAATCAAACTTTAACATGGTATCAAAATTTTATGGATTCGAGAGCCAAAAGAAGCACGATCAAGCAAAAATTCTTCAAAAAAATAATTTCACAAGTGTAACACCCGTGTTCCAGGAATAGAATTCTGAGGGTTATTTTATCGGAATTAAAGAGTGAAATGGTTTAATTCCAATTTTTGGGTAAGAAAATTGGTTATTGAGTTACTATTAAACCAAAGAGGGAAAATTAATTATTCCTAGTTTAATTTAAATGAACCGGCTAACCCTAATCCTATTTAAAGATGAATTAGGAGAAACTCTAGTTACTTTTCTGAGGATTTTCGTGGCTTCCTATAGAGGAGAGAAGAGGCTGAGCTTTTGGTTGTGGCTGAAAAAGAAGCTTGCACATGAAGGAGATGCAGACAGATCTGACATGTTGTAGTAGAACAGAGGTTCGACCTAGCAGATCGTTTCCAAAAGTAACGAAACTTTATGGAGTTGTAGCTAAGCCTTAGATCTAAATGTAGCAATTTGCGGAGTTGAATTTGAGTTATTATTCTAAACGTTATTCGCGTTTTCGTGAGGTTCTCTGTTTCAGACGCAATTTGGATCAACTTGGATTCAAAGAGAGATCGTGAGTTCTTCTATGGACGGATCATCACGAAATTTGAGGATAGCTTCAGGACATCTAGATGTTGAGTTTCAACGGTGCAGATTAGTTTTGGACGGTTAGATCTGGATTTGTGACTCTATATTTGAGGCTGCTTATTTCTGTTGTTTTCCAAATGGTTGTTTTGGTTAGTTGAGTTGATTTATTCTATGTTGTTAGGTTGTGGTTTAGGTTGCTACCTGTTAGTAGATGTCGGAAGAGTGCAGAGGAGTTGCACAGAGTTTTTGGAAGTTTTGCTTTTGGCTAAGGTGAGTGCGATCGTGGTGAACTTACTGAATTTCTCGGTCTAATTTTGTGTGTTATGATTTATTCCGTGTTGCGTGTTGTTTGTTGAATTTAATTAAATTGGTGAATTTAATCTTGGGTTGTTAAATTTAATTAAATGATTAAATTAATTAAATTGCTGAAATGAATTAAATTGCTGAATTTAATTATTATTGCTGAATTTAATTAAGTTATTGAATTTAACTAAATCACTGGAATTAGTGGCTATTAGTTGAAATTAATTAATTGTCGATTTTAAGTAATTGTTTGGTTGTTGCTTGTTGTTGGTTGAATCCCGAGCATATTATTATGCCGGGAATATTTCTGTAGTCGTCTGTCTATAATTGACCTAGTAGACGGGTTGATCGCCTCCTCAGTATTTATTAAATACTGCCTGCGTCTATTCGTAATGGCGCAGATAAAAATAAAGTATCTTAGCTGAGCTCATGGAACTGCGGCTGGGAGAGCGGATGACATACCGGGGTGGTTTATTTGGCTATTTTAAGTACTTAAGATTGTTGTGTGGTTGAACTATTAGGTTGTTAGATTTTAATTGCGAATTAATTAGTTAATAATTAATCGTGATTTAATTTGCTGGTTAAAATTGGCTGTTAATTGAATAACGTCGCTGGAGGTTTTTATTATTTATGGGAATAATAAATGCTGTTAATAGCGCAAAAAAAAAAAAAACGGGTCAGGGCGTTTCAACAAGTGCACAAGATCAAGCACAACTGGACTACCAAATTGTCCAAAAAATTATAATTTCTCTTCCCGCAAGTTTTGACAGCATAGTGGCTATGATGGACCAAACAAAGGATCTAACTCGGTAACAAAGTTGATAGGAACTCTAAAGGCACACGAGCAGCGTGTGTCATCTCAGAATGTAAGCATATGGAGTGGTTCATGCTTTATCACGAGAAGGGAAAAGCAATTGTTGTGACAACAAAGACAAAAATTGTGTGGGTTTTGTAAGAAACAAAACGACACAAAATCTTGTAGTCAGAGGAAACCAAAGAAGGATCACATCAAAACCTCAATGTATAAGAAGGAATGCTACAATTGCGATAAGGTTGGACATTTTGCAAGAGAGTGTAGACACATATGAGTCTTAAAGATGAAACAAAATATTATATATTTGAAAATCGAGGTAACCATTGGAGCAAATCCCTCTTCTATTTTTAAAAATTTCTATTTTTAGAGAAAAAAATAAAGACAACTATTGGAGATGGTCTAATCAGGTAAGAAAACGGAGAGATTTTGAGGTTTATTATGACCAACATACTAACTTTGTCTCCAAATCTCATAATTTGTAAGAATCTTTCTGTAATTAACAAAACAATCTCATAATTTGTAAGTTCTCATATTCAAATGGGTATTTATTTACAAATCAATGGCCCAATAGGCCCATTATAAGAAAACCCTAATTGACTTTAAAAACTTCGTGCTTTTATCTTCTCTCCACCTTTCCTACGGTTTCAGGCACCAGACACAAAAGTGTAAAGGAGGAAAAATGCCGGCGGGACACGGAGTAAGGGCGAGAACTAGAGATCTGTTCGCGAGGCCGTTCAGGAAGAAGGGTTATATTCCACTCTCTACTTACCTTAGAACCTTCAAGGTCGGCGATTACGTCGATGTCAAGGTCAATGGTGCTATTCACAAGGGTATGCCTCATAAGTTCTACCATGGCCGTACTGGTCGCGTCTGGAATGTCACTAAGCGTGCCGTTGGTGTCGAAGTCAACAAACAGGTCTGTAATTTTCAATTTTATTGTTTAGTGTTGATTGTTGAAATTAGGGTTTAGAATGGTTTTGTGATTTCTCTGTTATGTGTTAATTAGTTTTTTTGAGGTTATCTGATTCAATTCTGAAATGTTAATACTATTTGTATCAGTTGTAATCAATTCACGATGATTCTAATTATGTTTGATTTTGATTTCTAAGTATCTCTCTTTGGGTTTCATTATTTTAACTTTGATGGTTTGATATTTTGACTTTGATGTTGTGAAAGTCTTCTCTTTTAAATTGGAATGTGACTTAATGATGCGTTTGGGTTATAGATTGGAAACAGAATCATAAGGAAGAGGCTACATGTGCGTGTGGAGCACGTGCAGCAGTCAAGGTGTGCTGAGGAGTTTAAACTGAGGAAGAAGAAGAATGATGAGCTTAAGGCTGCAGCTAAAGCTAGAGGAGAGACTATTAGCACCAAGAGACAACCTAAAGGTCCTAAACCGGGTTTCATGGTTGAAGGTATGACCTTGGAGACTGTTACTCCCATTCCTTACGATGTTGTCAACGATCTCAAGGGTGGTTATTAAGTTCTTTACATTTTGCTATTCTCTACTCAGAATTTGTTTTGAACTTGGTTTGTTTTTCTTTAATGATGTTTTTGTATCAAACAATACTGATTTTGATATTGTATGATGGTGTGCAATTTATTAGAAGACATGGTTTATCATTATCATTTTTTTATTACTGCATTCTTTTAGTCGTGGTGTATTTTTTGTTTTTTGTTGCATTCTCTGGAAAAATGATTCATTGGAAAAAATTGATACATTTGATCAGTGAATTTGAATGTAAGGGACTACGTTGCCTTATCTCTTGAAACGTTAGCATGAGAAAAGAACTCAAGATATGTTTATTTCTGCTTGTGATTCTATTGAACTACATCAAGAAACTCAAAAGCAAATTTGCTTTATTTGCATTCCCAATTGGAGCCACAGAAAAAATAGACCAATCAAAATAAAACCTCATTCACAGAGTTATCAGCCCAACGGCTCGAAATAGCTACAAGAGATCCAGCCTGACCAGTAACAATAACCTTGGCTGGTGAGGTACATTTGTGAACAGTCTTAGTGAGTAAACCGAGCACTGCACCAATCAGCTCAACCGCCAAGCCAAACCATGACCATGGCAGAGGACCCAGTGGGACATTCAATGTTTTCACTTTCTTCACACAATCGTCTTCTGTTCCTTCATCAGATTGAACAGTCTCAGTGACTAAGCCAAGCACTGCACTAATCAGCCCAACCGCTGAACCAAACCATGAACGTAGATTCAGTGGAACATTATATGTTTTCACCTTCTTCACAACATCTTCTCTTCCTTCATCAGATTGAACATTCTCAGTGACTAAGCCAAGCACTGCACTAATAAGCCCAACCGCTGAACCAAACCATGGACGTAGATTCAGTGGAACGTTATATATTTTCACAACATCTTCTTCTCTTGCTTCATCAGATTGAAAAGTGGTTAAAACTTTCTTAACCTCCGTAACAATCTTCTTGATAAACTTGGCCTCGGATCTTGCAAATTAGAGAGAAAAATTAATGAGATCTTTCGAAGAAAGCGGAGGCAAAAATAAATAGTCAACCACGCTGATCAATCGGGTTAGGCTCATTTTCATAATGGGCCTTAGCATATCTGCCCGTTTACTTTCTGGTTACATATCGTCGGATTTGTTTTGCTGGTCAGACCCACACGGCAGATGCAGAAAAAGTTTATGCAAATTTAGAACAAAATCTCCTTACAAGAACAAAATATATTGACTTCTGCTTAAGTATTAACAAACAATTATTTCACTGCCTATTATTTGACTTTATATAGAAAAACTAAAATTTAAGTAAATATGTTAATCTATCACATGATGTACTTTCCTAAAAACGAAATTTCCACAATCATATTGTATTTGTAAACTTCTTTGAAACAAAATATATTTTCAAAATAAAAGAAAGTTCAGACTATGTAAACTTAAGGTTTGAAACAGTGAGAAAATTTTGTATATTATAGAGAGTATTAAATGATAATAATTCAACAGTAATTCAAAAAAAAAAATTCTTATATTTTAAGTAAGATAAAATAATGAATAATTTGAGTGCATACCAAAATTTTTATAAAGAATTAAGTGGGAGGAGGGTGGCAAAGTTGTAATTTTTTCAAACAAAGAAAATATGGGTATTTTGACCATTTTGTATTTGCGTCATATAGCCTTTAGTCAAAATTCCTTATAGTAAGTGAATTATGACCCAACTTTCACCACCGAAAGGGGAATTCACGTTGATTTCAAACTCTTCCTTAGCAATTGTAACAGCACAAATCGACGTAATATTTTGAGGGTAAAATTGTTAAAAATATATATTTCTCTCTCTCTAGTTTCTCAACGCTGCGATATAGTTTGCTATACCGTCGAATATTTTCAAATCTTTTGGTATCTTGCAAATTCACTCTAAAATTATATTATTATAAAAAATAATAATAAATAATTTGGACTAGTTAAATATTAATATAAATTACTTACTAGTAAAGCAAAACACTTGAAAGTGAAGTTTTTTTAATTACATTTTTTTTTTTGTAAATAACGATAAAGATGGTAACAATTACCACGTAATGTTTAACCTGGTTCACCAAAAAAAAAAAAAAAAAAAAAGTGGTCCACCTGAAAATGATTTGGTGTTGTCGTATGTTCTTCCACCTCTCATTCTGTCTTAGTATAGATCCTATCTATCTATCTAACTATCTAGCCCGAGACGGGTTAATAGTAGCGTCTATTAGCTCTTGGAGAAAAGCCAATCCACTGCATGCAGTTGTGAACATCTCTGGGATCTATAGTTTAATCTATTTCATATTCTATCTGGAGAAATAATCGAATCATCAACTAAAGCCGTGATCAAACGTTGACTTTCTTTGGAAAACGAGCAATGGTAGGAAAAAAAAACTGACGAGAGACATATATCTGAAAAAGGTCACATAAAAAATTACTTTTGAGCGTTCTTGTTTCAGGATTCGATTTAGGTAAATAATTAGTTAATTATAATTTCTACGGTTCAAATGGAAATGGATAAGAAAAAGACTTTACCTATGATGGTCTAACGTGAGGCCAATCTTGTTTGACACAGCCTTCAAAGCCACTTGCCATTTCTCGATCTCTTCACGGCTCGATTCTTTGGTGCGTCTCCGAAACCTATGGCCGAACACTCCCTTCTGCTTCCGAACATCTTCTGGTCTCACCTTATAGAAGATCGGGATGACAATCATTTCCCTTTTTTTCGCTTGTTCAATAATTGTCGCTAGCTCTTCCAAACACCATTTCGATTCCGCATACCTGTTGACATTAAACATATCTTCATATTCCGACTTTTTTTTGTTAGAGAAAAACTTTCATTATGAGGTTAATTCAAAATCAATTGACAATTAATGAAGATATGCACAGATCCATAAAACATGTTGTATCCTCGATATGAGTGTATATGATCATCCCATCATCTCGGAAATACCAATAGAAATGCGCCTCAATACAATGTTAGAGAAATACTTTAGATGAAGAGATCTAATTCTCTGTATTGACTTAACTTGGTACAAACAACCATAATTTATACAAGCTTAGGAGTATAAGGTTACAACTAGATATATACAAATAAAATGAAATCTTCCTTATATGTACATATCCTAAATAATAAGAAAAAAATGAGATCTCTACTCTAATACAACCATATATAAAAATATTGTTATATTGAGTATAATTGGAGAAAATACCTGGTGGATAAGATAACCAGTACGATCGTGGCCTCTTCAATTCTTTTAAAGAGGTATTTCAGGTCTCTACCCTTTTGTTCATGTGTATCTTTGAAGAACTTGATGTTGTTTCTTTCCAAGGCATCTGTTAGATGACTGGCAAAGCCATACCGAATATCCTTTCCCCGGAAGTTGATGAAAACTTGCTGGACGGGTCGAGATAGAATGGCCATCACAGATCTTCACGAATTTGATTCAAGAAGGCTTCTTAGTTCTTATTGGAAAGAAAATCTATTTGATGTTAGAATATCTCCACTTCAGATGTGAGAAGAAGAAGAAGAAGACCAAGAAAGGAGGCAAATTAAATGTGGGAGTTTAATGACGTGGTGAAAAGTCGGCTTGTCGAATCATAATTATATGGATACTTTATATTTTTCCCCACAAGAATCATTCCATAAATCATATAAAAGCGGGAACCAAACAAAGACACATTGTTGCTTTGAGCAAGTAAGCAAACAACGAAAGTTGTCTCAGTTATAGATACCTTAGTTATATATTATTTCCAAATGACAAAAAATTAACTTTTAATTTGAATTTTATTATTAAAAAAAAAATTTAAGTTTGAAAAATATTATATTAAAGTATTCAACTATCATTTGAAGTAAATAAAAAAAATCCTTTTAACATTTAATTATACTAGATAGAATTACTGTATATATATATATATTCTACTTTTTGAATAATAGATTCTCAAAATATATTTTCAACTAATTATTTTGAAAAGAAATAAATTAAAATCTTTTTTTATTTAATACTAGATGATAATCCGCAGAGTGATAAAATAACAAGTTAAATTATTGTAGTGATATTTTCAAGAAACACCAACTATTTATCGAAGTCCACAAAAATATATGAATTTTTTTTAGATACCCAAAATAATACATGAATTAATTTTTTCTACTCGTATAATACACACTTCTAAATTGTATTCATTTAACATTCACAAAGTAATTAAAATAAAAATATTTTTAAAATGTATCTTAAACTCCAAATAAACCAAATAATAAACTTGTAAAATTTTTGATTCATAAAACAGAATTCCAAATAACAAATAAACTTCATACTTTTGAACCCCTTAAAAGTTAAAATACAAATTTTAGATTTATAAAATTTTAGTAATAAAGTTATTATTATGTTTAGATAAGCAGTATCATGAAAGTAGTAGATTTTTGTAACTATATAGTTGTATGAGTTATGATTTATCATTTACCATGTTACTAAGATGATAATATTTGATGTGTTGTGTTTAGCGTCTATAACCTTTTGTTTTGAACGTGATTTCGAGTCTTTTGTCATGTCCTAGTGTCCAAGACTAGTTTTGTGTCTTTTTGTTCGTTGTTTCGAGTCGTGTTTGCTTTTCAGGATTGGCTGGTTAGAATTGGAGCTTTGAAAAGAGTAAGGAAACAAAAGAATCGGGACATAGACGAACATATTGATCGATACTAAATACCTCAAAAATCTAAAAACTCAGGCTGTTCTTTTCTAGTTTTTTTTTTTCTTTTCTGGAGAGCTTCAGGGGAATATATTGAACTGAGAATTTGGAATAATTTATATTAAAATGATAAATCATGTGTTATTCAAACATTAATTTTAAAATATCTTCTTAAATCAATTGTTATTGAATTAAAAAATAAGTTAAAATGTACAATCAAATCTACGGTTATTGAAAATGTTTTAAGAATTTGATTTAAAAGTTTAAGACGAGATTTCAGAGAATTTATTAGTTAAAAATACAAATATCAATATCTCATAGTTTTAGGTGAGAATTGAGAGAATTTAATAACAAATTTTCTAAGTTGCCAAAATTCAACCAAATCATTTCAAAATTCATTAAAACTCAAATCCCCCTAAACCTCTAATTCAATACATCCCCCTTAGACTTTTTGTAATCAACTCCTAGGCAAAGAATCCATCCTTTTAACAGTTGGAGAAGAATTTTGCTGATACCAGATTCTGCACCAGCAATCCAAAGGCCGGATCGGGAGTCCCCGTGGACTTTACGTCATAACAAGGGAAGTAAAGAACCCACCGCGAAGGCATTAAAGACTAGCGAACCTGTCATCAGCTCGGAAGAACAAATAGAAGGACGATTGGACCCCGAGCCTGCGAGAGGCCCAGTGGAGTAGAAGCCCAGTCAGCTTCAAATCAAGACACATTAAAAGAATATCATAGAATTAAGTAGCAATATTAAATTTTTTGTAATGTATAAATACAGGACCCCGAAGCTTGTTGAGGGGGGGCTTCTTTTTGGATTTTTTATATTGAGTCTAAGAAAAATACACTTTTGTTCTTCACGCATCTTTTGCAATAAACATAGCAATTTCCATATTTACGTACAAAACAATATTTATATTTTGGGTGTTGGATCATGTATCCACAATTTCTAAACCTTTCTCCCTTTGTTTCTCCAATATAATCATGTTCACAAATCCATCAATCTATTAATTGAATTTTTAGTTAGCGTTAGTCTGTGTTGACTTCTTCATATTGAGTGTATTTAATGCTTGAATCACCTTGATCATAATTCTAGAACTTTCATTGCAATGCTATAAATGTAATTTTTGGAAATAGGTCTTGGCATTTGGGTACTCGGGTCAGGTTTGGGAAGGAAACAATCAGGTTCAGATTTTCTGGGTGGAGAAATTTTAGACCTCTATAGATGCCCATAGAATTTTGGATTGAATTCGGGTTAGTTCAGATCAAAAAAAATTATTAGTCATAAAAACCCGAAATTTGTTCGGATACAATCTGATTCGTGTATTATCGGGTATATTGGACTCAAATTTAGTAATTTTACCGGAAAATACTATGTTACTACCCGAAATACCCAAAAATATTTAAAGTCTTAACATCCAAACTGTCACAAAATAAGTAGCCATATAGAAACATCGAGGTTGGATTTGGAAGTTCAATCGACAAACACACTTAATTACACACATATACACACAAAAACCCTAAATGAGTATTGGCATCCTAAGCCTCTATGTGTGTTAGTATAGGTTCAGGTATCCGGGTACCCGATCGGGTATCAAGTAATATCCGGACCCGCACCGATACTCCCGGGTCTATGTGTGTAGGAACCGATGGGTAATTTGAGCATAACTGAACCTGATCTGAACTGTGTTTTTTGGGTTGGTTCCAGTTCGGGTAATCGGGTACGGGTATATGCCCAAGGCTATTTGGAATGAAAAATCACCTGAAGAGTAACTAGTTCACTTAGAAACTAATCTACATTCCAGAGAAAGAAATTGAAAAAGTGGTGATGATATTTTTTGGTGCAAATTCTAACAAATTTACCTTTGAGAAATGTTCCATTAAACTACATTGAGAATTGTCAAGTTGTTCAAGATATCAATCCAAGGAGAAGAAGAGGCTGTAATATTTTCTGTATATAAGAGCATCTCCAATGGTTCATATTGGATACTTTTTTTTTGTTAAAGGATAAAAGAAAAATAAAAATGCAACAATAACATATATTAATTAGAAATACAAATAACATGAGAGATGATAAAATAAAATAAAACGTAATAGTTATCTTTTTAATTTTATGTAATGTAATGCAATGTTCTTTTTATAATAAAATGTTTAAGTTTAATAAAATCAGAATTTTATTTAAACTATTGTTATAGAATAGAATGAGTGGATCAAATTTGTAAAATTAAAAAGTAAAGAGTTTTAGTTATAAATTGGTTAGTAAAATAAAAATATTCTATATTTCAAATATTATTTTTAAATAAAAAATAGAGCCAACTATTGGAACAAATACTTATTCTATTTTTTAAAATCTCTATTTTTAGAGGAAAAAATAGAGCTAACCATTGGAGATGGTCTAACTGGAGAGCTTTGTACATCGACTTATATACCTCATGAAAGTTTAACCTATTAGCCTAAAATATACAAAAGCAGAGTCAAGAAAGAGAGGATATTACATACTTCTAGAAACAATAACTCTATGATTCTCAACAAGAGACTCAAACAATTTACTCAACAATCAGAGCCCCAGAAACAGAGAGACCAATCGAAACAAAATCAGTTTCTTCAGCCGTGTGTAATTCAGATAGACCTATCAGCCCAAGGGCTCGGAATAGCTACAACAGAGCCAACCTGACCAGCAAGAACAACCATGGCTGGTGAAGCACACTTGTGTACAGTCTCAGCAAGTAAGCCGGATCCTAAGAGCACTGCACCTAGTAGCCCCACCGCCGAGCCAAACCAAGCCCAAGGCAGAGCCAGTGGGACGTTATATGGTTTCACCTTCTTTACAAAATCGTCATCAGATTGAATGGCGGTTAAAACTTTCCCAACCTCCTTAACTACCTTCTTGATAAACTTGGCCTCTGATCTGTGAACTTACAGAGGAAACACCACTGAGAATTTTTCAACTTTGGAACCTATATCTCCGTCATTAGAAATAAAAAAGACTAAATCCAAGCTTACCACAAAGGACGAGGCAATAAAAAAATTTTGGGGAAAAAATTATCATAAATGATAAAACTAGATCTCGTTTACCGTTTTTTTGAAAATAATGTCTAGTTGAAAAAATCCTCCTATAATATATAAGATTTCATCGCCAGCTATGGACCTCAATTTATTTGAATAAAACTCAGCCTATTATTTGACTTTTTCTTGAACAATTAACTTTCAAGTAAATTATATTAATTGACATACCATGTACTTTTCTAGAACAATATTCCCACCAACATATTTTAGATTTTCTTTTCAATTAATTAATTAATGTCATGAAATAATTTTTTTGAAAATTAAACTTTATCTATAATATAATCTAAAACATGCTATCAAATTAAAAAAATAAATTATTCAAAAGTAATATTAAATGTATTTCTTATATATTTACGTTAGATTCTAAATAGGTTAGACTTAAAAAGTCACATTTTTTATCTTAACTAAATTAAAACAGATTTGATAGAAAATAATTTAAAATACATGCATAAATTAATTACACTAATAAAATTTTCACTAATGAAATATTCATAAATGAATCAACTATAAAAGTATCAAATACATGTTTCAAGTAAAAATAAAAATGATAATAATAACAATTACCCCATAATGTTTAACCTGAAAATTTCATAAAAACAAAAACAAAAAGTGTTTAATCGTGACCACATACTTGCATCTATATATGATGTAAGGCATGTAATTAAGTGTGGCACATGCCTCCCACACTACTTTTTTTTGTTTTCTTAATACTTCAGATAACTTTGTATAAATCTTTTATATAGTAAGCTTGATTTTATGTTAATATTACATTTTGAAGTTATTTTATAATATTATGTCTTGGATAAAAAAAATGCATAACTGCACTGGATCAGATTTTCATCGAGAGCCAATAAACGCTAGTTTAAAAAAATTGTTCTGGATCCGCATTTGTCTAGGGCTCTCGAATAAAAATCCGATTATTGCAGTTGTGCATTTTTTTGGCAGTTGCAGCCACGTGTTCGATCAATAATTTTATTCTATAGCCCTCTTTAATCTAATGCAGTTATTGGAATAATCGGATCAACTAGAAACATGAAGCGTTGACTTTCTTCAGAAAAGGGGCGATGGTAACAAAATAAAAAAAATGATAAAAGACATGTATCTGAAGAATAATCTCACATGAAAATTCTTTATTTGTTCCAAAAAACTTCAAACACTTTTGGGATACTGTTTCGATTTCGGTTGAAGTCTTACGTAATTAAGACTTTTACGGTTCCAGTGGAAATGAAGAGGAAAATAATTTTTATATATACCTATTATGGTCCAACGTGAAGCCAATGTTGTTTGACACAGACTTCAAAGCTAATTGCCATTTCTCCATCTCTTTGCGACTGGATTCTTCAGTGCGTCTCCTAAATCTATCGCCGAACACTCCCTTCTGTCTCCTAACGTCTTCTGGTTTCACCTTGTAGAAGATCGGGATAACAATCATTTCTCCATATTCGGCTTGTTCCATGATTTTCGTTAGCTCTTCTAAGCACCATTTTGATTCTGCATACCTATTAATAATTTAAATAATGTTGATAACATTATAAATTTATAATTGGAACTAGGGTGGACAAGGAGTAAATATTCTAGACTTTTGGTGATATATCCTCCATTTGGATCACTATTTTTTCGATCTGTATATGCTCTGCAACTAATCTAATGCATGGATATCCTTTAAAATCCAAATTTTGAACTGGATTTAGAAATACTTATAAAATATTTTAAAGTAGAAAAAAAAACAAAATTTAACCCAAATTGACAAAAAAAGTATTTTCTTTTTAATTTACTAAACTTGGATATTTAAATCATTAAAATGATGAGTTCATAAAACTTACATATAAAAATAATAAGTATACAGCATATTATATAATTATAAATATATTCGGAGTGGAACGGATATACGGCTTAGAAAGTTTTAGTACTTGTGATTTTTTTTCCGGTTTTAAAGGAAATTGATATTTTAAGTATTTGATTTATTTTGTAGTCATGGATCAGAAATGCATCAAACGGATATCTTGCCTACCCCTTAATTGCAGCATTACCTTGTCGATAGGATGACCAATGCGATGGTGGCCTCTTCGATCCGTTTAAAGGGATGTTTCAGATCTCTGCCCTTTTGTTCATGTGTATCTATGAAGAATTTGATGTTGTGTCTTTCCAAGGAATCGATAAGGTGACTTGCGAAGCCATAACGAAGATCTTTTCCCCGGAAGTTGATGAACACTTGACGGACGGGCGGAGATAGAGTGGCCATCACAGATCCTTTAACAATTTGGCTCAAAGAATCGTTTTATAAGGCAATTAAGTTGATTCCAATGCTTCCTGGAAGTGTTGGATCCAGTGAATCCGAGAAGACAAGCGATTGGACAAGAACTGGTGAAGACTCGGCTTGTCGTTAATCCTTTTATATATACTTTTTTTGTTTCCATTGCGTCAAAACAAGGAATGAAAAAATGAAGAATAAGCATGTTGGTTTCGTGGGCGAAGGCATACGTGGAGTCGCCTCTGCGTGGAGATGTTGTTTTTAAAAACTGGCTTAATCCATATAAAACGGATAAAAAATCCTTACATATATATAAATACTTTTCTTATGCCATACACTAAAAGGATGAAGCATCCTAACCATCATGTATTCATGTTGGCTGTGTGGGGAATGCTTACGTGGAGGTGGTGTTTACAAAATGTCATAATTCATATAAAACATATTTATGTGGTTTACTTAATCAACTTTGACTTTCTAATTACTTAACCAACTTGGAAAATTCAAACTTCGATATACCTGTATATACACATACACACATATACATAGACACACATACATTTATCTTCGATAAATTTTCCGAAACTCCCATACTTTCTGTAACATCCGTAACCATTAATTGGGGGTTTTAATTAGAGAATTAGAAGTTTGGAGACTAGATTGATTAAATCAATTGTGGTCGGTGGGTTTAATTGGTAGTTTAAAGAGTTGTGGGACTAAATTGGAAAGACTGAAAAGTTGAGGGACTTAAGGGAAATTTTGGAAAACTAAACCCTAAGCCTATTTAAACCCTAAAATTTGCAGAATGTTATAAATCATTGTGGATTGTCAAACTCTAGTTCTGGTCCATCAGGCCCATATCCGATGAGACTTAAGACGGTTTATACTTTTCCTATTCCGAATAGGATTTACCTTTTATCTCTTGTATTGATTCCTATATAAAGGTTATATTGGAACTTCATTATCGATAATACAACACACGAAATTCCCCCATAATTCTCTCTAGTTTACAACACGTTATCAGCACGATAGTCTCTAAAACCCTAGCTAGCAGCCGCCGCATCTAAAACCCTAAATCTCGCCGCCGATCACAAAGCAACCGGATCAAAGCAAAGCAAAGAAGATCTCTTGAAACCAGTCAATCTTACTTCACTCTGAGACTCGGTTCCCCCAATACATGGTAACGGGGTTGTGAAAAGATTGATTGAGTGTATTTCTTGAGGAAGATATCTGGTTCGTGATTTTCACTTCAAACCGAATCTCTAAGGTAAGTTCTAAAACCCTAGAACATATATAACCATGAAATCGGTAAACCCTAATTAAATTAGGAAATCTCCAAAACCCTAAAAGATGATCTATATTCGGATATATGTTCCGATGCTCGGTTGTTCCGGCTAACCGGAAGTCATGTGTTCGGATGTATGATCCGGCTGTTCCGATAAAAACCCTAATTATATAGCATGTTCGGTTTTTCATGTTCAATATTAATTGTATGATTGCTGGAGTGTCGCAAGACACGGATATTCTTGTGTGATTAATTATTATTTGTTTGTTGATATTCACGATGAGGTTATGAATTTGGTTAAATAATTATGAAACCCTAATTAATATGGATATTGCATATATATGTATAAACCCTAATTGATCCACATATGATTGTTTGTTTGATTGATAAATTTGATTGCATGATTAATTATCATAAATTAAAATCCGATCAAAGCACATAGATATGTTAAGATCTTGCATGAAAATTCGATCATATAATTTTGCTAGATTATTATCGCATGAATTTATTTTACATAACCTTTCTATTTTGTTAAATCGGTTGCATGATAATAATTGTCACAAATTAAAATCTGATCAATATATAAATATTTAAGCTGCATGAGAACCTTGCATGATAATTTGAACTTGTATTTTGAGCATGCTAGGTTGCTAGAATATTATCACGTAAATTGTTTTACACCATGCATGAATATTAAAATTTTGTGATACTTAAGAGAATATGATGCATAATTTCAGATGTCGAATATCCAAAACTTGGAATTTGCTGCCCTTACTCTCTCGGGAGATAACTATCTACAATGGGCATTGGATATTAAGATCACTCTAAAGTCTAAAGGACTTGGCGAATGTATCGTTGAGAATAATAATGAGAATGAAAGAAATCGATACATGGCAATTATGATAATTCGCCATCATCTTGCTGAGAGTCTCAAAGATCAATACTTGACAATTGAAAATCCTCTTGACCTTTGGAACGAGTTGAAAACAAGATATGATCACCATAGAACGGTGATGTTACCAAAGGCAATGTATGAATGGAGGAATCTAAGGTTCGAGGATTTTAAATCCGTGGATGAGTATAACTCGCCCTATTTAAGATTGTCTCTAAATTGAAGTTGTGTGGTGAGAAAATAACTGAAGAAGAGATGCTTGAAAAGACATACTCTACATTCCACACAAGTAACGATTGTTACAACAACAATATCGTGGAAAGGGTTTGAGACATATGCAAGTTTGATCTCTTGTTTATTGCTAGCTGAGCAAAACAATGAGTTATTGATGAGAAATAGTGAAATGAGACCTCCCGGATCAACCCCATTCCCTGAAGCCTTCTACGCTGAAGAAAAGAAAGAAACAAACCATGTCCATAAAGAGTTTAATGGCCGAGGTAGAGGCCGAGGCCGTGGACGTGGAAGATGGCAAGGAGGACGTGGCCGCAGCTACAGTCCCTATGGCCGAGGACAAGGCAGAGGCCGAGGGTATCAATCCAACTTTAATCAAGGCCGTGGAAGAGGCCGTGGCAATTTTTCTCAGCCACAAAACTCGGCCAACAAGCATGGATGCCATCGGTGTGGAATGGGGAATCATTGGGCCAAAACATGTAAAACTCCCAAGTATTTGATTGACCTCTATCAAAAGAGTATTAAAGGGAAGAATCCAGAAGTAAATTTGGTCCATCAAGATCATGAAAATGATTTTGATCATGAGCAAGATGATCTAATGCAATATGAGACTTCAGATTGTCTAAAAGAATAAAGTTGATCTCGATATTTAGTTTCTATGTTTGGTTTTGGTGTTTTTATTTGTTTGGATTTATGTTCTTGAATTTATTTGTTATTGCTATTATTTTGGATTTATTTGATTTAATGAAAGGATATTGTTTTAAGTCTCTAAAATATGATTATTGATTTTGAAGAATGAGTGATGACAAGGATATTTTCGTGGTGGATAGTGGATCAAACCACATGATTCTAAGAGACAAAAGATATTTCATAAATCTCACACTCAAAAGTGCCAATATATGTACCATAGCGGGTATGGCTAATTTAATAGAAGGATATGGTCAAGCAAACATATTATTACCTAAGGGTACACATCTAGAAATAAGTGATGCACTATACTCACTGAGCTCAAAGAGGAGCCTATTGAGTTTTAAAGACATTCGAATGAATAATTTGCATATTGAAACTAAGGGCGAAGGGAATAAAGAATTCCTTATGATATTTGAACTCGCCAATGGCCATAAGAAAATCCTAGAAACCATACCTGCCATATCTACAGGCCTTTATTGTGCTAAGATAAATATGATAGAAGCAAATGCCACAGTAAACAAAGTGTTTTCCGAAAATTTCACTCTATGGCATAACCGGCTTGGCCATCCCGGTTCTAACATGATGCGAAAATTGTTATTAAATACAAATGGGCACACATTGAAAGAAAGAAGAGTTATCCCAAAGAATCTCACGTGTGAAGCATGTTCACTAGGGAAACTCATAGTTAGGCCATCACCAGTAAAAGTGAATAAGGAAACATTAAATTTTCTGGAAAGAATACAAGGTGACATCTGTGGACCAATTCATCCACCTTGTGGGACGTTTAGATATTTTATGGTACTTATTGATGCATCCACGAGATGGTCACACGTATGTCTATTATCAACTCGAAATTTGGCATTTGCCAGATTACTTGCTCAAATAATTCGTCTAAGAGCACACTTTTCAGATTTTCCTTTAAAGACTATACGTCTAGATAATGCTGGTGAATTCACGTCCCAAGCGTTTAATGATTATTGTATGTCCATGGGGGTAAGTGTAGAACATTCTGTGGCACATGTACATACACAAAATGGATTGGCCGAATCATTTATCAAACGCATTCAACTAATTGCGAGGCTATTACTAATGAGATAAAAACTCCCGGTCTCAGCTTGGGGACATGCAGTTTTACATGCAGCTGAATTAATTCGCATCAGGCCATCTAGTGAACACAAATATTCCCCATCACAATTGCTAACGGGTCATGAGCCAGACATATCCCATCTTAAGACATTTGGATATGCCATATATGTACCAATTTCTCCACCATAGAGAAGTAAGATGGGACCTCAAAGGAGGATGGGGATATATGTTGGATATGATTCTCCCACCATAGTTAAGTACCTTGAGCCAACCACGGGTGATCTATTTAAGACCAGGTATGCGGATTATCACTTTGACGAATCTAACTATCCAACATTAGGAGGAGATAATAACAGACTGGTAAAGGAAATTACATGGAATCAAACATCCTTAACATGGCAAGATCCTCGGACTAAAGAATGTGAAATAGAAGTCCAAAAGATTATACATTTACAAAAGCTAGCTAATCAATTGCCAGATTCATTTTCTTGACCAAGAGAGTAACAAAGTCATATATACCAACTGTTAATGCACCAATAAGAATTGATGTCCAAGAGGGACACAATCAAGTTGCTACAGAATCTAAAGCGCGCTTAAAGAGAGGTAGACCATTAGGTTCCAAGGATAAGAACACTCGGAAATCAAAGAAAGGTGCAATGGGAGAATCCGAGGTTATTGGAACCCTAGACATGAATGAACCAAAGGAACCAAACATTGATACTCGGGATGCCGAGCTTCAAGGTCCTGAAGTTCTTGACAATAATGAGATCTCAATAAATTATGTCATGTCTAGAAAACAATGGAATAGAAAGAATGTCGACATTGATGAAATATTTGCATACAAGGTAGCACTTGACATTATGGATATAAGCGAGGATCTAGAACCCACGTCAATATTAGAGTGCACTCAGAGAAAAGATTGGATTAAATGGAAAGAATCTATAAACGTGGAGTTAAATTCATTAAGGAAGAGGAATGTATTTGGTCCTATAATCCGGACACCTCTTGATATTAAACCAGTTGGACACAAATGGGTCTTTGTGAGGAAAAGGAATGAAAATAATGAAATCATGAGACATAAAGCATGGCTTGTTGCACAAGGATTCACGCAAAGACCAGGAATAGATTATGAGGAGACATACTCCCCTGTGGTGGATGCTACAACATTTAGATTCCTAATAAGTCTGGCCATAAGAGAAAATTTGGATATGCGGTTAATGGATGTTGTAACCGCATACTTATATGGTCCACTGGATAATGAAATATATATGAAAGTCCCAGAGGGAATTGAGCTCAAAGATAAAGAAAGTTCTCGAGAACAACATTGTATAAAGTTGAACAAAAGTCTTTATGGATTGAAACAATCAGGTCGAATGTGGTATAATAGACTAAGTGAATATCTAGTCAAAGAGGGCTATAAGAACAACTCCATAAATCTGTGTGTATTCATAAAGAAATTTACTAAGGGGTTTGTAATCATCGCGGTGTATGTAGACGACCTGAATATCCTAGAAACCTCTGAGGAAATTTCCCAAACAGTCGAATATCTAAAGAAAGAATTCGAGGTGAAAGATTTAGGAAAAACAAGATTTTGTTTGGGGTTACAACTTGAGTACATGAATAATGGAATCCTTGTGCATCAAATGGCATATACAGAGAAAGTACTCAAGAGATTTAACATGGACCAATCTCACCCATTGTCTAGCCCCATGGTTGTGAGATCCCTTGACTTGGATAAAGATCCATTCGGTCCAAAGAAGGATGATGAAGACGTCCTTGGTCCCGAAGTGCCATATCTAAGTGCCATAGGAGCTTTGATGTATTTGGCGAGCCACATTAGGCCAGATATATGTTTTGCCGTGAATTTATTATCAAGATTTAGCTCATGTCCGACCCAAAGGCACTGGAACGGGATTAAACATATACTTCGTTACCTACAAGGAACGAAAGATTTGGGATTATTTTATACTAACCATAACAAAGATGGTTTGATTGGTTTTGCGGATGCAGGTTACCTCTCGGATCCACACAATGCTAAATCCCAAACGGGATATGTTTTTACTCATGGTGGTACGGCTATATCTTGGCGATCCATGAAGCAAACTCTTGTTGCTACATCGTCCAACCATGCAGAAATCTTGGCGATGCATGAAGCTAGTCGTGAATGTGTTTGGTTGAGATCAATGACTCAACATATTAAAGTGGATTGTGGAATGACTGAAAGAAAGGAGGAACCAACCATATTGTACGAGGATAATGCGGCATGCATAGCACAACTCAAAGATGGATATATTAAGGGAGACAGGACGAAACATATTTTGCCAAAATTCTTCTTCACGCATGATCTACAAAAGGATGGAGAAGTACAAGTTCTACAAGTTCGTTCAAGTGAAAATTCAGCAGATCTATTTACAAAGTCTCTACCAACCTCGACATTCAAGAAGCTAATACATCAGATTGGAATGCGAAGATTGAAAGACATTCAGTGATGTTCGGAACATGGGGAGTAATGCGTGTTGTACTCTTTTTCCTTATCTCGGTTTTGTCCCAACTGGGTTTTCCGAGAAAGGTTTTAATGAGGCAACATCCAAAGCGTATTACGAGCTCTTAGAGTTATGATATCCAAAGGAGAGTGTTATAAATCATTGTGGATTGTCAAACTCTAGTTCTGGCCCATCAGGCCCATATCCGATGAGACTTAAGACGGTTTATACTTTTTCTATTCCAAATAGGATTTACCTTTTATCTCTTGTATTGATTTCTATATAAAGGTTCTATTGGAACTTCATTATCGATAATACAACACACGAAATTCCCCCATAATTCTCTCTAGTTTACAACACAGAAACCCTAGGTATTTATCATAATTTTCGTGGCCACGAGAGAAAGAGAGAGACTGAGTGTGGCTGAAAGAGAAGAAGAAAAGCTTGCACATGAAAGAGATGCAGATACATCCGACATGTCGTGGTAGAACGAAAGTTCGACCTAACAAATCATTTTCAATGGTAAGAAAATTTTGTGGTGTTGTAGTTAACTCTTATATCTAGAGGTACCACTTTGCGGATGTTGATTTAGATTAATATTCTGAAAGTTATTCGCATTTTCGTGAGATATCTTTTTTCAGATGCGATCTGAACCAACATGGATTCAAAGAGAGATCGCGAGTTCATCTGAACCAACATGGATTCAAAGATTGGAATGTGGATGGTTAGAATTCGATTCGTGATCCCATCTTTGAGGCTGATCGTTTCGGTTATTTTTCCAGTTTAGGTTGAAGGTTGTTTTGTTGTTGTGGTTGGCTGTAGGGTGAGAAATGGAGGTTATGGTTGTATTGCTATGATATTTAAGAAACCCTAGAAATTCCTGGAAATGAAGGTTTCCTGAAAAAGAAAGTTTCCTGAAAAGAAAAGTTTCTTAAAAAGAAAAGTACCATCAAAGAAATCGTTGTGAGCAAAGGTGAGTGCTTGTGTGTTAGACTGTGGTTAATCTGAGGACTTGGAGTGGTCCTCATTTTTGTAGTTCTTGTTGTTGGTCCATTAGGAGTGATGGATGTTTATTGTTGCTATTTATGGTATATGTTGCTTGTTGATATGATTGCGTTTATTGATTGCTGACATTTGTGAATGTTAGTTTTTGGTGTAGATGTTGCCTCATTCAGTATCTTTTATACTGAGGCATCTCGTTATGTGATGCAGATAAGGACTGAGTCTTGCTGGAGCTCGTGGGACCAAAGTTATGGAGTGGATGACATGACAATGGTCCTTTTTGGTGTTATTTATTATTTAATTATTTTTATTGGATAAATTATTTAGTATTCGCTTCTGCTAGGTTGTTAGTCTGATTTGATTGGTGTTTTGGAATAAATAAAGTAGATTTTATTTATTCAGTTAAGTTGTTAGAAAATTTTTAAAATGCTCGTTTTGCATGGTTTATTGTGATTTTAACCGGTCCCGATTTAGTGGTTTCCGAGACGGGGTATTTCACTTTCGCTCCAACTCTTCATCCGCCGTAAAAGTTCATCGAGAAAACAATGGTTTCTCGTAATTGCATCCTTATCAAAATCATCACCGTCTATATTTATTTTATTTTTGTAATCCAGATCGAAGTAATTAGGCTCAAACTAATTTCTTTTAGGTCCAACTTCTTTTTCGCGCAGATACTCTGGATGGCTAAGTGGAGTCGAATCCGGATCTCAAAGCAGGCACCTCACCGTCCATTTAAAAAAAAAATATACGTTAGCCATCACAACTATAGGTGAATTCAATCATCATCTAGATACGTTAGAGTGAAAATCAAAATTTTGCTTAAAACACAAAGTTATATGTAGCTAGAAAATTAGCAATTGGATAAAAAAAAATAGGCCATCGTTAGATCCTTGAAATTTTTTGCTTAAAATACAAAGTTATATGTAGCTAGCTAGAAAATTTAGTCCATTGAAAGCTAAAAATTTTGTTGGAAATTTCATTTAAATAGTGGAAAAACAAAACCCCAAATCAAAAGAACAAGAAAATCAACAAAAATTCAAGACAGCAATCGAACAAGGGAAAACAAATTAAATTTACTTATCTTACCCTTATAGTCTCTCGACGAGAGTAAAACAAAACAAAATTAAATAATAAAAATAGCATTACCGCCGGGTTAAACAAAAGGATGTAGTTTCATACTTGGTATTCATGATCATCATGATTAACGGTTTTTAACATTGTGACGATAAAAGTATGATTATGAGCTGTTTTGGAGACAGTATTTTTTTTATAAGGATACAATATTGAGAATTTACTTTTGTGATGAAATTTTACGGCGGAAGAAGAGACGGAGAGAAAGTATGAGAGTTTTGGAGAATCTATCCATAAGAAAGAAATATTATGTGTATATATGTGTAGCTAATATACAAAACTTAACAAAAATTGAAACAGAAAGAAATAGTGAAGATTAAAAAATGAAGTTTCTTAAAATGGTGATATAGCATCCATATCATCAGTCCACGTCATCGGAAGCTTGACATGAATGCATATGTTGCTTCTGTTAACGGTTTCTTAACATCGTGAAGATCATTGTATAATTCCGTACAATATTAAAAGTTAAGGTCCTAAATCTAAATTTTTGAGTTGTTGGAATATGTTTACGTTATTACGTATGATGGTATAATTCATGTATGAATTGAACATATCTGATATTCTTGAGGTATGAAAAAATCCGATTTAGGCATCTTCTAAACAATGAAACCATCTACAAAATAAAATCAACGATTTGGTATATATATATCTGTGCATTTTCATCCCAAATGAAGCCAATATCATAGTTGATTACCATTTTGCAGAGAATGTAGCTTTACCAGCTATAGACGAAGTAGCATCCCGTTTGCTGCAAGTATAAGAAAATAAATTGCAAAGGGAGACTTGAGCAGAGCATCAACCTTGTGCTCATATTTACCAAACCAACATTTTGGTACTACTAAAACTAATCCACATTCCAGAGAAAAGAATTCAAAAAAGTGGTGGTTATTGTTTTTTTAATTCCTGCTTCTGTTCCATTAAATTCTTCATTGAGAATTTCAAGTTGTGCAAGAGATCGATTCAAGGAGAAGAATATATAGGCTGAAGAAATTTCTGTATATTATTGGAGAACTTTGTACATCTACAGATCTACTTATATATCACATTAAAGCTTAACCTACTTGCGTAAAATATACGAAACAAGTAAAGAAAAAGACACAGAAACAAAGAGATCAATCGAAACAAAATCTCTTTGTGCAGTCATGAATGAAGTTCAGACAGACCTATCAGCCTAAGGCCTCGAAATAGTCACAACAGAGTCAGTGTGACCAACAAGAACAACTATGGGTAGTGAGACAAACTTGTGAAACACTATCAACAAGTTAGCCGAGATCCTAAGAGGCTAAGAGTACTGCACCAATTAGCCCAAACACTGAGCCAAACCATGCCCATGGCAGAGCCAGTGGGACGTTGTGTGTTTCCACCTTGTTCACAGAATTGTCTTCTCTTCTTTCATCAGATGTACTGGCGGTTAAAACTTTCTCAACCTCCTTAACGATCTTCTTGATTAACTTGGCCTCAGATCTGTCAAATTTGAGATGAAACACCACTGAGTTCCTTCGACTTTCCAAATTTATATCCGCAATTAGATTAAAATGAAGGATATTACACAGGACAAAATTCAAGCTCCATCATAGGGGAGGTCCGGGAGGAGGTTTTGGCCAGTTTAGATGTCAGAAAATGTATGCAAAACTATAGAACAAAATCAAATAATAGGCTAACTGATTTTTATTCGAATAGTATTTTGTTAATAATTATGCTGGAGACTTGGAATCCATAGTCCCTAAACTATATGTTGTCGATGAAATCTTGTTGATTTATGAAAATTTGTTCCAAATTTTTGCATATATTTCTTCTGACATCTATACCGGTATTACCCTAAACCACAGTAGGTCTGATCTGTAATAGAATTCCACATTTTTAAATACCAAAATGAAACGGGCCTCCAGATTTGCTATGGCCGATTAAGACCATGAGCAAAGTTTTGCCATTAAATGAGAGTGTCAAAATGGTTGAACTGCGTCAATTCAACCTATTATCCATTGGATTGAAAGTTAAATGGGTAATGATTTGACTCAATACATTTTTCATTTAATTTGATGGGTTAATATTTAAATTATAAATTAATTGACCCATTTAATTAATCAATTAATTAATTATTAAATAAATTAATTAATTACTATAAATCAACTAATAAATCATCATCATAATAAACAATAATAATTGCGGATCAATTTTTAGCGGAAAAATTGTGGATTTCTCATATTGACAGAAAATTATATTTGCATTGTGGTAAGAAAATTACATAATCAAATTTTTGCCAGAAAAATTGTGGATCCGTTTTTCTGTGGAAAAACAGCAGATTTATTTTTTGGCAAAAATTTGTTAATCATGTTTTGAGCAGAAAAATTAAGAATACACATTTTGACGAGAAAATTGAGATATTGTTAAAATTAGTTAAGTTGGTTTGATTCAATTTTAAAAAATAGATGGATCAAATGGGTTAACCATCAATCCATTAAATCTAATTCATTTAACCCATTAATCCATTTAACCATCAACCTCTTTGACTATCAAAATTTTTAACCCATTAAGTTTCATAGGTATGGTTAAATTGTGTAATAAGAATGACTCATGACCCATTTTGACACTCCTACCTATAAAGCATGGACTTCGACATTTCTTTCTTAACAAAATACTACTATGTGTGTAATAATCAGTTAGTCTATTAATTGACTTTTTCTTGAACATCTTTCATGTGTGATATTAATTAATTTACGCAAGATGTAATTTTCTAAAAAATTAAATTAAATTCTTATTAGGGAGAAAAGCTAGAATAATCCTATTTAGGTCTTGAATGGCAATAGTTTTTGGATTGGTTTTTAGATTTAGATTTTTCTAAAATCTACTTTATAGCCATTCAAGATTTTTAAAAAAGTGGATTTCCTAAAAAATATAAAATCTGGATTTTGATGGTTTTTGTATATTTGTAAAGAGAATCCATAATCCTCCTTTTAGTAGTTTTTGAGATTTTGTTCTCCCAAAATCAAAAACTAAAAAACTCAAAAACCAAAAACTAAAAATTAAAAACCAAAAGCTAAAAACCACTAAAAAACTTCCAACCATTCATGGCCATAGTATTTTAATTGCTAGTTTAACTTTGAAAAAATTAAGATTAAATGAGTTCTTTTAATTACATAAATACCCTTAAAATCATATGTTAGGAAAAAGTTAATTATAAGAGTGCCATTATGAATTAATGCCACATCAGATTTATTTTTGGAAAAATTCCTCATATTTATGATATTGCCACCGATCACTAAAAAATCTGTGAATTAAATATGTGGTTCTATGTTATAGTAGATTTGTTTGAATGACATATTTTAATTTGTATTGCAGATTTTTTTTTCCGCAGAGTTACATATGTTAGTGGTGGTAGAGTTTTGAATTCATGGCAAAATTCTTTTTTTCAAAGCAGATTTTTAAATTCATAGTAGATTTTAAAATTCATGACAGTAGATTTTTATTTTTATTTATCATAAAAAAATTTCTACGCTAGATTTTATTTTTTGCTGTAGATTTAAATGGCAGAGATTTTTTTCCTACAAATTTTATTTTTTAGTTGTACCAAAGTCATGTTTCATAATTCATATAGTAGTGGCCGTAGATTTTATTAACAAAAATTTACTGCTAGATTAACTTTTTAGTTACTGCAGATTTGAATCCAGTAACAGTAGATTTATGAAATTCCAAAAAATATACATTAGTTATGATAGATTTTTCAATTCTTTTTACTGTAGACAACTTTCTAACTAGATTAACTTTTTCAGTGTCCGTAGACTTATTGTGGTAGATTTGGTGTAAACATGTTACTGCAGATTTTTAACAGCATATTTGTTATAATGAGGTTGCAGATGTGTCTTAATTTTCCTTTAATTAATGAATAAATTAAGAGAAAATATTCACAAATAATGGTAACTTCCATCATGATTTTTTAGGGTTTTTAATCAGTCTCATTCTTCTTCTTCCTTAATTTCCAAGAATATGAATTTTCATCTTATCTTTTCTATACCTACTTAGATATACATTTTATCTAAGCCTCTTATTGATTCTCCATAATAAAATGGAGCAAACCATCCTTTTTTATGGGAATTGGATTTCTCCAAATAATAGATGATTGTTTGTTGTTTTTATTGTAATAATTTAAATTTAAATTATACTTTTCAAAAATTCAAAAATTATAATTTTATTAACTTTTGATAAAGGGTAATTTTATCTTTTGACAAAAGATTAAGATTATATAAGTAAGATCATTTTTAGAAGGTTGGTCTAGCAATTAACATCAAGAGTAGAGTTATTCTGGTGTATTTTCACTTTTTATTATGAAAATATGTTATTTTTGAGTAGAATAAAAAAAAGTTTAAGATATAATTTAGTTACAATATGTCCTTTGAATTTAAAACATATATAACTCAACAGTATCTTAATTTATAGGTACATACAAGAATTCAAATATATATATATATATATATTATTTTGTTATAAATAAAAGGGATTTTCGTAAATTGACTGTGGAGGACTAAATAAAATTTTATTTAATGTCAATATATTTCTTTTAATTTATATGACCTTCTTTAAGTAAAGAGCTATTTTTTATAGAACCAAATTCAAGAGACATGGATTTGTTAAAAAAATTTAGAAATCAGTTCTTGGTTGAATATGTCTTTGAAAAAAGATTTCATAAAATTATAACAAACAAATTTCCACTACTATTTCAAGTTGGCACGTAAATATATCAAAAATCAAAAATCAAACCAAGATTGTAATGTCAGGCTGTCAGCTATCCAAAGAAATGCGCACATCAAATAGAATAGTTCGACGTAATGTTCCAACTAAATGTTGCAATAATAATAGATACTCGCTATTTCATATTAAATGTTATTTTGGGATTTAAATATTGTTCAATTAATGCAGATTTAAAAAAAAAAGATTTAGTGTTATTTAATGTATTAACTAATGAGAAAATTATATAATATTAGTAATTAAAGTAAAAATCAAAATTTAACTGTTTTCTTAATATCATAATATTTGTGAACCATTTTTTTAAGAACTTTATACTGAAAATAATTACCACGAAACGGAAAAAATGTTTTAACCTGAAAATTATTTGCTGTTGGGTGTTCTCGTCAAAATAGTTCTTCCATAGTTACAATTCTTTTTCTAGATGTGTATAAAGTATATAATCCTAAAAAAAAAGAAGTATATAATCCTTAGATGTTTTTACCCATCTATCTGTCTTTCATGTGGACGTTTTCGCGGCTACGTGAGGCTAATCTAGTTCAGTTTCTGATATTTTCATGAAACTAAAGCCGTGAAGCGTTGACATTTTTCCAGGAAATGGTCGGTGGCAACAAAATAAATAAATCTGAAGAATGTCGCAAAGCGTTCTTGTTCCAAAACATTACAAACAAAATTTGGAAGTTGTTCCAATTTCGGTGGAACTCTAATTAGTTAGGGGCTTCATATGGTCCCTAATGGTAATAAATAAGAAAAGAGTTTACCTATTATGGTCCAACGTGAAGCCAATCTTGTTTGAAACAGCCTTCAAAGCCATTTGCCATTTCTCCATCTCTTCACGGCTGGATTCTTCAGCTTGTCTCCAAAACCTATCGCCGAACATTCCCTTCTGTTTTCTCACGTCTTCAGGTCTCACTTTATAGAAGATTGGGATGACAATTACTCCCCTTTTCTCAGCTTGTTCCATGATCATCGTCAGCTCTTCCAAACACCATTTTGATTCTCCATACCTATTCAAAATAGTAATATCTTCATCATCCGGCGTTTATGCCAAAATAGTAATATCTTCATCATCCGGCGTTTTTGCCAATTTTTAAAACAAAGTTTTTATAATCAGCATATGTAGTTGGAACAATACCTAGTGGATAAGATGACAAGAGCGATTGTGGCCTCTTCGATTCTTTTAAGGAGGTGTTTCAAGTCTCTTCCCTTTTGTTCATGCGTATCTATGAAGAACTTGATGTTTTTTCTTTCCAAAGCAGCTATAAGGTGACTGGCGAAGCCATAACGAATATCCTTTCCTCGGAAGTTGACGAACACATGATGGACGGGGTAAGATAGAGTGGCCATCACAGCATTTGTTGGTTTGGTTCCGGGAGGTGTTGGATTGAGTGCATTTGTGCTGGCTGATCCTCTTATACACTTTTTTGGGCCGCATGTGATATACACCATGAAGACCATAAGAATCATTCCATAAATTAAATATAAGAATGAAGCAAACAAAGATAGTCCGGGAACAAATGAGCATGTTAGCCACAACAAAAGTAAAAAGTTCACAGCAGAGAGGAATGTCATTGGCTTGTTAATTAATCAGGCATGTCGTACAATACTTTTATATTTTTACATCTATATTGTTTTAACTTTTGGTCCTCTTTGTTTGGGTCAGAAAAATCGTACATAATAATTGATGAGATATTTTCGACCAAAAAAAAATAAATATATTTGATGAGATCAAAGAGAAAAAAATCAAAAATAAAAATAATTTGCTGACCCAAAAACAAAACTAATAACCAAAAAAAAAAAAAAACACTTGTGTGTTTTCCCAAAAAGAAAAAACTATCTTTTGTTAATACCAATGTAAAAAAAAAGCCATTATAACGTAATATCATATGCCACCAAAAAAATCACGATTAATTCTAAAATAATCTTTAACCTAGGCAGGCCTAAATTTAAGCTCAATTCTTAACAGACTTCCTACAAATTTAAGTTCAATTCTTTAACCAGCCAAAATTTAAGTTTTGCATAAAAACTTGAATAACAAAAAAAGACTAAAACATCTTATAAAATAGAATGCATGGAATATATTATTTTTTCTCTTTGAAAATATAAGATGTTGTAACTAAAACTATGAAGATTCAAAAGTTTTTTTAACTTTTAAATATATAAAATACAAACAGTTCAGCTAATTGTGAAAAGAACTGCGAAATACTATTAGTTCAATAAAATTAAAAGTTATAAAAAAATATGAAAACATCTTATACTTTGAAAAACAAAAACCCCCTTAAAACATTTTATATTTTGAATTAGAGTACTATTTAAAACTACTACTCATTGTTTCTTAACATGTGTAAAACCTCAATCTAAAAGACCATAGGCTGGTTATTTTTCAAACGAGAAATAAAAGATGGAAAGAAGAGTGGAGGCACAGATGATTGAAATACTCACAGCCCAGAGAGGCAGAATCGGGTTTTGGCCAGTTACGATCACCCAAACCCATCCGTAACCAATGAGAAGAGTGGCCCAGAGAGGCAAAATCTCGGAGAGAATCCCCATGAGCTTGGAAAGCTCCTTCTGGTTGTAGTTTAGGGAGCTTTTGAACATAGGGGAAATGCTTCCAAACATATTACCCCTGCCAGCGCAAGACTGTATCCACATGGCGGCCACGAAGACGAGCCATCTATTGTTTATGAAAGACACAAACTTTTCTCGCGTAGTCGATGCCATTGAGAGTTTATCTCTTCTTGGAAAGAAGGAAAAAACAGTTGTCTTTTTTCTTTTTATTTTCGTTTTGCGTATTTGTCTGTCTGTCTTCTCTATATGATTTTATCCTTTTTATGGCCTTAAAATGGAAATGAGGACAAGACATTACGGATAGAGTTTGCATACTAAGACCATCTCCATTGCTTAAGAACCCTGGGTTCTTTTTAATATTTTTAATATATTTTAATTGTTTAATTATATTAAATAATTAAAGAAAAAAGTTGAACTAATTAATTTAAAACATGTGGCATTTGGGATTCTTAACTATTATGGTTAAAGTTTTTCTTTAAGGGATTTAAGAGGTGGTTCTTGATTCTTTCTCATCATTATGGTTAGAGTTTTTCTTTAAGAGATTTAAGAGGTGGTTCTTGATTCTTTCTCATCATTTACTATTAATTTTTATTTTTTTAATGTTAAGATCCTCATTTAAGAGCTCCCTTTGGAGATGCTCTATAAAATATTATCGTTTAAGTGTTTAGTTTTTTTAATTTACGGTCTAAATAATATGTGATTTAAATTCTTTAAGTGGATTTTAACAAGGAAGACGTGCCATGGCATCTAGCACAGTTGACGGGATCTACTACTTTCAGTCGTTTTAATTAAGGCTTTTTTTTTTTAATGAAATGTTCCGTAAGGAACTTTTCAATAAAATGAAGCACACCAAATTAGTCGGAGTTGAATCTATTGGAAGACAAAATTTTGAAGATTGTTAGAATTTTTAGATTTCCTTGTTATTGGTTTTAAAAAACTGTTGTTATTAATTTATGGATTAATTATGACATTAATGACAACTCCATTTTCACTGATTTGATGACTTTTAAATTTCATTTAACATCTTTTGTTATATATTCAAAAGTTTAGTTTTTATTGATTCTATAGTTCTATTAAAATATAATGTTATTGGAATATGAATTTTTAAGTTTATAAAAAATGAATTTATAATAGTTGAACTCATAATTTTGAAACCTATTAACCAAAAAAAAAAGATAATTTAACTCATAAACACAACTTTCAATTCTTAAAAGTCTTTAACATTAAGAACTCTCTGCAAATTTAACAAAACTCTTAAGAAATTTTAAAGTTTCTCAACTCTCCTAAAATCAAGCAACTCTATATAAATCCAACTATCACTAACTCCATAGAGTTGGTTGATTTTAATAATTGAGAGATTTGTTTAAATTTCATAGAGTTTTCTTAAATTTAAAAAAAGTTTTTGATATTTAGAAATCCACCAAAAAGTTATATTATAATAACTTTAAGAATCCAAGGGTGGATATAGATAATAGTTTGAAAGCTATATTTTATGACTTAAATTGTGAAGTATCTATATCCAGTAACACTGAATTTTAATAGAACTATAGAATCAATGAAAATCAAAAATTTTAAATAACAATCGATTTTGAAAGAAATTTAAAATCATCAAATCAATAACTCTTCATTTATAAAGAACTAGTATTTTACCCGTACTAGTACAAGAACAAATAGATGAACTTCAAATAATTTTGAAGTATAATTTAATTTTGTTGCAATGATTTTAATTTCAATAAAAATAAGTATTTTAGCTTTTACAGTTGGTTATTTCTAAGTCAGTTATTAAAAAGGAAAATGGTTTAAAACTACAAATTATTTAGATATGACAGTCTCACAGACTTACAATGTAAATTACAAATTTATTAAACACTCAATAAAATGATAACCCTTTGAATGGTCGAAAGGTTTTGCTTCTGACCTTTTAATGAACTCATGAGCAACACATGTGTCGGTCCAAGTCCAACCAAAACAGTGGTCTGAAGCAAAAAAAAATTATTTCTTTTTATATTTCATGGTAAGAAATCGCATATTCTAAAATAAATAAATAAAAAATCTAAAATAGCTAATTAATTTTAAGAAACCATTTAGGAAAATGAAAAAAAGAGAGAAAGAAGAAGAAAGTAACATAACGTTAAACAATCATATGCACACCCCGGTTTGTAGTGAGTTATGTATTTCAAGTCTCTATTCATACCATTTGGAGAGGACGCAATCGAAGAAGACATGGAGACATTTTTGTTCAACCAAACTGTCTAAAAAAGAGCATAAATCGCATTGTTCTCAATTGTCTATCCTCCCTTCGTGATCCACACTAAACAGACTCAAACGAAGGCCTCTGTCTTTGGTTTGCGTCTAGAAGCTAATCACCACACTCTTCAACTCAAATGCTCTGTGTTTTTTTTTCTTTCAAAAAAGCATGTTTCCTATTAAATTTAGAACAAAGGTTGCATCTTATGTAACAAAGGTTGCATCTTATGTAACAAAGGTTTTTGAGTGAATATAATTTTACATTTATACAAAAAAAAACATAACGTAAAACAAAATGAAATATAGAAAGATGTGGTCCATATATAACTCCAAACACTACTTTTTAACTGAAAAAACATTATTTAAAAATGAGCTTAAAATTGTATGATCTAAAATTCACTAAGTATAACAAAATATGTAGCCCCAAAATAATACCCCGCATGTCCTTCTCGTTTATTATTCTTTCTTCAGTTTGCTTTATTAATCTCACTCTTATTCTATTCATTTCTAACAAATGCTGTTTTTGCTCTCTTGATCTTTGATTCAAATTGAGTCGCTTGTTCGAGGAAAAGGCTCGTCACTGGAAAATCTAGAAACAACGATTTTCTGCAGCAAAGACAAAAATAATCAAAATTGAACATCAAATAAGAATCTTGAAATATCTAAACACTCTCCATGGGTTTATACTAAGAGCTAACATTAACAACGATTAGGCTGTCTACAAAGACACACGGCTTTTCACAGGGGGTTTCTATATCTTTCTAGGCTTCAACATCATGCCTTGGTCAACGAAGACACAACCAACAATTTCCAAATTAAAAAATCCACTGAGGTTGAATATTGATTTTTGTCTCACACAATTACAAAATTGATATGGATAACAAATCTTCTCAGAGATGTAGGCATCTCTGAAACTGGTCCACCAGAGTTGTAACTTGTAACGTGATTGCTCGATGTTTTAAGCTCAAATAACAAAACCAAGAGAGTATGGTGTCGATGTAGTGTTGAAGGATCAAATCTACATGGAAAAAGGAACAACACATTAAGAATTCATGAAACTTATTCTAGCTAAATAAGAAAACATATTTTGGGGTTTCAACTACTTGGTAGAGACTAACGCAATTCAAAATCAAAATAAACTAGAAAATAAACGAAAAACTACCGGTTTAAATTAAGAATAACAAATGAATCATCGGGTAATGCTTATCGACTTGGATGACTCTTAGCTAATTCGTGATGCTCATACTACCTAACAGTGCTAATTCTTAGGCCTTAGAACACTAATTAATTTAGTTCACTTTCATGATACTAATCCTATCTAGACACCACCATTAACAATAAACTTCCATTCATGAAAAGTGATAAGTACGCATTAACTAAAAGTCTAACTGTCTAAGTACCCTTAGAGCATCATAATCATCAACTTCTGTTTGGCTAAGCATGCAAAAATTCTTAAAAGACTTTCTCTGAAATTTAATCAAACAGTTTTCGAGCATGAAAATTCCTAAGTTCTAGATTAGCTTGGCACTGGCTAGCGTTAAGATCAGTCTAAAAGAAAGGATTATTATAGTTCTAAACCCTAAGCATCAAAAATAATACTAAAATCATCCTAATCTACTATCCCCAAAGTTCTTTATGCATATGCACATGAACTACTAAATACTAAATGATTTATGAAAATACATGAAAAAAAACTAAAGAGACCATGTTCTAAAACCCCTAAAAACACAAGATATCATTATACCTTTATGAAAATCCAACATTATATGCCTGCAACAAACACTTTAATGTGCACTATTACTATGCTAGAAAAAAGATTGCCAACAAAGTGGTTGTGGGCTAGTGGTTCCCACTTGTTGAGGAGTTGTCGTATGGGTACAGACCATGGATCAATTTTTTTCAAGCGTGGAATTATCTAACAACTCTCAATTGACCAAAATGGTGTCATGCTTTAAGAGGATGTGAGTGGACTAATCGACGGCTACACTCTTCCCAAAGGGTTAATCGAGTGGTAAAATTTTGGTTCATCCTTGGTTATATAAAAAAGATGTTGTTGGATCAATTGTCATCAAAAATATTCCAGCAAATTTTTAGCTAGCACTTATCTTCACCAAATAGAGAAACAAAGAAGGTTATCCTCCTCACCACCTAGTCTCTCAAAAGGAATATATCTCACCTAGAATTGTTTGAATGTCACATATAAGGTATGCCCATGAAAAAATAAAGCAACATTTTGGATCTCAATTCATAACTGTTTTGATCACACTATTTGTGTGAAAATATCATATTCAAATGCTCACACTATTTGTGTGAAAATATCATATCCACCATGTGCCTAGATTGTAAGTGTAGAAGGAAAATATCGGGATTACGTTTTGAGCATTTTCTTCCTCTAGCTATGAAAATGCTTTAATAACATAGTTGCCCAACAGATAGAAAACAGAAAGAAAAACATTAGGATATTACTATTACATACTAGAAACAATAACTCTGTGAATCCTAACAAGAGACTCAAAGTATTTATTCAGCACTTGGAGACACATAAACAAAGACACCAATCGAAATCAAATCATCTTGTGCAGCATTCAATTTCAGATAGTGACAAGAGAACGAGTCAATGCAAAGGTTGTGTGGAAAACAGATCAACCGGGTCGTTGTAGTCATTTCCATCAGGAATATAATTTATGAACAATACCATGATCGTCCAAGTTTCTTCTAGCAAGCCTCCTCAAGTGGCTAAATTCACATTTGTACTCCCTCACACTCTTTGCTCCCTAGCGAAGATTGAGGTATTCTGATTCTAACCCGTTCATGGCTTCTGGGGAATTATTTGTGTCAGAATTCTTGACAAAAGAGTTTGTATGGTATCTCAACAATTATAATTTTTCAAGAATGTATCTTCTAATGGTAATGGTCGGAAGCCTATAGATGTTACGATACATAAATGAAACCGAATGATGGTTAAACTGGTAATGGTGTTTCTGTTTTCTCCATTATAAGTGTCAACAAAATTTTAGTCACAAAACATTGCATAAAACTTCAGAGTGAAAAAAAATAATAATAATTGGAAAAGTCTACGTGGCATCTCCTTCAGCAAAAAATGGCATGTGTCACTTGACTCAGTAACAATATGCCACGTGGCATCTGACTAAGCAGTTTGACTAATATTGTTTCGTTCAACATTTATTTCAACATATATATGAAAGTTCATGTATAATTTTTGAAAATTTTGCAAGTTAGAAGTTAAAAAAAAAAAGCAAATTTTGTAAGTTAATGTAAAAAAAATGCAATGCATCTTAGTTGGTATATGAAAATGCACTATAAAATAGTTGATATTGAAATTGGCATTTTTTTCGTCCATATGCCCCCAAAGATGGACTAATAACCTTCTTTTCAAAGAACTGCTATGAGGAAGTCGAGAATCTCAATTTTGACAGAAGAGGAAGTTAATTTGTATTGTTCTAAACATGGACTTATTGTCAGAAGTGAAAACATTCCAAAATCTGTCCCAACTTGAGCCAACTCGGCATTGTTACCGAAATTACGAAAAAGCTTAAACATAAGGAGTCAAACTCAATGCCTTTCGAAGCGCAAGTCTTGCTTGTCCTTACGTTTGAAAGAGACTGTGGCCATTCGCAAAACCGGGTCACTCAGTTATGTTTTGGTGTTGCTTACACAAGTTTTTTTAGCCAGTTTCAGTAGAGTCCACATTACCCAAAGATGGACTAATAACCTTACTTCTAGTTGCAGCAAATAAAGACGCTTTTCAGCATTAAAATTTTGTCACGTTATATAAGTTCGGATTAATACAAATAAGTAGAGGCATGAATCTGTACGTCAAAGGAGGATAAAAACGTGATTCGTTTTGTGTTTTTTTCTAAATCAAAATTGATCACATAATAAAGGTACAAAAATATGATCCATCAAGCAGAAAACATTTCAAACAACAAACCCCTCACAAGAGTAAACCCCCCAAACCCTCCTTTACAGTCAAAGTGTCTTTGCCACAAAACTGAAAATTATGCCTTTTTTTGCCCAAACATATATTCTCATACTTAAACTCTTTAGCCTCTCTCTCTCTCTCTCTCTGCTTGTTTCACCAGGAATCTGTACATTTGCCAAAAGCCAAATAGAAACAGCCTTTGGCGATTTTTTAGTTCTCACCTTCAAGAAATAAGCTGAGTTCCACATACCTCTCCTGTGAAGTCGATCTCGAGTCTCTTCGACCTCTTACGTTCAAGCTCTCATCGGTTTGCGAAGTGTTTGGTTGGAGCAACAGAGCACCGCTGCGTTCTTCAGTTACAGCTGTATCCTCTTCTTCCATGTCCCTTAGTCCTCTCAGGGCCATTGAATCTGAAACCGGGAAGTAGACAAGCAAGCAAATGGATACCACGGAGAAGCAGAAGAGGGAAATGAATGCCAAGACAGAAAGGGCTTCGAAGATAATCTTGTCTGTTGCTGTGAGAATCGACAAACCTAGCATAAGGATTCTTAACGGAAGGAAACTCGAGACCGAGAATATCAAAGTGTATACTCTCTTCTGTAAACGCTTATTAATGACCAATTTAAGTATCTGCCTTCCAAGCCAGAACAAGTATACTGTTAAGACGGCTGCAAACACACCGAGAAGGATAGTACTCAGTAGAGGATAAGTGCATAACGCGACCTCATCATTATCAATAAAAACTCGAGAATACGTTCTTGTGAAGTAGTGTGGCAGCTTTACAAAAGAGCCGCTACCACCGTTTAAGCGTGACTCCGATAACACAACCGCAAGTTGAAGAGCAAGCATCGGTAGACAATAAAGAATAATATAACCCGCTGTATTCCTGTTCCATTTCCCACTCAAAGCTCCTGATTCCATCTTCAATGGAGCACGCAGAAGAAACATAAGCGTCAGAAAGAGACAAGGCTCCGCAAATCCTAGATTCGAAACAATGTACCACTTGCAGACGTTTTCTTGCCATCTCAAATCCAACCCACTCAACACTCTTCTATGACGCCTCAACAAACTCAACCGAAAAATCTCACCAACAGCCCACCAGATAGCAAAGAGAATGAAAACGATTCGTATAATCCAAGGACCACTAAAGTAACCAAGTTGAATATAACCTTGCTTACGAACGTGAGACTGGAAATAAAACGAGTAAGCGATGCAAAGGAGACCGAGAAGAACAAGCAGAACGACTAGACATATGGTCACCACGCCGAATGCATCGGGAACTAATTTTGTCAGGGGCATCACCCAAAACACAGTATCCACGCATGCTCTCTACCAGCATGGATGCAGGAAAAAGTCTCTAGCAGTAGCAGTAGCAATTGAAATTTGCTTTTCTCTTCTCCAAAAATATTTGTTTTTTTTTCCAGATTAGTAACTACTTCATCGATATAAAGATTGAAACTTTATCTTAGAACCATCAAAGCTAAGTAAGACCCACAAGTCAAATTAGCTTTAAGATTACAATAGAGCAGCCCAGATCACCCGATATATAACTTTTTGTGATCTTGCTCTTAACACTTGATATGCGTGTTACCTACATAAACTGAACAAAAAAACAAAACTCAGAACCCTAAAAATCATTAATCCAAGATCTAAAAAACAACACAAATAAACACACCTTTATAGATATAAATTACAAATAAATCAAAGTATTATATCATCAACAGTCTCTAAAATTCACAAAACGAAGCAACAACCTTCGAAAAATTCACAAAAATCGATCTCAAAATTGATATATATATATATAGAGCCAAGTCAACAAATTTTTTCATAACCCTTTATTCAAAATCCAAAAAAGACATTATCTGTAAACACAGAATCTTAGAGATATAATTAAAAAAAAAAAGCTTTCAAAGAGATTAATACCTAAAAACTTCAATTCACAACACAAAGTCAATAAAAAAACACAATAATGCAAACGCGAAAACATCAAATAGTTTCAGATCCAAAACAAAGGAATGAAATAAAAAATCATAAATTTATTAAGAAATTGGGAAGGAATAGAAACCTTACAAGGAGGAGAATCTGGATCCAAAAGAGTTAAGAATCAAGGAAGATCTGAGCGAGAGAGATCGAAGAAAACCCTAAGAATCGGAGAAAGAGAAGAGGAAACGAAGCAATGAACAGAGAAAAAGGGAAGGAAGAAGGAGAAGAAAAAGAGAGATAGAGAAGAAAGAAAAAAACAAAAGGATAGAGAGAGAGAAGAAGGAAGAGAGACTCCGTTGGTGACAGGCTGTTTCCAGCTGTGACAACCGATGCCATTGGATCCGGGTTCGGGTTTTGTTTTTTTTTTAATTTTAATTGATTTTGTGAATTTATGAGTTGTCTAGATTTGTTTTTTTTTTTTAATTTATTTATTTGGTTACGTGGCTCCACCCTGGCGGCGTTTGTCTTTTTCTTAATTTGTCTGTGTTTATTATGGTATAAGTAAAATTGTTGATTCTGTGAGATATTTTAAAGAGTCAAACTTGGTAAAAAAGGATGATCATGATGATAAAAAAGTATATTCGAGGATTTTTTACTGGATATGTGTAAAATTGGGGTGAAAGATATAGAAAATATTTTTTTTTTTACTTTTTTGATAAATATTGTTTGATGTAGACAGATTGTAATAAATTTTTAGATTTGTGAGATGATTGAATTTAATAGGAGATTGTTTGTTAGCAAAACTGTTATGGATGCTAGATTTTGAGTGAACTTGGGTAGGAAGTTTTAGGCTACGATTGGGTAATACTACATATAATCGCTTAAAGGTATAAAATAAAATTATGCTCGGTTATAAAAAAAGTTAGAGTAAAAATTTGCAAAATGAAAAGATTGCATAATGAAAATTTGTGCAGATATATATATATATATTAGACTTATTATGAAATAAGTTATCAAATACATATTTATTTGTATTGGATTTTTACTTGTAGTTTAGGCAAAAATACAAATCGTGTGTTTTTGTCTAAATATGTAATTTAGACAATATTTTTGTGATTAGTTAACTTTTATACTATTATTTGAACAGATAGTAAATTAACCAATTGTGATGTGGCATATTATAAAAAATACGATTACATTTTAATATAATTAACCAATTAATATTTTAATATTTTTAAAGATATTTTAAGATCCCTTTGTTAGAATTATGTAACAAACTTCCTCAAAATATAAAAGATTTCATTTTTTGAGAAAATAAATATTAAATAGATTTTTAAAAATTATAATTGTGATAATAAATATGGATGAAATTAAATAACTAATACCAAAAACATGATGAGATAAATAAAATAATGATTTTCTGTAATAATACTCCTTTAGCTATATAAAGATGAACTCAAAACAAATTAGTATTTCAAATAGTTTATCATCTTTCTTATGTTTTCTTAATTAAATTATATATTTTACTAAATATTTTTCATTTTCTCAATACAGGTCTTGGGCTCTTGGCCCACATAAAATAATAACTTGTATTATATTAATTTATATGATGCATAAGTTTTAAGTTTTTATAATGTTTATCCTATTACTGTTAATTCAAACTACGATATCATTTTTATACTTATAATAGTAAATCATATAATACATATTATTTATATAATAGTAATTTTAATTAACACAACAAAATCATATATAATAATAATAAATAAGATATTAAAAACATAAAATAAATCTAATCTAAAACACTAATAATAATTTATGATTATATAAACTAACTAAATATGATTATATAAACTAATTAAGTATGAAGTAAATATTATTCTATGCTGCATAATGCGGACTACTATCTAGTTATTTACATAACTGAATTGGAAAAAGTCATTACACCATTATGCAAGTTATCAATAAAAGTCTTTAATGTTTGGATTTAAGTTCTTCAATTTGGATTTTTTGGTTGTGATGGCTTCCAAGAAGATAAAATGGGTATTGTTCTCCTGAAAACTTTCATGCGCTCAAATATGAATGTATGAACGAGATAATGTGATTGTTCAATGGATTTAGGGCTTGGCAAAATACCCGCACCCGATACCCGTACCCGAATCCGATCCGAAGTAAGCAGTTCGGTTCGGGTACGGGTGTCCCATAATACCCGATTGGATGAAGATTTTTAGAGATCGGGTACCCGTACCCGATCGGATATATCCAAAATATCCGAAATTACCCGAAATTATCCGAAATTATCCGAAATTACCCAAAATACCTTATCCGAAATTATCCGAAATTATCCAAAATTACCCGAAATTACCCAACAATTGGTTTGATTTCAAATTTATTTTGCGTTTTTTAAAAATTGATTTTGGGTTTTTTATATAGTTTCGGATGAAAATTGACATACCCGATCCGAACCCGACGGGTATTTCGGATTTCGGGTATAACCCGAAAACACCCATACCTGATGGGTGTTTACCCGAACCCGATCCGAAATCTAAAAATACCCGATTGGATGTAGATCTCTATACCCGAAAACCCGAAATACCCGAAATACCCGATCCGAACCCGATCGGATACCCGAACGCCCACCCCTAAATGGATTGATGAACCGAGAGAAGAATAAGCATGATGAGTTATGTCCGTTAAAAAGAGATTTAATGCCTAATCTTGTATTTAGTGAACTTAAAAAGGGTTTAAGAAAGAAAGAAGTATTCCTTCAAATGGGGTTAAAACTCTTTGGAGACCGATGCAGTTGGGCTTACAAGTTCTCATCCCGAGAATTTCATTAGGGGATAACCGAAGAGAGATGTTATTTCCAATATGAACATCATCCATTTAGTATTTATAAATTTGAATGCTAAGTGGGACATATTGGATCTATAATTTGATTTATTTTGAAAATTTTATATTTTAGAGAGATTTGAAGGAATTTTAAAGATTTAGAGAACTTTTGGAGAATTATTATTACAAATATTGGTAGAAAACTAGTAGAAATTTTAAGTCATTTAAAAGATTACAAAAACAAAATCCGATGTTGAGGTATGTAAACAAATGTAAAACTCTTAATACATATATATTGAATATCATGAGGTTTTATGCTGAAACCCATAATCTTTTCAGATTCGAAATCATATTATGTAAAATTAGTTTCGTCTCAAGCGTCACTCTAAATATTGATGAATCTTTAGAAGAAGATATCAACATAAGCTGTGAGAACTTTGGTAATTTAGACAATGGTCGAGATAGAAACATCGGTGAACATGGCGATGAGCATGAGTGTTAAGAAAATAAAAGCAATAATGAGAAAGAGGAAGAATGGCCATGAGAATGAACAAAAGGGGAGAAAACATATATGATGTTAAGGAATCACAAATAGATACATATATCAACGATCCTAGAAATTGGAAAAAAATTATAAATTGAATGAGGAATTTTCTTATTGGAAAGGATCTAAAAGACTTCCAATTGATAGTCATTTTTCAAGAGTGGAATATATTTTTCTCATTCATCTTACACAGTGTTTTGGGATCCGGACCAATACAGCCGATTTGACCGGTTGACATCCGGGTGCTTTTCCGGTTCGAATAGCATACTAAAAACCGGTAATATAAAACACAGAAAATTTTGAAAATTTTGACAAACCGGTAATCCGATGGGTCGGTCGAACCGGTAGGATACCGGTTTTAAAAATTTTACCAAATTTTTTTTGAGAATTTAATTTAACCCCATTTATTTCTAATATAGGATTTAATTTTATGATTAAAATATATAATTTACAATATTTTAAGAAAATTTTCAAGTCTACTCATCTCATCTTATCATCGACTCCAGCTTTGTCTCCTTCTTTTCCAAATGGTCAGTCCATTATTTTTATTTCTTTGAATCTATAGTTTTCTAACCACTTTTTTTTAAAAAAAAATTTACTCTTAAATTTTTTTTATTCTCGGGTTTTTAATTAAATAAATTTGTAAATTCATAATGATCCACATTAGATATAATTCATAGAATTATTATTATTATTGTTTTATTCCTTTATAAGCATTATTACTTTATTTTCTTAGCAATTTTTATTTATTAAATATTCTTAGATCTTATTTTTTGTGTTGTTATGTGAGTATATATATATATATAATAATATATAAAATGTTCTTTAGCCTATTGGTCCGTCGGTTGACCCGGGTTGACCAGTGAACATGAAGATAATCCGGTTCTTTGTCTAGTTGAGATATAAAAACATTGAATATAATACATAGAATTATTATTATTGTTATATTCCTTTATGAACATTATTACTTTATTTTCTTAGCAATTGTTATCAATAAAATTTCTTACTTTTGTGTTGTTCTGTATACACATAATAATATATAAAATATTCTTTATACTATTGATCCGGTGGTTGATTCGGGTCGACCGGTGATCCGGTGACCCAGAAAGTAATTTATTTCCTTGTCTGGATAAGATATAAAAACATTGGAATTTTGTTTATTACTTTTTAAATAAAGGATCATTGATTAATTTCATACGCTAAATACATTATTTGGGATCCGATTTCTTGTATTTTTGAAATGAATTTGTTGCAGACTTACATAGCTTGTGGTGTATCTAGATGGTTTGACAACATGGAGTAAATATTCGTTGTTGATGAAGAAAAACGTGTCCAATTTTTTACTATGCAATCCACTACAACTCTTGAAAAGTTAGAGATGATCTTTCAAAAAACAAAGAAATAGAATAGAGTAAAGTTGATGTGGAAGGTAACTTTTTGTTGATTTTAAGGCAAAGCGGAAGAGGTACTATGTTGATACTAGATCTTGAACCGAAGATCCACTCTGTCCAATCATGACACATGTCATCCAATTCAGCAGATCAACAGAAGGGCTGAGTCAGTTCGGAGTAAGCAAGGGCAGGCAAACTGTACAAGAGCTCGGGAGAGCGAACTGGGGTCCAATCACTGGTGAAGTCTCGCAGAGTGAAAGAGCAAGTGAAGCAAAAGAGTGTCCGCGAAGCAAGGTGAATCTGCGAGCTGAAGAGGAAATCGTTCAAAAGTTAAGACGTTACGACATTAAAAACTAAATCAAAACCAAAAATTAAAGGAGAATCATAGGATTAATTAGAATTTATTCGTAGCATTTAGTCCTTAATTATTGTATAAATATAGATCCTCATAGTTTTGTGAGAGGGTTGATCATTTTACCACTTGAAAATCAATATAGACAAATTCATACTCTTCTCTTAGCAAAGTCTATTTTCTAATCTCAATCTTTTCTTAAACAAATTCTATTTTTACTTACAATTTATTTAATATTTTATTAGGTGTGAGATCCAGTATCCACATTTGGCGCCATCTGTGGGGAGAATCAGATTTTCAAGCTACAAATCTATCATTTTAGAACAGTTCTCCTCATCACGAAATCCATCATGTCTGGCGGAAACGGTGACAACGAAAACAATGTCAACAACGAGGCTATCACTACCATCCAGACGATTCTTACCACCATCGTTCAGAATACGATTGATCTGTCCACAAAGGTCATACCATCGAGAAGGAAATAACTTCATTGAGAAGCGGTCAGGTAAACTTAAGCAACAGTCAAGCTGTCCTTTCTTCTCGTTTGGATTCAGTTTCTGCTGGAACTTCATCTGGGAGTCGTAGTTCCCGTGTACTTTTTGGGACCTCAAGGAGTTTCAACCCTCAAACACCTATGAATCCTTCTCTAAGTGCCAACCTTGAGACACTGATTAATCAAGCAGCGATGATTCAGGTTGGAAGCAATTCTGCTGGAGAGGCAAACCTTGTCAAAGCCCCATGGGCAAAGAGAAACCTAAAACACAAGTCAAGTTTCATGAGCCACTGGGCAACGAGAAACCTAAAACATAAGTCAAGTTTCATGAGCCACTTCTGGCAATATAAAGGGACAAACCCCCAATAAATAATGTGGACACAACCACAATTATAGCACATCCTCCATAGGATCTTTCATCACCAATAAAGATGTCAGGGCCTCCTCGGGCCCAATTAGGGGCTCATTAGTCTGAGTCATCTCTCCTACCATAACTTCCACAACCTGCAAACCATAAAGGATTAAAATTTGTCCAAACACAAATAATTACGCAGAGAGATAAACTGTTACCTCAATCATCTGTGAAACACCGGGAGCTTCGGTCATTGTAGCTTTGGTGGTCTGAGCAACTTTGCTCTCTTCAGGTAACACAAAATCAGTATTTAGAAGAGGAGGGGAGTCCGCAAAAGCCGATGCTAACCCTTTAAAATTGAAAGGAACTTCGGGAAGGGTCGCTAGTTCAGAATTCGGCTACTGCAAGTGACGATGTCATGCTAGCAATTTCTTCTTCTAGAGTTGATGTATCTTTCGCGAGCCCCTCGAGCATAGTTTGGTTGCTCTTCAATTTGCTGACATACGACTGAGCCATTTCTCTCATCTTTGCAATACAAACATAGTCATTCACTTGAGAAAGAACGGTCTTACCTTTGCTTCTGATCTCCTTTCTGGCTGAACTAACTGTTTGTTTCAAAGCAAGGTCCTGGGAACGGGTTAGAGTATCATAATTCGAAAGAAGTTCACCATAGCTAGCCCGAACTGAATCTAAATCGTTTTTCAGAATAGATATGGTAGTAGTAGAACACTACAAGAAAACAGCCGGAATCTGACGGCGATATCCGTCGGAAAACCGTCGGAATTAGCTTATTCCGACAGTTTTCCGATGGATATCGCCATCAGATCTATCTCGTCGGAATTGAAAACCGCGTCGGAAAGCCGTCGGACATCCGTCGGAAATCATCCGTCGGACATCCGTCGGAAAACTTCTGACGGATTTCCGACGGTGTTCCGATCATCTAAAAGCCGACAGTAAACCGACAGAATTCTGATCATATGATTCCGACGGATTACCGACGGTCTGCATACCGACGGCTAACCGATGGTCTGCATACCGACGGGTAACCTACGGTAACTTTTTTTTTTTAAAATATTAATTTGAAAAATCGAAAATATATAAATTCATAATAATATAAAATTTAATTTTAAAAATAGAAATTAAAATTAATATTTAATATTATTGATAATTAAAACATTCAAATTAAAAAAATATAAATATTGTTTTCAAAATAATTAAAACAAAATCTACGGTGGTGGTGGTGGATATCGAGACATGAAAGCGTCCATCCGAGCAACCATCGCCTGGTGATCCGCCTCCAATTTTCTTGTTCTCTCCCGTTCCGCTTCGTGATCCTCCTCCAATTTTCGAGTTCTCTCCCGTTCCGCTTCTTGCTGCAACCTATTCGCTTCATTGGCTTCTTCCATCTGTTGCATCTTGATCCTCATTTGTTCCATTTCAAAGTCCCTTTGTGCGAAGTTGCGCCCTAAGATCGGAAGAATCTCCGTGAAAGCGTGAAGTTGCGAAGATGATACATCGTCCGAAGAAGACCAAAAACTCGACCTTTGGTCTTCGGAGTACACTGCGGTAACAAACAAAAAGTTGAGTAAAAATACGAAATGAAAAAAAAAATTATTAAAATATAAACTTTACTTACCTCATAAACGAACTCGTTGATTTTGTCGAAAGGAACTTCAGTGAGGGGCGGGGTTCCTTCAGTGAGAGGTTGAGAAAGCAGGAACTCATCACCCATCTTCTTGACGTTGTCAATGATCTCCCGAGCTACCGCATCATGGATTTCATTGTCCTTCCTGCTGGTGTGCGCATCCTCGAGCAATCTAAGGGCAGAAGGTTGGACACCTTCTTTTTGAAACTACAAAATTAATAAATTGAGTAAATTTTATGAATCTAAAACTGAAAAACAACATATTGAGTAAATAAAAAACTTACAAGTTGTTTTGCTCTTGTGACCAAGCTAACCGCTCCTAGATTGTGTGTCGCCTTCCCCTTTCCTTTGCGGTCGCTGTTCCGGCACGTAGAGTGGGTTGTGGAGCTTGCCCTCGTACCGTCTTCATTCCAGTAAGCGCATAATCCGTTCCATAGGCCCGGGTTCGTAACTAACTCCCGTGGAACATCATTCTTGTTCCACTTCTCCTTCCACTCGTTCAGCTTCCAAGAATACATTTTCGATGCTTTTTTATCGAAGCATCGTCTAACCTCAGCGGTCATGTGACTGTCCCAAGTAAATTCTTGCTGAAAAATATAAAAGTAAATTAAAATAAACAATTTAAATTCAAATTAAACAATAAAAAAATGAATAACTTACAGCAAATTGGCGAAACCACATATCCTGATCCGCCATCGGCATTTGGCTGTACGTCGGATAAGGATGCTGAAGCAATCCATTGAGCATCCGGTTGATAGATTTGGAAATCCCATTTCCGGAATCCCCAAACCTACAAAACAAAATAATTTCGAAGAATTTGAATAGTAAAATAAAAATTAGTAATAAAATTAAAAATTCTTAAAATGAAAAATTAAAAACTTACCACGTATCTCTTCCAATGCAATCCGGATGAAGACGAGTCAATCTATCTCGTCCTGGCAGAGCAACGAAGTCCTCGACACTCATTTGCGTCGGTGCAGCAGGGGATGGTGCCGGTGGAGGAGCGGATGGTGTAGGTGTAGCAGTGGATAGTGTTGACGCGGTCTCGGGGATATGTCGATGCGTGAGGAGTAGTCGTCGGACCTCTACTCCTACTAGAACGACCACGTACTCGGCCCGTAGAATGGTGGTATACTCCGTAATTCCTAAAAACATTTAAATCCAAAATAAATCATAAATAATTTCTAAAAGTAATTATAAAATACTAAAATAACAATTAATCTCAAAATTCAATTATAATTTCTAAAATAGATATAAATTTCATAAAATAATTATAAATAATTATAAATTGCTAAAATTATTTTTAATTTCGAAATATAGATATAAATTTAAAAATCATAATAAATTTCTTAAAATAATTATAAATTAATATAAATAATTATAAATTGCTAAAACCATTTTTAATTTCGAAAATAGATATAAAATTTAAAACTCATTATAAATTAATATAAATAATTACAAAATACTAAATTCATTGTTAATTTCTAAAAATAGATATAAATTTTAAAAATCATTATAAAATTATAAAACGAATTATAAATTAATAGAATAATTATAAATCTCATAAATCATTATAAATTTCTAAACATAATTATGTATTGGAAGTTTTAATAATTTATATAAAATACCCAACTCAAAATGAAAAATCATTTAACAATAAAAATACAAATAAATTTATAAAACAAACAAATTTCTAAAAACAAAACCACAAATTTTCAATTAACATCAAATATCCAAAATAGAAATCCAAATCCAATTAAAACTACAAATTGAAAATCAAAATCACAATCCAATATATACAAAACTTTCAAAATCAAAATCCATTTACAAATCCTAATTCTAATCCAAATCCAAAAACATTTCAATACCCTAAATCTATTGAAATCCTAAAATCTAAATTCCAATATCCTAAATCCAAAAATCTAACTAATAAATCCTATTAAATCATTGAAAACTTACATGTTTCTTTGATTGTCGGCCATTTGTGGATGATTTGACGAAATATGGGATGAAATCGAAGGTTTGGGAGGATTTGAAGGTTTTTAAAATTTTTTTTCCGTTTTTGCGAATGAAGTTGGGAGGAAGATGATGGGTTATTTAACCAGATATTCCGACGGAAATCCGACGGATTTAGGGGGACACGTGTATAAGTGACGATTGAAGAGACATGCGTATTTGCATATCCGTCGGAAATCCGTCGGCAATTACTGACGGATTTCTGACGGATACGCGAAATTTTAGTTTGCCCGCGGAATGAAAATGAAGTTGCCGCGTGAAATTTCGCGTATCCGTCGGAAATCCATCAGTAATTGCCGATGGATTTCCGACGGATATGCAAATACGTGAAATTTCACGCGGCCAATGGGGAGACATACATGTGTCCCCTATCCGTCGGAAATCCGTCAGTAGTCTCCGACGGATATGAGGACACATGCATGTCTCTCCATTGGTCACGCATACACGTGTCCCCTATGTCCGTCGGAAATCCGTCAGTAATTTCCGACGGATTTCCGACAGGTTTATGGTTTCGTCGATTTTTTTTTCCATTTGGGTTGGTACAGCTACTATCATAATTGTATGGTGATTTCAAAGATAAATTCCTTTAAAACATCATTCGTTGTATCAAATTCATAACATTAACTTATTTTAATAACGTTTCATAAACATCTCTATATAAATATATGTTTCTTTAAGGAATTCTTCTACTTAAATTATGACAATTTGGTATATCATCTTTATTATATCATGTACAAGTTTGTTTGGTCACATTTCTTTTGCAATAGTTGTTATAATTGTATCTTGAGGTGTGTTCTTTCTTAAATTTTGAATTTTGACATCGAATCCCTAAATCCGTCGGAAATCCGTCGGTAATTTCCGACGGCTTTCCAACGGCCAACACAAATCCGTCGGAAAGCCGTCGGAAATTACCGATGGATTTCCGACGGGTTTAGGGATTCGACGTGTCAGTTTTTAAGGTTTGGATGGTTAATGAATTAGAGATGCATATCTGACGGAATTCCGACGGATATGTGGTTGGGTTTAGCATGTTTTGGGTTTTTAGTTTTATGGTTTGGTTTTTTTCGTAGTTTTTTATATTTTTTTAAAAGAATTATTATTTAAAAATATTTAATGTATAAAGTCTAAAAAAAACAAAAGATCATAATTATTAAAATAGTTTTTGAATTTACTAAAATATAAATAAAACACAAATAATCAAATGTAACTACTCTGACTCAGATGATGATCCTTCTGAAGGAATGTCGTCTTCATCCTCATCAAATTCTCCAAGTTCTTCCTCTGATTCTGAATAAACTCTATCATCACCGAATGCTGTGAAATCTACCACAAGGTCGATATCAAAAGAATGCACAACTGGATCCATTAGAACACTTCTAGTTGGTTGCAAAGCATCGTGGTCAGAAACTCCATAAATTCTTCCTCTTGGATTAATTGGAGTCACTGTAATCGAAGGATCTGAACGCCTTGTTACCCGAGGGTAACGAATATAGCATACCTGAAACAAACAATTAATTATTAAAACTAAATATGAATTCAATAACTCACGTTTCTTAAAATATTTATTAAAATAACCGAACCTGATCTGCCAGTGATGCTAGGATGAATGGGTCATACTTACGAAGTCTCCTACTAGAATTCAATGACGTGACACCAAACTGGTCCACCTTAACCCCACGCCCAACTTCAGGATCATACTAGTCACACATAAAAATAATGCACCTCATGTCCAACATCCCTGGGTAGCGCACTAGCAATATTTCATTGAGAATCCCGTAGTAGACAACATCACCAGATTGAGTCGAAATACCATAATCTGAAGTTGGCCTCGACCTTCCTTCATCGTGAATCCTAAACGCAAATCCCCTACTACAATACCTAGAGTATGAGGTTGTAATGTAGTTTGGGCCAGTAACAAACTCCACTAACCAAGTTGGAAAGGTTTGTCCACATTTGATTCCCTCAGAAACCTAAAAAAATAATTTACACAATATTAAAATAAATATATATGTATTTAATCTTAAAATTATATAATAACCGTATTTTAAAACTTACGTAAAATTGCAGCCAAGTTATATAATCGTCCTCCTTATGCCGTTCAAGTTCTTCTTCACTATGTTCCGGAAAATAGCTACGTATTAATGCCATGTAAATCCTGAAAGCAAACAACATTATATAACCTCTGAAAGCTAATACTTAGGTATAAAATAATCAAGTATTTAACTAAGTTAAGTTTTTTACCTTTCGTACTCCGTCATCTCCTCACAATTTGTTAGGATATACATATGCAAATGGGTCCACTCCTCTTGTGATAGTTTGCGTTTCTTCCCTTTCCCACTGACTCGACCAACTTGCGAAAATAACTCAGGGACCACCAGGGGATAAACGGCTTTCTCACCTCTATCATCGTGGCGAGCAGGGCATCTACTCTTCGTACGAACTTCTGGTGGAAAGTAATATTCCGCAAAATGTGAGGCTTCTTCGTTGAGGCTCTGTGCGACAATAGACCCCTCAACTCGACTTAAATTTTTAACTTTCTTCTTTAGATGGAACATATACCACTCAAAAGGATACATCCAACGAAATTGAACAGGACCACCTAGTGCGGCTTCTCGGGGGAGGTGGATCGGAAGATGTTCCATAACGTCAAAAAAAGACGGCGGAAATATCTTCTCAAGATTGCAAAGGATCAAGGGTATATTGTCCTCTAAATTGCGGATCCCCTCAACTGTAAGTGTTCTCGTGCATAAATCTCGAAAGAAAGCACCAACTCCTACAAATAAATAATAAACAAATTAAAATAAATAAATATATATATATATATATATTATTTTTAAAAATTCATGAAAAGGAATATACCTGCAATTGCTTCGTGGACATTTTTAGGAAGAAGATAGGCAAACGCAAATGGAAGAAGTCGCTGCATCACAACGTGACAATCATGACTCTTCATTCCGATAAACTTTCCTTCTCCGCGATCGACACAATTACGCAGATTAGATGCATATCCATCAGTGAATTTGACATCTTCTTGAATCCAGTTAAAAAAACATTTTTTCTTTTCTGTGTCCAACCAGTACGGAGCAAAAGGATATTGACCATTTGGAAGAATTTCAAGAAAATCACGATCGCAAATCTCTGCTAAGTCTAACCTAGACTTCAGATTGTCTTTCGTTCTCATCGGGACGTTTAAAACCATATGCATGATGTTGTCAAAGAAGTTTTTTTCAACATGCATCACATCGAGATTGTGCCTCAATAAATGGTCCTTCCAGTAAGGCAAATCCCAAAAAATACTCTTCTTATGCCACTTATGAACTTCTCCGGCACCGTAAACAGGTTCATGCCCATTACCTCCACATTCAGAAGTCAACTCAGCACCAAAATCTCTCAAATGGTTCAATAAAGTACTACCGTCTACGTCTATCTCATCTGGTGGAGCATCAAACACTTGTTTATTTTTCGTAAATAATATTTTAGACCGACGATACGGATGCTCCCTCGGTAGAAATCTTCTATGGCAATCAAACCAACACGGCTTTCTTCCGTTCCTCAATTGGAAAGCATCTGTGTTATCTTGGCAATACGGGCACGATAATCTTCCATGAGTTGTCCATCCATATAACATACCATATGCTGAAAAATCGCTAATGGTCCACATAAGAACCGCACGCATCCTAAAATTCTGCTAGAGTGAAACATCAAACACTTCGACACCGTGACTCCATAGCATTTGTAACTCATAGATCAATGGCTGGAGGAATACATCAAGTGATCTCTTCGGATGCTGAGGGCCGGGAACAAGAACGGAGAGAAATAAAAACTCTCGACGCATGCACATAGATGGGGGCAAATTGTACGGTGTTACAATTACGGGCCACAACGAATACTGCCTACCATGCTTCCCAAATGGGTTGAAACCATCTGTACATAACCCGAGGTACACATTTCTTCTTTCAAACGCAAAATCCGGATACAGCGATTGAAAATGTTTCCACGCTTTTGCATCTGAAGGATGTGTAATCTCTCCATCTTGACGATGCTCTGCATGCCATCTCATTTGCTCTGCTGTGCGCTGAGATTGATATAACCTCTTCAACCTCGAAGTCAACGGTAAGTACCACATACGTTTAAATGGAATTGGAACTCTCCCACTACTATCCTGAAACCGTAGTTTACGACAAAATCGACAACTTCTTCGGTCTTCATCTTCTCTCCAATATATCATACAGTTATCGATGCAAACATCTATCACTTGATACGGTAAACCAAGACCAGCTATAAGTTTCTGAACTTCGTAGTATGATGTCGGTGCAAGATTATCTTCAGGCAAAAGATCTTTCACTAAATCTGCTATCGCATCAACACATTCCTCAGCCAAATTGAAGTCCGTCTTAATGGACATCATTTTACTAGCAGATGATAAAGGCGAATGACCTTCTCTACACCCCTGATATAATTGCTGCTTCGCTGCGTCTAACATATCAAAAAATCTTCTAGCTTCTACGTTTGGTTCTTCAACCCGATCCTCATCTATTACGGTCGATGGCAAATTCTCTCTAAATGCATCATTCACCATCTCGACGGTACCTACACCAAAATCTACTTCCGTTCTATGTTCTCCTAAGCTATCCGCAACATAGGGTTCACTGCTACTACTACCAAAATCATAATTTTTTTCTCCATGTAGATACCAAATCTTGTAACCCGGCATAAACCCATTGCGATACAAGTGATGCCAAACCATCTCTATCTTAACATTATGAGAATTGCAACAAAGTGAACAAGGACATTTCATCTTACCACTTTTTTGCACTCGCAGTTGATTTCCCGCAACCGTCATGAATTCGCATATACCTCGTGCATAACCATCATTTAATAACTTTGACTCAGGATCAAACATTTCTTCATCCATCCACGATCTAAAATATCTAGAATATGACATCTCTCTCTTGACGTGTTTTTTTAGAATTGAAGTGTGGAAATGTAAAAATTGTGATTGAATGGAAGAGTGTGGAAACATATATAAAAGAAGCTTGCCGTCAGAAATCCGTCAGAAATCCGTCGGTTTTTAATGGCTATAATAACGGCTACATAAACGTTCAAATATTCCGACGGCTATAAATCCGTCGGAATATTTGCCGACGGCGGCCCGACGGTTGTAAACGGCTACTGCAACGGTTATATTAACGTTCAAATATTCCGATGGATTTAAAGCCGTCGGAAATTGACCGACGGATCTCCGACGGATTATAATCCGTCAGAAAATACTGATGTATAACCGACGGATTTTCGACGGATTTATCAATTTTCATGATTGTCGGAAACTCGTCGTTACGCCGTCGGAAATTCCGTCGGTTTTGCGGTAGATTTCTTGTAGAGGAAGCAGATTACTCAAGAGTGAACCTTTCGACTTTAACCTCATAATCCTTGACCAATCTCTTCGCATCCTCCCACCTTTTCTCTGCTTTCTCAATCCTTTTAGAGAGATCCTCGAGGGCTCTCTTCAGGTCAGAGTTCTCCAGTTCGAGAGCAGCAGTTTTTTCCTCAGTTTCAGCAGCCTTTGTTGCAGCAGATGAAGTTTGGAGAAGAGACTCATAGTGAACAACCAAGTCATTATAGTCCTTCGCTGCCTATAAAGTAAATTTTATGAGGATGATCAGCTCGAAGTTAAAGGGTTCGAAAGATATAAGTAAAAACAAAAAACAACACCTGAGACAGGTGATCGGAGTGCTTCACGAGCAGCTCTCGAGCAGAAGAGGTTATCTGGTCAACGGGAGGAAGTTGTTGGTCCAGTCGAGTGCCGAAGTGCTAGAATAGGTTGACAACATTCTTCTTTCCTGAAAAATACACAAGACGAAATCCCAAGAGGAATATACAAACAACTTATTGAATCTAAAAATCTGAAACACAATGGGAAAACATAAAAACATTTTACCTGCTGCATCGAGCGGTAGCGGAACTGAGCTACTTGGAAAATGTTCGGAGGATGGTTCAGGCTGTGAACGGGCCCAATGGGGCAAAAGCCTCCTGAGCATTCGCACCTACTGATGGAGAAGGATTCTTCCCACGAGATTGGGACTTTTCCGTTTGCGGAGAGGAAGCAGTCTCAGGCTTTTTTCTCTTACCCAAAGTTGACATTGAAGCAAGAGTTTGTCAAAGGCTTCAGAATCTTCGGGAGCAAAGAAATAGAACAAAATTCAGAATGAGTATTCTAAAGAATTTAGAACAAAATTAATTGGCAAAAACATCAACAATAATTTTCTAATCTAGACATTACTTGCTTTTTCTAAAATTCTTTGTTAAATTTATTTGAAATTACAGTTTTGGCTGACCATTAATTAAAAATATATATATGGACAAAATCCAAAAACAATTATCCTATATTCCAGTTCCCCTATTTCCAAAAAAAATCAAATATTCCTTCGTAAATCTTAAACTTTTATAACTTTTTTTTCCCATAACCCTAGGCCGTCACAACATTTCCTTGTTCATTACGTTTTTCTTCTCTGCTCATCTTCATTTCTTGGTTTCTTACTCTCGATAACGCTTCAGATTCCAAAAGATGGCAGCATCAAAAAGTGAAAGCATGAGCAACCTCTTTCGCTTTGCTTTAAAATATCGTCAAAACTCGGCATCAGCCGCCGTGAATCACGCCGGAATATCTTTCAGAACGGCTGAGATTTGCCGGTCTCTGACTCTCTTCACACTCCATCAAATATCGAACAAGGTACACTTATTCTCCAATCCCAAATCTCGTTCTACCTTGAATCAGAAGTAATTAGCTAGGTTTTGATAAGAACGCCATTAATTATACAATGGGGTCAATGGTCCTTTATCAGCTTCACTTTCTTTTGTAGAGGAAATAAAAAGTGAAAGCGAATAGTGGAATCAAGCGTTTAAAACTCTTGGAAGATTGGGAGTCATAGATAATTCTGTCCTTTCTAGTGAACCATTCTTAGAAGGGAGGACACAAATGTGGCTATATAGGAGGAGCATAGGTGATTCCATCAGCTCTGGTAAAGGTCGAGCTCAAATTATCAGTGCTTTCGAATTTCTTAGGAAACAAGGTCTCTCCATAGAAGAAGAAATGTATAGTACTGGTCTTTGTAATTAAATCGATAAAGAAATGGAAGAGGATTTTCAGTTTCTTATTGGAGCAACCAAGGAGGAGAGTCATGGTTCTTTACCAGGACTTGGTTACTATGAAATGCTTTTATGGATTAAGCTCAATGACAAAAAAAAAAAGATCGAGGAGATTGGTCGAAAAACAGATGGGAAAAGCTATCGAGCCTCAAATGTACGTAAAAATATTAATCTTGTCGAAAAACTTGTGAAAAAAAGAAAGACCTAACACTTAAAGCTTGGGATGAATTTGCAGTGAATTATCTTGAAGCATTTTGTGTGACATGTCAATATGAGCATCTTAATATGCTGTTAGAGAGTGTAGACATAACTAAAGCTTCTTCGCTGGACCAATTAACACCAATATTTGAATATCTTGGACGGTTGAAATTGGTGTCTGATACTATGAGGTTACTTGGGGAACTGAAAGGAACTGGTAAGTTCTCTTATTTATGTATTTGTGAGAAAACACTTTTCTTTGTTACATATATCTATATATGTACAAGACTTTCAATTTCTCAAAATCTTAATTTAATTATTTGGTGCAGCATGGGGTGAGCATATTTCAGAATTTATTTTTAGTTACGCAACTAGTGTGAAATACGAGGTGAGGTATTCTTGAATTCAGGTTTTAGTGGTTTTCATGTGCTAGAATGAGATTCGATAACTTATAGTTCTGTTTCTTTTTTCTTTTCTTGGTTCATTAAAAACACTCAAGCTAGCCCAAAGAGTTCCTATTTTTTTTATACCATGACTTGTTTATGGATAATAATTTTGTCTCCGTCAACCCGAAAACATTGTTAGACTTGATTGGAACGAGCAAATGTGACTATATATGGACGACTTGGTGACATTGAAACGTATTAGTAGCTGTCCTAACTTGGTTTGATTCGCATCAGGATATATTTGGCGAGGGCAATATCATTGAGACATGTGGGTTGCTGCATACAAAGGTTGGGGTTAAGCCTTCCTTTGAATTTTTTGAGAAGCTGATCGCATTTGTGTGTGACCCAGAAGACGACGACGATTGTACAAAGGTATAATTAATTAATATCTATTTTCTTTAGAATTAATAGACAATGAAAGGAACTAAACAGAAACCAAATTGAGCTAGAAACTTAATTTGATTAGCTGATGTGTTTATGTGATGTTTTGTAACACTTTTGTATGGTTTAGGTACCACTTGCAGCAAAAATAGTTGATGAAATGAGGCAAAATGGTTTAATAGAAAAATCGGAGGAAGGGCGTTATCTTTACAACACCATTAAAAGGACTAATGGGACTGATTGGGTATGTTGTTATTACTGTTATTTCAATGCCTAAATTACCAAATCATACACATATTATTGAAAACAGTTTTAAAATGTTGTAGTAAAACTATAAATAATATAATGTTTTTCTCAGATGTTCTCATATAACATGATATATATCATATAAAATAGTATGATATCATGCGATGAATTAAATAAACCAACTTATTTACGATTTGTCATTTATTGTTTTGCAAATTGGAGAAGATAGAATTTGGCTATAGTGCATATTCTCTAACGAAGATTGTAGATGTGTTTGTTCATAGTTTTCTTTGTCTTTCACAGCTAAGAGCTACAGAAGATGCGATCAATCATATGGGGTCGTCAAAATTTAAACTTAACAAGTTTGTCCGCAATTTCTCATATTACAAGGTCTGTGATTATTAGACTATGAACTTCCAACTCAAAACCAATTGACAATGAATGGAGAGTCTCATATCCTTCATTTATCCCTAATAGTGATTTTAGTTGATAACAAAACAAAAAACATCTCTAATATTTTCCATGATACGTTTCAAACCTTTATTTTTTTTCTTTCAAACATGGATGTTCGTTTTACAACTGATTGAACAATGGGATGCTAGAATCTACAATAATATTTATGTGGGAAACATAGAATCATCTCGAATTGATGTTGATTATTATCCATGCATCATGTGATGATCTTGCAATACCAATAAAACAATATGTGAAAAACATATTTAATTTCTTTTATATAATTTCTGGTTTTATAAACTTTAGCGGACATATACAATAATGGTAAGAGTAGAGGTGCCAAATGCCTATAAATTATAATCAACATCGACTAACCGGCATGAGCAATTCGGCACAAGAATATAAAGACAAAATCAATGTAAGGATGAACCTTGAAACCACAATTGGAGAGATATTAAACTTGGAATGAGCCTTCTTGTCAAGTAAGTAATGTGAGCATTTCTCTCACGCCATATTGAGCAATTACACCCTGAGCCGCAATAAGTCATAGAGTAACCAATGAATCTTCTTAGGTTGTGTAACATATAGCCAAGACCCAAGAGAGTAGGCCAGACCAATTAAGTTTAGCTAGTAAATTACAACCATTGCAGTTACCTTTTCGTTAATAAATTGGCCGACACTTGTAGGAAATGGTCTTGTCGCCCAAGTAATACATAAATCATAAATGATAAATCACTATCTGTAGGATATACACATGTTGGTGTCACCAATTTATGAAACCCTAAAACCTTAAAGCTTAGACCAACCTCATCCCTCATTTTTATGGTTGTCTTCCATATTAATTAATATTAAAATTAAAGACACTTTCTCTCTTAAGTGTTTTTAGGAATACACAAATCTAAAATTAAAGACACTGTCTTTTATTTTTCTTTTTTTTATTAGATTTATATTTAAAACACCCACCAAAAGATAACCAATGTGGATGGTCTTAGGATCTTGAGTTTCTTCATAAAAATGCCAATAAACCTCATCACCACATTCTTCCGCCTAGCCGTGAGAACTACCGGAAAACCCTCCAGCACAACCACTTTTGCCATTGCCACCGCAAGAAACACTGGAGTTTCAATCGTCAGGGCTCTCAACACATCAGCCATTTCTGAACCAGGTACTAACCCTAATATCTCAACACTCCTCCTAACCCTAATATTTCAGTTGAAACTTAATCGAATGTATTACTGATTCTTTTGTCGTAATTGTTTCATTGATTTCTATAGCTTCCAGTGAAGTTTCACAACAAAAATCGCCTGAATATGCTTATAAAACGAGTATGTCTACGAAACTACGATCTGCTCTCGAAACTTCGAGCCAGGTATTACATTTATGTACACTTCACTCATCAGGATACGAAGTGGGCGATGAATGTGAAGCAGTGATTCTACTTAACATAGAAAATGCCAAGAGGAGCAATGATAAAGAGTATGTTACTGATCAGATCGCAAATGCTTCCAAGATTGTCGCAGCCCTGAAATTAGGATATAGCGACTATGTAGAAGAAGAAATCTATGGTCCCCTTCTTAACTTCTTGATTGATATGAAAATGGTTGAAGAATTCCATATGATTGTCGACATGATTTTGGGTGATGATAATCTTGATGATTGTAGAGGGTTTGCAAGATTAGGCTACTATAAAATGCTTCTTTGGATCAACCTCAAAGACGAAGAAAAAACCAAAGAAATTTGTTCTATGATTACCAAAACCTTCAAAGCCAAAACTGCGAGGAAAGCACATTCTCAATGTTCTGCTATCCGCCGTGGCTGGGAAATTTATCCAATGAGACTTGAGGATAAAAGATGTCCATTATCGCAAAATTATCTACTTGCACTTTGCGAGAAAGACAAGAATAAGGAGTTTTTAAGTATATTAGAGACTCTAAACATAACTAGAGTCCATTCTTTTGACATTTGGACAAGCATTTTCGAACACCTTGGAAGGTCAATATCAGATCTGTCGCAAAGAAGCTCCTCCTTAAGCTGAACAAGAATCGTAAGCAAAGGCACATAAAAGACCGTTTTTCTTTTTAACCAATTCATTTTCTTATGTCTAGTACACATAAAAGTTACAATAAAATCTATTGTTAGCATTGTAACTTTGTTACATTGACATGTGCAGGTAATTTCAGATGTTGGAACCATGACATCTCTGAGCTGATCTTTAGCTACGTAACTAGCATTCCTAACTTGTCGGTAAGTATTGAGGTCCATCAAGTAGCTAAAATATACCATCTCTAGCTAATATTTTCTTGGCAATTTTTAAGGTTGGTGGTGCCATTTTGAAGTTCAACGAGTTGCTTAAAGAGTTGGAAGTTTCCCCTTCATCAGATTCATATCAAAAGCTTATTAAATATTGTTGCGATTCACAAGAGGTAATTTTGTTTCTAGCCTAGTTTATGGTGGAATTTAGTTTTGGTTTATTCTTCAGCCGTTTCTTATGATATAATATAAAAGGAGATCGTTGGTCTATCCATATTGAAACACATATATGAAATTAGCCTAGATGAAGTATCATCAGATGCTAGGATTTTTTATTTGACGGCATCACATGGGTTTTTCCCACCATTGAGAAGAACTATGGGTTTGATCTGGTATGTGAAAGTTCAATTTGTAGCCTTTAAAATTTCTTTATCATCTACTTAGCTCCCAAATATTATAATTATGTTGTTTACTTATATTTTAGCTATGTAATGAACTCGTAACTAAATTATATGTGTTCAGCTTAGAGGTGTAGAAGTTGTGCTCAACGAGATGGATAAAAATGGGGACGAAAGTCTAATGTTCAATCATCGGTTGGCTGAATAGATTTTGGAGGTGATTTTAATTCCTATTGTTTTTTCTCTTCATGAAGCTGTCTAACCAATTTTTTTTAATTTTTGGAAAAAAATTAAACAAAGATATATATTGGTGATTTCATGGTAATACTCTTCTGATATATTTGTCTAGTTAACTTCTATTGGTGACTATGAACTAGAAATTTGAGAATTAGCCAATCAATATGTTGCTTTCTTATAGTTTTTTAATCCAAGTAACATCAACTTTCTTGAACTTATGTTGCCACAATCAAATATCATGGATCCAATTATATATGGAGGTTGTTGTCAAAAAATTATATATGGGGGTTAAATACAAGTATTTTGCCATTGAAGAGATTATATGCAGCTTTTTAATCTCCTTCAAATATGATATTCTGCTAATTCTGAGTCTAATTGATTTGTTGTTACACTTAACTAAATCTTGCAATAGTGGACAAAAGAATAGTTACGTATGTTAACTTCATCCAAAATTACTATTTTCTTACTCTTGAATGATGGGATGCTCTACGTAACTAACAAGTGTAATTCATGGTTGGTTTGATTATCTCATCCGAATTTCGTTTTAGACTATATGTCATTTTTTCCAAATTAAATGTATTTTCAGATTTTTCAACGTAGTAAAAAACTCAGTTTTAATCATATTATTTTAGTGTGTTAATAAGAAAAACGAAATTATGTAGTGTATTAGTAAAGGATATAATAAAAAAAATTTAACAAGTTTTCTTAATATGTTGAAAAAAACTTAATCGACACATAACATGAAATGGATAGAGTAATCAAGAAGTATTTCTTATGTTTTAGATCCAAGAGCTTGTTTTGATGAAAAAAAAAAAGATCCAACAACTTGTGAATACAGAGTATCAATGACCTCATGAACATAGAAAATTTATCAATTTGACATAAACATAATATATTTAGATCTGATCCGATTTTCGAAACTCCATTATGAAAATACGCATAAAACACAACATAATTAAAGCCATGTACCAATTAAAACTCAATAATGCATGCATAATAAAACCAGGCAAAATTACTTATTAGTCACATGCGGTCAGGTACTAAACCAATAAAATGAACCTAAATACAATTGGGGCAATCTAGGATTGTGGCAGAAAGGATCGTGAAGTTGAATTGCATTTTTCCAATTGTGATAGAAAGTAAAGTCTTGGAGGGGAAGGAGAGGATGTCCACCGTTAATGAGACAGTCGTCACCAGATTTCTTCATCTTGGAGCTCTCGACAGGTGCGCTCGATTCGAAGCCACGACATGATAACTTTATGATTACTATTTGCCATGTCGAGCTCCAGTCGCTACCATTATGCCCACCGGTCCAAGCTAACTGTTGAGTTATTCCTACATTCTTCTACATGTTAATTTTCCATATCCTTCCAAATTTTGCAAAACAAAAAATTAGATTAAAGGCATTGGAGATAAGATTATTATCTATCTTCTTCTTTTTTTATTAGCTACTCTTTTAATTTTTCAAGAATTGATCTGTTAGAATTTGGATTATAAGACAAAGAATATATGATCACCTTGGACGACAAAAGTGAGGGAGAAAAGGATGCAAAGGAGTTTGGAAGTGTTTGTTCTATTAGAGGATTTAGGAGAATTGAAATTAACTGTTTGATTATGTGGTATATGTATCAGTATATATACATATTGGAGTTTTTGGTTATTAGATTTTAATTCAGGGTGTGTACTCAATTATTTGGAATGATTTATTATATTTAAGTAATAAATCATATGTTTATAAATTTATTATTTGGAATTATTTATTCTATTTAAGTAATAAATCATATGTTACTAAATTTATTTACTAGTTTGAAAAATCATATATTCAGTGAAGTTAATCTAGAGAAGTAATAAAAAAGAAGGAAGTTTAGAACAAAGTAAGAAGGATTTAAAAAAAAAATTAGTTGTTTCATTATGTGATGATAAATATCATATCCTATATATAATAGGAGAAAGGAGACTCTCTATACTTGACACATCAATTTCACTTCTCTTTCCTATTCTATATGATTGTTGCAGGTACAAAAATGATTAAAAAAACCCTGATAAGGTGGCTGAATTTATAATTTTCATGTCTCTGTTATAAGTGTCAAAAAAATTTTAATTCAGAACATTGCATATATATTCAAAAATCCTATATTTTTATAAATATATATGGCATCTGACTCAATATAAACTAAACACGTGATATCTGGTTCTGTAAAAATATGTCATATGACATCTAACTAAGCAATAAGTCGATGACTACAACACTATTTCGGTAAAAAATGATTTTAGCATATATATGAAAGTGCATATAGTATTTTTTTGATAATTTTGTAAGTGAAGATTAAAACTGAATCTTAATTGATGTATAAAATGACATCCTACAAATTGTTGAGATTGAATGGACATTTTTCCCATCCGAAAAGCTCAAACTGGGAAAATGGGTTAAAAAAACTCTCACCTATTACAAAAATATTTGAAAAACCCTCAGTTTTTATTTTTATTTTTTAAACTATCACTTTTTAATAAATGATGAACTAACTTCCAATATCAATCAACTCTATTTTAAAATAAACAAACTGTTATATTAAAATATAAAGATTTTTTTACTAAATTATATATTACATTTTTTTCTTCCAAATAGAAGTCTTTAAGTTATAATGTAAAAAACTTATATGAAACCGTAAACCATGGTTCAACATCTTGTTGAAAAATAGTAAATCGGTTTCTTTATCTTTTGCAATTTTGTTATGTAAATTGTTTCAATTTATTGGTTTGGAGAATCAATTTTGTATTTAGGAAAGCATGCAAAAACTATATCATAATTTTTTATTTCGGTGTTATTTTAGGTTTGATTTGATTTTATATCAAAGTGATTATCTTATGTTATATATATATATATATATAATATTTGAATATAATTTAAATTATTTTAGTTAATGAAGATTTATTCGGTTGGGTTACAAAAATTAATAAATGTGAAACTAAACTAATTTTTAATAGTACGAGCGATATATAAATTTTTATGTTGAACTGAATATTAATTTATGTTAGTAAAAGTTTATTTGATTTGATCACACTAACTTATTACACAAAAGTTTTTTGTATTATTACGAAAGTATATAAATTTCAACACTGAAATATTTTACTTAAAAATTATAATATTAATTATTTTTAGTTAATCATTATTTAATATTTTCATCTAAAACTGAACTAAATCCGAATCTTAATTATGTAAATAATTTTAATCAGTTTTTTAAAATTCAGAAAATAAAAACTCGAAACTCAAAAAAATTTGAACAAAAAAAACTGAATGTGCAAACTAAATTTAGAAAAATAAATAAATCACAAACTGTTTTTTTTCTTCCATTTTAGTATAATGATTTACACTTAGTTTTGATAATACTTAGGAGTTTTTATTAATTATTAAAATGTGAGGGTTTTAAAACCACTAAAACAAAAGATGAAGGTTTTTTTTTTTTAATGTTTTTTGAAAAAAGTGAGCATTTTGTTTACCTATTTTCACATATGTGGCCTAATTACCGGAAATTTTCTAAATGTTTAGGTTTTGAAAATTGTCCCTAATACAATCAAATAATATCAATTCGGTTCGGTTTAGATTCAGGTTGATTTCGGTTTTGGTTCAGATTTGGTTATTTGGGTTCAGTTAGAATTCGATTAACTCTGACCTTGACTTTTTCCTTTTGCTTGTACTTTGGTTTCCTTGTTTATGTTTCTTTCCTTCTTCACCAATTCTTATATTTTTGCTTTCTTCACAAATTTTGAAAACCCTAAACCAAACGACCCACTATGAATGAACCAACCTCAGATCCGAAATTCTCTCTTTCACATAATTTCTTCAATCTTTCTCTCTCTGTCTCCTCAATTTTTTTTCTTCCTTACTTGACCAAGTCAGACTACTTTTGAAATTCAACAATGTTGATCTGAAAATTTCCCAGTTTTTTTTTTTTTGTTAGATCTACAAAAATCTCATCTTTTTCGCAGTTGATCTTAACATCTAAAGATCTAGTTTTTATCTATCCTCCAAATTTGGTTTCTGGGTTCTTTAAATTTCATAAATTTTGTTATTCAGATACTCGGGTTTAGGTAGATTTACAATAAAGTTCAAATCTTTACATTGTTTGGATTCGATAAAGCTCGAATCTTTATTGTTTCCTGTGGAGAATTATGGGTTGTATTTGCTCAAAAGGAACAAGAACTAATGATGATTACATCGAGACTAATCATGTAAGTAATGGAAAAGAGAATCTTAAAGCTTCCAAGAAACAATCTTCTTCTTTAAATATAGATTCTGAGGAGATTGATGTTAATGGAAATGAAGCTACATTGAGGTTAATACCTAATGATACTGATAACACTATCTCTGATGATGAAGAGCAAGAGGAGGAGAAAAAGGAGAGATTAGATATGAAATGTGATGAATCAGTTTTGGAAAAAGGAAATGTTTTGGAGTTAGTTGATAATGTAGGACCATTACAGCCTAGAATGAGTAGAATTGGTAGTGTTAGTAATGGAGATAGAGCAGCTAAGGTTATTGCTGGTTGGCCTTCATGGTTAGTTTCTGTTGCTGGTGAAGCTATTAATGGATGGATTCCTCGTAGTGCTGATTCGTTCGAGAAGTTGGAGATGGTGAGTTAGCTTTTTAAATCAAGTTTTGGAAATTTTTGCTTTTTGAAATCTTTAGATGATGGTAAAGTTTGTGTTTTTGATTGTAGATTGGGCAAGGGACGTATAGTAATGTGTATAGAGCTCGTGATCTCGAAACGAATCAAATTGTTGCGCTTAAGAAGGTGAAGTTTGCTAATATGGATCCTGAGAGTGTGAGGTTTATGGCGAGAGAAATAATCATCCTTCGTAGGCTTAACCATCCAAACGTTATGAAACTTGAAGGGCTGATCGTTTCGAAAGCTTCGGGAAGTTTGTATCTTATATTTGAATATATGGATCACGATCTCGCAGGCCTTGCTTCAACCCCTGGGATTAAGTTCTCTCAGGCACAGGTATACAACATCTCAAGTGTATATGCTATTTGCTTGTAGTGATTTTGGTGTGGTTATAATCAGTTTTCGTAACATGTGAAATGCTTTTGCCAGATTAAATGTTATATGAAGCAATTGCTGCTTGGGTTAGAACACTGCCATAGCTGTGGTGTGTTGCATCGTGACATCAAGTGCTCAAATCTTCTTCTAGATCGTAACAATAATCTCAAGATTGGTGATTTTGGTCTATCTAATTTTTACCGTGGCCAACGAAAACAGCCTCTGACTAGCCGTGTTGTGACTCTGTGGTACCGCCCACCTGAACTTCTTCTTGGGTCAACAGACTATGGAGTTACTGTTGATCTGTGGAGCACAGGATGCATACTAGCTGAACTCTTCACTGGAAAGCCTCTTCTTCCTGGCAGAACCGAGGTATTGTTTCCTTTTTAAAAAAAAATTCCTTTTATATGATTAAGCATGTTGGCTTTGATTATGCCAAATACAAGTTATATGTTTTTTGTTATCTTAGGAAGGCATATAGACATGTTAATGTAGAAAATGGATATCAAAAGAGCCTTTTGTTTCTTACATGAATAGGTAGAACAAATGCACAAAATCTTTAAACTCTGTGGATCACCTTCTGAGGAGTATTGGAGAAGATCACGGTTGCGTCATGCAACCATTTTTAAACCTCAACATCCATACAAGCGATGTGTAGCCGATACATTTAAGGATCTTTCTTCTTCAGCTTTGGCCCTCCTTGAAGTTCTTCTAGCTGTAGAACCAGAAGCACGTGGAACCGCATCTTCTGCCCTTCAAAGCGAGGTTAACCCATGAACTTTACTCTGCTACTAGATTTGGGCTTCAATATGTTATTCCTCCTTCTGCGTCTTTTAGAATCTTAGCTAAGAAATGCAAAACGGTAACATTGTAGCTTAGCATACACATGTTGATATTCCATTTTTTTCAGTTCTTTACAACAAAACCTTTTCCAAGCGAGCCATCAAGTTTACCAAGATATCAGCCAAGGAAAGAATTTGATGCCAAGCTTCGAGAAGAGGAAGCAAGACGGTAAGATTCAAAACTTCTACACCTTTTGCTGAAAGAGTATTGCTTGTTTCACCATTCACAAGTTTCTTCTTAGTAACAATGATACATCGCAAATTTTCTCAGAAGGAAAGGCGCAAGCAGTAAACAGAACGAACCAAAACGGTTGTCTAGAGAATCCAGAGCTGTACCGGCTCCTAGTGCCAATGCCGAGTTACTCACATCAATACAGGTAACTTCTGAGTCTATAGAGTGCATGTTTGTATATATGCAGGTATAGCCTCTGCTTCTATCTTATTGCTTGGAAACTTTTCCTTTTCAAAGAAACGTCTAGGGAAGACTAACCAGACAAGCGTGAGTGAGATGTTCAATCCTGAGAGAGATTCTGGTGCGGGCTTTCGAATCGAACCACTGAAAGGCATTACCGCACAAAATCCCTACCCAATCTACACAAACGGAGACAATCATCCTAATGGAACAAGCCAACTGAGAACACAAAGATCTTATGTGCAACGCGGGCAATCCCAATTGTCCAGATTCTCAAACTCAATGGCACCTAGTAGAGACAGATCGCAGTTTGGAAGTATGAGAGACGCTATAGTGAATCAACGCTGGCTTGAAGATGGTTCAGAGAATCTTAATCTGTCTCAAAGATTACTTGAGAAACCTAATAATGGTTTGAGGAAAGATGATCATCCATCCTCTAGCAAAGAGTCGATAATGGTAACCGCATTTAAGTAACATTGTCGTTGTTAGTTCTTCGTGTTCTTATTTATATATGCAACTGATCATAGTTTGGTGAAAATAATAGGGTTATGATGGTGAGAAGAGAGGGAGGATTCAATATTCAGGACCGTTGATTCCAGGAGAAGGAAACTTAGAAGAAATGTTGAAAGAACATGAAAGACAGATCTTGTTAGCTGTACGACGAGCTCAAGCCGATAAAGCTAAGAGAGACGATAACAGACAGGGTCAAGCCTCGGTTCAGGCTAATGGAAGGTGATATTTTGGGAGATTTGTTTCTTAATAATTTCTTAGAGAAAAGTTAAAATAAAAACAAACACTTTGGGAAAATCTGATGATGGATGGTTCTTGTCAATACTTTTTTTAAGAAGGGGTTAGGATTTAGGATCTTGCTTTGTATAGTGAAATGAAATTGCTAACAGTTGATCTGATTTATATGCTAAATTCTTTTTAAATAATCTAATAAATTTTGATTTAGGAATTTTTGTACTGTTTCAAGTTTCACATATTTACTACATTATTCTTGGTGAGAAACTCGTGCTCTGAAGATTCCCCAATCATTGAATACTTACTCTGTAGTGAAAACGATGTTATTAGTCAACGAGCTCTCGGACAAAATTTGTGACACATCCCAATGTTGTGTTCTTTCTATAAAGTATAAACCATACATCGGAATCTTTTGATAAACTATGAATTTATTCTATACATATACATCGATATAAAGGGTCAATTACAGGCAGGTTTAAGCCCAAGTTCAAACTGTAAATAATAGGCTTTTACAAATACTTGCATATGAACATAGTATAGTCGTTCATGTATCAATCTTGAAGAAGATAAGGGCTTGTTTGGTGCACGATCGCTGACTTAAAACGTGGTTACTTGTGTTTTAATGGAGGTACGAACTAGGTCAAGGTGTTCAAGCATATAAAGCTAGAGTGTTAGACCGAGAGAACAAGTGAGAAAAGTGTAAGCTTGGACATTGAATCTCCGATGAATCTAGTGAAACAAGATTGGGGTGAGCCGTAGGTGGTGACTTATAGACATCATTGAGACTGTATAAACTCGCATGGATCATTTTTTTCTTTTAACTTTACTTATTTCTTGTATATATTGCTATGTTTTTAGTTACTTCGTCATTTACAAGTAAATCTGAGCATATGAAGGTTAATATGGTTATAGATCAAGTCTTTCGAGCCTTATGATATGATTTTACAATCATTAAGAAGAATATGAATGTATATGGTAGTTGACCAAAGTCAACAAACTCCAAAAGTTGGAATGAGCTTATTCAGACGATTCTACTATTGCCCAATTGCTTATTTTCAATTTCTCTAGTTCCAACACATATGAGATTTGGTCTTGTTATGTTCATCTACTCAGCAGATGAGTTTGGATGTTCGAATTCGCTTTCTTGAGACAAGTGTTGAGGACTCTTGGATTTTTCTTGCAGCTCAAGAAGAATTATATTCACTATATTTTATATACTGTATTCCATTATAATTTCAACAAATATTTACTATTCCTTGATCACCTTTAGCTACTGCATGAATCTTGCCACTCTTTTAATGAAATGATCAAAGTTTGATTTTCTACAAAATGTTGCCCAATAAAAAAATCCCACTAAATGAAAAACTACTCATGTAAAGTTCTAAACCAAATTGAGTGTTTTTTTTTTTTTTTTTTTTTTGTATTCAACTTACTACTATCTAAATCTCTTGTACCCTCTACTAGTACTTGATTTTGTTTTAATAGAAATTGGAATTTGGTCTCATATACATGGATGTGATCATTTATACAGTTTTATTATTATTTTACAACAAGAGTAAAAAAATAGTATGAACTTACAAGTTACAACCCAAACATGACAAATCAACTTGATGATGCATGCTCTTTAAGATCAGGATAATCACACGATTTGATCGGAGCCACCTTTCGTAGTCTTTCCTGCGGCGGCTGGTCCATTTTTGTTTTCGATTTTACTGTCTATGATTCTCTCTCGAGGGTTACACAAGAGTCTTCCAAGAAAATGGGAAGCAATAGCCAAGAATATGATAGCTAACACGATCAAACACCATTGCCAGATAGGAATCTCCATTTCTTTAGTTTGGTTTCTTGGTCACACGAAGTAAACGCAGAGCAGAGGAAGTAGAGGAGAAGATGCTTGAAAGTTGAAAGTTGTTGATATTGTTGACCAAAAAGCATAGGTTTGTGAAGTATGATGAGCAAAGACTTGTGGAATTATGAATTTCGTAGAAGAAATTGAACTCCATAAAAAAAAAAATATCTATATATGACAAGAGGACAATAATATAGTTTAGTGGACCTACCAATAATGTCCTTTAATCGATTTGGAAGCTACTTGCCTACTTAACTTAGAGATCTTTTTCATACTCACAAATTTTAAGAGTGTTTACAAAACTCATCAATCGTGTATAATAATAATAATCCTTTTGAATTTTAAAAATATGTATGCTATCACTAGAACTCAAAACATGCTTGGAGGATCAGAATCTTGCTTGGAAACAAGACCACAAAAGTAATCTCTCTCTATAAGAGTTGAATGACCATACAAAATGTGATTAATAAACCAGATTAAACCAACACATGTTCATTTCAATGTTGGGTCTAGTTTTAAAGAGTGAATTAGATAGATGAAAATATTTGATTTATTTATATTAATGACAATTGCTAGAGTTGATATATCAGTCATAAGATTGTATAAGAGTTATTATATCAAGTTTGAATCTTCTTCCCGAGATTTTGACACCTGTTAAATTTTTAATTAACAAAAAAATCATAACATGTGTTAGTTGATTAATTACATGTTGATAGATAGATGTCAAAATAATTTAGTATTTTTTCATTAATCGAATAAAAAAATCTAACAAAAAAGCACAAAAACATATTTACATTTAGAAATTAGTCCAATCTAGCCCATTTTTTAAATAACTAGTATAACTTCCTTTAATTTTTATTGCCAACATAACTTATTTATTATCTAACAAAATTCATAATTTCAAAATTGTCCTTTTTTTTTTAAATGGTAAATGAGTTTTTCAAAATTGATAATTCCATATTAGTTTTATCATAGATATATTTAAAATTTATGTAACTAAATTATGTTATACTTAAATGGTTTTATCATTAGTAATAAAAAAACTAAAACTACTGTAAAATTAGTTTATGTCCATAATACCAAAATTATCCTTTCTAACTAATAAAATATTTGATTAAGTTAAAAAATAAAGTTTTTCAAAAAAACTTAAAAATTATTACAGAAGTTTGTCAAATATTATTAAAGTTTTTTAGACGTCCGCAGACTAAGCCATATGTTTGCTGAGTGTGTCATATGTTCTAAAAGTCTGCTAAATGTTCGTAAAGTGTGTCAAATATTTGCAGAATTTGCTAAATGCTCGCAGATTCTGCCAAATATTCGCAGATTCTGTCTAATGCTCGCAGACTTTACTAAATGCCAACAGAGACTGCCTAATATCCGTAGAGTCTGCAAATTATTTTTCAGAATCTGCAAAAATTCTGCAGAGTCTGCTATTTAGTTTGCAGAGTCTGCAAGATATCCGCAAAATCTGCCAGATTTTCGCAAAGTCAGTCATATATTATGCAGAGTATGCTAATTTCTCTGTAGATTCTGCCAATTACTCCGCAGAGTACACAAAATGTACGCAAAATCTGCCAAATATGTGAAAGTCTGCCAAATGTCTGCAGAGTCTATCAAATGCTCACAGAGATTGCCAAATGTTCACAATATCTGTCAAATACTCGCTGAGTTTGCTAGATGCTCACAGAGTCTACTAAATACTCGTAGAGTCTTCCAAATATTCACAGAGTCTGCCAAATGTTCATTAAAGGTATTTTTTGAAATTATTGTATTTGAAACTTTAAAAGTTTTGATAAGTTATTTTGGTTATTTCAAAAATAAAGTAGGTTATTGTGGCAAATCTCTCTACATTAGTATTAATATTTTTTGTTTCACTCTTGATATCAACCCAAGGTTCAATATTTTTACTATTTTTTTATAACCCAAGTTTTTCCAGTGATTTACTTTGGAATTAAAAAAAATGATCTCTCAATTTAAACCATATATGCAAGTTTTAACTATACAAGTCTATCCTCTTATCCTAGGCCTCTGTTGAACTGTAGGTTCAAACAATAATAATTAGGGTTTCAAAGACAAGATTAGAATAAATAAATGATCTTTATTGATTTTCTGATGAACAACTGACAAGAGTTTTTAGGATTTATAAGCAAAGAGGAGACAAAAGCTATTCCATCTAAGGCTTTGGTCTTCTCTGCGATTGTGGATGGCTCTCAATGTCTTATGAGTCCTTTATTTATATTGATTCTACGACGGTTTAAATAGGTTTCTGGGCCTTCATCGGGCTTTTCCTCATTTATGATTCCTTTTTTTTTCCGATTAGGACTTCCATATTTCCTCGAGGTCGGTCGACTTGCTTAAGTCGGCAACTTGATCTCAATGGGCGTAAGTCGATTTGGCTTTAGATGAATGGATATTGATTTGGGTCAGGTTTATAGTAGGATACTAAACCCGGTACCAACAATTAATCCCCCCCCCCAGTTCATCAGAATGAATGTTTGAGGTTTTGAACAAGTAGAATAAATGACCTGATGTAAATCAAGATCCATTTGTTAAAGTCTGAAGATCGTGGCCAAACCTTTGCCAAATCTGAAAAAACAATTATATGCGACGACTTTGGAATCGGCTTATGAATACTCCGATTGACTTGAAAAACTGAGATATAAGGCCAAGTCGCGTTACGAAAACCGATTTCAACTTAGATTTTTACGTGAGGTCGAATTGGCTTACGAAGCGATTTTCTAATCGACTTACTCCACGATTTTAGGTCGGCTGACAAAGTGATTTTCTAATCGGCTTACTCCGCGATTTGAGGGATGACGTGGATTAAAATATTTTATTTTATTACTAAACTTACCTTGATTCGCGTGGATGTATCTTTTTAGGCTGTTTCTAGATTTGAAGTCAAAAAGTCGCTTAGTTAAGAAACTGAAGAGTCGCGTTTTCCTTACAAATAGAATGCATTTGGCTTCATTTCTCTAATTTTTCATCCGTATCAAAGGTAAATTTCCCTCGCCTCCTTCTTGAGTTGTTTATTTTCTTGTAAAGTTTTCTTTCCGGTTTTGTTCCGCCGTGAATTAGTAAATTTTCCGGTGAGATCTTTGAACCACTCAGTTGTTTAGTCGCGCTGATTCCTTCATAGTAGCCAAGATGTCGATGGATCTGATAAGGAAGAACCAGAAGAAGAACAAGGTTTTCGCGGGCGATGCATCAAGCTCAATTCCAGCAGCTCGGTCAATTAATCGCTGTGATTGGTTAGAAAGTTCTAGTCGGTAGTCATAGATCCCAAAACTTTGGGATGAGTCTCCAGAATTCGGACCCATGGTGAAAATCTCCAAGATTCGAAAGAGCTGAATCCGAGTTCATCTGCTCGTCCAAGCAAAAGTAAAAGGACTTCAAGAAAGGTGAAGGCTGTTAGGTAGCCCGAGTATTACATGTTGGATAATGTAGCAAGAATATTCCCTTCATGGAGTACCGAGGAATCGACTAGGGGGATGAGGTTGCAGTGAAGAATCCTGACAAGGTGGAAATAATTCTACCGGGGTTCCTCGAAAGATCGTGGCATTGCCCGTATAGATACGTTTGCCTTTATGAGTCATATTTCCTGACCGGCCGACTTTGGTTCCCCCTTCCCCAGCTTCTCGTCACTTATTGTCGTGAAAGAAAGACTGCCATCTCGCAGTTGTCCTGCATGGCGATAATGCATATACTTGCTCTTCTGTTACTTGGTGACGAGTTAGGGATCAAAATCGATCTCCGCTTTATGGAGGAGGTCAGTCTGATCAAGGCCGTTACAAAAAGAGAGAAGGTTTTCTCCCTTGCCTCCAAACCTGCACATCGGCTTAACATGCACGGGAGAGGAAAGAAAGTCAAAGATTGGAAACACTTTGTGAAAGTTAACGAGTCGACTGCTTTTGCTTGGCCCAATCAGCTTTTTAGACGTTGGGTCTTGCATTATGGTTAGGGGTTGCTCTTTGATATTTCATTGTGATTTTGTGTATATGTTTCTTATCTTGATTATTCCTTTCTTTGCAGATCATCATCCTATCAATTAGCCGCCTCCCACGAATCTCTCTGATAGTTTGGACGCAATTCGTGCCCAGGGAACACTGGAGGGGAAAGTAATCTCGAGGAGTCGTTTCAGGAAGTGTCGCCACAACTACTGTACAGGTAGGGCTTTCTTTTACAACTCTTATTCTTTTTTACTTTTTAGCTAGTCGTTGAAATGATTTTCTCTGTGATGCAGAAGAACGTGTGGCTGTGAATATTGAACCGATTTCTAATGCCGAGGAGGAAGAGGACGAGGTCGGTGGTGATCGAGTGTCTGAAGGAGAAGAGGAAGAAAAAGAGGAGGTTGCCGAGGAGCAAGATTCAGAAGCAGGGGAAGACGTTTTCAAAAAAGAAGACGTGCAAGAGGTGATGGATCCAGTGAGTTTGAAGGTACCAAGCCTGTTAGTGCGGATGAAATCGCAATCTGGTGCTGGATTGACCAGAGAGGAAGAAATTGTCATTCCCATTCCTGGTGATGCTGCTGTGGAGGTTTCTGATGTGAGCACAATCGTTGCCTGGAAACTCTCTCTCTCTTCTCTCTCTTGTCTTGGGGATAGTCTTCTTCCTCCTTCCAATCTAGATCTAGTTTTTTTTCCAATCTTATTAAGCTTCATCTCGATAGTCTTATGTCTTCATCTCTAGCGATGTTGAGGTGTGGATGGATCGCCGAGCAGAGCAGAGTGTGGCCAGCTCGGGAGCTGCGATGGTGCTCACATCGTTTGGATCTGGATCAAGACTCGTTTGAGGGCGGAGATATACTCTTTGGAAATAGTATAGTTGATGTGACTGTTTCCGAAGAGTATCTCACCGCCCTACCTTCGTAGCGAAAGCCGTCTCGTGGTTTTTGTGGGCAGTTTCACCTGTGGAGGAAAGACGACAGTGGTTGTAGTGGTTATCGAGTTTGGATGAAATGATAAGTGTAAATGAGTGTATTTATAAATTGAAAATACTGTCTATACCCGTTTGAAAAGTAGATAAATTATAAAATCATAAACTCACTATAAATCAGTCTGTAAATCAGATTGTTTACTCATAAACTAATTTCGAAACAAACTCATGAACCTGAATTTATAAATTAAAATCATAGCCACAACTCAACAAGTATTATGGAAATTTCAATCTTTCTTATAAATAAACCAGAAAAGTGATTTAATACTTGAATTTTGAGAGAAACAAGTATTAAACATATATTAAAACCGGGGTTTTAAATAAAAATATATGAAAATATAGTAAAATAAAAATATACAAAATATTTAAAAATCTACACAATATTCAGTAGTGAAACCTAATATTTGTTCGTATTGAAATATTTTGTAGAGTTTAATAATAACATTATGAAAAATATGTTCAAAAATTTAGAAAATTTAATTATTGAACCAGAGTCAGTCGGTTCATTTAGGTCAACTGGTTCACCAGGTTTTAATCATTTTTATGGTTTCATATCCATTTTGATAGTTTATGAATTTAATATAAATAAACTGACTACTAAGTCAATTTACGGTCGATTCCGTTCCGACAATTGGGTCCGTCCAAGTTTTAAAATATTTGGTGAAAACATTATTATTTTAAACATTCATAAAGCGGATTGAAATTCAGTTGAATACCAAACCAAATATCAAACCACGGATTGTAAATGCTATACTATACTTGTACATATAGAAAAATGGCCTATTAAAAAGAAATATATTTGGTGAGAAAATATAAAATCGTCTAAAATAATCAAAATTCACTCTTGTCCGATAAACGATAGAATGAGTGTTATTATTTTTTACAGTGAAGCTTCTAAAAATTAATAATATTGCGACCAATGTATTTTTATGATATTTTATTAATTTATTGAGGTTATTAATTTATGGAGGTAATATTTGGGTCAAAATAGCAATTTGGGACCAGAAAAAATTATTAATTTAGTGAGGTATTAATGAATCGAATATTAATTTATAGAGGTTTAATTGTAGTTACCATACTTTTGATAGTTATATAATGCAAATACTAAACTTTATAAGCATAGCATTGGTAAAACTCGAATAAATGGATATTTATGTCGGGAGAAAACTAAACATGGCCAAAATTAAAAAACGTTAACCAAATACCAAAAATTAGCCCTGTCATTTTAAATCATTATCCGCGGGCCCCGCCCCGTTAACCCAGCTGCGGGGCGGGTGCGGATCGAACAAATTTGGGTTTTAAATGTAGCGGGTCATGCGGATGCATGTGTTATATATTGCAGGGCAGGTGTGGGTCACGTTATTTTAATTTGCGGGTCATGTAGATATACACTAATATTTGAAATTGTATTATTTTGAGGTTTTATAGTTGTAATACTGTGTGTTGTTTTAAAGGAACTGCATGTCGTTTTTTAAATACTGTATCGTTTTAAGTCTTCTTTTAGGGTTAATGATAGAAACAGAATAACATTCACATCTATCTCTTTCTTTTCGTCTGCACCTCCTTTTCCTTTCTCTTTCTCTCTCTCTGCAGACTGCAAATCGATCTGTTCTGGTTGACGGTTTGAGCTCTATCCTCGTTCTTCTTCTTTTGATTGAGGAAGGTAAGCTTCCCCTCTTCATCTCTTAGCATCAAATCTTGTTTGTTCAGTTTGATTTTGAATTCACGATTTGATTTTTGGTTTGTTGAGTTTGATTTTTTCTTTAGCTTGCCTCTGATTTTTTCTTTTTAGTGATTGATCTCTTTTTTTGATTCTCCTTTCATATATTTGCTCTTAACAAATTCTAGATATGGAACCTAAGAAGCAAAGTCTAGCTGATTGTGGGAATATGCCAAAGAATCGGACTGCTGCTAGTGAAGGGTCAAGTTTACCACAATCAAATCCTGAGGAATCTAAGGCCAAGAGGCAAAGGCACTCACTTGCGTGGGAAAATTTCACTGTGATCACCAAAGTCATTAGTGAGGGTGTCTCTGAACTCAGAGCTAAGTGCAATCATTGCTCAAAAGGCTATGCTTATGAATCACACAAGAAAGGTACATCTAACTTTAACCGGCATTCACTAGTGTGTAGCAAAAAGCCTAGAGATGGTGTTGTAGGTGCAATGCTTGTTAATTTAGAGGGGAAAATACAAGCTAGAAAGATTGATCAGGTTGTTTTCCGTGAAATGGTAGCTAAATGCATAATTGAACACGATCTGCCATTCTCATATGTTTAATATGGAAGTACTTGAATGCTGATGTCAAGTTTATTAGTAGAAATACAACTGCAGGCGATATTTTTAAGTTTTATGAGAATGAAAAGACAAGGTTGAAGTCAGAGCTGTTAGAAATTCCTGGTAAAATAGCATTCCCATCTGATCTTTGGTCTGCTATAACTGTGGAGACGTATATCTGTTTAACCGCCCACTATGTAGATAAGCATTGGAAGTTAAGGAATAAGATTCTTTCCTTCATATCTTTGCCTCCTCCACATACTGGAATCGATTTAGCTATGAAGATCCTAGAGGTGTGGAAAGAGTGGGGGATTGAGAAGAAAGTATTTTCCCTGACCTTAGATAATGCGAGCAATAATGATAGCATGCAAAACATACTGAAGAAGCAGTTGTTAATACAGAACGATTTGATGTGTGGTAGAGAGTTCTTCCATGTAAGATGCTCTGCCCACATTCTGAATCTGATTGTCCAAGAGGGGTTAAAGGTGATGGGTGATGCTTTCGGAAAAATCAGAGATAGTATCAAATTTGTTCAAGCTTCAGAGTCTCGTGGTAAATTGTTTGCAAGCTGTGTGAATTCTGTTGGGATTAATCTTAGGGCCGGTTTGACATTGGATGTGTCTACATGCTAGAATTCTACGTTTAAGATGCTTGATAGAGCTATCAAATATCGTTTTGCATTTGATAGTTATCAAGACATTGATCCAATCTACAAGTTTCTTCCTACAAGAGCTGAGTGGGATCTAGGAATACAAATATGTGAGCTGCTGCAACTTTTTGATGAGATTACCAACTTGATTTCAGGTTCTATTTATCCTACCTTAAATTTGTATTTTATGCAAGTGTACAAGATTGAGTATTGGCTGAGAGCACATGAGGATAATGGAGAACATGTTATCTTTGAGATGATGGAGGCTATGAAAGCCAAATTGACAAGTATTGGCATGATTATTGTGAGACCCTTGCTATGGCGGCTGTTTGTGATCCTAGGTTTAAGTTATTACTAATTGAGTTCTGTTTCACAAATTTGGATCCGAGTACGAGTCAACAAAAGGTGGACAATGTGAATGATAAACTGAATCTGCTTTTTAAAGCTTATTCTAAGCCAACAGCCCAAAGCTCTCAATCTGTGGAAAACTTACAAGAAGCAGTGGCTGGAGTTGGTGATTCTCAGTCTCATGGGAAATCTGCCATCAATTATAATGTAAGTGTATCTATAGTTATTAAGTTTTTAGTTTTGTTTAAAAGATCTTACACATGGCCTGTTTGCATCGATGTAGGATTTCAATAACTTCTGAAAAAAGAATGTTACTGCTAGCGGCAAATCTGCGTTGGATTTGTACTTGGATGAACCACCAACCGACGTGGAGATGTTTGCAAGCGTAAATGTTCTTGATTATTGGAAAGACACTCCCATCGCTTTGGTGAATTATCTAGGATGGCTTGTGATCTTCTGAGCATACCGATCACAACAGTTGCATATGAGTCTTCCTTTAACATTGGATCACGGGTTTTAAATAAATATAGAAGTTGTCTTCTCCTACGTAATGTGCAAGCTTTGATATGTGCTCGTAATTAGCTTCGAGGTTTCGAACCATATGATGGTAAGTTAGAATGCTTTGTTGATATTTCAGTTATAATTTAATAGTTATAGTTGTACTGATTTTAAAGTTTTTTTTGACATAATCTGAGAGTGGTGAAGTCCATGGTGAAGATGATAACTTGCTTTCCGTAGTGTCTTCAACTTCGTAAGAAATACTTGGTGTTGGAATCAGAGAGTTTAGAGATGATTTGTGTTTGTGAGAAAATCAACTACCTTATGTTTATCTTATACTTTGTTGTATGACTTGATAACTTATGTTTTGTAACTTTTGTTGCCACTTTAAACATTTTCAGGCATAATTTTATGTTTTTAAATGGTTTAAATTTTTTTTTTCATTTTTGGCGGATAATCCGCCAGATCCGCTTGATTAATGCGGGGCGGATACAGATAACCTATTTATATTATGCGGGTCAAATGGATAATTTTTCATTCCATAAAATTAACTTAAATCCGCTGCGGGATGGGTTAGCGGATCGCGGATTAACCTGCATGAGAGGGCTACCGAAAATAGACGACACAAAACCAGAAGCTAAACCGAAAAGAACCAAAACGTAACGAGAGAGGAATATTCTCTAGGCGGCCTCTCATCACACACATCCCTAAATTTTTACATATCTCCGCGTACACTCCTTTATACACTTTCGGCCGCCGCTTTATCTCCTCCTCTCTCGCTCCATCGCTTTGCTCTCGTAAGATTCGATCTATCAACTCATCCTCTTCTCCATATTTGCTTCTCTCGTTTCGAAAATTTCAAAGACGACTCACTGTTTACTTTGTATATTCTCTTTGTTACTAGATCTGAACTCAGATTCACCGGAGTTCGTAACTTCTCCGTTTGAGCAATGGCTTTGGTAAGTCTTCACTTTGAGATTTATTACTTCTCTGCTAATTTCAAATTGTTTCGTGATTCTGAAATTTGATTTTTCGACTGATCTAGGTTCTTGGAGAATTGTTTATTTATTTCAATTTTATGTTCAATTTCTGTATGTTAAACTTGTTTTGCTAGTGTCTTCTGAGCTCATTTTAGATAGTTTCATAAGATTTTTCGAATTTTTAATTCATATATGTTCATCTGGAATAGAGATTTGATTTTTCGACTGATCTAGGTTCTTGGATGATTGTTAATTTTATCAATTTTTATGTTCAATTTGTGTATCTTTGACTTGTTTTGATAGTTTTTCTGAGCTCATTTCAGATTGTTTCATTAGAGTTTTCGGCTCATAGATATTCATCTGAAACAGAAATTTGTTTTTTTAGACTGATCTAAGGTTATTGGAGGATTGTTTATTTGATCAATTGAATATCAATTTTAGATCTAATTCTTGTTGAAGCAATTTGTTTAATTAGCATCACCATTGATGAATTTTGTGGAATCTTTGCTATGTTTCAGGTCTTGCATACTTACATTGGAAACAAAGGTGCTTATAAGGCACTCATTGCTGCTGAGTATGCAGGTGTTAAGATTGAGGTGCCCTCAGATTTTCAGATGGGGGTTGCTAACAAATCCCCTGAGTTCCTTAAGATGAACCCTATCGGAAAGGTGTGTAAACTCTTTTCAATGAGGTGTCCCTTTTTATTTGTGTTTGACTTAAGTTTTTTAGCTAAAAGATAAGGTTATGATCTTACTAGGTTCCTGTGCTTGAGACTCCTGAAGGTTCCGTTTTTGAGAGCAATGCCATTGCTCGATACGGTATAAATTCATTTCCTTTTATTTCTTTTCTGTGAACATGATTCATTACTTGAAATTATTTGGATGTAATGATTTTTCTTGATATCCCACTTCAGTGAGCCGTAAGAATGGTGACAACTCTTTGAATGGATCATCACTCATTGAATATGTAAGCTCTTGTTTATCCCTTGGCCTTTCCTTTTTGTCTTTTTGTTATTTTGTTACATCTTTTTGTTTATCTGTTGATTACTATTTTATTAATGTCTATGTGAATGAGTTTACTCTTCAGGCTCACGTTGAGCAATGGATTGATTTTGCCACATTGGAGATTGATGCTCACATGTTGAAGTGGTTCGCTCCAAGAATGGGCTATGCTCCGTTCTCTGCTCCAGTAAGCTTTCCCTGAATCTTGTTGTTTGTCTCATTTACTCTCTGTGCTGAATGCATGCTACTCCTTTCACTCTATTGATATCAAAGTCTACTTCTTCTCATCTTTGGAATGGTTTATATGAATGAAGGCTGAGGAAGCGGCAATTACTGCATTGAAGAGAGGACTTGATGCTTTGAACACACATCTCGCCTCCAACACTTACCTTGTTGGACACTCTGTTACACTTGCTGACATTGTCACCATCTGCAACTTGAGCCTGGGATTTGCCACCGTGATGACCAAGAAGTTTACCTCAGCATTCCCTCATGTTGAGAGATACTTCTGGACAATGGTTAATCAACCAAACTTCAAGAAGGTGTTGGGTGATGCCAAACAGACCGAAGCTGTCCCTGAAGTTTCTTCTAAGAAACCTGCACAGCCTGCAAAGCCCAAGGAGGAGCCTAAGAAGGCTGCCCCTGTAGCAGAGGCACCAAAGCCCGCTGAGGAGGAAGAAGCCGCACCAAAGCCCAAAGCCAAGAATCCTCTTGATTTGCTACCACCAAGCCCAATGGTTCTCGATGACTGGAAGAGGCTTTACTCTAACACCAAGTCTAACTTCCGTGAGGTTGCTATTAAAGGTAATGATATATGATGACTTCTCTTTATGTGCTTTTGCAGTTTTGCTTTATGAGATGCTTAAGCTTGTCGGATCAATTTTTTTAAGAACTGAGCCGAAGAGTTTAGTTGGTGAAGTTTTTCAAACCTGATCACAGTTATTAAGCTCACTGGTTTCAATGTTTATATTCAATGCAGGATTCTGGGACATGTACGACCCAGAGGGATACTCACTATGGTTCTGTGACTACAAGTACAATGACGAGAACACAGTTTCATTTGTGACACTCAACAAGGTTGGTGGATTCCTCCAGAGAATGGATTTGGCACGCAAATATGCCTTTGGGAAGATGCTTATTTGCGGGTCAGAGCCTCCATTCAAGGTGAAGGGTCTATGGCTATTCCGTGGACAAGAGATCCCAAAGTTTGTGATGGAAGAGGTTTATGACATGGAGCTTTACGCATGGACTAAAGTCGACCTCTCAGACGAAACACAGAAAGAGCGAGTCAGCCAGATGATTGAAGATGCTGAGCCTTTTGAAGGTGAGGTTCTCTTGGATGCTAAATGCTTCAAGTGAAAAGGCTTGTCACAGTCCTTTGTATCTCTCTCTATCTCTCCTTAGGGTTTTACTCTGTTACTTGTGTTTTGACATCTCTCTAGAGTCCTTACAATCTTTGAATCGTAGATTCTGGTTTTGTTTCCCGGGTTTAAGAACTAGTTACTTGATCATTATGACGGAATTGCTTAATACATTACAACTTCAAAATTTTATTATTACTTACATTGAAAATATTAGCAAGTTCTAATATTAGTTACTATAGATGCCGAGCGAGCATAAGAATAATATCTTCTTACTGACTGTGATTTTAAGATCATGCTTCATACGGAGATTGTCTGAAGGAATTGGTTCGATCTTGTAACCTTTGATGTCCTTAAAGTCATCTCTTGGTTAGACTCAAAACAACATCATCTCTTAGAAACTTATCATTTCTTGGTTTCAAGATATTTGGTCGTGTCAACATTCATATAGTATGTTAACTTACCTCTCAACCCAGTCTTGAAGCTTCCACATAATCAACGGTTTAAGATGTCTATAGAAGATGGCTTCTTCACCGAGATCTGCAGCTTCGCCAAACTCAACTTCTAGCATTTCAATGGATAGAGACATTGGATCATAACCAGTCATTAAAATTGAAGAAGTATAAAACATGAATCTCTGCAACACATCTTGCGATTATCATGAAAAGGAAAAAGACCCTTGTTTAACTTACTTTTATTGCTACTCACCGAGAGCTCAAGGAAATCTTGATGGTGAAAAATGGTGTGACTGTCATTCCTCAGATCCTCCCACAACTCTGAATGAACAGCTAGAATCCCATCTCCCAAAGCATCAAAGATGATCTTGAATTCAGGCCCTTTAGGGTAGTTCCCAAAGTTTGAACTTAGTATGTGATGGATGTTCTTTGGATCAGCCGTGAAGAACAAGTCTGTTCCACTAAACCAGACCCATTTGAAGAAAAATTCAGATCGTTGGACTCAAGAGCCTCGACGGTCCAGTCATAAATACAAGGGATTTGGATGATCATGCTTGGATAAAGGGTTTCCGTGAGATTTCTTGTGGAGGAAGACACATTGGAAATCAAGGAAGAAAAGAAATGCTATAAAGACTTTTAAGTAAAGATTATCATCATCATTCTTACTCAAACGATTTCTGGGTATAGATAGAAGTCTCTTGTTTTATGATATATATATCAATAAAAAAGAGGTGCGACATCATCATCATTATATGTGGTTACTCACTTAGTTACCTTGGCTCAAAAAGCAAGAACATGGTTGTAGCAGGTGGCTTGACGGCTTTTGTTTTTGGGGTATACTTCTACACAATGAGGGCTGTTGGTGGCACGGACGAGCTTCAAATGGCTATAGATAAGTTTGAAGGCCAAAAACAGATCGAGGAGACCGACACCAAGGTTCCATCTAAGGTCTAATCCTCATTGGCTTGTATTGGACATCGATTGCGTCTGTGTTTGAGTCTCAGTCTAATCCCTAATACTGGTTAGACAAGAGAATGTCTAATGAGGACATGGTTTTGATGTTCTTGACATTGTGGTTAAGTTCTCCCCTTTTGTCATAATCGTGTACCTAAATGTTTGTTTTTAAGTTTTGACCATCCATAAAAATCCATTCATAATACTGTGATTGTGAAGACATAGCAGGACTCATCTTATTCACAAGAACGAGAAAACTAGGCTACATACAATGAGCTTTGCTTTCTTTCTTCTTTTTGCTAACAATGATGACTATATATATATAAGTAAAATTGAATGATTCATCTAAAAAAAGAAAGGTAAAACTGAATGATTATTTTTCTTTTTCAGTTTTGACCATAAAGAAAAGACAATGGCTTCAAACAAGTGTCTTACTCCTTTTTTATGTCTACAATGAGTATTATATTGGTGTTTTGTGGAATTAATGATACAAGACACATGTGAGACTCACATTATATGATCGAATCAAATTCATATGATGTAAACAAATATTTGGGATATCATACATGGAGCTTTAGGACGAAAAAGAGCTCCAAGATGTAGTTTCCAGAGCCCAAAGGAATGTGCCACAGATTTTGTTAACCATTAATACACTCGTGGTTGCGAATTTACTACGAGATGTCGCCACTAACATTGATATTTAGTTTTATCTTTGTATTGTATCTCTAAACAAAATCATAATTCCTTTTAAATATAAATTTATATTGTTTACCAGGTGTCGTTAGCTCAACTGGTAAAGATCCTACGCGAAGATTAGAGGTACCCCGTTTAAATGACACTAAGACGAAACTAATATTACATGCCGTAGTTTCGGATATGGGGGAGTTACGGGATTCAACCGAGAATCTCTTGGTATTCATAAAAAAAAAATTAAAAATTATATTGTTTTATGAAGATTATTTTTTTCTTTATCTGAATCTCTTTTTTTGGTTTCTCCCCAAAGCCTTCTCCAATTTTGGTTCACTTCAAGAAAACAGCGTTAAAATGATGCCATAATTTGTCTGAATCTTTTTCCGACGGATATTTTATTTTATTAAATATTTAAAATTTAAATTAACATATTATATATAAATTTATATATAATTAAAGTTGAATTAAAATTAAGACTTAAAATTAAAATTAAAATATTCAAATCTCAAAAAAAAAAACAAAAAATTCTAAAAAAGAAGAAGAGATACATTAATCTTAAAATTAGAAATAATGAAAACTATCGGAGGTCATTAAGTCGGTTCGTACTGGGCCTCAACAGGGGATATAAACTTTCATTAGACCACTACAGTCACTAAACATATTTACCCAAATTGAAGATTCTGTCTATATAATAAAAACATATATGCTGCTTCAGATTTGGTAATGAACGTAGTCTTCTTCGATGGAAAATGAGATAACTTTCTTTCCTGACATAACTCGAATAAGTGATTCAAGAACTCATTGAATTGCTTTGGCTCCTGCTCACATATGTAAGAGCCAATCCATGAAAAGGTCTTTTGAACACTCAAAAAATACCTTCCAAATTAGGGAACTAACTATTAATTTGAAAGACGCATCTTTTTACTCATTTCTTGACGTCCTGCTTTTTGCTATTGATACTTATCTTCCAATGCGTCCTGATGAGAGATTTTGTCAACGCTTTTTATGAATACCTTGAGTTGAAATCAAAATCCACGGATGTTGCTTTATCAAGAAGCTCACTCTTCTTGAAACCCCTCTGTGGCAATGTAAAGATCCTTGTAAGCAAACTTATGTGAACCAAACTGAACCTCCCAGTTCTCAATAACTTCCATCAACTTCTTCCTTTTCAAGAAAAGCATAACACTTATGGTAAAGAAGACGAGGTCAAACTCAAACTGATAACCAATATCCTTTTCGAACTACTTGGAGGGTCTTTTTGATAGTCATCATCAGGAAGTTTTGAGATATTTTGATGAAATTTTGGTGAGTTAGGAATTTTGTTATTAAATTTTCTGAAATATCACCTAAAACTCTGAGATTTTGGTCTTTATATTTTTAACTAAAAAAATCACCTCAAATCTCACATGAAACTTTTAAATTAAATTATAATCGTGTTACCAATAACAATAGATTTGAGTGTATAATTTAAAATCATTAATCCAATAACACTAGATTTTAAAAGATATTTTAAAATTTATGTTTTAGTAACACATGATTTGTCATTTAAACTTAAATTTCTCTAAATACTTTCTCCAATACACCTCCTAAATGAAGAGTGAACATTTAAAACAGATTAAAAATATTCAGAGAAAATTTTGTATTTTGTATATTAATTAGTTAAAAGTTGATAGACTCTTTTACCCAGAATGAATTGATTAAAATTATCTTGTACTAATGGTATTTTTATAATATTCTACAATTTTAATGTTATTTTTGTAAATATATTTTCTTAATATTAATATAGTGATATCATTCAGCATCTCAACGAACACTTTTCAATTGTTAGTTTTTTTTTTTTTTTTTTTGACATCCAGACTCAACCATTTCAATTGTTAGTTAAAACTTGAAAGTGAAAATAGACGGTATAGACAAAAATGATACATATTTCTTAGATGATGAAATCATACCATGAAGTGCAAGACTGAGAGAGAATATATCATCTACATAGAATATAAAGTGCCTTTGGAAATGTATAAAACAATCTATTATTATCATTCGGTCCTAAACTAGATGTAATAGATTTTATTTTCTTTGAATCTTTTTTTATATATAACAATAAATTAAAGTACTATATATTCTAAGTTGCTGAACATAATTAAAGCTTGTTACTACTACATTTTACTAAATATTATCGCTATTGCATTCTACTAAATGGTGCTAATATACATTCACTAATCTTATTTAGTTAAACTTTAATGGGTTTTCAGACGAGCTTAAGAAATGGTGGTGTGCCTATTTTAGTACCTTAAGCACATGAGTTCTGCTAGGATACTTAGGGCATGATTGGTTTAAATACAACGGGTGCGGTTGTGGTTTCATGCGTTATTAAACAATTTATACGACTGGTCTAATAGATAGAACCATGTGTATTTGCGGAAATCTTCTGATTGGTTGACAACGGTTTTGGTAACAATTTAACATAAAACCTACAAAAAATATTTACAATATATAATTTTTATAAGAAAATCAAAAATCTAATTTTAAATAAATCATATAATAACTAGCTAAAAATATTTATTTTAAAAGGGTTGGAACATTTGTTTTATATACCAAAAGACAATTTTTTACTCTTTTAAATGTATTTTTAGTCTAAATATATATATATATATATAAATATATATATATATATATATTTACAATATATAATTTGTAAATAACGCAATATATATATATATATAGTGTTTAAGAATTACCATGATAATATGTGATAGAGAAAATAAAATTTTGCTTTATTTTTCTGTAAATTTTTATTATTATTAGAAATAAGAAAATAAAAATAAATATTTTTAAACCAACTGAAAACGCTGGCTGAAAAGAGTTTTTGAATGCTAAAAATTCCAAGCGATTTCAAGATATCTAAAGCGGTATTTTTCGGTTTCTATAATTGTTATCAAATGCTAGCAACCGAAATCTTGTGCAAACGCAGCGTTTGCGAATGTTTACAAGCGTTTTTGAATGGTCACCGAAAAATTAATCATGCCCTTAAGCGACGTAGGGATAAACTCTAGGTAAATTAGGTATTTTTCTGAACAATATTCTCAGCATATCCTTAAACACCGTGATGAGTCGTGGTTTTAAGGGTTTATGCCTTTGATTCCACATGTAATGGACAATCCTTAGCGAGTTTAGGATTAGATTTTATTTCTTTTTGGTTCTTTTTATTTCTTTTACAGGTTTACAAGTCATAGGAGTTAAATGGATCATTTTGAGCTGCTTTAGACGATTATACACTTAAAGTATCAACATGAGATTGCATCTGGATCGACCAAAGCATTAGATGATCGACTATAATGAAGAATTAATGAAGTGATGTTTTTTGAAGCAGAGATTGATCGATCCCAGAAGTGAAGATTTTCCAAATATTCTCCAAATCGACTTTAGACTTTGTATCTTATTTTATAAAGTGCTGCACGAGTTTCTCTGCAGTCACAAGTTGTTCTTAGAGTTTTAGTTTCATATTTTCGTAGCTTGGGAAGATAACATCTCTTACTCTTTCAAAGTGCTTTTTGAACCCCTCTGCATTGTTACTTCCTTTGAATTGTTACTTTGGATTTATTTATGCAATCATCATATTTTCTTATTATGGTTTCATTGACTATGTATGAGTAATCCACCAGTTGGATGTAGGGACCTATTCAAGGTGATTCAATGATTAATTAGGTTGTCTTATAGATTAAGATTAATGAATTAGTTCTCTATCTTCTATGATCTCTATGCATGAGTAAGGTTGATGAATTTATTGAATGATCTATAGATATACCTGATGCATCGAACCATTGATTAGGTTATCGAAATCAATACATTATACACTTAGTATCCCTACCCAACGTACAATTGATGTTAAGACATATAGGTGAACATATCGAACTTGTTAGGATTGCTAGTATGAAATCTTACTAAGAGTTCATGTTAAGATAGTTAATGCATGCGAAAGTATGGTTAATTTGTCAGTAGTGTTCCAAGTTCTAGAATACACATTTGCTATATCTTAGTCCGGTTAGACTTCCTATTTGATCATTGAACCTTGAGATTTCCTGAGTCCAAGGCTTTTCTTTTACTGATTTAAACTGTTTTCCTACTTACTGCATTTACTAGTTTTCATCGTGACAATGTAAAAAATAAACTTTCTTAAAAACATTTACAATTCATAAAATTAACTAAATATAAATTATAATTCATATCAACTATTTTTTTTTCGTAAAGTGTTATATCTTAAGTTTCTAATTTCAGATTTGAACAGTTGAATATGCAAAATCTATATTAAAAAGTTTCTTAAATCTTGACAAAATATAATTATGTGTTGTAAAATAAATATTATCTAACTAATGATCAAACCTTATTAGGTGAAACAATCCTTCTTCTTGTTTTTACTTTGACTACCATTATAAGGAAATAATAAACGAAATTGTTCCTTTATTTTTCATTTTTGACAAGAACAAGAAAACCAGGCTTCATACATTGAGCCGTGCTTTTTTTTATTTGCTAACAATGATGACTATATTAGTAACATTAAATGGTTTTCTTCATTTTCAAACATAAATACTATCTCAGTAAATCATTCTTTTTATTTTAGTTTGACTATAATTATAAAGAAGTAAATTGCGTTGTTCCTTTATTTTGTCTTCTTTGATTTGACCAGAACGAAAGACCAGGCCTTCATACAATGATCCTTGCTTTCTTTCTTCTTTTTGCAAACTAAGATGGACTATATAAGTAAAATTGAATTATTCGTCGAAAAAGAACAAGACAAAAAAAGAGTAAAACTGAGTGATTATTTTCTTTTTCATTTTTGACTATAAAGAAAACACAATGGCATCAAACAAGATTCTTACTTCTTTTTTATTTGCTACAGTTATTATTATATTATTAGTGTTTTGTGGAATCAATGAAGCAAGACATATTGAAGACTCACATTATATGATCGAATCTCAAAGACATATAACGACTTCATATGATGAAAATGCAAATTTGGGATATGGAGCTATGGGAGGAGACGGAGCCCCAGGATGTAGTTTCAAGAACCCAAAGGAATGTGTTAAAGATTTGGGTAACCATTTCTACAATCGTGGTTGTGAATTAATTAATAGATGATTGATATTTAATTTTATCTTTTATCTTTTTCACTGTTTTATTTCCTTTATTTCTATTTTTGCATCTCTAAAATAAATTAAAGCATCACCTCTTTTTATTTAAAAGTTTTATTGTTTTATTAAGATTAGGAATGAATCTGCTCTATGCACGGATGTGTTGTTAATTTTTAATAAAATATGTCTGCCTTTAAAAGTTTTAAATGTTGGTGTACGTTAACTTTGTTATTTATTGGTTTATTGAATTATATCAAATATATATTTTTAAGTAGTAGTATATAAAATAAATTATTTATATTTGTAGATACAAAATCCAACACCTAAAATATAAATATTGTTTTGTAAAAAGTGGGATTCCCTATGCTTATTACACAAAATGTGAGATGAAAAATGTATTTTATTTTATTCAGAATCTATAAAATCGAGAAGAAGGTCCATCTAAACAAGCTTAGGAATCTTGTATTTATACATTACAAAAATTTAACTTTTCTATTTAATTCTATGATTATTATTTATTGTGTCGGTTGTGATCATGTATTTAACGTTGTAACGCTTTGATTTGAAGCTGACTGGACTTTTATTGGGTTTCTGCTCCTTTGAATTAAATAGAAAACCTTCTCGTCCAGTATCTATAATGTAATAAATCAAGCTTCTTGTTCATTTGGATTTAAGACTATTTTGATTATTTTTATTATATGAGTCAGAACTATTACTCAAATTTTCTAAACGATGTGGAACATTGAAAACAATTTTTAAGTAATATATTTTTATTAACTATATATATTATATGATAATTCAAAATAATTTGAATATATATGAAACAAAGATGATAGAAAAATCATAATTTTAAATCTTAACAAAATCTTTCAAATGAAATAAATTAAAAGAAATATGGTATAATTAGATATCAAATCTTAGTATTTGAATTTTGATTGGTTAACAATTTTTTTTTAAATTATTTAAAGTTTCGTTCTAAATAAGAGAGAGAAATAAGTTTAATTTTTATTTATTAATTATTTAATATTTAAAAAATCTTTTGATTGTGTTTGGGTCAAATTCTAAGATTTTTAATGAGTTAAAATTTTTAAAGATTTTACCGTTATTCAATTTTGAATTCTTAAATCTTTATTAAAGTTATGTGTTATTGGTTTTGGTAGTTTTAAAGTTTTGTTTACAATCATTGAAAGTCATGAGTTATTGGTTGAGGATTTTAAAAAATTCAATGAAAGTCATGTGTTATTCAAATAAAATAAATTTCAAGATTTTATTTATGCTAAAATTTAGTGTTATTGATTGATTGCGTTTAAACTTTTTTTGTTCATATAATGACTCTTCCAAAAATACTAGATGTTACATGGTACTTGATCATATTCCAGATAAAAACATGAGTGCAGTTTGTAACTTAAAATTCATATGCAAAAAGTCTTTTAGAAGTATTCCTCCATTTGACCAAAAAAAAAAAAAATGTATTCCTCCATAGTTGAAAAAAAACTTACTCTTCCATTAACTATCTTTCTTGATTAGAGAAAACTAAATCACCAATGTAAAGCTGATAAAAATACTACCATTATAAACTCATCATTTACAAAACAAAAGAAGTATAAATTGATATATAAAATTTATAAAAAATCAAGTATATTATAAAATATCTCTTTAAAAAGTTGTTTGTATAAATTATTAACGTTTACTTCAATTTTATAAAGCAACGTATCTTACTAGCTGCAAGCCTGTAAGTGGACGTATGGTTGCACTTAAGTTCAGTAATTTTGTCATTGTTACGCAGAAGGGAAAGAATAATATAAGAACTACAAAGTTAACAAAACTTTAAAGTACTATATTTTAAATTCTGTTAAACTATGTAAAAGTCTTTGATAATTTATTTTTAATTAGAGAGAATATGTAAGAGTTTTAAATATTCCAAAATTATTGTAGTCATTAAAACTCTTCCTAAATCATATTTGAATAAGCCCCCCTTATTTTTTCCTATTTTGATGTTCTTAATAACTCTCAGATTTTTTTACTATAACTAAATATGCTTTTCTAATTTCAATACGTTTATTATTAAAAAACAAAAAATAAAAACAAAAACAAAAACAAAAACTAAATATGCTTTAAGAGGAAGTTAATTGTGGTCCACGTTGCACGGCTCTTAAAGCTCAGGCATGGAAGGTTAAAACTCCCCCAAACATAAATCATTTACTTTGGCAAATTGCTTCAGGAGCTCTTGCTGTTAGTTCAAGATTAAACAAGAGGGGAGTTATTTGTGATAATATTTGTCAGCGATGTGGTTTGAAAGAGAAAACTATTGATCACATATTTTTTTAATGTTCCTACGCTATACAAACTTGGACACTATCAAAGGTTTCATCTTCAATAAACAATTTTCTGACAGGGTCGGAGTTTACGAACTTGGATTATCTATAAGAATTCCAAATCATATAAAGGAACATGGTACGTCCAATTGTTTCCCTTGGATACTATAGTTTTTGTGGAAAGCTAGGAATAAAAAGCTATTTAAAGGGAAACAAACTGTTTCCCATGCCATATGAAATCGGGCTATAACTGAACATTTAGCTTGGGAGGAGGCACAAGTAAGTCCAACGGAGGAGGAAGTAAATATGGAGTTATTGGAGATAATCTCTTCATCGTTTCGATGTCGGATCGATGGATCTTGGAAGTCATCTGATCCTACTTCTGGGCTAGGTTGGTTTTGTCTTCAGGGAGAGGATAATGTAATTTTAATGGGCACAAAGTGCAACCGGAAAACACTTTCACCCCTGCATATGGAATTGGAAGCACTATTATGGGCAGTGAATTATATCATTTCGGCAAAAATTAATTGCCAAGTGTTTGAAACTGATAGTGCAGAGCAGGTTTCCATGGTGCAATCTCCAGAGGAGTGGCCTGCTTTCTCCAATCAACTGGATGTTATTGCTCATCTACTTGATTTTCTTCCTGAGTTATCTATCTACCGTATCCCAAGATCGAGTAATAAATAAGCGGACTGCTTAGCACGAACTTCAAGAGTTTTATTTTCTGAATTGTTTTTGTAAATACTTTTCCTCCAGCATGGGCAACCAATTCTGGAGTGAATTTCTAATTATTTAATGTTTAGTTGGTAAAAAAAAAAAAAAACAAAAACCCATAATATGTGGTCCTTGGACAATTTTTCTATTAAAATTTTGAACAAACATCTCGAAAACAAAATGCAACCGCACTATCCAATTCTTCACGACGAAGAAAACTACCCGTGCCAGATCTTCTGTTTCCCTGTAATGACACTAAAGTCAAACGTTTAAGACTTACTACCCTTCAAACAAAAGTTGCCGGCATTTACAGACCAAGACGGAGGGATCTAATCCAACATCAACAATTTCTTTGAACTAGTGGTTATGAGAATCAAATTTCAAGAAAACTTGACACAAGATCCCTCATCGGGAGAAAAAAGCAGAGGAGAAGATGTCGACAGAATTAGCTATACACCGTAAAAGCTCAACATGTGCTAGATGGTTCTTACCGGTGGAGAGTTTCATGCCTACAGTTTTTTTCTGTTTAAAGATACCCCAAAAATTATTTTTGTTCTAAACTATCACCCACGACCTTCACAAGACCAGACATCCATATATATTTTTCTCCTGAACTCTCCAACCCATGTCTGGTTGTTTTCTTGATAATATCTCTTATTGGGAAAACAATTTTAGACTAGAGAGTTCTCGTGTGGATTAATGATTCAACCTTTTTCCTTTGAGCGGCCACTTCTCTCTCAAAACAAAAGCAAAAACATAGTCGTCGCAAATCTACTCCGATCTCCCTTTCTGGTCAGTGGTGGCTATCACCACCATCGGAAAAGGGACCTCCATTTCTCATTTTACCTCCCCTGGCTACTATCTCAGTGTTTGCAATGTGGTGGCTCTAGATGGGGAATTTTCTCCGCTCGCTGTTTCCTTGGGGTTCGATGATTCTGTTGCTTGTTCCTCTGGTTTGGTGGGCTCTCTCTGTTCTCTCGTCCACTGATAACTTGGAGGACGGGGTCATCAATTGAGGTTATGTCAGGTCTGAAGCTTCACTCTTGGAGTTCTCGACAATTGGTCTCTTCGTTGCTTTCTCGTGGTAATTGCTTATATAATTTGCACATGTGGAACAATAAAGTAGAGATAGACTCATAAAAGATTCATAGTCTGCACACAAATGATTCAGATTGTATTGAGAAGATTCGCTTAGGTTTGAATTTGAGGGAGAATTCCATTTAACAAGGAGAGAATTATAACACTCATATTACAGCCCAATAAGATTAGGCATGTTTAGACTTACGTTAGGAAAAGCCCACTTTATGTTAGAAGCCCATTAAGCCCATTACTTGTTAGTAAACCCTAGAATTAGTCATTATAAATAGAAGTCAGCCCCTAGATATATCTTATAACCAACAAAAGTTGGAAATTTGAGGGATGAGTTCGTGAGAGAGCAAGGAGCCATAGCCACCATCATCCAAGCCTACACTGCCGTAAATCTCCATGCCCAGTTACCGAGTCTCGATTCACGTGTAGCTTGTTACGGTCCTTGGTCCTGCATATGATTCCATATTGTTTATGTAATTTAGTAAGCGGTATAACCCTAAAACCGTATTAGATGTCTTTTTATAAACCATACTTTCTCTATTATAATGAGTCTCTGATATTTGTTGTTGAAACTGTTTACTTCTCTGCAAAGATGATGGAATGTTAGATAATAAGGACATGAAGAAGTTACAAAAATAAAAATTAAGCATCAAGTTTTGAAACCCTAGTCAGGGACTGCTTGATATGCAAAGGTGAGAATGTTGTTCGTGGATCCTCTTTTGCTTTTAGATAGATCTATGTTGTTCTTGTTATCTGAGTTTTAGGAGTCTAGAATGTGTGAGGCATTAGGGTTAGCTATGTATATATTTGTGATATGTGAGAAGCTTTGCAGATAGAGAAGCTTTTTAGTAGGGTGGATCGAACATGTCGGTCTGTAGGTTTGGCAAAGCGAGGATGCAGCTAGTTAACCCAGTCGACGGACCAAAACTTCAGATTCTACCGATTCGATCTTATTATTACTTTGTGTTTTGCTTTCATATAGTCGACTAGGATTGGATTAGAATTGAATTGCAAGAAATATAATACAATTGAATGAGAATGTTAGGTTGTTAGATTTTGTGATGTCTCTAGATGAATAGCAGTTTAGGCTGTCAGAGTGGGGTAGATAGATCTATATGTATATTAGGATTATGTGGGAAAAATGGATCATTCTGATTAAGTACACCTTATACTGTTTACTCATGCCTACTTTTATGGATGCTGGGTTATCTATGCATGAGTTCTTTGTGAAAGGTCTGCTTATAGGTGAGAATTTGTGTGCAAAAGGGGAATTTGTTTCTGTCGAACTTGTTGGACGTATTCGGTGTCCGAGGACCTTTGGACCGGGGCATGACATAGATTCAGGTAGAAATTCATACACCTTACATCAACTAATCTAAACTATTTAGTTTCATCATCAATAAATTCTCTTTTTACCGCCTTATTGGTTCTGATTCTTTTTAGGTTTTATTTATTCATCATTATGATCAAAATAGTTAAATGTTTCCAAAAATCAAACGAAAATCCTAATCTAATTACTACACATTCAAACGTTGAATCTCTTGTTTGGATTTCAAATTCAGTTATGGATTTTCCAAAATGCTAAAATAGAAATTTTGAACTATCTGAGAGTTTTTGTTGTTCCGTTGTATTTTTTTGTAGTTCTATATTGTCCACCCGAAATTTCATTACCATAAATATTTTATTTTACAAAATAAAGTAAAAAAGAAACTAAAAACCAATATAAATTAAATATGAAACATAATTTTACTAACAAGTGAATTGTGTAAGATAGATCCTACCACCGATGTGGTATAGAATAAATCTATAAACCACATCTTAAGCCTTAGTAGACCGACTGTTTGATGTAAAACAAAAAATAAATATCAGTTAGTGTATATAGTATTCACATTTTGTACAATTGAGATGTTATTTTTGTGGATTTTTATTTTTTTAGAAAGTGCATTAATTTTACATGGATAATGTACTGACATTTGACGGTAATGCATTGGTCAAATAAAATATTTTCGTGACGTAATAACCTTAAAATGAAAACAATATTTAGAACATTAAATAGGATATTTGACATGTATTTTCTGCATTATAAAAATAAAGCACTATAGTAGTATTCTCCCTCTTAGATACCAGTATTCGACACAACGGGGAAACCCATGGAGGTCTTGTTGTATTAAATTTAATACAACAACAACTCCATGAGTTTTCCGTTATAGCAAAAATGGTAGCTAATAGGGAGAAGAAAACTATAGTTTAATCAACTATGAAATAGAGCAAGGCTTCACCATTTGATGGGTTAGTATTTTGACCTTACCATGGATCGTTAGCAGCTCAAACGGTTTTATAAATAAAAAATAAATAATCATTGGAGCTGCTTACGGTCCACGGAGGGGTCAAAACTGACCAATCGACTGGTGAAATCTGGCTTTATTTCATTGTTGACAAACCCATATTTCTTCGCTCCCACTAGTATCTGCTCCTAATTCGGATCAAAATCTCTTATACTAGGGAATGAACTTATATCAAAATCAAGTTGTATTGTAATGAATTTTTTGAATCTTCCAATGATTTTTGTTAGGGAAAATTGTCTAGACGCAAGTTGTAGAAAGATTTTTTTGATGAATGAAAAGGGTAGATCATTGACATTGGAGTTGAAAGGAAAGAACACGTGTAGAGTTACTTATACCAGAGGAATGTGGAGAATTGTTTCTCATGCGAATGGAATTAGAGCTAGAAGTTTCTTCACTTTCAAACTGATCCAAAGAGGAAATAAAAACTCTGGTTCTTTGTTTGTGCCCCACAGAGTGAGAAGAAGAAAAAGAGTTCTCGGAGGGTAATGAAGTAGTGTCTCTTTCCACAGAAGTGGAAAGTGTGAAGAAAGCAGTGAAGATGAGAAAAGCTCACAAGAATGTTCAAAACAAAGGAAGATGTGTGTGTGTGTGTGTGTGTTTCTTCACTAATACTTCATGTGCCTGTACAGATACACCTAATTTCAATACAGGCCAATTAGTATGTTGTGTTTCCAGGTCGGGATGGTGAGTGGGCAGAAGCGATGCTTGGAAAATGAACAAAAGGAGGAAATGGAGCTAAAGGAGTGTATATTAGGGTAGGCCTCAACGTTGTATCATTAACGAATGTATTTTATATCCTTGAGTTAATTAGATATATATTTGGTGATGATTTAATAACAATAACTATAATGTTATTTAACATGTGAGATTGAGGCGAATATAGCAGAGATAGAGAGGCTGAAAAAGAAAATGGCTCCACTCAATTGATTGAACTAATTAGGTCATTAAGCATGCCAAACCTTGAATGTTTATGTCATAATAATCGAGGAGCTAATTTCTTCTTCAGCCTCTGTATCTTGGCTCTATTTGCCTTAATCTCACAGGTTAAATAGCAGTATAGTTATTGTTATTAAATTAACACCAAATATATATATCTAATTAACTATCATGGATATACAATATCTTCCGTAATGATACAATATTGAAGCCTACCAAAAATACACTCCTTTAGCTCCATTAGCTCCTTTTGTTCATTTTCTATTTATTTTTTAATTTTTATTTTTCATTTAATTTACCATTTTGAGTTTTGTTTTTATATATATTTCATTGAACCGATCTCCTTTTTCCATGTTTTAATTATATTTTTTGTATTCATTTTTCATTTTTACTATTTTTATATAATTTGTTATCTTCTTGATTGTGTATTGAATATATTTTCATGGCTTGTACTTCTATAGGTTGGAGTTAACTTTTTATCTTATTCAATCTCATATTTCAATATTTTCTTATCTTTTACTAAAATTTAATTATCTTTATTTGTATGAAAATAGCAATTTAGTCAGTCAAAAGAAAATAAAATAATACATTTAAAGTCATGTAATTTATAATTTATATATTTTATGTTTTAAATTGAATTTTAATAACATTTATTTATGATTTCGAAACCAATTAATATGTATTTCTTTTACTTTTTGTTAAAAAACAAAAGTATTAATTGCTTATATAATTTTCACATGTGGAACAATAAAGTATAGTAGACTCATAAAAGATTCAAAGTCTGCACTCAAATGATTCAGATTGTATTGAGAAGATTCGCTTAGGTTTGAATTTGAGGGAGAATTCTATTTAACAAAGGGAGAATTGTAACACTCATATCACAGCCCAACAAGATTTGGCATGTTTACAGTTAAGTTTGAAAAAGCCCACTTTGTGTTAGAAGCCCATTAAGCCTATTAAGCCCATTACTTGTTAGTAAACCCTAGAATTAGTCATTATAAATAGAAGTCGGCCCCTAGATAGATCTTATAACCCACAAAAGTTGGAAACTTGAGGGATGAGTTCGCAAGAGAGCAAGGAGCCATAGCCACCATCATCCAAGCCTACACTGCCGTAAATCTCCATGCCCAATCACCGTGTCTAGATTCACGTGTAGCTTGTTACAGTCCTTGGTCCTGTATATGATTCCATCTTGTTTATGTATTTTAGTAAGCCGTATAAACCTAAAACCGTATTGGATGTCTTTGTATAAACCATACTTTCCCTATTATAATGAGTCTCTGATATTTGTTGTTGAAACTGTTTACTTCTCTGCAAAGATGATGGAATGTAAAATGATAAGGACATGAAGAAGTTACAAAAAAATAAAATAAAGCATCAAGTTTGGAAACCCTAGTCAGGGACTGCTTGATATGCAAAGGTGAGAATGCTATTCGTGGATCCTCTTTTGCTTTTAGTAGATCTATGTTGTTCTTGTGATCTGAGTGGTAGGAGTCTAGAATGTGTGAGGCATTAGGGTTAGCTACATATATATGTGATATGTGAGAAGCTTTGCAGATAGAGAAGCTTTTTAGTAGAGTGGATTGAACATGTCGGTCTGTAGGTTTGGCAAAGCGAGGATGCAGCTCGTTAACCCAGTCGACGGACCAAAACTTTGGCTTATACCGATTTGATCTTATCATTGCTTTCTGTTTTGCTTTCATATAACCGACTAGGATTGAATTAGAATTGATGGCAAGAATTAGAATACAAGTGAATGAGAATGTTAGGTTGTTAGATTTTCCGATGTCTCTAGATGAATAGCAGTTTAGGCTGTCATAGTGAGGTAGATAGATCTATATGTTTATTAGGATTATGTGGGCAAAATGGATCATTCTGATTAAGTACACCTTATACCGTTTACTCATGCCTACTTTTATGGATGCAGGGTTAGGTATGCATGAGTTCTTTGTGAAGGTCTGCTTATATGTGAGAGTTTGTGTGCAAAAGGGCAATTTTCCTGTTTCAACCACGTGTCTGTTTGTGTCGAACTTGTTGGACGTATTCGGTGTCTGAGGACCTTTGGACCGGGGCATGACATAAATTCAGGTAGAAATTCATACACCTTACATCAACTAATCTAAACTATTTAGTTTCATCATCAATAAATTCTCTTTTTACCGCCTTATTGGTTCTGATTCTTTTTAGGTTTTATTTATTCATCATTATGATCAAAATAGTTAAATATTTCCAAAAATCTAATGAAAATCCTAATATAATTATTACACATTCAAATGTTGAATCTCTTGTGTGGATTTCAAATTCAGTTGTGGATTTTCCAAAATGCTAAAATAGAAATTTTGAACTATCTGAGAGTTTTTGTTGTTCCGTTGTATTTTTTGTAGTACAATATTGTCCACTCGAAATTTCATTACCCTCAATATTTTATTTTACTAATTAAAGTAAAAAAGAAACTAAAAACCAATATAAATTAAATATGAAACATAATTTTACTAACAAGTGAATTTTGTAAGATAGATCCTATCACCATTGTGGTATAGAATAAATCTATAAACCACATCTTATGGCTTAGTAGACCGACCGTTTGACATAAAACAAAAAATAAATATCAGTTAGTGTATATAGTATTCACATTTTGTACACATTGAGATGTTATTTTTGTGGATTTATATTTTTTTAGAAAGGGCATTAATTTTACATGGATAATGTACTGACATTTGACGGTAATGCATTGGTCAAATAAAATGTTGTCGTGACGTAAATACCTTAAAATGAAAACAATATTTAGAACATTAAATAGGATATTTGACATTTATTTTCTGCATTATAAAAATAAAGCACTATAGTAGTATTCTCCCTCTTAGATACCAGTATTCGACACAATGGGGAAACCCATGGAGGTCTTGTTGTATTAAATTTAATACAACAACAACTCCATGAGTTTTCCCGTTATGTAGTAAAAGGTAGCTAATAGGAAAGAAGAAACATAGTTTCGTCAACTATGAAATAGAGCAAGGCTTCACCATTTGATGGGTTAGTATTTTGACCTTACCATGGATCGTTAGCAGCTCAAACGGTTTTATAAATAAAAAATAAATAATCATTGGAGCTGCATACGGTCCACGGAGGGGTCAAAACTGACCAATCGACTTGTGAAATCTGGCTTTATTTCATTGTTGACAAACCCATATTTCTTCACTCCCACTAGTATCTGCTCCTAATTCGGATCAAAATCTCTTATACTAGGGTATGAACTTATATCAAAATCAAGTTGTATTGTAATGAATTTTTTAAATCTTCCAATGATTTTTGTGAGGGAAAATAGTCTAGACGCAAGTTGTAGAAAGATTGTTTTGATGAATAAAAAGGGTAGATCATTGACAATGGAGTTGAAAGAAAAGAACTCGTGTAGAGTTACTTATACCAGAGGAATGTGGAGAATTGTTTCTCATGCGAATGGAATTAGAGCTAGAAGTTTCTTCACTTTCAAACTGATCCAAAGAGGAAATAAAAACTCTGGTTCTTTGTTTGTGCCCCACAGAGTGAGAAGAAGAAAAAGAGTTCGGGAGGGTAATGAAGTAGTGTCTCTTTCCACAGAAGTGGAAAGTGTGAAGAGAGCAGTGAAGATGAGAAAAGCTCACAAGAATGTTCAAAACAAAGGAAAAGGAAAAGAAAAGAAGGTGTGTGTGTGTGTGTTTCTTCACTAATATTTCATGTGCCTGTACTGATACACCTAATTTCAATACAGGCCAATGAGTATGTTGTGTTGCCAAGTCGGGATGGTTAGTGGGCCAAAGCGATGATTGGAAAATGAACAAAGGAGCAAATAGAGCTAAAGGAGTGTATGTTAGGTAGGCTTCAACGTTGTATCATTAACGAATGTATTCTATATCCTTGAGTTAATTAGATATATATTTGGTGATGAATTAATAACAATAACTATATGTTATTTAACATGTGAGATTGAGGCGAATATAGCAGAGACAGAGAGGCTGAAAAGAAAATGGTTCCACTCAATTGATTGAACTAATTAGGTCATTAAGCATGTGTAAACCTTGAATATTTATGTCATAATAATTGAGTGGAGCTAATTTCTTCTTCAGCCTCTCTATCTTGGCTCTTTAATCTCACATGTTAAATAGCAGTATAGTTATTGTTATTAAAGTAACACCAAATATATATATCTAATTAACTAACATTGCTATGCAATACCTTGGGTAATGATACAATGTTGAAGCCTACGAAAAATACACTCCTTTAGCTCCATTAGCTCCTTTTGTTCATTTTGTATTTACGCTTTAATTTTTATTTTTATATATATTTCATTGAATCCATCTCCTTTTTTCCATGTTTTGATTATATTTTTTGTATTCATTTTTTCGTTTTTTACTATTTTTATATAATTTGTTGACTTCTTGATTGTGTATTGAATATATTTTCCTGGCTTGTACTTCTATAAGTTGGAGTTAATTTTTTATCTTATTCAATCACATAATTCATTATTTTCTTATCTTGCACTAACATTTATTTGTCTTTATTTGTATGAAAATAGCAATTTAGTAAGCCACAAGAAAATAAAATAATACATTTAAAATCATGTATTTTATAATTTATATAGTTTATGTTTTAAATTGAATTTTAATAACATTTATTTATGATTTGGAAACCTATTAGTATTTATTTCTTTTACTTTTTGTTAAAAAAAAAAAGTATTAATTGCTAATATAATTTGCACATGTGGAACAATAAAGTACAGATAGACTCATAAAAGATTCAAAGTCTGCACTCAAATGATTCAGATTGTATTGAGAAGATTCGTTTAGGATTGAATTTGAGGGGGAATTCCATTTAACAAGGGGAGAATTGTAACACTCATATCACAGTCCAATAAGATTAGTCACGTTTACAGTTAAGATAGGAAAAGTCCACTATGTATTAGAAGCCCATTAAGCCCATTACTTGTTAGTAAACCCTAGAATTAGTCATTATAAATGGAAGTAAGCCCCTAGATATATCTTATAACCCACAAAAGCTGGAAACTTGAGGGATGAGTTCGCGAGAGAGCAAGGAGCCATAGCCACCATCATCCAAGCCTCCACTGCCGTAAATCTCTGTGCCCAGTCACTGTGTCTCGATTCACGTGTAGCTTGTTACGGTCCTTGGTCCTGCATATGATTCCATCTTGTTTATGTAATAAGCCGTATAACCTTAAAACCGTATTAGATATCTTTTTATAAACCATATTTTCCCTATTATAATGAGTCTCTGATATTTGTTGGTTAAACTGTTTACTTCTCTGCAAAGATGATGGAATGTTAGAGATAAGGATATGAAGAAGTTACAAAAAAAAAATTAAACATCAAGTTTGGAAACCCTAGTCAGGGACTGCTTGATATGCAAAGGTGAGAATGTTATTCGTGGATCCTCTTTTGCTTTTAGATAGATCTGTATTGTTCTGGTTATTTGAGTGTTAGGAGTCTAGAATGTGTGAGGCATTAGGGTTAGCTATGTATATATTTGTGATATGTGAAAACCTTTGCAGATAGAGAACCTTTTTAGTAGAATGGATCGAACATGTCGGTCTGTAGGTTTGGCTAAGCGAGGATGCAGCTCGTTAACCCAGTCGACGAACCAAAACTTCGGCTTATACCGATTTAATCTTATTATTGCTTTGTGTTTTGCTTTCATATAGTCGGTTAGACTAGGATTGGATTAGAATTGAATTGCAAGAATTAGAATACAATTGAATGAGAATGTTAGGTTATTAGATTTTGTGATGTCTCTAGATGAATAGCAGTTTAGGCTGTCCTAGTGGGCTAGATATATCTATATGTATATTAGGATTATGTGGGCAAAATGGATCATTCTGATTAAGTACACCTTATACCGTTTACTCATGCCTACTTTATGGATGCAGGTTAGGTAGGCATGAGCTCTTTGTCAAAGGTCTGCTTCTATGTGTGAGTTTATGTGCAAAAGGAAATTTTCCTGTTTCAACCACGTGTCTGTTTGTGTCGAACTTGTTGGGCGTATTCGTGTCCGATAACCTTTGGACGGGGCATGACATAGATTCAGGTAGAAATTCATACACCTTACATCAACTAATATAAACTATTTAGTTTCATCATCAATAAATTCTCTTTTTACAGCCTTATTGGTTCTGATTCTTTCTAGGTTTTATTTATTCATCATTATGATCAAAATAGTTAAATGCTTCCAAAAATCTAATAATAATCCTAATCTAATTATTACACATTCAAATGTTGAATCTCTTGTTTGGATTTCAAATTCAGTTCTGGATTTTCCAAAATGCTAAAATAGAAATTTTGAACTATTTGAGAGTTTTTGTTGTTCCGATGTATTTTTTTGTAGTTCAATATTGTCCACCCGAAATTTCATTACCCTCAATATTTTATTTTACAAATTAAAGTAAAAAAGAAACTAAAAACCAATATAAATTAAATATGAAACATAATTTTACTAACAAGTGAATTGTGTAAGATAGATCTTATCACCGATGTGGTATAGAATAAATCTATAAACCACATCTTATGCCTTAGTACACCGACTGTTTGACGTAAAACAAAAAATAAATATCAGTTAGTGTATATATTATTCACATTTTGTACACATTGAGATGTTATTTTTGTGGATTTATATTTTTTAAGAAAGTGCACTAATTTTACATGGATAATGTACTGACATTTGACGGTAATGCATTGGTCAAATAAAATGTTGTCGTGAAGTAAATACCATAAAATGAAAACAATATTTAGAACAACAAATAGGATATTTGACATGTGTTTTCTGCATTATAAAAATAAAGCACTATAGCAGTATTCTCCCTCTTAGATACCAGTATTCGACACAACGGGGAAACCTATGGAGGTGTTGTTGTATTAAATTTAATACAACAACAAGTCCATGAGTTTTCCCATTGTAGCGAAAAGTGGTAGCTAAAAGGGAGAGAAGAAACATAGTTTCGTCAACTATGAAATAGAGCAAGGCTTCACCATTTGATTGGGTCAGTATTTTGACTTTACCATGGATCGTTAGCAGCTCAAACGGTTTTATAAATAAAAAATAAATAATCATTGGAGCTGCTTACGGTACATGGAGGGGTCAAAACTGAGCAATCGACTGGTGAAATCTGGATTTATTTCATTGTTGACAAACCCATATTTCTTCTCTCCCACTGGTATCTCCTCCGAATTCGGATCAAAATATCTTATACTAGGGTATGAACTTATATCAAAATCAAGTTGTATTGTAATGAATTTTTTGAATCTTCCAATGATTTTTGTGAGGGAAAATTGTCTAGACGCAAGTTGTAGAAAGATTGTTTTGATGAATGAAAAGGGTAGATCATTGACATTGGAGTTGAAAGAAAAGAACTCGTGTAGAATTACTTATACCAGAGGAATGTGGAGAATTGTTTCTCATATGAATGGAATTAGAGCTAGAAGTTTCTCCACTTTCAAACTGATCCAAAGAGGAAATAAAAACTCTGGTTCTTTGTTTGTGCCCCACAGAGTGAGAAGAAGAAAAAGAGTTCGGGGAGGGTAATGAAGTAGTGTCTCTTTCCACAGAAGTGGAAAGTGTGAAGAGAGCAGTGAAGATGAGAAAAGCTCACAAGAATGTTCAAAACAAAGGAAAAGGAAAAGAAAAGAAGGTGTGTGTGTGTGTGTTTCTTCACTAATATTTCAGGTGCCTGTACTGATACACCTAATTTCAATACAGGCCAATGAGTTTATGTGCAAAAAGGGAAATTTTCCTGTTTCAACCACGTGTCTGTTTGTGTCGAACTTGTTGGGCGTATTCGGTGTCCGAGGACCTTTGGACGGGGCATGACATAGATTCAGGTAGAAATTCATACACCTTACATCAACTAATCTAAACTATTCAGTTTCATCATCAATAAATTCTCTTTTTACAGCCGTATTGGTTCTGATTCTTTTTAGGTTTTATTTATTCATCATTATGATCAAAATAGTTAAATGTTTCCAAATATCTAATGAAAATCCTAATCTAATTATTACACATTCAAATGTTGAATCTCTTGTTTGGATTTCAAATTCAGTTCTGGATTTTCCAAAATGCTCAAATAGAACTTTTGAACTATCTGAGAGTTTTTTTTGTTCCGTTGTATTTTTTGTAGTTCAATATTGTCCACCGAAATTTCATTACCCTCAATATTTTATTTTACAAATTAAAGTAAAAAAAAACTAAAAACCAATATAAATTAAATATGAAACATAATTTTACTAACAAGTGAATTGTGTAAGATAGATCCTATCACCGATGTGGTATAGAATCAAAAAATAAATATCAGTTAGTGTATATATTATTTACATTTTGTACACATTGAGATGTCATTTTTGTGGATTTATATTTTTTAAGAAAGTGCACTAATTTTACATGGATAATGTACTGACATTTGACGGTAATGCATTGGTCAAATAAAATGTTGTCGTGACGTAAATACCATAAAATGAAAACAATATTTAGAACAACAAATAGGATATTTGAAATGTATTTTCTGCATTATAAAAATAAACCACTATAGCAGTATTCTCCCTCTTAGACACCAGTATTCGACACAACGGGGAAACCCATGGAGGTGTTGTTGTATTAAATTGAATACAACAACAAGTCCATGAGTTTTCCCGTTGTAGCGAAAAGTGGTAGCTAAAAGGGAGAGAAGAAACATAGTTTCGTCAACTATGAAATAGAGCAAGGCTTCACCATTTGATTGGGTCAGTATTTTGACCTTACCATGGATCGTTAGCAGTCTAAGCGGTTTTATAAATAAAAAATAAATAATCATTGGAGCTGCTTACGGTCCACGGAGGGGTCAAAACTGAGCAATCGACTGGTGAAATCTCTAACTAAGTTGTAGAAAGATTTTTTTGATGAATAAAAAGGGTAGATCATTGACGTTGGAGTTGAAAGAAAAGAACTCGTGTAGAGTTACTTATACCAGAGGAATGTGGAGAATTGTTTCTCATATGAATGGAATTAGAGCTAGAATTTTCTTCACTTTCAAACTGATCCAAAGAGGAAATAAAAACTCTGGTTCTTTGTTTGTGCCCACAGAGTGAGAAGAAGAAAAAGAGTTCGGGAGGGTAATGAAGTAGTGTCTCTTTCCACAGAAGTTCGGGGAGGGTAATGAAGAAAAAGTGTGTAGAGAGCAGTGAAGATGAGAAAAGCTCACAAGAATGTTCAAAACAAAGGAAAAGGAAAAGAAAAGAAGGTGTGTGTGTGTGTGTTTCTTCACTAATATTTCATGTGCCTGTACTGATACACCTAATTTCAATACAGGCCAATGAGTATGTTGTGTTTCCAAGTCGGGATGGTGAGTGGGTAGAAGCGATGCTTGGAAAATTAACAAAGGAGCAAATGGAGCTAAAGGAGTTTGTGTGCAAAAGGGCAATTTTCCTGTTTCAACCACGTGTCTGTTTGTGTCGAACTTGTTGGACGTATTCGGTGTCTGAGGACCTTTGGACCGGGGCATGACATAAATTCAGGTAGAAATTCATACACCTTACATCAACTAATCTAAACTATTTAGTTTCATCATCAATAAATTCTCTTTTTACCGCCTTATTGGTTCTGATTCTTTTTAGGTTTTATTTATTCATCATTATGATCAAAATAGTTAAATATTTCCAAAAATCTAATGAAAATCCTAATATAATTATTACACATTCAAATGTTGAATCTCTTGTGTGGATTTCAAATTCAGTTGTGGATTTTCCAAAATGCTAAAATAGAAATTTTGAACTATCTGAGAGTTTTTGTTGTTCCGTTGTATTTTTTGTAGTACAATATTGTCCACTCGAAATTTCATTACCCTCAATATTTTATTTTACTAATTAAAGTAAAAAAGAAACTAAAAACCAATATAAATTAAATATGAAACATAATTTTACTAACAAGTGAATTTTGTAAGATAGATCCTATCACCATTGTGGTATAGAATAAATCTATAAACCACATCTTATGGCTTAGTAGACCGACCGTTTGACATAAAACAAAAAATAAATATCAGTTAGTGTATATAGTATTCACATTTTGTACACATTGAGATGTTATTTTTGTGGATTTATATTTTTTTAGAAAGGGCATTAATTTTACATGGATAATGTACTGACATTTGACGGTAATGCATTGGTCAAATAAAATGTTGTCGTGACGTAAATACCTTAAAATGAAAACAATATTTAGAACATTAAATAGGATATTTGACATTTATTTTCTGCATTATAAAAATAAAGCACTATAGTAGTATTCTCCCTCTTAGATACCAGTATTCGACACAATGGGGAAACCCATGGAGGTCTTGTTGTATTAAATTTAATACAACAACAACTCCATGAGTTTTCCCGTTAGTAAAAATGTAGCTAATAGGGAAAGAAGAAACATAGTTTCGTCAACTATGAAATAGAGCAAGGCTTCACCATTTGATGGGTTAGTATTTTGACCTTACCATGGATCGTTAGCAGCTCAAACGGTTTTATAAATAAAAAATAAATAATCATTGGAGCTGCGACGGTCCACGGAGGGGCCAAAACTGACCAATCGACTTGTGAAATCTGGCTTTATTTCATTGTTGACAAACCCATATTTCTTCGCTCCCACTAGTATCTGCTCCTAATTCGGATCAAAATCTCTTATACTAGGGTATGAACTTATATCAAAATCAAGTTGTATTGTAATGAATTTTTTAAATCTTCCAATGATTTTTGTGAGGGAAAATAGTCTAGACGCAAGTTGTAGAAAGATTGTTTTGATGAATAAAAAGGGTAGATCATTGACAATGGAGTTGAAAGAAAAGAACTCGTGTAGAGTTACTTATACCAGAGGAATGTGGAGAATTGTTTCTCATGCGAATGGAATTAGAGCTAGAAGTTTCTTCACTTTCAAACTGATCCAAAGAGGAAATAAAAACTCTGGTTCTTTGTTTGTGCCCCACAGAGTGAGAAGAAGAAAAAGAGTTCGGGAGGGTAATGAAGTAGTGTCTCTTTCCACAGAAGTGGAAAGTGTGAAGAGAGCAGTGAAGATGAGAAAAGCTCACAAGAATGTTCAAAACAAAGGAAAAGGAAAAGAAAAGAAGGTGTGTGTGTGTGTGTTTCTTCACTAATATTTCATGTGCCTGTACTGATACACCTAATTTCAATACAGGCCAATGAGTATGTTGTGTTGCCAAGTCGGGATGGTTAGTGGGCCAAAGCGATGATTGGAAAATGAACAAAGGAGCAAATAGAGCTAAAGGAGTGTATGTTAGGTAGGCTTCAACGTTGTATCATTAACGAATGTATTCTATATCCTTGAGTTAATTAGATATATATTTGGTGATGAATTAATAACAATAACTATATGTTATTTAACATGTGAGATTGAGGCAGAGATAGAGAGGCTGAAAAAGAAAATGGTTCCACTCAATTGATTGAACTAATTAGGTCATTAAGCATGTGTAAACCTTGAATATTTATGTCATAATAATTGAGTGGAGCTAATTTCTTCTTCAGCCTCTCTATCTTGGCTCTTTTTAATCTCACATGTTAAATAGCAGTATAGTTATTGTTATTAAAGTAACACCAAATATATATATCTAATTAACTAACATTGCTATGCAATACCTTGGGTAATGATACAATGTTGAAGCCCCTCGAAAAAATACACTCCTTTAGCTCCATTAGCTCCTTTTGTTCATTTTGTATTTACGCTTTAATTTTTATTTTTATATATATTTCATTGAATCCATCTCCTTTTTTCCATGTTTTGATTATATTTTTTGTATTCATTTTTTTCGTTTTTACTATTTTTATATAATTTGTTGACTTCTTGATTGTGTATTGAATATATTTTCCTGGCTTGTACTTCTATAAGTTGGAGTTAATTTTTTATCTTATTCAATCACATAATTCATTATTTTCTTATCTTGCACTAACATTTATTTGTCTTTATTTGTATGAAAATAGCAATTTAGTAAGCCACAAGAAAATAAAATAATACATTTAAAATCATGTATTTTATAATTTATATAGTTTATGTTTTAAATTGAATTTTAATAACATTTATTTATGATTTGGAAACCTATTAGTATTTATTTCTTTTACTTTTTGTTAAAAAAAAAAAGTATTAATTGCTAATATAATTTGCACATGTGGAACAATAAAGTACAGATAGACTCATAAAAGATTCAAAGTCTGCACTCAAATGATTCAGATTGTATTGAGAAGATTCGTTTAGGATTGAATTTGAGGGGAATTCCATTTAACAAGGGAGAATTGTAACACTCATATCACAGTCCAATAAGATTAGTCACGTTTACAGTTAAGATAGGAAAAGTCCACTATGTATTAGAAGCCCATTAAGCCCATTACTTGTTAGTAAACCCTAGAATTAGTCATTATAAATGGAAGTAAGCCCCTAGATATATCTTATAACCCACAAAAGCTGGAAACTTGAGGGATGAGTTCAGCGAGAGAGCAAGGAGCCATAGCCACCATCATCCAAGCCTCCACTGCCGTAAATCTCTGTGCCCAGTCACTGTGTCTCGATTCACGTGTAGCTTGTTACGGTCCTTGGTCCTGCATATGATTCCATCTGGTTTATGTAATAAGCCGTATAACCTTAAAACCGTATTAGATATCTTTTTATAAACCATATTTTCCCTATTATAATGAGTCTCTGATATTTGTTGGTTAAACTGTTTACTTCTCTGCAAAGATGATGGAATGTTAGAGATAAGGATATGAAGAAGTTACAAAAAAAAAATTAAACATCAAGTTTGGAAACCCTAGTCAGGGACTGCTTGATATGCAAAGGTGAGAATGTTATTCGTGGATCCTCTTTTGCTTTTAGATAGATCTGTATTGTTCTGGTTATTTGAGTGTTAGGAGTCTAGAATGTGTGAGGCATTAGGGTTAGCTATGTATATATTTGTGATATGTGAAAACCTTTGCAGATAGAGAACCTTTTTAGTAGAATGGATCGAACATGTCGGTCTGTAGGTTTGGCTAAGCGAGGATGCAGCTCGTTAACCCAGTCGACGAACCAAAACTTCGGCTTATACCGATTTAATCTTATTATTGCTTTGTGTTTTGCTTTCATATAGTCGGTCGACTAGGATTGGATTAGAATTGAATTGCAAGAATTAGAATACAATTGAATGAGAATGTTAGGTTATTAGATTTTGTGATGTCTCTAGATGAATAGCAGTTTAGGCTGTCCTAGTGGGCTAGATATATCTATATGTATATTAGGATTATGTGGGCAAAATGGATCATTCTGATTAAGTACACCTTATACCGTTTACTCATGCCTACTTTATGGATGCAGGTTAGGTAGGCATGAGCTCTTTGTCAAAGGTCTGCTTCTATGTGTGAGTTTATGTGCAAAAGGGAAATTTTCCTGTTTCAACCACGTGTCTGTTTGTGTCGAACTTGTTGGACGTATTCGGTGTCCGATAACCTTTGGACCGGGGCATGACATAGATTCAGGTAGAAATTCATACACCTTACATCAACTAATATAAACTATTTAGTTTCATCATCAATAAATTCTCTTTTTACAGCCTTATTGGTTCTGATTCTTTCTAGGTTTTATTTATTCATCATTATGATCAAAATAGTTAAATGCTTCCAAAAATCTAATAATAATCCTAATCTAATTATTACACATTCAAATGTTGAATCTCTTGTTTGGATTTCAAATTCAGTTCTGGATTTTCCAAAATGCTAAAATAGAAATTTTGAACTATTTGAGAGTTTTTGTTGTTCCGTTGTATTTTTTGTAGTTCAATATTGTCCACCGAAATTTCATTACCCTCAATATTTTATTTTACAAATTAAAGTAAAAAAGAAACTAAAAACCAATATAAATTAAATATGAAACATAATTTTACTAACAAGTGAATTGTGTAAGATAGATCTTATCACCGATGTGGTATAGAATAAATCTATAAACCACATCTTATGCCTTAGTACACCGACTGTTTGACGTAAAACAAAAAATAAATATCAGTTAGTGTATATATTATTCACATTTTGTACACATTGAGATGTTATTTTTGTGGATTTATATTTTTTAAGAAAGTGCACTAATTTTACATGGATAATGTACTGACATTTGACGGTAATGCATTGGTCAAATAAAATGTTGTCGTGAAGTAAATACCATAAAATGAAAACAATATTTAGAACAACAAATAGGATATTTGACATGTGTTTTCTGCATTATAAAAATAAAGCACTATAGCAGTATTCTCCCTCTTAGATACCAGTATTCGACACAACGGGGAAACCTATGGAGGTGTTGTTGTATTAAATTTAATACAACAACAAGTCCATGAGGTTTCCCATTGTAGCAAAAGTGGTAGCTAAAAGGAGAGAAGAAACATAGTTTCGTCAACTATGAAATAGAGCAAGGCTTCACCATTTGATTGGGTCAGTATTTTGACTTTACCATGGATCGTTAGCAGCTCAAACGGTTTTATAAATAAAAAATAAATAATCATTGGAGCTGCTTACGGTACATGGAGGGGTCAAAACTGAGCAATCGACTGGTGAAATCTGGATTTATTTCATTGTTGACAAACCCATATTTCTTCTCTCCCACTGGTATCTCCTCCGAATTCGGATCAAAATATCTTATACTAGGGTATGAACTTATATCAAAATCAAGTTGTATTGTAATGAATTTTTTGAATCTTCCAATGATTTTTGTGAGGGAAAATTGTCTAGACGCAAGTTGTAGAAAGATTGTTTTGATGAATGAAAAGGGTAGATCATTGACATTGGAGTTGAAAGAAAAGAACTCGTGTAGAATTACTTATACCAGAGGAATGTGGAGAATTGTTTCTCATATGAATGGAATTAGAGCTAGAAGTTTCTCCACTTTCAAACTGATCCAAAGAGGAAATAAAAACTCTGGTTCTTTGTTTGTGCCCCACAGAGTGAGAAGAAGAAAAAGAGTTCGGGGAGGGTAATGAAGTAGTGTCTCTTTCCACAGAAGTGGAAAGTGTGAAGAGAGCAGTGAAGATGAGAAAAGCTCACAAGAATGTTCAAAACAAAGGAAAAGGAAAAGAAAAGAAGGTGTGTGTGTGTGTGTTTCTTCACTAATATTTCAGGTGCCTGTACTGATACACCTAATTTCAATACAGGCCAATGAGTTTATGTGCAAAAGGGAAATTTTCCTGTTTCAACCACGTGTCTGTTTGTGTCGAACTTGTTGGACGTATTCGGTGTCCGAGGACCTTTGGACCGGGGCATGACATAGATTCAGGTAGAAATTCATACACCTTACATCAACTAATCTAAACTATTCAGTTTCATCATCAATAAATTCTCTTTTTACAGCCGTATTGGTTCTGATTCTTTTTAGGTTTTATTTATTCATCATTATGATCAAAATAGTTAAATGTTTCCAAATATCTAATGAAAATCCTAATCTAATTATTACACATTCAAATGTTGAATCTCTTGTTTGGATTTCAAATTCAGTTCTGGATTTTCCAAAATGCTCAAATAGAACTTTTGAACTATCTGAGAGTTTTTTTTGTTCCGTTGTATTTTTTGTAGTTCAATATTGTCCACCCGAAATTTCATTACCCTCAATATTTTATTTTACAAATTAAAGTAAAAAAAAACTAAAAACCAATATAAATTAAATATGAAACATAATTTTACTAACAAGTGAATTGTGTAAGATAGATCCTATCACCGATGTGGTATAGAATCAAAAAATAAATATCAGTTAGTGTATATATTATTTACATTTTGTACACATTGAGATGTCATTTTTGTGGATTTATATTTTTTAAGAAAGTGCACTAATTTTACATGGATAATGTACTGACATTTGACGGTAATGCATTGGTCAAATAAAATGTTGTCGTGACGTAAATACCATAAAATGAAAACAATATTTAGAACAACAAATAGGATATTTGAAATGTATTTTCTGCATTATAAAAATAAACCACTATAGCAGTATTCTCCCTCTTAGACACCAGTATTGACTAACGGGGAAACCCATGGAGGTGTTGTTGTATTAAATTGAATACAACAACAAGTCCATGAGTTTTCCGTTATAGCTAAAAAGTGGTAGCTAAAAGGGAGAGAAGAAACATAGTTTCGTCAACTATGAAATAGAGCAAGGCTTCACCATTTGATTGGGTCAGTATTTTGACCTTACCATGGATCGTTAGCAGTCTAAGCGGTTTTATAAATAAAAAATAAATAATCATTGGAGCTGCTTACGGTCCACGGAGGGGTCAAAACTGAGCAATCGACTGGTGAAATCTCTAAACGCAAGTTGTAGAAAGATTTTTTTGATGAATAAAAAGGGTAGATCATTGACGTTGGAGTTGAAAGAAAAGAACTCGTGTAGAGTTACTTATACCAGAGGAATGTGGAGAATTGTTTCTCATATGAATGGAATTAGAGCTAGAATTTTCTTCACTTTCAAACTGATCCAAAGAGGAAATAAAAACTCTGGTTCTTTGTTTGTGCCCCACAGAGTGAGAAGAAGAAAAAGAGTTCGGGGAGGGTAATGAAGTAGTGTCTCTTTCCACAGAAGTTCGGGGAGGGTAATGAAGAAAAAGTGTGTAGAGAGCAGTGAAGATGAGAAAAGCTCACAAGAATGTTCAAAACAAAGGAAAAGGAAAAGAAAAGAAGGTGTGTGTGTGTGTTTCTTCACTAATATTTCATGTGCCTGTACTGATACACCTAATTTCAATACAGGCCAATGAGTATGTTGTGTTTCCAAGTCGGGATGGTGAGTGGGTAGAAGCGATGCTTGGAAAATTAACAAAGGAGCAAATGGAGCTAAAGGAGTTTGTGTGCAAAAGGGCAATTTTCCTGTTTCAACCACGTGTCTGTTTGTGTCGAACTTGTTGGACGTATTCGGTGTCTGAGGACCTTTGGACGGGGGCATGACATAAATTCAGGTAGAAATTCATACACCTTACATCAACTAATCTAAACTATTTAGTTTCATCATCAATAAATTCTCTTTTTACCGCCTTATTGGTTCTGATTCTTTTTAGGTTTTATTTATTCATCATTATGATCAAAATAGTTAAATATTTCCAAAAATCTAATGAAAATCCTAATATAATTATTACACATTCAAATGTTGAATCTCTTGTGTGGATTTCAAATTCAGTTGTGGATTTTCCAAAATGCTAAAATAGAAATTTTGAACTATCTGAGAGTTTTTGTTGTTCCGTTGTATTTTTTGTAGTACAATATTGTCCACTCGAAATTTCATTACCCTCAATATTTTATTTTACTAATTAAAGTAAAAAAGAAACTAAAAACCAATATAAATTAAATATGAAACATAATTTTACTAACAAGTGAATTTTGTAAGATAGATCCTATCACCATTGTGGTATAGAATAAATCTATAAACCACATCTTATGGCTTAGTAGACCGTTTGACATAAAACAAAAAATAAATATCAGTTAGTGTATATAGTATTCACATTTTGTACACATTGAGATGTTATTTTTGTGGATTTATATTTTTTTAGAAAGGGCATTAATTTTACATGGATAATGTACTGACATTTGACGGTAATGCATTGGTCAAATAAAATGTTGTCGTGACGTAAATACCTTAAAATGAAAACAATATTTAGAACATTAAATAGGATATTTGACATTTATTTTCTGCATTATAAAAATAAAGCACTATAGTAGTATTCTCCCTCTTAGATACCAGTATTCGACACAATGGGGAAACCCATGGAGGTCTTGTTGTATTAAATTTAATACAACAACAACTCCATGAGTTTTCCCGTTGTAGCGAAAAGTGGTAGCTAATAGGGAAAGAAGAAACATAGTTTCGTCAACTATGAAATAGAGCAAGGCTTCACCATTTGATGGGTTAGTATTTTGACCTTACCATGGATCGTTAGCAGCTCAAACGGTTTTATAAATAAAAAATAAATAATCATTGGAGCTGCGTACGGTCCACGGAGGGGTCAAAACTGACCAATCGACTTGTGAAATCTGGCTTTATTTCATTGTTGACAAACCCATATTTCTTCGCTCCCACTAGTATCTGCTCCTAATTCGGATCAAAATCTCTTATACTAGGGTATGAACTTATATCAAAATCAAGTTGTATTGTAATGAATTTTTTAAATCTTCCAATGATTTTTGTGAGGGAAAATAGTCTAGACGCAAGTTGTAGAAAGATTGTTTTGATGAATAAAAAGGGTAGATCATTGACAATGGAGTTGAAAGAAAAGAACTCGTGTAGAGTTACTTATACCAGAGGAATGTGGAGAATTGTTTCTCATGCGAATGGAATTAGAGCTAGAAGTTTCTTCACTTTCAAACTGATCCAAAGAGGAAATAAAAACTCTGGTTCTTTGTTTGTGCCCCACAGAGTGAGAAGAAGAAAAAGAGTTCGGGGAGGGTAATGAAGTAGTGTCTCTTTCCACAGAAGTGGAAAGTGTGAAGAGAGCAGTGAAGATGAGAAAAGCTCACAAGAATGTTCAAAACAAAGGAAAAGGAAAAGAAAAGAAGGTGTGTGTGTGTGTGTTTCTTCACTAATATTTCATGTGCCTGTACTGATACACCTAATTTCAATACAGGCCAATGAGTATGTTGTGTTGCCAAGTCGGGATGGTTAGTGGGCCAAAGCGATGATTGGAAAATGAACAAAGGAGCAAATAGAGCTAAAGGAGTGTATGTTAGGTAGGCTTCAACGTTGTATCATTAACGAATGTATTCTATATCCTTGAGTTAATTAGATATATATTTGGTGATGAATTAATAACAATAACTATATGTTATTTAACATGTGAGATTGAGGCGAATATAGCAGAGATAGAGAGGCTGAAAAAGAAAATGGTTCCACTCAATTGATTGAACTAATTAGGTCATTAAGCATGTGTAAACCTTGAATATTTATGTCATAATAATTGAGTGGAGCTAATTTCTTCTTCAGCCTCTCTATCTTGGCTCTTTTCGCCTTAATCTCACATGTTAAATAGCAGTATAGTTATTGTTATTAAAGTAACACCAAATATATATATCTAATTAACTAACATTGCTATGCAATACCTTGGGTAATGATACAATGTTGAAGCCTACGAAAAATACACTCCTTTAGCTCCATTAGCTCCTTTTGTTCATTTTGTATTTACGCTTTAATTTTTATTTTTATATATATTTCATTGAATCCATCTCCTTTTTTCCATGTTTTGATTATATTTTTTGTATTCATTTTTTCGTTTTTACTATTTTTATATAATTTGTTGACTTCTTGATTGTGTATTGAATATATTTTCCTGGCTTGTACTTCTATAAGTTGGAGTTAATTTTTTATCTTATTCAATCACATAATTCATTATTTTCTTATCTTGCACTAACATTTATTTGTCTTTATTTGTATGAAAATAGCAATTTAGTAAGCCACAAGAAAATAAAATAATACATTTAAAATCATGTATTTTATAATTTATATAGTTTATGTTTTAAATTGAATTTTAATAACATTTATTTATGATTTGGAAACCTATTAGTATTTATTTCTTTTACTTTTTGTTAAAAAAAAAAAGTATTAATTGCTAATATAATTTGCACATGTGGAACAATAAAGTACAGATAGACTCATAAAAGATTCAAAGTCTGCACTCAAATGATTCAGATTGTATTGAGAAGATTAGTTTAGGATTGAATTTGAGGGGAATTCCATTTAACAAGGGGAGAATTGTAACACTCATATCACAGTCCAATAAGATTAGTCACGTTTACAGTTAAGATAGGAAAAGTCCACTATGTATTAGAAGCCCATTAAGCCCATTACTTGTTAGTAAACCCTAGAATTAGTCATTATAAATGGAAGTAAGCCCCTAGATATATCTTATAACCCACAAAAGCTGGAAACTTGAGGGATGAGTTCGCGAGAGAGCAAGGAGCCATAGCCACCATCATCCAAGCCTCCACTGCCGTAAATCTCTGTGCCCAGTCACTGTGTCTCGATTCACGTGTAGCTTGTTACGGTCCTTGGTCCTGCATATGATTCCATCTTGTTTATGTAATAAGCCGTATAACCTTAAAACCGTATTAGATATCTTTTTATAAACCATATTTTCCCTATTATAATGAGTCTCTGATATTTGTTGGTTAAACTGTTTACTTCTCTGCAAAGATGATGGAATGTTAGATGATAAGGATATGAAGAAGTTACAAAAAAAAAATTAAACATCAAGTTTGGAAACCCTAGTCAGGGACTGCTTGATATGCAAAGGTGAGAATGTTATTCGTGGATCCTCTTTTGCTTTTAGATAGATCTGTATTGTTCTGGTTATTTGAGTGTTAGGAGTCTAGAATGTGTGAGGCATTAGGGTTAGCTATGTATATATTTGTGATATGTGAAAACCTTTGCAGATAGAGAACCTTTTTAGTAGAATGGATCGAACATGTCGGTCTGTAGGTTTGGCTAAGCGAGGATGCAGCTCGTTAACCCAGTCGACGAACCAAAACTTCGGCTTATACCGATTTAATCTTATTATTGCTTTGTGTTTTGCTTTGATATAGTCGGTCGACTAGGATTGGATTAGAATTGAATTGCAAGAATTAGAATACAATTGAATGAGAATGTTAGGTTATTAGATTTTGTGATGTCTCTAGATGAATAGCAGTTTAGGCTTTCCTAGTGGGCTAGATATATCTATATGTATATTAGGATTATGTGGGCAAAATGGATCATTCTGATTAAGTACACCTTATACCGTTTACTCATGCCTACTTTATGGATGCAGGTTAGGTAGGCATGAGCTCTTTGTCAAAGGTCTGCTTCTATGTGTGAGTTTATGTGCAAAAGGGAAATTTTCCTGTTTCAACCACGTGTCTGTTTGTGTCGAACTTGTTGGACGTATTCGGTGTCCGATAACCTTTGGACCGGGGCATGACATAGATTCAGGTAGAAATTCATACACCTTACATCAACTAATATAAACTATTTAGTTTCATCATCAATAAATTCTCTTTTTACAGCCTTATTGGTTCTGATTCTTTCTAGGTTTTATTTATTCATCATTATGATCAAAATAGTTAAATGCTTCCAAAAATCTAATAATAATCCTAATCTAATTATTACACATTCAAATGTTGAATCTCTTGTTTGGATTTCAAATTCAGTTCTGGATTTTCCAAAATGCTAAAATAGAAATTTTGAACTATTTGAGAGTTTTTGTTGTTCCGTTGTATTTTTTGTAGTTCAATATTGTCCACCCGAAATTTCATTACCCTCAATATTTTATTTTACAAATTAAAGTAAAAAAGAAACTAAAAACCAATATAAATTAAATATGAAACATAATTTTACTAACAAGTGAATTGTGTAAGATAGATCTTATCACCGATGTGGTATAGAATAAATCTATAAACCACATCTTATGCCTTAGTACACCGACTGTTTGACGTAAAACAAAAAATAAATATCAGTTAGTGTATATATTATTCACATTTTGTACACATTGAGATGTTATTTTTGTGGATTTATATTTTTTAAGAAAGTGCACTAATTTTACATGGATAATGTACTGACATTTGACGGTAATGCATTGGTCAAATAAAATGTTGTCGTGAAGTAAATACCATAAAATGAAAACAATATTTAGAACAACAAATAGGATATTTGACATGTGTTTTCTGCATTATAAAAATAAAGCACTATAGCAGTATTCTCCCTCTTAGATACCAGTATTCGACACAACGGGGAAACCTATGGAGGTGTTGTTGTATTAAATTTAATACAACAACAAGTCCATGAGTTTTCCCATTGTAGCAAAAGTGGTAGCTAAAAGGGAGAGAAGAAACTATAGTTTAAATCAACTATGAAATAGAGCAAGGCTTCACCATTTGATTGGGTCAGTATTTTGACTTTACCATGGATCGTTAGCAGCTCAAACGGTTTTATAAATAAAAAATAAATAATCATTGGAGCTGCTTACGGTACATGGAGGGGTCAAAACTGAGCAATCGACTGGTGAAATCTGGATTTATTTCATTGTTGACAAACCCATATTTCTTCTCTCACACTGGAATCTCCTCCGAGATAGGATCAAAATATCTTATACTAGGGTATGAACTTATATCAAAATCAAGTTGTATTGTAATGAATTTTTTGAATCTTCCAATGATTTTTGTGAGGGAAAATTGTCTAGACGCAAGTTGTAGAAAGATTGTTTTGATGAATGAAAAGGGTAGATCATTGACATTGGAGTTGAAAGAAAAGAACTCGTGTAGAATTACTTATACCAGAGGAATGTGGAGAATTGTTTCTCATATGAATGGAATTAGAGCTAGAAGTTTCTCCACTTTCAAACTGATCCAAAGAGGAAATAAAAACTCTGGTTCTTTGTTTGTGCCCAACAGAGTGAGAAGAAGAAAAAGGAGTTCGGGGAGGGTAATGAAGTAGTGTCTCTTTCCACAGAAGTGGAAAGTGTGAAGAGAGCAGTGAAGATGAGAAAAGCTCACAAGAATGTTCAAAACAAAGGAAAAGGAAAAGAAAAGAAGGTGTGTGTGTGTGTGTTTCTTCACTAATATTTCAGGTGCCTGTACTGATACACCTAATTTCAATACAGGCCAATGAGTTTATGTGCAAAAGGGAAATTTTCCTGTTTCAACCACGTGTCTGTTTGTGTCGAACTTGTTGGGCGTATTCGTGTCCGAGGACCTTTGGACGGGGAAAGACATAGATTCAGGTAGAAATTCATTAAGCTTACATTGACTAATCTAAACTATTCAATTTCATCATATATAAATTTTCTTTTTTACAGCCGTATTGGTTCTGATTCTTTTTTAGGTTTTATTTATTCATCATTATGATCAAAATAGTTAAATGTTTCCACATATCTAATGAAACTCCTAATCTAATTATTACACATTCAAATGTTGAATCTCTTGTTTGGATTTCAAATTCAGTTCTGGATTTTCCAAAATGCTCAAATAGAACTTTTGAACTATCTGAGAGTTTTTTTTGTTCCGTTGTATTTTTTGTAGTTCAATATTGTCCACCGAAATTTCATTACCCTCAATATTTTATTTTACAAATTAAAGTAAAAAAAACTAAAACCAATATAAATTAAATATGAAACATAATTTTACTAACAAGTGAATTGTGTAAGATAGATCCTATCACCGATGTGGTATAGAATCAAAAAATAAATATCAGTTAGTGTATATATTATTTACATTTTGTACACATTGAGATGTCATTTTTGTGGATTTATATTTTTTAAGAAAGTGCACTAATTTTACATGGATAATGTACTGACATTTGACGGTAATGCATTGGTCAAATAAAATGTTGTCGTGCCGTAAATCCCCTAACCTGAAAACAATATTTAGACCCACAAATAGGATATTTGAAATGTATTTTCTGCATTATAAAAATAAACCACTATAGCAGTATTCTCCCTCTTAGACACCAGTATTCGACACAACGGGGAAACCCATGGAGGCGTTGTTGTATTAAATTGAATACAACAACAAGTCCATGAGTTTTCCGTTATGCTAAAAAGTGGTAGCTAAAAGGAGAGAAGAAACATAGTTTACGTCAACTATGAAATAGAGCAAGGCTTCACCATTTGATTGGGTCAGTATTTTGACCTTACCATGGATCGTTAGCAGTCTAAGCGGTTTTATAAATAAAAATAAATAATCATTGGAGCTGCTTACGGTCCACGGAGGGGTCAAAACTGAGCAATCGACTGGTGAAATCTCTAAACGTAAGTTGTAGAAAGATTTTTTGATGAATAAAAAGGGTAGATCATTGACGTTGGAGTTGAAAGAAAAGAACTCGTGTAGAGTTACTTATACCAGAGGAATGTGGAGAATTGTTTCTCATATGAATGGAATTAGAGCTAGAATTTTCTTCACTTTCAAACTGATCCAAAGAGGAAATAAAAACTCTGGTTCTTTGTTTGTGCCCCACAGAGTGAGAAGAAGAAAAAGAGTTCGGGGAGGGTAATGAAGTAGTGTCTCTTTCCACAGAAGTTCGGGGAGGGTAATGAAGAAAAAGTGTGTAGAGAGCAGTGAAGATGAGAAAAGCTCACAAGAATGTTCAAAACAAAGGAAAAGGAAAAGAAAAGAAGGTGTGTGTGTGTGTGTTTCTTCACTAATATTTCATGTGCCTGTACTGATACACCTAATTTCAATACAGGCCAATGAGTATGTTGTGTTTCCAAGTCGGGATGGTGAGTGGGTAGAAGCGATGCTTGGAAAATTAACAAAGGAGCAAATGGAGCTAAAGGAGTGTATGTTAGGTAGGCTTCAATGTAGTATCATTAACGAATGTATTCTATATCCTTGAGTTAATTAGATATGTATTTGGTGATGAATTAATAACAATAACTATATGTTATTTAACATGTGAGATTGAGGCGAATATAGCAGAGATAGAGAGGCTGAAAAAGAAAATGGCTCCACTCAATTGATTGAACTAATTAGGTCATTAAGAATGTGTAAACCTTGAATATTTATGTCATAATAATTGAGTGGAGCTAATTTCTTCTTCAGCTTCTCTATCTTGGCTCTTTTCGCCTTAATCTCACATGTTAAATAGCACTATAGTTATTGTTATTAAACTAACACCAAATATATATATCTAATTAACTAACATTGCTATACAATACCTTTGGTAATGATACAATGTTGAAGCCTACGAAAAATACACTCCTTTAGATCCATTTTTCTTTTACTGCATCAAATAAAAGGAGATGCATAAGTATTAAATGTCATTGTATAAACCAAACTTTCCCTATTATAATGAGTCTCTGATATTTGTTGTGGAAACTGTTTAGTTCTCTGATGGTGGAATGTTAGATGATAAGGACATCAAGAAGTTACAAAAAAAAATTAAACATCAAGTTTGGAAACCCTAGTCAGGGACTACTTGATATGCAAAGGTGAGAATGTTATTCGTGGATCCTCTTTTGCTTTTAGATAGATCTGTGTTGTTCTGGTTATCTGAGTGTTAGAAGTCTAGAATGTGTGAGGCATTAGGGTTAGCTATGTATATATTTGTGATATGTGAGAAGCTTTGCAGATAGAGAAGCTTTTAGTAGAATGGATCGAACATGTCAATCTGTAAGTTTGACTAAGCGAGGATGCAGCTCGTTAACCCACTCGACGGACCAAAACTTTGGCTTATAACGATTTGATCTTATTATTGCTTTGTGTTTTGCTTTCATATACTCGACTAGGATTGGATTAGAATAGAATTGCAAGAATTAGAATACAATTGAATGAGAATGTTAGGTTGTCATAGTGAGGTAGATAGATCTATATGTATATTAGGATTATGTGGGCAAAATGGATCATTCAGGTAGAAATTCATACACCTTACATCAACTAATCTAAACTATTTAGTTTCATCATCAATAAATTCTCTTTTTACCGCCTTATTGGTTCTGATTCTTTTTAGGTTTTATTTATTCATCATTATGATCAAAATAGTTAAATATTTCCAAAAATCTAATGAAAATCCTAATATAATTATTACACATTCAAATGTTGAATCTCTTGTGTGGATTTCAAATTCAGTTGTGGATTTTCCAAAATGCTAAAATAGAAATTTTGAACTATCTGAGAGTTTTTGTTGTTCCGTTGTATTTTTTGTAGTACAATATTGTCCACTCGAAATTTCATTACCCTCAATATTTTATTTTACTAATTAAAGTAAAAAAGAAACTAAAAACCAATATAAATTAAATATGAAACATAATTTTACTAACAAGTGAATTTTGTAAGATAGATCCTATCACCATTGTGGTATAGAATAAATCTATAAACCACATCTTATGGCTTAGTAGACCGACCGTTTGACATAAAACAAAAAATAAATATCAGTTAGTGTATATAGTATTCACATTTTGTACACATTGAGATGTTATTTTTGTGGATTTATATTTTTTTAGAAAGGGCATTAATTTTACATGGATAATGTACTGACATTTGACGGTAATGCATTGGTCAAATAAAATGTTGTCGTGACGTAAATACCTTAAAATGAAAACAATATTTAGAACATTAAATAGGATATTTGACATTTATTTTCTGCATTATAAAAATAAAAGCACTATAGTAGTATTCTCCCTCTTAGATACCAGTATTCGACACAATGGGGAAACCCATGGAGGTCTTGTTGTATTAAATTTAATACAACAACAACTCCATGAGTTTTCCCGTTGTAGCGAAAAGTGGTAGCTAATAGGGAAAGAAGAAACATAGTTTCGTCAACTATGAAATAGAGCAAGGCTTCACCATTTGATGGGTTAGTATTTTGACCTTACCATGGATCGTTAGCAGCTCAAACGGTTTTATAAATAAAAAATAAATAATCATTGGAGCTGCATACGGTCCACGGAGGGGTCAAAACTGACCAATCGACTTGTGAAATCTGGCTTTATTTCATTGTTGACAAACCCATATTTCTTCGCTCCCACTAGTATCTGCTCCTAATTCGGATCAAAATCTCTTATACTAGGGTATGAACTTATATCAAAATCAAGTTGTATTGTAATGAATTTTTTAAATCTTCCAATGATTTTTGTGAGGGAAAATAGTCTAGACGCAAGTTGTAGAAAGATTGTTTTGATGAATAAAAAGGGTAGATCATTGACAATGGAGTTGAAAGAAAAGAACTCGTGTAGAGTTACTTATACCAGAGGAATGTGGAGAATTGTTTCTCATGCGAATGGAATTAGAGCTAGAAGTTTCTTCACTTTCAAACTGATCCAAAGAGGAAATAAAAACTCTGGTTCTTTGTTTGTGCCCCACAGAGTGAGAAGAAGAAAAAGAGTTCGGGGAGGGTAATGAAGTAGTGTCTCTTTCCACAGAAGTGGAAAGTGTGAAGAGAGCAGTGAAGATGAGAAAAGCTCACAAGAATGTTCAAAACAAAGGAAAAGGAAAAGAAAAGAAGGTGTGTGTGTGTGTGTGTTTCTTCACTAATATTTCATGTGCCTGTACTGATACACCTAATTTCAATACAGGCCAATGAGTATGTTGTGTTGCCAAGTCGGGATGGTTAGTGGGCCAAAGCGATGATTGGAAAATGAACAAAGGAGCAAATAGAGCTAAAGGAGTGTATGTTAGGTAGGCTTCAACGTTGTATCATTAACGAATGTATTCTATATCCTTGAGTTAATTAGATATATATTTGGTGATGAATTAATAACAATAACTATATGTTATTTAACATGTGAGATTGAGGCGAATATAGCAGAGATAGAGAGGCTGAAAAAGAAAATGGTTCCACTCAATTGATTGAACTAATTAGGTCATTAAGCATGTGTAAACCTTGAATATTTATGTCATAATAATTGAGTGGAGCTAATTTCTTCTTCAGCCTCTCTATCTTGGCTCTTTTCGCCTTAATCTCACATGTTAAATAGCAGTATAGTTATTGTTATTAAAGTAACACCAAATATATATATCTAATTAACTAACATTGCTATGCAATACCTTGGGTAATGATACAATGTTGAAGCCTACGAAAAATACACTCCTTTAGCTCCATTAGCTCCTTTTGTTCATTTTGTATTTACGCTTTAATTTTTATTTTTATATATATTTCATTGAATCCATCTCCTTTTTTCCATGTTTTGATTATATTTTTTGTATTCATTTTTTCGTTTTTTACTATTTTTATATAATTTGTTGACTTCTTGATTGTGTATTGAATATATTTTCCTGGCTTGTACTTCTATAAGTTGGAGTTAATTTTTTATCTTATTCAATCACATAATTCATTATTTTCTTATCTTGCACTAACATTTATTTGTCTTTATTTGTATGAAAATAGCAATTTAGTAAGCCACAAGAAAATAAAATAATACATTTAAAATCATGTATTTTATAATTTATATAGTTTATGTTTTAAATTGAATTTTAATAACATTTATTTATGATTTGGAAACCTATTAGTATTTATTTCTTTTACTTTTTGTTAAAAAAAAAAAGTATTAATTGCTAATATAATTTGCACATGTGGAACAATAAAGTACAGATAGACTCATAAAAGATTCAAAGTCTGCACTCAAATGATTCAGATTGTATTGAGAAGATTCGTTTAGGATTGAATTTGAGGGGGAATTCCATTTAACAAGGGAGAATTGTAACACTCATATCACAGTCCAATAAGATTAGTCACGTTTACAGTTAAGATAGGAAAAGTCCACTATGTATTAGAAGCCCATTAAGCCCATTACTTGTTAGTAAACCCTAGAATTAGTCATTATAAATGGAAGTAAGCCCCTAGATATATCTTATAACCCACAAAAGCTGGAAACTTGAGGGATGAGTTCATGAGAGAGCAAGGAGCCATAGCCACCATCATCCAAGCCTCCACTGCCGTAAATCTCTGTGCCCAGTCACTGTGTCTCGATTCACGTGTAGCTTGTTACGGTCCTTGGTCCTGCATATGATTCCATCTTGTTTATGTAATAAGCGTATAACCTTAAAACCGTATTAGATATCTTTTTATAAACCATATTTTCCCTATTATAATGAGTCTCTGATATTTGTTGGTTAAACTGTTTACTTCTCTGCAGAGATGATGGAATGTTAGAGATAAGGATATGAAGAAGTTACAAAAAAAAATTAAACATCAAGTTTGGAAACCCTAGTCAGGGACTGCTTGATATGCAAAGGTGAGAATGTTATTCGTGGATCCTCTTTTGCTTTTAGATAGATCTGTATTGTTCTGGTTATTTGAGTGTTAGGAGTCTAGAATGTGTGAGGCATTAGGGTTAGCTATGTATATATTTGTGATATGTGAAAACCTTTGCAGATAGAGAACCTTTTTAGTAGAATGGATCGAACATGTCGGTCTGTAGGTTTGGCTAAGCGAGGATGCAGCTCGTTAACCCAGTCGACGAACCAAAACTTCGGCTTATACCGATTTAATCTTATTATTGCTTTGTGTTTTGCTTTCATATAGTCGGTCGACTAGGATTGGATTAGAATTGAATTGCAAGAATTAGAATACAATTGAATGAGAATGTTAGGTTATTAGATTTTGTGATGTCTCTAGATGAATAGCAGTTTAGGCTGTCCTAGTGGGCTAGATATATCTATATGTATATTAGGATTATGTGGGCAAAATGGATCATTCTGATTAAGTACACCTTATACCGTTTACTCATGCCTACTTTATGGATGCAGGTTAGGTAGGCATGAGCTCTTTGTCAAAGGTCTGCTTCTATGTGTGAGTTTATGTGCAAAAGGGGAAATTTTCCTGTTTCAACCACGTGTCTGTTTGTGTCGAACTTGTTGGACGTATTCGGTGTCCGATAACCTTTGGACCGGGGCATGACATAGATTCAGGTAGAAATTCATACACCTTACATCAACTAATATAAACTATTTAGTTTCATCATCAATAAATTCTCTTTTTACAGCCTTATTGGTTCTGATTCTTTCTAGGTTTTATTTATTCATCATTATGATCAAAATAGTTAAATGCTTCCAAAAATCTAATAATAATCCTAATCTAATTATTACACATTCAAATGTTGAATCTCTTGTTTGGATTTCAAATTCAGTTCTGGATTTTCCAAAATGCTAAAATAGAAATTTTGAACTATTTGAGAGTTTTTGTTGTTCCGTTGTATTTTTTGTAGTTCAATATTGTCCACCGAAATTTCATTACCCTCAATATTTTATTTTACAAATTAAAGTAAAAAAGAAACTAAAAACCAATATAAATTAAATATGAAACATAATTTTACTAACAAGTGAATTGTGTAAGATAGATCTTATCACCGATGTGGTATAGAATAAATCTATAAACCACATCTTATGCCTTAGTACACCGACTGTTTGACGTAAAACAAAAAATAAATATCAGTTAGTGTATATATTATTCACATTTTGTACACATTGAGATGTTATTTTTGTGGATTTATATTTTTTAAGAAAGTGCACTAATTTTACATGGATAATGTACTGACATTTGACGGTAATGCATTGGTCAAATAAAATGTTGTCGTGAAGTAAATACCATAAAATGAAAACAATATTTAGAACAACAAATAGGATATTTGACATGTGTTTTCTGCATTATAAAAATAAAGCACTATAGCAGTATTCTCCCTCTTAGATACCAGTATTCGACACAACGGGGAAACCTATGGAGGTGTTGTTGTATTAAATTTAATACAACAACAAGTCCATGAGTTTTCCCATTGTAGCTTAAAAGTGGTAGCTAAAAGGGAGAGAAGAAACTATAGTTTACGTCAACTATGAAATAGAGCAAGGCTTCACCATTTGATTGGGTCAGTATTTTGACTTTTACCATGGATCGTTAGCAGCTCAAACGGTTTTATAAATAAAAAATAAATAATCATTGGAGCTGCTTACGGTACATGGAGGGGTCAAACTGAGCAATCGACTGGTGAAATCTGGATTTATTTCATTGTTGACAAACCCATATTTCTTCTCTCCCACTGGTATCTCCTCCGAATTCGGATCAAAATATCTTATACTAGGGTATGAACTTATATCAAAATCAAGTTGTATTGTAATGAATTTTTTGAATCTTCCAATGATTTTTGTGAGGGAAAATTGTCTAGACGCAAGTTGTAGAAAGATTGTTTTGATGAATGAAAAGGGTAGATCATTGACATTGGAGTTGAAAGAAAAGAACTCGTGTAGAATTACTTATACCAGAGGAATGTGGAGAATTGTTTCTCATATGAATGGAATTAGAGCTAGAAGTTTCTCCACTTTCAAACTGATCCAAAGAGGAAATAAAAACTCTGGTTCTTTGTTTGTGCCCCACAGAGTGAGAAGAAGAAAAAGAGTTCGGGAGGGTAATGAAGTAGTGTCTCTTTCCACAGAAGTGGAAAGTGTGAAGAGAGCAGTGAAGATGAGAAAAGCTCACAAGAATGTTCAAAACAAAGGAAAAGGAAAAGAAAAGAAGGTGTGTGTGTGTGTGTTTCTTCACTAATATTTCAGGTGCCTGTACTGATACACCTAATTTCAATACAGGCCAATGAGTTTATGTGCAAAAGGGAAATTTTCCTGTTTCAACCACGTGTCTGTTTGTGTCGAACTTGTTGGACGTATTCGGTGTCCGAGGACCTTTGGACCGGGGCATGACATAGATTCAGGTAGAAATTCATACACCTTACATCAACTAATCTAAACTATTCAGTTTCATCATCAATAAATTCTCTTTTTACAGCCGTATTGGTTCTGATTCTTTTTAGGTTTTATTTATTCATCATTATGATCAAAATAGTTAAATGTTTCCAAATATCTAATGAAAATCCTAATCTAATTATTACACATTCAAATGTTGAATCTCTTGTTTGGATTTCAAATTCAGTTCTGGATTTTCCAAAATGCTCAAATAGAACTTTTGAACTATCTGAGAGTTTTTTTTGTTCCGTTGTATTTTTTGTAGTTCAATATTGTCCACCCGAAATTTCATTACCCTCAATATTTTATTTTACAAATTAAAGTAAAAAAAACTAAAAACCAATATAAATTAAATATGAAACATAATTTTACTAACAAGTGAATTGTGTAAGATAGATCCTATCACCCGATGTGGTATAGAATCAAAAAATAAATATCAGTTAGTGTATATATTATTTACATTTTGTACACATTGAGATGTCATTTTTGTGGATTTATATTTTTTAAGAAAGTGCACTAATTTTACATGGATAATGTACTGACATTTGACGGTAATGCATTGGTCAAATAAAATGTTGTCGTGACGTAAATACCATAAAATGAAAACAATATTTAGAACAACAAATAGGATATTTGAAATGTATTTTCTGCATTATAAAAATAAACCACTATAGCAGTATTCTCCCTCTTAGACACCAGTATTCGACACAACGGGGAAACCCATGGAGGTGTTGTTGTATTAAATTGAATACAACAACAAGTCCATGAGTTTTCCCGTTGTAGCGAAAAGTGGTAGCTAAAAGGGAGAGAAGAAACATAGTTTCGTCAACTATGAAATAGAGCAAGGCTTCACCATTTGATTGGGTCAGTATTTTGACCTTACCATGGATCGTTAGCAGTCTAAGCGGTTTTATAAATAAAAAATAAATAATCATTGGAGCTGCTTACGGTCCACGGAGGGGTCAAAACTGAGCAATCGACTGGTGAAATCTCTAAACGCAAGTTGTAGAAAGATTTTTTTGATGAATAAAAAGGGTAGATCATTGACGTTGGAGTTGAAAGAAAAGAACTCGTGTAGAGTTACTTATACCAGAGGAATGTGGAGAATTGTTTCTCATATGAATGGAATTAGAGCTAGAATTTTCTTCACTTTCAAACTGATCCAAAGAGGAAATAAAAACTCTGGTTCTTTGTTTGTGCCCCACAGAGTGAGAAGAAGAAAAAGAGTTCGGGGAGGGTAATGAAGTAGTGTCTCTTTCCACAGAAGTTCGGGAGGGTAATGAAGAAAAAGTGTGTAGAGAGCAGTGAAGATGAGAAAAGCTCACAAGAATGTTCAAAACAAAGGAAAAGGAAAAGAAAAGAAGGTGTGTGTGTGTGTGTTTCTTCACTAATATTTCATGTGCCTGTACTGATACACCTAATTTCAATACAGGCCAATGAGTATGTTGTGTTTCCAAGTCGGGATGGTGAGTGGGTAGAAGCGATGCTTGGAAAATTAACAAAGGAGCAAATGGAGCTAAAGGAGTGTATGTTAGGTAGGCTTCAATGTAGTATCATTAACGAATGTATTCTATATCCTTGAGTTAATTAGATATGTATTTGGTGATGAATTAATAACAATAACTATATGTTATTTAACATGTGAGATTGAGGCGAATATAGCAGAGATAGAGAGGCTGAAAAAGAAAATGGCTCCACTCAATTGATTGAACTAATTAGGTCATTAAGAATGTGTAAACCTTGAATATTTATGTCATAATAATTGAGTGGAGCTAATTTCTTCTTCAGCTTCTCTATCTTGGCTCTTTTCGCCTTAATCTCACATGTTAAATAGCACTATAGTTATTGTTATTAAACTAACACCAAATATATATATCTAATTAACTAACATTGCTATACAATACCTTTGGTAATGATACAATGTTGAAGCCTACGAAAAATACACTCCTTTAGATCCATTTTTCTTTTACTGCATCAAATAAAAGGAGATGCATAAGTATTAAATGTCATTGTATAAACCAAACTTTCCCTATTATAATGAGTCTCTGATATTTGTTGTGGAAACTGTTTAGTTCTCTGATGGTGGAATGTTAGATGATAAGGACATCAAGAAGTTACAAAAAAAAAATTAAACATCAAGTTTGGAAACCCTAGTCAGGGACTACTTGATATGCAAAGGTGAGAATGTTATTCGTGGATCCTCTTTTGCTTTTAGATAGATCTGTGTTGTTCTGGTTATCTGAGTGTTAGAAGTCTAGAATGTGTGAGGCATTAGGGTTAGCTATGTATATATTTGTGATATGTGAGAAGCTTTGCAGATAGAGAAGCTTTTAGTAGAATGGATCGAACATGTCAATCTGTAAGTTTGACTAAGCGAGGATGCAGCTCGTTAACCCACTCGACGGACCAAAACTTTGGCTTATAACGATTTGATCTTATTATTGCTTTGTGTTTTGCTTTCATATACTCGACTAGGATTGGATTAGAATAGAATTGCAAGAATTAGAATACAATTGAATGAGAATGTTAGGTTGTCATAGTGAGGTAGATAGATCTATATGTATATTAGGATTATGTGGGCAAAATGGATCATTCTGATTAAGTACACCTTATACTGTTTACTCATGCCTACTTTTATGGATGCAGGGTTAGGTATGCATGAGTTCTTTGTGCAAAAGGGCAATTTTCCGGTTTCCACCACGTGTATGTTTGTGTCAAACTTGTTGGACGTATTCGGTGTCCGAGGACCTTTGGACCAGGGCATGACATAGATTCAGGTAGAAATTCATACACCTTACATAAACTAATCTAAACTATTTAGTTTCCTCATCAATAAATTCTCTTTTTACAGCCTTATTGGTTCTGATTCTTTTTAGGCTTTATTTATTCATCATTATGATCAAAATAGTTAAATGTTTCCAAAAATCTAACGAAAAACCTTATCTAAATATTACACATTCAAATGTTGAATCTCTTGTTTGGATTTCAACTTCAGTTCTGAATTTTCCAAAGCTAAAATAGAAATTTTGAACTATCTGAGAGTTTTTGTTGTTCCGTTGTATTTTTTGTTGTTCAATATTGTCCACCCGAAATTTCATTACCATCAATATTTTATTTTACAAATTAAAGTAAAAAAGAAACTAAAAACCAATATAAATTAAATATGAAACATAATTTTACTAACAAGTGAATTGTGTAAGATAGATCCTATCACCGATGTGGTATAGGATAAATCTATAAACCACATCTTATGCCTTAGTAGACCGACCGTTTGACATAAAACAAAAAATAAATATCAGTTATTGTATATAGTATTCACATTTTGTACACATTGAGATGTTATTCTCGTAGAGTTATATTTTTTTAGAAAGTGCACTAATTTTACAAGGATAATGTACTGATATTTGACGGTAATGCATTGGTCAAATAAAATGTTGTCGTGACGTAAATACCATAAAATGAAAACAATATTTAGAACAACAAATAGGATATTTGACATGTATTTTCTGCATTATAAAAATAAAGCACTATAGCATTATTCTCCCTCTTAGATACCAGTATTCGACACAACGGGGAACCCATGGAGGTCTTGTTGTATTAAATTTAATACAACAACAACTCCATGAGTTTTCCTATTGTAGCGAAAAGTGGTAGCTAAGAGGGAGAGAAGAAACATAGTTTCGTCAACTATGAAATAGAGCAAGGCTTCACCATTCGATTGGGTCAGTATTTTGACCTTACCATGGATCGTTAGCAGCTCAAACGGTTTGCTGCTAATTTTTATTTTCATTGAATCCATCTCCTTTTTTAATTTTTAATTATATTTTTTGTATTCATTTTTCGTTTTTACTATTTTTATATAATTTGTTATCTTCTTGATTGTGTATTGAATATATTTTCATGGCTTGTACTTCTATAGGTTGGAGTTAACTTTTGATCTTATTCAATCTCATAATTTATTATTTTCTTATCTTGCACTAAAATTTAATCATCTTTATTTGTTTGAAAATAGCAATTAAGTCAGTCTAAAAGAAAATAAAATAATACATTTAAAATCATGTATTTTATAATTTATATATTTTATGTTTTAAATTGAATTTTAATAACATTTATTTATGAATTGGAAACCTATTAATATTTATTTCTTTTACTTTTTGTTAAAAAAAAAAACAAAAGGATTAATTGCTTATATAATTTGCACATGTGGAAGAATAAAGTAGAGATAGACTCATAAAAGATTCAAAGTCTGCACTCAAATGATTCAGATTGTATTGAGAAGATTCGCTTAGGTTTGAATTTGAGGAAGAATTCCATTTAACAAGGGGAGAATTGTAACACTCATATCACAGCCCAATAAGATTAGGTGTGTTTACAGTTAAGTAAGGAAAAGCCCACTTTGTGTTAGAAGCCCATTAAGCCCGTTACTTGTTAGTAAACCCTAGAATTAGTTAATATAAATATAAGGCAGCCCTTATATAGATCTTATAACCCCCAAAAGTTGGAAACTTGAGGAATGAGTTCGCGAGAGAGCAAGGAGCCATAGCCACCATCATCCAAGCCTACACTGCCGTAAATCTCCTCGTCCAGTCACCGTGTTTTGATTCACGTGTAGCTAGTTATGGTCCTTGGTCCTGCATATGATTCCATCTTGTTTATGAAATTTAGTAAGCCGTATAACCCTAAAACCGTATTACATGTCTTTGTATAAACCATACTTTCCCTATTATAATGAATGTCTGATATTTGTTGTTGAAACTGTTTAGTTCTCTGCAAAGATGATGGAATGTTAGATGATAAGGATATGAAGAAGTTACAAAAAAAAATTAAGCATCAAGTTTGGAAACCCTAGTCAGGGACTGCTTGATATGCAAAGCTGAGAATGTTATTCGTGAATCCTCTTTTGCTTTTAGATAGATCTGTGTTATTCTGGTTATCTGAGTGTTAGGAGTCTAGAATGTGTGAGGCATTAGGGTTAGCTATGTATATATTTGTGATATGTGAGACACTTTGCAGATAGTGAAGCCTTTTAGTAGAGTGGATCGAACATGTCGGTCTGTAGGTTTGGCTAAGCGAGGATGCAGCTCGTTAACCTAGTCGACAGACCAAAAATTCAGCTTATACCAATTTGATCTTATTATGGCTTTGTGTTTTGCTTTCATATAGTCGACTAGGATTGGATTAGAATTGAATTGCAAGAATTAGAATACAATTGAATGAGAATGTTAGGTTATTTGATTTTGTGATATCTCTAGATGAATAGCAGTTTAGGCTGTCATAGTGGGCTTGATAGATCTATATGTATATTAGGATTATGTGGGCAAAATGGATCATTCTGATTAAGTACACCTTATACCGTTTACTCATGCCTACTTTATGGTTGCAGGGTTAGGTAGGCATGAGCTCTTTGTGAAAGCTCTGCTTCTATGTGTGAGTTTATGTGCAAAAGGGCATTTTTCCTGTTTCAACCACGTGTCTGTTTGTGTCGAACTTGTTGGATGTATTCGGTGTCCGAGGACCTTTGGACGGGGGTATGACATAGATTCAGGTAGAAATTCACACACCTTACATCAACTAATCTAAACTATTCAGTTTCATCATCAATAAATTCTCTTTTTACAGCCTTATTGGTTCTGTTTCTTTTTAGGTTTTATTTATTCATCATTATGATCAAAATAGTTAAATGTTTCCAAAAATCTAAGGAAAATCCTAATCTAATTATTACACATTCAAATGTTGAATCTCTTGTTTGGATTTCAAATTCAGTTCTGGATTTTCCAAAATGCTAAAATAGAAATTTTGAACTATCTGAGAGTTTTTTTTGTTCCGTTGTATTTTTTGTAGTTCAATGTTGTCCACCCGAAATTTCATTACGCTCAATATTTTTTTTTACAAATTAAAGTAAAAAAGAAACTAAAAACCAATATAAATTAAATATGAAACATAATTTTACTAACAAGTGAATTGTGTAAGATAGATCCTATCACCGATGTGGTATAGAATAAATCTATAAACCACATCTTATGCCTTAGTAGACCGACTGTTTGACGTAAAACAAAAAGTAAGTATCAGTTAGTATATATAGTATTCACATTTTGTACACATTGAGATGTTATTTTTGTTGGTTTATATTTTTTTTGAAAGTGCACTAATTTTACAAGGATAATGTACTGACATTTGACGGTAATGCATTGGTCAAATAAAATGTTGTCATGACGTAAATACCATAAAATGAAAACAATATTTAGAACAACAAATAGGATATTTGACATATATTTTCTGCAATATAAAAATAAAGCACTATAGCAGTATTCTCCCTCTTAGATACTAGTATTCGACACAACGGGGAATCCCATGGAGGTGTTGTTTTATTAAATTTAATACAACAACAACTCCATGAGTTTTCCCGTTGTAGCAAAAAGTGGTAGCTAAAAGGGAGAGAAGAAACATAGTTTCGTCAACTATGAAATAGAGCAAGGCTTCACCATTTGATTGGGTCAGTATTTTGACCTTACCATGGATTGTTAGCAGCTCAAATGGTTTTATAAAGAAAAAATAAAAAATCGTTTGAGCTGCTTACGGTACACAGAAGGGTCAAAACTGAGCAATCGACTGGTGAAATCTGGCTTTATTTCATTGTTGACAAACCCATATTTCTTGTAACATCCGTGTCCCGAGAACGGGAAGTTGAATTTATTTTTGGATTAAGATGCTGAGTTTTATAGATTTTTAATTAAATCTAATAAAAATCAAGGTACTGATTTGAAAAGATCAGAAAGTTGTTCGATCGATTTGAGAAGATAAGGAAGTTGTGGGGTTTAATTAAGAAAATTGGAAAATTGAGTGACTTAAGTAAAATTTTGGAGAATAAAACCCTAAGCCTATTTAAACCCTAAAATTTGCAGAAACTCTAGTTCTTTCTGATAATTTTTGTAGCCACCTTCAAGGAGAGAAAGAGGTAGGCTGAGTGTGGCTGAAAGAGAGAAAGGAGCTTGAACAAGAAAACAAATGGAGATAGAACTGACAGGGAATGGTAGAAAAGGAGTTCGACCTAGCAGATCATTTCCAAAGGTAACGAACATTTATGGAGTTGTAGCTAAGCCTTAGATCTGAATGTAGCAATTTGCGGAGTTTAATTTGAGTGAATATTCTAAACGTTATTCGTGTTTTCATGAGGTTATCTGTTTCAGACGCGATTTGGACCAATTTGGATTCAAAGAGAGATCGCGAGTTCATCTATGGTCGGATCATCACGAAACTTTGGGGTTAGCTTCAAGATATCTAGGGGTTGAGCTTCAACTGTGAAGATTAGAATTGGACGGTTAGATTTTTATTCGTGACTCAATCTTTGAGGCTGATTCGTTCTGTTATTTTCCAGTTTTTTTCCAATTTAGGTAGAATGTTGTTTCATTGATGTGATTGGCTGAAGGGTGAGGAAGAGGGGTTGTAGTTGTGTTGTTGTGACCGTTAAGAAACCCTAGAAGTTCCAGAAAGTCTAGATCTTGTGAGATTGGTTGGTTGAGTTGTTGGGAGACCGCGTAAAGGCTAAGGTGAGTACAATACCGTAGCTTATCTGGGTTTACGGTTATTCCTAGTATAATAAATTTGTGCTGGGGTTTTCTGTGATGTTTTGTTGATTTGTTGATTTATTGAGTTGTTGATTTGATTTTGTGTTGAATTAAATTAATTAATTAATTAATTAATTAATTTCTGTGAATTAAATTGTCGAAAATTGGTGGAATAAATTTATGTTGAAATAAATTGCTGAAAAATTGTTGAAATTAAATACATGGAGTGATTGCTGAATTAAATTAATTAATTAATCATTGAGAATTAACTAATTGATGAAGTGTTGTTGTGTTGGTTGTTGAATCCTATAAGCATATTTATTATGCTAGAAAACTATTTGTTGACCTATGTGTATAGCTGTGAGATGGGTTGATCGCCTCCTCAGTATTTATTAAATACTGACTGCGTCTATTCGTAATGGCGCAAGTAAGGGAAGGGATAAAGCTAGCTGAAGCTCGTGGAACTGTGGTTATGGACCAAGATGACATACCGGAAGGATTGTTATTTAATTTATTTATTTATAAATTGCTGTTCGTCGTGGTTGTTGTTTTTCAGTAAACCATTAGGTTGTTAGTTGATTCGAATTATTGGTTTATAATAAATCGTTATCGCTGAGCTGTTAATTGTTTTCGTCTGCTGGGAGTTAATAATAATTATGGGGTTATTATTAGTATAAAAAAAATGGGTTGGGGCGTTTCATTTCTTCTCTCCCACTGGTATCTGCTCCTAATTCAGATCAAAATCTCTTATACTAGAGTATGAACTTATATCAAAATCAAGTTGCATTGTAATGAATTTTTGGAATCTTCCAAGGATTTTTGTGAGGGAAAATGGTCTAGACGCAAGTTGTAGAAAGATTTTTTTGATGAATGAAAAGGGTAGATCATTGACATTTGAGTTGAAAGGAAAGAACTCCTGTAGAGTTACTTATACCAGAGGAATTTGGAGAATTTTTTCTCATGCCAATGGAATTAGAGCTAGAAGTTTCTTCACTTTCAAACTGATCCAAAGAGGAAATAAAAACTCTGATTCTTTGTTTGTGCCCCACAGAGTGAGAAGAAGAAAAAGAGTTCTCGGAGGGTAATGAAGTAGTGTCTCTTTCCACAGAAGTGGAAAGTGTGAAGAGAGCAGTGAAGATGAGAAAAGCTCACAAGAATGTTCAAAACAAAGGAAGATGTGTGTGTGTGTGTGTGTGTTTCTTCACTAATACTTCATGTGCCTGTACAGATACACCTAATTTCAATACAGGCCAATTAGTATGTTGTGTTTCCAGGTCGGGATGGTGAGTGGGCAGAAGTGATGCTTGGAAAATGAACAAAAGGAGGAAATGGAGCTAAAGGAGTGTATAGTAGGTAGGCTTCAACGTTGTATCATTAACAAATGTATTTTATATCCTTGAGTTAATTAGATATATATTTGGTGATGATTTAATAACAATAACTATAATGCTATTTAACATGTGAGATTAAGGCGAATATAGCAGAGATAGAGAGGCTGAAAAAGAAAATGGCTCCACTCAATTTATTGAACTAATTAGGTCATTAAGCATGTCTAAACCTTGAATATTTATATCATAATAATTGAGTGGAGCTAATTTCTTCTTCAGCCTCTCTATATTGGCTCTATTCGCCTTAATCTCACATGTTAAATAGCAGTATAGTTATTGTTACTAAATCAACACCAAATATATATATCTTATTAACTATCATGGATATACAATACCTTCGGTAATTATACAATGTTGAAGCCTACCAAAAATACACTTTTTTAGCTCCATTAGCTCATTTTGTTCATTTTCTATTTACTCTTTAATTTTTATTTTTCATTAATTTACAATTTTGAAGTTTTGTTTATATATACATTTCATTGAATCCATCTTCTTTTTCCATGTTTTAATTATATTTTTTGTATTCATTTTTCTTTTTAACTATTTTTATATAATTTGTTATCTTTTTTATTGTGTAATGTAAGTATTTCATGGCTTGTACTTCTATAGGTTGGAGTTAACTTTTTATCTTATTCAATTTCATAATTCATTATTTTCTTATCTTGCATTAAAATTTAATTATCTTTATTTCTTTGAAAATAGCAATTAAGTCAATCTAAAAGAAAATAAAATCATGTATTTTAAAATTTATATATTTTATGTTTTAAATTGAATTTTAATAATATTTATTTATGATTTGGAAACCTATTAATATTTATTTCTTTTACTTTTTGTTAAAAACAAAAGGATTAATTGCTTATATAACTTGCACATGTGGAACAATAAAATAGAGATAGACTCATAAAAGAGAGTTGATGTGTCATTCCCTGTAGAGTCCCCATCACCTATTATATATAGGTTGATGATTAGTTTTTCTTTTTATGAATTTTTTCTTTCTCGTTTCTCTGTTATATGTTACATACATTTTTTGCTGGGATGTAGATTTCTGTTGAGGACACCAAACAAAAACTTGTAATACAACTTTATTAATTAACTTTCTTATTGTGAAATAATTAGATGTACATTTTGGAATGATCATGAATTTAACCATTAACCAGATTTTCACTTCTACTCTTCATTGTGCTTAGTTAATGTCAAGTAACAATTCACCCAAACAACTTAAAAATCAACGACCAGAGCTAGAAAGTTGAAAAAAAAAACAAAAACAAAAACAATCAAAGGTTTGTTGAAAAGCTGAGAGCATTGTCAAATCCTAAGATCAAAGTACAATAGATCGCTAGTTGAAATTTGGGACTCCAAAAAGTGTGAAGGACGAAGTAGGAGAACTCTTTCCAAGACACGCTCGCTTGAATTTTGACTCCCTGGAGTATTGCTCAGACAAGTTAAGTGTGAGCATTGAGATGTTAGTTAATTCATTTATGCCTACAATGAGCTTGGATGTTGGTGATTATATTAGACGAAAGACCATAAATGCGGTGATCTGGAATGTCAATGCACTATGCAGTGTATGCACTCAAATTATTTAGTGTATTGGGAAGATTCCATTAGGCATGAATTTAAGAGAGAATTCCATTTAACGAGGGGAGAATTGTAACATTCTGATCACAGCCCAATAAGATTAGCCATGTTTATAGTTAAGTTAGGAAAAACCCACTTTGTGTTAGAAGCCTATTAAGCCCAGTACTTGTTAGTAAACCCTAGAATTAATCATTATAAATAGAAGTCATCACCTAGATAGATCTTATAACCCAAAAAGCTGGAAACTTGATAGATGAGTTTGAGAGAGAGCAAGGAGCCCTAACCACCATCTTCCAAGCCTCCACCACCGCAAATCTTTGCCACCAGTCACCATGTCTTGATTCACGTGTAGCTATCCTTGGTGCTGCAGCGTGATTCCATCTTATTTATGTAATTTAGTAAGCCTTTTAACCCCAAAACCGTAGTAGTTATGTTTGTATAAACCCTAGTTTGCCTATTATTAATGAGTCTCTGATCTTTGTTGTTAAAACTCTCTAGTTATCTGCAAAGATGATGGAATGTTAGATGATAAGGACATGAAGAAGTTACTAAAAAAAAAATCGAGCAGCAGCAGTTTAAAAAATCCTAGTTAAGGACTGCTTGATAAGCAAAGGTGAGAATGTTATTCGTGGATCCTCTTTTTGCTTTTAGATAGATCTATATTGTTGTGGTTATCTGCATCTGCTCCCACATCCTCAGATAAGATGAAAGCTCAACCGCAACCACTACCCTCGGCTGCTCCTCAGCTCCTGGTGGCACTCCTGAATCTTGTGCTCGTATCCTCTTTGGTAACTGTTCCAACAACATGGTCAAAAGATCTGCAATTCAATCATCTCGGGCCTGAGGAAACCATATTGCCACACTAGCACCAACAACAACCACACCCTCAGACCCCACCTGATCCGCATGCGAATTCCAACCTGCTCAACTGTAGCACTACGTGCCACACTCTCCTCAACCACCAGAGCTCTCGGGTTCCTCTGCACACGAACCAGACCAAGACCATGACCTCTACCTCTGCTAGCCATCTTATACTTCTACAAAAAAAAGCTAAGAACACTAAATAATTAATAGAGAATAAGCACGAATTACCGTGAAAATCATTAAAGGCTTGAAGAGGATGATTCTAAGGCTCCATGCAACAGTCTATTGACTAAATACCACATAATCAATTTTATTACAACAACATGATTCTCATCAACACAACAAAACGGTTCAATCAACATGCAACAAGCAGCATAAAATTAAATTAAATCTAATTTAATTTTCTAAACCATCCTAGAACCAGAATCGCTCTGATACCAAATTGAAACAATTGCACCAGTTTCTTTTTTTGTTTAAACCATACTAGAACCATAAATGCTATGATACCAAATTGAAACAATCGCATTCGTTTCTTTTTTTAACACATAATAATATACTCATAAATATTAATAATCCCCCAATTCCAATTAAATTCTACAACTTACAGAAATCACCAATTAATTCAGATTAACCATATGAAACCATCATTAATTCAATATTCAAAAATTAAACATAAATCCGACAAATCAAAACCTCACAGAAATAACCTCGCCATGATTTCACGATCATACTTTTTCTTTCCTACACCATAACAAATAGATGTATCAGTATTTAATAATTACTGAGTGAGGCAATCCTCCCATCTATGAGATATACACAGAGGAAAATGTAACATAAAAATACATTATCCAAATAACAATTATCCAATCAAATAACATGCTATAGACTCTCATCCTATGGCCTTCACACAGGAAAACATATTAATACATTCAAATTTCCACAGCTAATCCCATAGTCATGCACTCACCCAGGTCAAACGCAAAAATTCTGAAACAAATTCCGCAATTTTCTGGAACTTCCCTTTTCTGAAATTAGGTCATAGCAGTCGTCTCTTCAAACCTTGATACTTGCCGGATTTTACATTGGAATCTGTATTGGTTGGTGACTATGGAAAGCTGACATCTGAGGCTTTCCATTGATTGTAAACCGCCTTCTAACGGCTTACGGTTCACTAGAAAACTGCTCTTGAATTTTAGTGGCTGCGGAATCCGATTTACAAAGTTCCACCTCAATAGAACAGACATAACTTTCCGACCAGAGCTCCGAATTGGGATCCGCTTGTGGCTTTGGTTAGATCTTGATGTCATGAATCTATCCAGAAAATATCACAGCAAAAGGAATCCGTTTGGTCCTCTGCTTCCTCCTTTTTCCAGAACCGGTAGAATCAGTCTTCTCTTCTTCATCTTCTTCATTCTCTCTTTCTTTCTTCTTCTCATGATTTTTTTTCTTCTGATCAGGATGGAAACGAAATTTTAGAAGAATTTAGGGTTAGGTGCAATTTTAAACATAGGTTTTAGCGCTTTCCGGTTTTATTAAATTAAACCCTGAATTAATTCTGGTTTACTTTAATTTCAGATTAATTAATTTAAACCAGGATTTAAAAACTGAACCGGAGATTAATTAAAACCCCCTTGGTTTAATTAATAAATCGCAAACCCACTTAATAACCCTCACTGGAAATAAACCGACTCTACTCTAAATCCCGAAAATAAATTCAAAATTTCCGTTTCCGGAAATAAACAATTTACATGAATCAAAAAGACAATATCTACATCGTAACGAATCCAAAGTAATTAATTGCATTTAATTTTCCTTTAATTTCTGTAACCATTGATCTCATATCCTTTAATGCAAATCAAGTGCTCGACAAATTGACTGTTTGAGTTTGCGAAAATACAACAAAAAAAAAACAAGCACATAATAGATGCAACAACTTTAGCATTGATGAAACAAACAATTTTTTGAACAATATATCTCTTTCTTTGTTTGAAACAAGAAAAAACTCTCGTTTCTCTTTTGTACAACTCACTAGCTCATTGATGTTTGGTCAAAAAAATATGACAGATCTTGGAAAATTTTGCAGTAGAAAATATAAGGGTTACCGTGAGACTATATGACAAAAGAAGACGGAAGCATAGATTAACGTCATCTCCAAACTAATGTATGGACCATTTAATGTTTTGTATGATATAATCTTTACAACTTTCGTCAATAGTAATTACTTTTGGTTGATATATAGAATATACTTTCTCTGTTTTGATCTATTGCTGATCTCTAATTATGCTAAAGATTTCAATATCAAATTTTTTTTTGTGTACACTATTTAACGTTTTCAATATTTCCGCTATTTAGCAAATTATTACTAGTTTTATTTTATATAGTTTCCAGAAACATAACACTTTCATTAATTTTTATAACAATTATTAAAAGGTTTTTATTTTTATTATTCCTCGGCTGTTAAAAAGCTTAATATATATTTTTTTCAGTTATTTTATTAAACAGCTAATAAAATTTAGTAGAGAAGATAAAATAATTTCTTTTATTCCCACCACAATATAATTAAATAAAGAAAAAAATTCCGGGTCAGACCCAATTATCGTGTTTCCTACATTTGATAGTCGTAACCGGCGACGACGACGAATCTGAAAAATCAAATCAGCGTTCTCTTACAAAAATCTTGTGTTTTCTATTTCTTTCTTTTGATTTTTCTTCTGCTATAGAAGAATCTTGCGTATAAACAAAGTCGAATATGAGAGGGACTTTAATGAGTGGTCTTCTACTCTTAGCTTTGATTTCTCTACACTTCTTCTTAGGTTATTCTTCATCAGATCTGTGATTTCGATTTCAGAAACCCAAATTTTCTTTTTTGGTGGAATTATTTAGATTTTACTGATTTATTTGAGATTACGTCTTAAATTCGTGAGATTTAGGTCGAATTTCAGCTGGATTTGGGTATAAATTAGGTTCCTATGGTTTGCTATTTTGCGATCACAAAGTTGAAAAATTAAGATTTGTTGTTCTTAATTGGGAAATTTAAATAAAAGTAATTTCAAGTTTAAACTATTTATGTGTTTTTTTTTTTGTAATTCCATTGAAAGGTTTGATTTTTTTGGCTATGGGTTTTGGTTTAGATGTGAAATGATACTTGTAACAATTTGGTTTTACTGATTGGAAAATATTTTTAGACTTTACACTGATCTGATATTTGTATAAGTAATCAGTAATGTTTTATGTTTGATGTTGTATATGACTAATAATGAAACTATTCTTTCTATTAGCTTCTTTGTTAAGGTGTGTAGTTGTTAGAGATTGGTAACAGATTCTATGTGTTTGATGATCAAACTCGTAGCTTCAGATTGATTATAACCTCTCCAACAAACTATACGATTAAACACTGTTCTTGTTGTCTTATAAACCTGATTTCATTTCATGCTAATATAGCCTTTGTGAAGTCTTTTGAATCATTAGCAGCTTCATGTTACTGTATTGATTGATTATGATGTTTTCAGGTTTGTCTGATGATTCGAAGAGTTCAAGTACTGGAGCAAAGGCTGAGTCTCATAGTTCTTCGAGCAAAACAGGCACGAAAGTTATCTTCATACTGCTCGGGTTTGTGGCTGTAGCGGGAGTCTCGTTCTTTCTATACAAACTATGGCAGAAGAAGAAAAGAGACGAACAGTATGCTCGGCTACTGAAGCTGTTTGAAGAGGATGATGAATTGGAGGTTGAGTTAGGTCTCCGCGATTAAGAAAAAAAAGAAGCAAATTTGTAACAATGTCTGAGGTATGTTTTCAATTGTTTGTTCTTTGTTGTTGCTTATTTGTTGAATTGTTGTGTTAGCATCTTTAAGTAATATGAGCATTATTGCAGAAGATGAATTGCTTTATTAATTGAAATATGCTTCGAATTGTCTTGGAAAAGTTTAATCTAAGAAATATTCTGCTCTACAAAAAGTTACAATTTAACAAGAAATACAAGTTTAGATCACATCATCACATTTCACTTGAGATTGAATATATTGATGTATCTACTACAATGATAATGAGATGGAAATGTTTGGCATTTGACAGGTTTGTATCAGTTCATAGAGGCATTGGAAATATTGAAGCATATGTAGGAAATATATACTTAAAATGATGTAATTTTGATTGATCATTTAAAATTTCTTCGTTGGAGCCTCTGAGAAATTGTTCCTCTTTAGGGAGTCAAGGTCAAATTCTTGTAAAACAGTTATATTCCTCGACTTCGGCTATGTTCTTTGATTTGTTGCTTGTACAATTTAGTTATTTGTTCCCGAACATTATAGGTATTAGATCCATGATGCCTTATTTATTTTATTTTTTTGGTGGGACATATAATTAACTAAAAAAAATGTCGTAGTTGTATTTAAAGCTTGAAAAAGAAACCTAAAAAGAATTGCTAAGTGACTTAACTAGCATCTGTCAAAACATTTCTAATTATTCTATTATAGAAAAAGAACAAATTCCGTTGAATTGTACAAAATTAAAGATAAATGTATGTAGTTTACGGTCTATATTCCAAAATATTATTGAGTGGTTTACTTTTTAGGTAATTCCAACTCTATCCTTTACATTATTTATTCAAGTTTTAAATAAATTAAATAATTTTTACGATTAAATCTTTCTTAATTTCTTTTTAAACAAGAAAAATAAACTGGATTTATATGTTTAGAGTTGGGCAATACCATTTTATGGAGAGATAAAAGAAAATTTAGTTTTCTGGTTTTGAAAACTAAAACTTTTAGTGACAACAAAGAGAAAACTTTTAATCCATTTTTGTCTTCTTTTTTTCCCTGGTGGAATTACATGGACATGTTGCTTTGTATACATATTATTTTGTATTGATAAATTTATTAAAAAATTATGTTGTTGGGTATGATGTTAAATTCTGGCAAAAATTCCAGTGAGATATATGACGAAAAATTAGTTCAATTTTAATGGTTAATTAATTTTTTAATATGATATAATACTTTATACAGATACAATCAACCTACATATTATTTTCTACGTTAATAAGAATCACAATATTCATCATTATTTTTATTCATCATTAGCCGGATAAATACATTACTATGTTCAAATCATATTTTATACCTCATTAAATAAAAACATAAAGGAAATTTAATGAAACTTTCCCCCCCTCAATACAGATTATTATGCCATATGTGCCCATTTAAAAACTTTAAAAGAGGTATTTAGTTATATAATCAGAAAATAGATCAAGCTAAGTCCTCGTATAAGTGAATAATCCATTCATATCTGCTTTTTGGAGTCGAAAATATTGCGGCCGATTGGTTACGACTGTTACTTTAGGCTTTCGCTGTAAGCTTTTAGCTGTAGAAACTTTGACTGTAGAGACTTTGGATGTAGAAGCTGTTGCTGTATAATAAGTCTGATTGGTAACAAAAACTGTAGAAACTGTGACTTTAAATATTTTTAAAAATTTGATTAGTAACAAAACTGGAAATATTTTCAAATAAATATATTTTATTATACCGTATTGAAATAAAAATAATGACATAAACTGATAAATAAATTTTATTAATAGTAAAAATTTTGGAAAAAATAAAAAACTCATAAATAACTATTAGTAACCAAAACTTTCAATTGGTCCTGCTTCGAGAGCTTCTGAATTATGAAAATAAATATTGTAAAAATACTCGAAATTAAATTAAATAAAATAACTACTGCAAAGTAGCCCACATAGTGTTAGCTATCTCATCACGAACACCTTCTATGTATTCTCTAGAATTAAGATCTTCTTCCGTTATGTTTGGAAGTTTTTCCTCATATGCGGCTGCATGTTCGTTTGGATGTTCTTGTAGTGACTGAAAATCAGGATATATAATCTTTTACTTGCAAATAAAATTATGGAGGGCCATCGTCGCCACACAACTTTTCGCATCGTAGAGATATCATATCTTGCTTCATCTTTTAGAATTCGTCACTTTCCTTTCCATACACCAAAAGTTCTCTCAATATTAGATCGAAGTGGTGAGTGACGACGATTGAACATTTCTTTATAATTTTTCTCTATTGGCTGGTTTCGAAATCCAAATTATTTCTACATTGTTTTTGAATGATTCTTGATAGATTATTATGTGCTAATAATATTAATTTATTGACAATTATGTGCTAATTAGTAATAATTTTGTAATTTATTTTGAATAGTAAATAATAAATTATTATGAATGATAAATAATAAATTATTTTGAATAGTAAATAATAAATTGTTTTGAATAATTTTATTGTTACATGTATGATTTTTTCATTTGTTTATTATTTGGCTGTAATTTATTATTAATTTTGTATTATTGAATTGATTAACAAAACAAAAATATTATTTCAACAATTGTTACGTAAAATTTTTCTACAGCCTCAAAAGTCTCATTTTTGAGACTTTAAAAAATTAAACTAAAAAAGATATAGTGGCATTTTAAAATAGCAGTTAGACCTTTAAGACTTAAAAAGTCTGATTGGTTGAAAATTAACTTTGAAGACTTTAAATTTTTCTAAAGTCTTCAAAGTCTCTTACCAATCAGCCCTTCATCGCATATATACACGATATATATTTTTTTTCCAAGTTGTATTATTTATCTTTTTTCCATGGAACATGATCTTTAAGTTATACACAAACATTTTTAGCATCATGTAGAATAAGAAAGTTTATCAGGATCCGCCATAACATTTGCTCTATAAAAACTCTAAACATCATGTATTCTCTTATTCTTTAAAATTTGATTAATAAATCTGAATTGTACTAATCCTTTCAGATGTCTTAGAGCATATTCGTGTGATAGAGTATAAATCTTTATTTCAAGTGTGCAATCTGTCCATCTAGATACCACATCTGTATCATTTGGATCAAGAACAGAATACACATCCCTTATGGAGGAGATTGAAGGGTCCCTTCTAAGGTTTGGTAAAAACCAAATATAGGTTTAATTAAGGCTTTGTTGTTTTAAAGCTGATATGTGACTTGTATTTAAGTATCACCAATTTTTTTTTATTGAAAATAAATAAAGCATGTAAAACAAAAAAAAATGTAAATCAATAACAGAAAAAAATGGAAGTAAGAAAATTAAGACCAAAGTGAGTTTAAACATGAAGGCCCACACAAACAAATAGACAAGTATTTAAGAGTATTATAATCAATTAGTTTGACTAGGCTTTCCAGAGCTGAGTAGTGGTATGTAAGCAAGTGTAACGCCCGTGTTCCAAAAAGAATGAAAGAATTGAGTTTATATCAGGAATTGGAGTGGAGTCGGTTCAATTCTAAATGATTAACTAAGCTGGTCGAGTTATTAATTAATCCGAGGAGTGATTTAATTAATTTATGGTTTAGTTAAATCATGGTTTAACCAAATTAAACCAAAAAACCCTAATTTCTTTTCCTCCTTTAACATTGACGCCACCTTCCTCTTCTTCTCATTAGTCATGACCTGCAAACAAAAGAGAAAGAGAGTTTAGTTTAACTTAAGGAAGAGGGAGAGGCTAAAGCTTTGGTGAAGAGAGGGCGAGACAGAACTGTCAGAGTCCGATAGAGAAGAGATTCGACCTAGAAAATCATTGGAAAAGGTAACGAAATTTTTCGGGATTGTAGCTAAGACCTATATCTAGATGTGATCTTCTGCGGATATTGATTTGAGTCAATATTCTAAGAGATATCTGCGTGTTCATGAACTGTTCTGTTTCAGACGCGATTTGGACCAGCGTGTATTCAAAGGGAGATCACGAGTGAACCTTCCGTCAGATCGTCAAGAAATTTTGTAGGTAGCTTCAGGACATCTAGGGGAAGATTTACAACGGTGGGATTTGAAATTGGACGGTTAGATTTCGTTTCGTGATCCCATCTTTCAGGCTGAGTGTTCTGTGATATTTCCAGAATTTTACAGTTTAGGTTAAATGTTGTTTTTGGTTGTTGTGGTTGGCTGTAGGGTGAGTTGAGCTGCTGTTGGCGAGTGAGAAGTCACTGCTCGGTGGGGGATTGTTGTTTTTGGTTCGAAAATCATCTTTATTTTCAAGGTGAGTGCAGGACCATAAGCTTATCTGAGCGTTTTGATTATTTGACGTGTTTTTCCATGAATTTAGGCCGTGTATGATCTCTGTGTGATCTAGATCGGGGGCTTCTGAGATGGTTGATTATTTGGTATTTTCGTGTTTAAATATGTTAAATATTTTAAAACATTTATGTGTATAACTTGTAGATAGGATGATTGCCTCACTAAGTATTTATCGAAATACTTATGCATCTCCTTTTATTTGATGCAGGAAAAGAAAAAGTGTGACTGTAGGATCATAGTGAGGAAGAGGGGATGATCTAGACTCGTCAGTTTGTTATGTGTGCTTTCTATTTATTAGTTTATGATTTTTGGATCAGAATCTGGTGGAATAAATTGATGAATTTATTTGTTTAATTTTTTCGGTTTATTTAGAATGTGGATTTGTTTTATTTAAGTTAAATTTTGGACTTTTATTGAAAATTAGATAAATTATTGGGAGTTAATTTATGGAGTCTCAGTGAATTTATTTATGGTCTGAGGTAATTAATATTTATGAAAATATTAATAATAATAAAAAAAACAGGTGCGGTTGTTTCAACAAGTCTTATGCAATAATTCCCTCGGTGTGGGAGGAGTCCTCAATGTGACACGATAAGAAGAGTGCCTCAAGAGAATCTTGCGAATAAGGGGTGCCGGTGCCTAGGTGCCAAGGTTTCACTGGAGGGGAGGCTAAGGTTCGTGGTCCATGGTTTGAGGGAAGGATTGTTGGGAGACAAACTAATGTCACACATCGGAAGATTAGAAAATAAGTTTGTAATATATAAGTCAAGTCAATCAGTAATTAGTATGAGGCATTTTGGGAAAGATCTCAAAAAGAAAATCGTGCGGGTTTTGGCACTTGGGGCCAGAGCAAACAATATCATACTAATAGGGAGTTGACTTGGGTTTGTAGAAGCCAAACAGTTCTTACCGCATAGTTTGTTGGATTTTGTGATTAAGAATGAAAAAGAAAATGTGAATTGCTTAATAATAATGATGTTTGAGACAATAATTCTAAAACTTGTGTATTGATTTGATGAATAAACTAGCTCTTATGAGCTAAATGTTTATAAAGTAGTTGTTAATGCAATTTTAAAATATTTTCAAAAACTAAATAAGTAAGTAATCTAAACAACTTCTTCAAATAATTAAACAAGACTAGTATTAAAACATCCTAGAAGCCCATATATTATTCCATGAAAACCCCAATTAAAGCCCATGTGATTAGGTTATAGACAATTAGAGTTCATATAAATATAAATATATAATGAGAACAATTAGGTTAACTTTGAGGGTTGCCACTTTGTGCAACTCTCCCCTTTTCACATTTTATGAATCTATCCAAATCTATTTTATCTTGGTGTTCTTCCTTTAAGCTTTCTCCTTTACTTTACTTGCATTGTCAATCAAGGAAAAGCTTGCTCCAACAATCTTTTTAAGCTTGCACTCCCTACTCCGAGATTTTGAGTTTTGAATACTAAAAATGTTTGATCTTCTTTTGCTCTGTTAATTTCTTTCAGCACATATGCCGAACTCCATGGTATGTTTTGGTGCTCGATGTCTCTCTTGACACAAACATTTCCTTTATCGATTCTCCCTTCTGAATTTTCAGGCTCTGTTAGTTTGTGAATTTTACACATATGCTGCTTCACTATGACTGTGTACTTTCACTCGGGTTTATCTGTTCTACAATTTCTCATTGATCATACGACTTCTTCTTACAGCTCATGGGTATGATTGATTTCTCCCTCTTAATATTTTCTTCAGAAACTCCAAATTTTTATTTCTCAATTTTCCATTTTGTCTTCATTTATGTTTCAGTCTTCTTCATTGAATCTATATCCTTGTGGTTTTTGTATTATTTTCTGTGAGATATCAAACCTTAGTTTTGTTGATCGTTTCGATTTCTTCATTCATAGCAAGTAGGATGGGATCAATTCTCGCACTGTCTTGTTCCGTTCTGTCCCAGATCCGGTATCAGATTCCTATTCCATATAGGAATGCATTTCTCATAGTGTACAAAATTTCAATTCCCATTTGAGAATAGGACGGGACGGAAACAAGAATTCTCAAAGTTCTATTTGAAAAATTAATATTAATATATATATATATATCATATAGTAATAGTAAATTGAACACATGGGATATTGTTCCAAATTTAATTTGAAATTTTTATAATTTTCCTAAGATATTATGTACTTGTTAGTAAATTTGGGATCCCGTTCTGTTTGATTCCCGTCCTTAACTGAATATTTAATGGAAAATATATAAGACATCTTTATTAGTTTCCAAATTCTCGTCCCGTTCCCACAAAATGCGGTTCCAAATTCCCATTTCCCCACCCCTAAATTAGCAAGTCTCCAATCTTTGTCCATGGCAACTTCTTCAAAACAAAACTTTTCCAATTTATTGCCTTATCTACTTTGCTCCAAAAGAAGTAACTCTTCATTTCAAATCCCTAAATTGGCATATCCTTCTTCAATCAATCCTTCTTCCTTTTCAATGAACGAAAACCTTACTCCATGAGAAATAGAGATTCTAACACATGTCTCTAGGTTCTAAAATCATCGATCTTATTTTGTTGTCTTACTGTAATGACCCAAAGACATTTTGAGCAAATAAGAGGAAGACTAACTCATCTAGGAGTAAGCTTAGTTTAGCTTAAACTATGCCTCTGTAATTACATTTTATAGTTGTAAGATTCTAATGAAATTTAGGGTTCTCAGCTTGAAAAGCTCCTCACAATGACTATTGGGAGTGGCAACCGTAGAGAAGTCGTTAGACTACCTCCTGGTTAAGAAATGAACGAGTGGTTTGCCATCCAAAATTAAGATACAATTATTATAATCCTCATTACACTTCTCAAAAATAATTAATTCCTTATTTGATTTTTTATGGTTTCCAAACTATATTTCTTTAGTGGTAGATTTCTATAACATGCAAAACATGGTGTATGAGACCCTGGGAGAGTTCTACACTACCACCACTACACTACGAAATCCTCAAATTTTGGTGGGATTGGTGCTCCTTGATAGGGTAGAAAAATAAACAAGTTGAAACCAACTTAAAGATGTTTATACTACACATTAATAAGTGTCACAATAAATACCAGTTTTTTCCGGAAAAATAGTTTCATCATCAACTTGAGTTGTGAAAATATTAGATCGATGATGAAACTATATTACCGCAAGAACCTGGTATTTATTGTAATCTTTATTAATATATAGTTTTAACATCTTTAAGTTGGTTTTAAATGTTTTGTTTTTATCCCCTACCGAGAAGCACCATTCCGACCAAACTTTGAGGATTTCGTGAACTGGATCTTGAAAAGAGTCGTTGTGGTGGTAGTGCAGAACTCTCTTAAAGTAGCATACAACATTTTTATTATGTTGTAGAAATATACAACTAAAAAAACATAGTTTGTAACCATGATAAATCAAATAAATAATTAAGTTTCAAAACAGTAATTATGGATTATAATGATTTTATCTTAATATTGGATGGCAAAACCACTCGTTAATGTCTTCACCATAAGGTAGTCTCACGACTTCTCTGAGGTTGCCACTTACAATAGTCACTGTGAGGATATTTTCAAGTTGAGAACACTTAGTTTCATTAGAATCTTACAACTGTAAAATGTAAAATATAATTACAGAGCGATAGTTTAAAGTTTAAACCAAACCAACCTTGTTCTCAGATGAGTTAGTCTTCATCTTCTTTGCTTGAAATGTCTTCGGATCATTAATGTAAGATATCAAAATATGATCCATCATGTTAGAACATAGAAATTGGTGTCTTCAATTTTTGTTAATCTCTTTTCTTTTTTTTAACTACTCTTCCGTTTCAAACATGTCTCGTCCCAAAATTACATTGAACCTTGATACGAGAAGACATTCTCCATTAAAAGGGTACAGAAACAAACCAGAATCTCCAAAACAAAGAACCTAAGTAAAAATCCTTATCAATCGGTTTTGGAATTAAGCACCTCAAGTATGAGCTCGGGATCTTCCATGAAAAGGTAAATTTTTTATGAAAATATACATCAGACCTGAAGTTGATTTGTAACCTTATTGAAATACAGTGGTTAAAAAAATCAATGGTTGTGTTCCTTATGGAGAAGAAAATTAAGAAGAATGCAGTTAAAGATAGCAGAAAAAGAAGGAAATTATATAAAAATAAATAGTTAAATTTATGATTATATCCTTTGTTTCACACAGATAGATTTTAAGATTACGCATAAATTAAGAAACTTTTAACAAAACCTAAAATATATCTATGTTATAATTAAGTTTAAAATATTTTCTTCATTTTAAGTCTAAACAATAGGGGGAAAACAAGTTCAAGAAATGTTACATACTTTTACATAGAAAATACAAAACATCTATCTTTATGAAACAAATTTTTTTTCTAAAACATCTATCTTTTACAAACAGACGGAGTAACAATTAATAGATCAATTTTTTGTTAATATAGTTCCTTCTTTATTAATCCTCATCCCTTAAATAGATACCATTTTGAGTTTACAAGTGTAGGAAAAAGATATGAAAATTACAAGTGAATTATCAAAGAAAGATGAAGCAACCAATTAAAAGTGATGGAGGAGACTAAAACTGAATGAACCTGAACCAAGTAAATAAGCATGTGTATGAAGAAGTAGCAAGTGATGAATAAATAGAGTGAATACGAGCTGAACGGTTCAGTCTTGCAAGCCTGGCACAAAGTGTGAGTTGAATTTCTCTTACTAATGTGACTATCAAGTTTAATATGCTGTTCAAGGTTCATCAATGGGCGCACTTCTCATTGATCAGTTTCCTTTAAGACTCCTAAATGTCTCATCCTTCTAACCACATTTTGCTTTCAAGTTAGCTAATAACTTTAGTTAATATGTGAAATCTTGAGATGATGAAAATGTTAAGTTCTTGAATGGAAATTTGTGTGTTGTAAGTGTGGTTATGATCAGAGTTACCCTGGTGCACACTTCGATCTGCCCACGTACTGCTGGAGTTTTTGGCCTTGGAAGAGGGAAAATAAGAGACTTGACACAGTTTGGCTCCACGGGACTAGAGAGAAACGTGGTTGGACATTGTTTAAGCCACAAAGGTGGAGGCTTTTCTGTTCTTTGGAGAAAATCTCATTCCTTCTATTGGTGTAGGATGGATACCATTAATGCCATCCAAGTAATGCATAGTTCCTCCTTTTCCTAATTGCTTCGATCAGCTTTAAAGAATTATATTGTTTTCTACTAGTATTGATTCAACTATTTGCATTCAGAAATCACTACACGACTGAACCAGCAGCTGTGCATATTTTCTACGAAAATCCAACATGTTTAAAAGGCCTTAAATTCATCTTTGATACCAGAAGCTCTTACACTTATTTCAACAGCAAGACATTCCAAACAATAGTCAAGCTTATAAATTCAAGAAACACGAAAAATTAAACTTAACGACACAACATATGTGTATATGTATGTAACCTAATGTATGGATTTTTTTATTTTGCTGTGTTTTTAGATTGAAAATGATCTAAAAAGTCCACTGTTAAAAGTTGCAAAAGACGATAAGATCTAACCAATCTGCTGAAAAGGAACAAAGCCCTCCAAATATTTTTATTGACGTCAAAAACTTGTTCAAGACCTTAAAAATCAACTTTATGAATCGAAGAAGAAACCCTCAGGTCCACATTCTACTAGGGATAATGTCTCACATCGGATGTGGGTATGGAATGCTTGTGATGATGAGGGATCGATTTATTTCTTTGTTATTAATTCAGCTGCAAAGAAACTGTCTATCGCTGCCATTGTCAGCTGCAAGGTTATTAATTAGTTCCAACTGCACAGTTTGTTGGATTTTGTGATTAAGAATGAAAAAAAAAACGTAAATTGCTTCATAATGTTTGAGACAGTAATTCTAAAACTTGTGTGTTGATTTGATGGATAAACTTGCTCTCATGAGCTACATATCTATAGAGTAGTTGTTAACGCAATTTTAAAATATTTTCAAAAACTAAATAAGTAAGCAATCTATACAACTTCTTAAAATAATTAAACAAGACTAGTATTAAAGCATCTCTAGAAGCCCATATATTATTCTAAGAGAAGTGCAATTAAAGCCCATGTAATTAGGTTATAGAAAATTAGAGTTCATATAAATAGAGATATAATGAGAAAAATTAGGTTAACTTTGAGGGTTGCCGCTTTGTGCAACTCTCCCTTTTTCTCATTTTATGACTCTAGCCAAATCTATTTTATCTTGGTGTTCTTCCTTTAAGCTTTCTCCTTTACTTTACTTGCATTGTCAATCAAGGAAGAGTCTGTTCCAGCACTCCTTCTAGGCTTGTACTCCCTAGTTCCCAGATTTTGAGTTTTGAATACTGAAACTGTTTGATCTTCTTTTGCTCGGTTAATTCCTTTCTCCACATATGCGAAACTCCATGGTATGTTTTGGTGCTCGATCTCCCTCTTGGCACAAACATTTCCTTTATTGATTCTCTCTTCTAAATTTTGAGGCTTGGTTTGTTTGTGAATTTTACTCATATGCTACTTTGCTATGACTGTGTAAATTTCACTCGGGTTTAGTTTTTCTACATTTTCTCATTAATCATATGACTTCTTCTTACAGAACATGGGTAAGATTGATTTCTCCCTCTTAATTGTTTTATACAGAAATTCCAAATTTTATTTATCAATTTCCGTTTTGTGTTCATCGATTTTTCGGTCTTCTTCATTGGATCTATATCCTTGTTTTGATAACTCCAAGTTTTTTTTCAAATGTTTTTAGTTTTTAAAATTCTCGTTCCCATTCTGTTTCATTCCTGTCCTGTACTGAATTTTTAATGGGAAATATATAAGAAATATTTATTAGTTTCCAAAAAAGTTATCAATTAATTAAAAACAAAGTCAGTATCTCCTAAAGACCTCCGTTGACTAAATCCTCCCTCATTCTCAACCTGTCCCACCATTAACCGCCGTGAGCTCCATAGATCTCTCAGCCTCCAATTCCCAATTAGTCATACACGTTGCCACCATCATACCAACCACACAAATGATATGTGCCGCGAGCATCCCAAGCCAAAGTCCCTTGAATCGAAACCCAAACCAAAACGCCAAAACTGCTCCTACCAGAATCCCAACCACATTAATGGGGTGGCGTTTTATGCGGTTGGGATTCCAGTAGGAGCAGTTTTGGCGTTTTGGTTAGGGTTTGGATTCAAGGGAATTTGGCTTGGGATGCTCGTGGCACAGATCATTTGTGTGGTTGGTATGATGGTGGCAACATGTAGGACTAATTGGGAATTGGAGGCTGAGAAAGCTAAGGAGCTCACAGCTGTTAATGGTGGCGACGGTGAGGAAGATGTTGAGGCTGGGAAGGTTGAGAATGAGGGAGGATTTAGTCAACGGAGGTCTTTAGGAGATAATGACTTTGTTTTGAATTAATTGATAACTCCAAATTTTATTTATCAATTTTCCGTTTTGTCTTCATCGATTTTTCAGTCTTCTTCATTGGATCTATATCTTTGTGGTTTTGTATTATTTTCTGTGAGATATTATATCTGAGTTGTGTTGATCATTTCGATTTCTTCATTTTATAGCAAGTAGGATGGGTATAATTCTCGCCCTTTATTTTTCTGTTCTGTCCCAGATCCGGTCTCCGATACCTATCCCAAATAGGAATGTATTTCTCATAGTGTATAAATTTTCAATTCCCATTTGAGAATGGGACAGGACAGAAACAAGAATTCTCGAAGTCCTATTTAGGACAAATTAGTATTAATATATAAATCATATATATTAATAGTAAATTGAAAACATGGAATATTATATACAAATTTAATTTGAAATTTTATAATTTTCTTAAAATATTATGTACTTGTTATTAAATTTCATATCATTTAAAATTGGAGTTTTGTTTACATGAATTAAAAGTTTATAAATTTATCTTAATTTATGACTATTATATTTATGTTTAAGGGTTTACTTTCATTAGTTGGTTGAATTTTAAAAATTTAATTATTAAATAACCCAAAGAGAAGTTTATTTTTATTTTTTCTCGGCTCATATATGATATATGATGGACAAATAAGTTTTATTTTTATTACTATCATGTTTTTTTTTAATCTCGTTCCTGTTCCATTTCATCCCCATCCTGTATTGAATTTTTAATGAGAAATGTATAAGATATATTTTTTTAGTTTCCAAATTCTCGTCATGTTCCCACAAAATGCCGCCCTAAACTCCCATTTTCCCACCCCTAAATTAACAAGTCTCCAATCATTTTCCTTGACAACTTCTGCAAAAAAAAACTTTTCCAATTTATTGCCTTAAATATTTTGTTGCAACAGACGTAACTCTTCAATTCAAATCCCTAAATTGGCATATCCTTCTTCAATCAATCGTTCTTCATTTTCAATGCAGTAAAACCTTACTCCAACAGAAATAGAGATTCTAACAAAAGGTTCTAAATTGTTGGATCATATTTTGTTGTCTTACTGTAATAACCCAAAGACGTTTTGTGAAAATAAGAGGAAGGCTAACTTATCGAATCAAGCTTAGTTTAGTTTAAACAATGCCTATATAAATACATTTTATAGATGTAAGATTCTAATGAAATTTAGGGTTCTCAGCTTTAAAAGCTCCTCACAATGACTCTTGGAAGTGGCAACCTTAAAGAAGCCATGAGACTACCTTCTGGTTAAGAAATGAACGAGTGGTTTGCCCTCCAAAGTTAAGACACAATCATTATACTCCCTAATTATACTTTTCAAAACTTAATTCCCTCTATTATTTTTTATGGTTTGCAAACAATATATTTTTGAAGTTGTATATTTCTATAACATAGAAAACATGGTGTATGATACTCTGAGAAAGTTCTACTCTACCACCAAAACATCCGTTTCAAGATCCGCTTCATGAAATCCTCAAAGTTTGTTGGGAATGTTGCTCCTTGATACGGGAGAAAAAGAAAATAAAAACTTTAAGTCTAAACATCTTTAAGTTGGTTTTAACTTGTTTGTTTTTTCCCCTTATCCAGGATCACCATTCCAACCAAACTTTGAGGATTTCGTAAAGTGGATCTTGAAAAGAGTGGTTGTGGTGGTAGTGCATAACTCTCTCAAAGTAGTAAACAACATGTTTATTATGTTGTAGAAATTTACAAAAAAAAAAACATAGTTTGGAACAACGAAAAATCAAATAAAAATGATGGCTCTGTTGTCTAAGCCTCTGTACAGGATGGCTCCAACTGAGATGGCTGAGCTGAAGAAGCAGCTGGACGATCTGTTGGAGAAAGGTTTTATCCGACCGAGTATTTCACCGTGGGGAGCACTGGTATTATTTGTGAAGAAGAAGGATGGGAGTTTCCGGTTGTGTATCAACTACCGGGGGCTTAACCGCGTCACTGTGAAGAACAAGTATCCGCTGCCGAGGATTGGAGAGTTGTTGGATCAGTTGGGTGGAGCTATGTGGTTCTCCAAAATTGATTTGGCGTCTGGATACCACCAGATCCCTATAGTTAAGGTGGATATTCGGAAGATGGCTTTCAGGACGAGATACGGGCACTACGAGTTTGTGGTGATGCCGTTCGGGTTGACTAATGCGCCAGCTGCGTTTATGAGGTTGATGAACGGGGTCTTCCAAGAGTATCTGGATGAGTTCATCATTATCTTTATTGATGACATTTTGGTGTATTCCAAGAGTCCTGAGGAGGACGCGAGCCACCTGAGAAAAGTTTTGGAGAAGTTACGGGAGCAGCAGCTGTTTGCTAAGTTGAGCAAGTGTAGTTTCTGGCAGCGGGAGATGGGTTTTCTAGGTCATGTTGTCTCTCAGAGCGGAGTGACTGTGGATCCGGAGAAGATTAGGGCTATAGAGGAGAGGCCGAGACCAAGGAATGCAACAGAGATTCGGAGCTTCCTTGGACTAGCTGGTTATTACCGGAGGTTTGTCAAAGGTTTTGCCAGCATGGCTCAACCTATGACTAAACTTACCAGGAAGGAAGTTCCTTTTGTGTGGTCACCGCAGTGTGAAGAGAGCTTTTTGAAGCTTAAGGAGATGTTGGTTAGCACGCCAGTGTTAGCTTTGCCAGAGCCAGATGAGCCGTATGTTGTGTACACGGACGCGTCCAGGCTGGGACTCGGATGTGTGCTGATGCAGCAGGGGAGGGTGATTGCTTATGTTTCCCGACAGTTGAGAAAACATGAGGGTAATTATCCTACTCACAATTTGGAGATGGCTGCGGTAGTGTTTGCGTTGAAGATCTGGAGATCGTATCTGTATGGTGGGAAAGTTCAGGTGTTCACGGATCACAAAAGTCTGAATTACATCTTTACTCAGCCTGAACTGAACCTGAGGCAGAGGCGCTGGATGGAGTTGGTTGCGGATTATGATCTGGAGATATCTTACCATCCCGTTAAAGCTAATCTCGTGACTGATGCCTTTAGCCGGAGGCAAGTGATCTCATATACAGAGAGAGATGTAGAGACTCTAGTGGGCATTGTGAGTTCTTTTCGGTTGTGTGCTATATCCGAGGAGCCTGAGCCACTGGGTTTAGAAGCAGCTAATCAGGCTGATATTCTGAGCAGAGTACGGGTAGCACAGGAGTTGGATGTGGAGTTCATTGCGGCTTCTAGAGCAGAGAAGTCAGAGTATGAGGTTTCCAGCAATGGGACAATATTGCTACATGGTAGGGTGTGTGCGCCAAAGGATGACTTGCTTAGGCAAGAAATTCTTAGAGAAGCGCACCAAAGTTGGTTCTCGATTCATCCAGGAGCTACCAAGATGTACCGTGATCTCAAACGGTATTATCAGTGGGTAGGGATGAAGAAGGATGTTGCTAGCTGGGTTGCCAGGTGTGATACCTGCCAGTTGGTGAAGGCTGAGCATCAGGTTCCGAGCGGTTTGCTGAGGAGTTTACCCATTCTAGAGTGGAAGTGGGACATAATCACCATGGATTTCGTAGTTGGTCTGCCAGTTTCACGAACGAAGGATGCTATATGGGTCATTGTTGATAGGTTGACCAAATCGGCACATTTTCTGGCCATTAAAAAACCGATGGAGCTGAGGTCTTGGCTAGGAGATATGTCAGTGAGATTGTGAAGCTGCATGGGGTACCTGTGAGTATAGTGTCAGATCGGGATCCGAAATTCTCATCGCTGTTTTGGAGAGCTTTTCAAAGAGAGATGGGCACTAAGGTACATATGAGTACAGCTTATCATCCGCATACGGATGGGCAGTCAGAGTGCACTATCCAGATATTAGAGGACTTGTTGCGGATGTGTGTGCTCGATTGGGGCGGTCATTGGGTCGACCACTTGAGTTTGGCGGAGTTTCCATACAACAACAGTTACCAGGCTAGTATCGGTATGGCACCATTTGAGGCTCTCTATGGTAGACCATGCAGGACACCGCTGTGCTGGACTCAACTGGGGGAGAGGAGTCTACTGGGGACCAATTTTGTGCAGGAGACTACGGAAAAGATCCGTGTTGTTAAGCTGAACATGAAAGAGGCACAAGATAGGCAGAAGAGCTACGCTGACAAGCGTAGAAAGGAGTTGGAGTTTAATGTTGGAGATATAGTGTATCTCAAGATGACCATGCTGCGAGGTCCGAACAGGTTTATTCCTGAGACTAAGCTGAGTCTTCGGTATATGGGTCCTGTTAGAGTGTTGGAGAGTATCGGACCGGTCGCTTATAGGCTTGAGTTGCCAGAGGTGATGCGGGCATTCCATAAGGTGTTTCATGTTTCGAAGCTGAAGAAGTGCCTGCATAGAGATGATCAGGTGATGGCTGAGATTCCATCTGATCTTCTGCCGAGTATGGTTGTAGAGGCGAGGCCTCTGGAGGTACTTGACCGTAGAGTCAGGCTGGTTAGGAGGAAGCAAGTTCCAGAGATGAAGATCTTGTGGGACTGCAATGGAGCGGTGGAGGAGACATGGGAACCAGAAGCAAAAATGAAGCGGAAGTTTCCCAAGTGGTTTGGAAAGCTAGAGATTTAGCTGGAGTCCCAGTGCTGTTTTGTTGAGTTGTTGTATTTTCTTGTCGTTTAAGTTGTTGTACTCGTTTAGTTTTGCTGGAACTTATAACGATGTACGGTTTTACCTTTTATTGAATAATAAGCAGAGTTTTTGTTGAATACGTTGTGCTGTTAATTTGTTCATACTTAGTTCGGCTGTGAGGATCATGCCGTATTGATCTTAGTACTTGGTTTGGCTGATTAGGACTCGTCCTAATGCTGTTTGATGGGGTTCCGTGTTGTGGAATTTTATCGCTGTGTGGTGTTTACCGGTCGGGTTTCTGTGTGATTCCTGATGCTGTCTCGGTAAGTCACTAGAGATCTTAGGATCTCACTGGACTTGCTGATCGGGTCGCACTGGACTCCGAGATGCTTGTTATTATTACTGCGTTGAGCTGTTCCGGGGATCCGGTAGGCATAGTTTATTCAAACCAAGTGGGGTCTTGTGGTATAGGATTCCGGGAGTATTTGAACTAAGTAAAAACAACGTAGTGTTGACATACTAGTCGAAAGGCTATGCCGAAAACATTATGGTCATGTGACTATGCTGAGTAGATTTACGGTTATGTTATGCTGTGGATGTCCGCTGAAATGTTAGATTCGGGGACGAATCTATGTTAGTGGGGGAGAATTGTAACATCCGTAATTTTGGTATTTGGGGTTTTAGTTGGAGAAAATAAAAGTAAGGGCTGAATTGTTTGAAACAATTTGTTGCTAGCGGGTTTAATTGATAATTCTAAAAGTTTTGGGCTAATTTGTAAAGTTAGAAAAGTTGGAGGACTAATCGTTGTATTTGTCAAAAGTTGACGAGAACCCTAGCCTCTTTTCGTTGTTTTTAGCGCACGCCTCATTTCTCGAGTAGATCAGATCGTGAAAACGAGGGAGAGAGAGAGAGATAGTTAGTGGTGGTGCTGGTGAGATCAAGGGAGAAAAGAAGTGTTTGGTGTGGATCAATCCTTGGTGGGAGTTCGTGGCTGCCGTGAGTGAGAAGAAAAGGGCCTCTCGCTCTCACCACTCGACACTGGTCATTATGGTAAGGATCTCTTCCCTTCCTAATGTTTCATGTTGATCGCATGTTGGTCGGATCCTTGTGTGTCAAGTCACGGTGGAGACGTGATGGTGTGGGTTGATGTGGCTGAGACCGTTGATCGGTGGGGGTGAAGAACGATGGTGATGTGATGGGTCAATATTGTCGTGGAGCCATGACGAATCACGGTGGTGGTAGTGGCGTTGAGGTAGGTCAGTGATGGAGGTTGGTGATCGGAGATGGTGGTGTGTTGCGAGCGGCGGCGACATTGACAAGGGTGTGTTCGGTGGTGAAGTGCAGAGATGGTGGTGAAGTGCAGAGATGTTGTCGAAGAAGACAACTTACGTGAAATGATTTTTTAAAATTATTTTATTTAATAATTAAATATTATTAAATAATATTTTATTATTATTAGGTTGCGGGTTCGGAATTTGAGGGTGTAGACAGCGCGGAAAAAATTTCCGGAAGTCGCAGAAAAATTGTGTCGGAAGGTGCTACTAGTGGCTACGGTAAGGGAAATGATAAAACTAGCTGAAGCTCGTGGAACTGCGGTGACGGACCAGGATGACATATCGGGATAGTTTTCATTTATTTTATTTATATTGGATATTTGTTATTCAGATTAGTGCTTATTGCTGAATTGCTTCCGCTAGATTGTTAGAATTGTTTTTTATTATTATGTTGGAATAAATGGATTAATTGGTTAAGTTGTTAGAAATTTTAAAATGCCAGTTTTGTGTGGATTACGTTTATTGAACCGGTCCCGGTTTAGTGGTTTTCGGGACGGGTCTTTTCAGTATCAGAGTCCATGGTTGGCCCAATAAGCAATTTCCCACAAAAATGATTTTCCACCAAATGTGACCCATATAAGTGGCATGTCTTGTTGTGGCATTTCCAAGATGTTGGGCTTGGGCTGTTTCCGTTCTGAATTTTTAGGCTCTGTTCGTTTGTGAATTTTACTCATACGCTGCTTCACTCTTACTATGTACTTTCACTCGGGTTTAGCTTTTCTACAATTTCTCATTGATCCTATGACTTCTTCTTACAGCTCATGGGTATGATTGATTTCTCCCTCTTAATATTTTATTCAGAAACTCCAAATTTTATTTTTCAATTTTCCGTTTTGTCATCATTGATTTCTTAGTCTGCCTCATTGGATCTATATCCTTGTGGTTTTTGTATTATTTTCTGTGAGATATCAAACCTTAGTTTTGTTGATCATTTCAATTTCTTCATTCATAGCAAGTAGAATGGGATTAATTCTCGCACTGTCTTGTTCCATTCTGTCACAGATCCGGTCTCAGATTCCTATTCCATATAGGAATGCATTTCTCATAGCGTACAAAATTTCAATTTGGGAAACAAGAATTCTCGAAGTTCCATTTGGGACAAGTTAATATTAATATATATATATATATATATATATATATATCATATAGTAATAGTAAATTGAACACATGGAATATTGTTACAAATTTAATTTGAAATTTTTATAATTTTCCTAAGATATTTTGCACTCTTGTTATTAAACTTCATTTCATTTTAAGTTGGAGTTTTTAATATGAATTAAAGGTTTATAAATTTATCTTAACTTATGACTATTATATTTATGTTTAAGGGTTTACCTACGTTAGTTTGTTAATTTTTTTTAATTTAATTATTAAATAACACAAATAAAAGTCTAATTTTGTTTTTTTCTCGGGTTAATATATGATATATGATGGGGAAATAACTTTTTCATGTTTTTAGTTTTTAAAATTCTCGTTCCCATTCTGTTTCATTCCCGTCCTGTACTGAAATTTTAATGGGAAATAATACAAATTCTCGTCCCGTTCCCACAAAATGCCGTTCCAAAGTCCCTATTCCCCACCCCTAAATTAGCAAGTCTCCCATCTTTGTCCTTGGCAACTTCTTCAAAACAAAAAATTTCCAATTTATTCCCTTATCTACTTTGCTCCAAAAGAAGTAACTCTTCATTTCAAATCCCTAAATTGGCATATCCTTCTTCAATCAATCCTTCTTCATTTTTAATGAAGGAAAACCTTACTCCAACAGAAATAGAGATTCTAACACAAGTTTCTAGGTTCTAAAATGTTGGATCATATTTTGTTGTCTTACTGTAATAACCCAAAGGCATTTTGAGCAAATAAGAGGAATTAAGCACCTCAAGCACGAGATCGGGATCTTCCATGAAATGGTCAATTTTAATGAAAATATCCACCAAAGCGAAAGGTTGTTACAACTTACAACGTCTAATAAGTGATTTGATTGGTAACCTTATTTAAACAAAGTGGTTAAAAAATTTAACAGTCGTGGAGAAGCCAATTAAGAAGAATGCAGTTTAAGATAGGAAAAAAAGAAGGAAACTATATTAAATTAAATTGTTAAATTTATGATTATTCCCTCTATGTCACAAAGATAGATTTTAAGGTTATGCACACATATTAAAAAACTTTTAACAAAACCTAAAATATCTCTATTTTATAATTAAATATTAAATATTTTCTCCATTTTAAGTCTAAACAATATGGCCAAAACAAGAACAGGAAATGTTACATACTTTTACATTGGAGCTGAACGATCCAGTCCTGCAAGCTTCGCATGAAGTGTGAGTTGAATTCCACTTGCTAATGTGACTATGAAGTTTAATATGCTGATCAAGGTTCACCGATCAATGGGTGAACTTGTCATTGATCATTTTCCTTTAAGACTCCTAAATGGCTCATCCTTGTAACCACATTTGGCTTTCGAGTAGGCTAAGCACTTAACTCAATATGTAAATCTTGAGATAATGAAAATGTTAAAGTTCCGGAATGGAATTTTGTGTGTTGTAAGTGTGGTAATGATCAGAGTTATGCTTGTGCACATCTTCAATCCGCCCGTGTACTGCTGGATTTTTGGGCCTTGGAAGTGGGAAAATAAGCATCTTGACACAGCTTGTCTCCGCTGGACTAGCGAAAAACGCGGTTGGACATTTAAGCTACAAAGGTAGGGGATTCTCTTTTCTTTGGACATTTAAGCTACAAACGCGGTCTCATTCCTTCTATTGGTGTAGGATGGACACTATTAATGCCATCCAAGTAATTCACACTTCTTCCTTTTCCTAATTGCTTCGATCGTCTATAAAGACGTTACATTGTTTCTAGTAGTACTGGACCAGCCGAGCTTCTTTTCAACGAATAGCCAACAGGTTTAAAAGGCCTTAAATTCATCTTTGATACCAGAAGCTCTTATAATTGTTTCAACAGCAAGACATACCAAACAATAGTCAAGCTGGTATATTCAAGAAACACGAAAATTAAACATAATGACAAAACATGTGTATATGGTATGCATGTAACCTAATGTATAGATATTTTCGCTGTATTTTCAGATTGAAAATGTCTAAAATGTCCACAGTTAAAGGTTGCAAAAGACAATAACACCTTACCAATCTGCTGGAAAAGAACTAAGCCTCTCAAATCTTTTCCTAACGTCAAAAACTTGTTTATTGATTTAATGAACAAAAACTTGCTCTCATGAGCTACATAATTATAGACTAGTTCTTAATGCAATTTTAGATAAATATTTTCTGTAAATAATTAAATAATACTAATTCCTTTTATTTTATTTTACCCACTTTTCATGAAGCAGATACGAATTCTTTTTAATGTTAATATATGTTTAATTGGATTCTTTTAAAATCAAATTAGATTCCATTTTTTCTTGTTTAATTTAATTGAAAATTTAATTAATTTTATATTTGAAATTTAAAGCGTGAATCCTTGTAGTTGTAGGTGTGAAACCAAAAGATATAGGTATCTGAACATATATGAAATATTGAATGAAGTGTTTTTGTGAATTGATATAATATTGAATGAAGTGTTGTTGTATTGGTTAAAAAAATATATGAAATAAATTACATTAGCTTTTGCATGCATACACGTTCGAAAATGATAAGGTTTAGAACAATTGGTGTCCAATGTCCATACACTAAAACAATGTCTTTTCCCTTTGCATTTCTTATGTATGTTTTCGATTTCTCCGTGGCTTCCTCTTTTCTTTTTTTTTTCTCTGTCTTCTTCATCTATCGATTATTAGATTTCTCTTTGTCATTAGTGTAAAAGGGAGAGTTTGTATATAGGCTTCGTCAATTTAAATCAAGATCCGATTCTGTTGGAGCTCCGACTAATTCCAGCTGCATTGAGCTATGGTTCCAGTTCATTGGAGGGCAAGGTCCATTCAGATCTCATGCAATCTACGAACAGGTTAAATCTCAGATTCTGTAAAATGTTTGAAGAGAACTTTCAAATTGTGTTTCGTATCTCAAATTTCTCTAGCTTTGAGAGATTGATTTTGCTCCATAATATGACTTGGTGTTTGTTATTTATTTTCTCAGGGAAGGTGCCAAACTCTGGATACATTTCAATCCACATCATAACAGACTTGCTTGACGGTTATCTTTCTATTTGCCGAATTAATTGATTTATGGAATGCTTGTGATGATGCGTTGCTGAGGGATTGATTTATTTCTTTCTTATTCAGCTGCAAGGTTATTAATTAGTTCTTGTTGGAAGACAAACCAATGTCCCACAGCTGCCAATATGCACTTGGAATTAGTTGGAGCTCCAATAGAATCGGATCTTTATTTAAATTGACGAAGCATTTATACAAACTCTCCCTCGTCCGCCACCGTTCGGTGTGTATATTACACTAACGACAAAGAGAAATCTAATAAGCGATAGATGAAGAAGACAGAAAATAAAAGAAAATAGGAAGACACGGAGTAATCAAAAACATACCCTAATTTTTCATTTATATACTCCCGCTGCAATGTTTTAGTGTATGGAGATTGGACACCAAGTTGTTCTAAACCCTATCATTTTCGAACGTGTGTGGCATGCAAAATTATTTTAATTTATTTCATATATTTTTTTTAACCAGTACAACAACACTTCATTCAATATTTTATCTATTAACAAAAAACAAACAAAAAAACTTCATTCAATATTTTTTGGTTTCACAACTACAACTACAAGGATTCACGCTTTAAATTTCAAATATAAAATTAATTAAATTCGAAAATATTAAATTTTCAATTAAATTAAACAAGAAATAATGGAATTTAATTTGACTTTATAAGAATCCAATCAAACCTAGATTAACGCTAAAAAGACTTTGTATATGCTTCATGAAAAGTGGGTCAAATAACATAAAGGAATAAGTACAGTTTAATTATTTACAGAAATTATTTATCTAAAATTGCATTAAGAACTAATCTATAAATATGTAGTTCATGAGAGCAAGTTTGTTCATTAAATCAATAAACAAGTTTTTTACGTCGGAAAAGATTTGAAGGGCTTAGTTCTTTTCCAGCAGATTGGTAAGGTCTTATCGTTTAGCAACCTTTAACTGGGGACCTTTAAGATCATTTTCAATCTGAAAATACAGCAAAAAATCTATACATTAGGTTACATGCATACATATACACATGTTTTGTTGCTTCATCTTTTTTTGATAATTCACTTGTAGTTTTCATATCTTTTTCCTTCACTTGTAAACTCAAAATGGAATCTATTTAAGGGATGAGGATTAATAAAGAACGAACTATATTAACAAAAATGGATCGATTAGTTGTTACTCTGTTTGTAAAAGATAGATGTTTTAGAAAGAAAAAAAAATTGTTTCATAAAGATAGATGTTTTGTATTTCAGATGTAAAAGTATGTAACATTTCTTGTTCTTGTTTTGTCCCTATTGTTTAGACTTAAAAAGGAGAAAATATTTCATATTTAATTATGTTATAGAGATATTTTAGGTTTTGTTAAAAAAAATTTTAATATGTGTGCATAACTTTAAAATCTATATATATTTGTGAAATTTTGGGAATTATCATAAATTTAACTATTAAATATATATAAATACGGAACAGGAACGAAATTTTAAATAAAATAAAAACATGATAGTAATAAAAAATAAAACTTGTTTGTCCACCATATATCATATATGAGCTGAGAAAAATAAAAATAAACTTCTCTTTGGGTTATTTAATAATTGAATTTTTAAATTCAACCAGCTAACGTATGTAAACCCTTAAACATAAATATAATAGCCATAAATTAAGATAAATTTATCAAATTTTAATTCATATAAAAAATCCAATTTTAAATGATATGAAATTTAATAACAAGTACATAATATCTTAGGAAAATTATAAAATTTCAAATTAAATTTGTATATATTATTCCATGTTTTCAATTTACTATTAATATATATGATTTATATATTAATACTAATTTGTCACAAATAGGACTTTGATAATTCTTGTTTCCGTCTTGTCCCATTCTCAAATGGGAATTTAAATTTTGTACGCTATGAGAAATTCATTCCTATTTGGGATAGGAATCCGAGACCGGATCTGGGACAGAACAGAATAAAACAGGGGGAGAATTATACCCATCCTACTTGTTCTGAATGAAGAAATCGAAATGATCAACATAACTCAGATTTAATATCTCACAGAAAATAATACAAAACCACAAGGATATAGATCCAATGAAGAAGACTGAAAAATCGATGAAGACAAAACGGAAAATTGATGAATAAAATTTGAGTTACCAATTAATTCAAAACAAAGTCATTATCTCCTAAAGACCTCCGTTGACTCAATCCTCCCTCATTCTCAACCTTCCCAGCCTCCACATCATCCTCACCGTCGCCACCATTAACAGCTGTGAGCTCCTTAGCTCTCTCAGCCCCCAATTCCCAATTAGTCCTACATGTTGCCACCATCATACCAACCACACAAGGGATCTGCGTCGCGAGCATCCCAAGCCAAAGTCCCTTGAATCCAAACCCAGTCCAAAACGCCAAAACTGCTCCTGCCGGAATCCCAACTGCATAAAATGCCACCCCATTAAAGGTATCGCTTTGAGTGGTGTTGTATCAAATTTCAACCTTTTTGTCTTTATCTTCGTCTATATTCGTTTCTTTGAAGAGAAGCTAAGTGTCGACGAGGACGAGGATGAGACTACAGAGGAGACATATGAAGATAGTGTGAGAGAATGGAAGAAATTACTATGTCTCGCGATACTGAGTTGTATATCGGTTTGTCTCAAGTGGTGGTGCTATGAGATTATGATTTTGCTTTGTGGGATTCTTTTAGATCCTAAAGCAAGTGTTGCTTCAATGGGAGTCCTCATCCAAATTTATTCACTTGTTTATATTTTCCCTAGTTCATTGAGCTTAGGAGTCTCAACTCGTGTCGGTAACGTGCTTGGTTTGAACCAGCCAAAGAAAGCAAGAAGAGCTGCCATTGTTGGTCTCAGTCTTAGCATCGCTCTCGGGTCGCAGCTCTTACATACACTGTCTCGCTAAGAAACACATGGGCTACCTTTTTCACAAATGACAAAGAAATGATGAAGTTGGCTTCCTTAGCTTTGCCAATCGTTGGCCTTTGCGAGCACGGGAAATGCCCGCAAACTACGGGATATGGCGTTCTACAAGACTCCACGAGGCCGAAGATCGGAGCTAATATTAATGGGGTGGCGTTTTATGCGGTTGGGATTCTGGTAGGAGCAGTTTTGGCGTTTTGGTTTGGGTTTGGATTCAAGGGACTTTGTCTTGGGAAGCTCGGGGCGTAGATCATTTGTGTGGTTGGTATGATGGTGGCAACGTGTAGGACTAATTGGGAATTGAAGGCTGAGAAAGCTAGGGAGCTCACAGCTGTTAATGGTGGCGATGGTGAGGATGATGTGGAGGCTGGGAAGGTTGAGAATGAGGGAGGATTGAGTCAACGGAGGTCTTTCGGAGATAATGACTATGTTTTGAATTAATTGATAACTTTTTTGGAAACTAATAAAGATGTCTTATATATTTCCCATTTAAATTCAGTACAGGACGGGAATGACACAGAACGGGAACAAGAATTTTAAAAACTAAAAACATGAAAAAAAAACTTGGAGTTATCAAAAAAAGGATATAGATCCAAGGAAGAAGACTGAAAAATCGATGAAGACAAAACATAAAATTAATAAATAAAATTTGGAGTTTCTGCATAAAACAATTAAGAGGGAGAAATCAATCTTACCCATGTGCTGTAAGAAGAAGTCGTATGATCATTGAGAAAAAATAGAAAAGCTAAACCCGAGTGAAGTTTACACAGTCATAGATAAGTAGCATATGAATAAAATTCAAAAACGAACCAAGCCTGAAAATTCAGAAGAGAGAATCAATAAAGGAAATGTTTGTGTCAAAAGGGAGATCGAGCACCAAAACATACCATGGAGTTTCGCATATGTGGAGAAAGGAATTAACTGAGCAAAAGAAGATCAAACAGTTTCAGTATTCAAAACTCAAAATCTGGGAACTAGAGAGTACAAGCTTAGAAGGTGTATGCTGGAACAGGCTCTTCCTTGATTGACAATGCAAGTAAAGTAAAGGAGAAAGCTTAAAGGAAGAACACCAAGATAAAATAGATTTGGATAGATTCATAGAATGAGAAAAGGGGAGAGTTGCACAAAAGGGCAACCCTCAAAATTAACCTAATTGTTCTCATTATATCTCTATTTATATGAACTCTAATTGTCTATAACCTAATTACATGGGCTTTAATTGGACTTCTCTTAGAATAATATATGGGCTTCTAGAGATGCTTTAATACTGGTCTTGTTTAATTATTTGAAGAAGTTGTTTAGATTGCTTACTTATTTAGAGTTTGAAAATATTTTGAAATTGCATTAACAACTACTCTATAGATATGTAGCTCATGAGAGAAAGTTTATTCATCAAATCAACACACAAGTCTTATAATTATTGTCTCAAACATTATGAAGAGCAATTTATATATATTTTTTTCATTCTTAATCACAAAATCCAACAAACTGTGTAGTAGGAACTAATTAATAACCTTGCAGCTGACAATGGCAGCGATAGACAGTTTCTTTGCAGCTGAATAACAAAGAAATAAATCGATCCATCAGCAACGCATCATCACAAGCATTCCATACCCACATCCGATGTGAGACATTATTCCTAGTAGAATGTGGACCTGAGTGTTTCTTCTTCCATTCATAAAATTGATTGTTATGGTCTTGAACAAGTTTTTGACGTCAATAAAAGATTTGAGGGCTTTGTTCCTTTCCAGCAGATTGGTTAGATCTTATCGTCTTTTGCAACCTTTAACGGTGGACCTTTTAGATAATTTTCAGTCTGAAAACACAGCAAAAAAATATCCATTCATTAGGTTACATACATATACACATATGTTGTGTCGTTAAGTTTAATTTTTTGTGTTTCTTGAATTTATCAGCTTGACTATTGTTTGGTATGTCTTGCTGTTAAAATAAGTGTAAGAGCTTCTGGTATCAAATATGAATTTAAGGCCTTTTAAACATGATGGATTTTCGTAGAAAAGATGCTCGGCTGCTGGTTCAGTCGTGTAGTGTTTCTGAATGCAAATAGTTGAATCAATACTAGTAGAAAACAATGTAATTTAAAGCGATGGAAGTTCTTAGCTATCTCGAAAGCAAAATGTGGTTAAAAGGATGAGCCATTTAGAAGTCTTAAAGGAAACTGATCAATGACAAATGCGTCCATTGATGAACCTTGAACAGCATATTTAACTTGATTGTCACATTAGTAAGGGAAATTCAACTCACACTTCCTGCCAGGCTTGCAAGACTGGATCGTTATGCTCTTATTCACCGTATTTATTCATCACTTGCTACTACTTCATACACATGCTTGTTTACTTGGTTCAGGTTCATCCAGTTTTAGTCTCCTCCATCACTTTTAATTGGTTGCTTAATCTTTCTTTGATAATTCACTTGTAATTTTCATATCTTTTTCCTTCACTTGTAAACTTAAAATGGTATCTATTTAAGGGATGAGGATTAATAAAGAAGGAACTATATTAACAAAAAAATGGATCTATTAATTGTTTCTCCCTCTGTTTGTAAAAGATAGATGTTTTAGAAAAAAAATTGTTTCATAAAGATAAATGTTTTGTATTTTCTATGTAAAAGTATGTAACATTTCTTGTTCTTGTTTACCCCCTATTGTTTAGACTTAAAATGAAGAAAATATTTCATATTTAATTATAAAATAGAGATATTTTAGGTTTTGTTAAAAGTTTGTTAATATGTGCATAATCTTATAATCTATCTGTGTGAAACGGAGGGTATAATCTTCTTTTTCTGCTATCTTTAACTGCATTCTTCTTAATTGTCTTCTCCATAAGGACCACAACCGTTGATTTTTGTTAACCGCTGTATTTCAATAAGGTTACAAATCAACTTCAGGACTGATGAATATTTTCATAAAAATTTACCTCTTCATGGAAGATCCCGAGCTCATGCTTGAGGTGCTTAATTCCAAAATGGATTGATAAGGATTTTTACTTAGGTTCTTTGTTTTGGAGATTCTGGTTGTGTTTGTGTACCTTTTAATGGAGAATGTCTTCTCGCGTCAAGATGAATAATTCCAGATCTAACAACCTAATCAATCGATCTCATGAATCCCCTTGAAAACCCATATGCCCAACGAGGCAACGAGTAAACTACTCACACATACTCAAGCAAAGCAAAACCATATGGATAATAGATTGCATAAACAATTAAGAGTATGAGAAAAGGGTTTATAGATCTCCTCTGTGATACAAAGTAGATGAATCTTCTTCCTTAAACAAGTATGAAACAAAGACTAGACAGGAGAAAAGACTAGATGGCTTTGCGGTGGCAAACGGAGGTCAGAGCTTCGACTGCTTGGAGGCGGCAAAGTGAGAGCTGATATCTCTCTTGAGGTATCTCCTTAGGGTACACGAACTCACAGTGGAAGCACACCTCCAAAAATTATGTTAAATGAGTATTTATAGGTCTTAAGGTGTAGAAAGTCGGTTTAGGGTTCATTAGGGCAAAACTCAACGTTTTGGTAAGTGTATAGGTAGGGGCTTCAATTCCGGTAATGGGTGTTGTGTCCGAGGTCTCCAAGAAGCTTCACCTCGGGTGCGGGCCTTGTGGCTGGGATCGACATGTTTTCACTCTTCTGGTTTTATCTTCAAAATGGCTGAATAGATTTCTTATATTCTTGTCCGAGGTGAATCTTGACTCTTCTAGCTTTCCATAGATACCAAGATCTCTGGATTTTCTCCTCAACAAGGTCTTCAATAAATGCCAAACTTTTGAGGTTCTGAAACTGCCTTAAAACAGCGTTTTGATCTCCGCAGTTCGTGTCTTCAAGTTTGGTCACTCCAAGCGACTGTTGATCTTTCGCTTCGGTTTTTTGTTTTGGGCTTCGGCTTTTTCTTCTTTTCTTTTCCGGATCAGGTGCTGCGTTTAAGCTCCAAGTTCTCAAGTGTATCTTCTATGGCGGATCTACAACGAGCACTCACCGGAACTGATTTCTTCTCGGGTAAAACCTGAAGATCTTTCACCACATCCATCGCCACCTACCCCTGTCACCACCTGAAGTCCAGCAGAGCTTGTAGCGTGCTCAATTCTGTGGTTTTTGGAATTGAGGTTTCGCCTCAGACCAAGTTTATCTACGAAGTGGTTTTTGGACTGATGCATTTGGTGGTTCCCATCCCGTCTTCCACCTCACCGGCTCTGACTACTCCAGTTTCACAATCTCCGGCGAAAACTATTTCATTCCGGTTCATCAGACCGCTGCCGACCATTAGCTGCACAAAGAGCCTCATCGTCAAAGCAAAAGGGAAACTAGGATTTTCGGTTTTGGGCTTGCTCTGGCTCGGCCCAACTTATCTCCCCCTCTTGGCCCATTAGTAGAAATGTTAGCCCAGCTTCACTATCCATTAGGCCCAGGTCAGATATAATCTTTTATTTGAAAAATCTAAAATTGATGATCCGAAACATTGAAGTGATCAGTAGAGGACGCCGTTCGATTCTTGTGTCTGTGTCTCCATCAATTCAAGATTTGTCCAATAATCTTTACACCATTCGGCCTAGGATCAAGCTACATCAAATTATTATCGAATCATACATGAGTGATCTTGTCCCCGGGAGTTTTGTCTCAACGTTGGCGCCTCATACAGTTATAAGTAGCGCTCATCCGAATCATTTAGACCTGAAGGGTCCTGTTTTCTCTCCTTCCTCGATTAAGGAGAGAGCTTTGTTAACAACTTCCTCCCATTGGGAGAGATCACATCCACCTTCCTCCCTTCTAAGGGAGAGAACCATTCCGCCAATTTCTCTCTCGTTGAGAGGAGACCATTCCGTAGCGGTCTCTACGGGATCTGAAGATGCAACCGATCTTATCTCGATGGGAATCGGACGTAAAGGAGTTTTTTCAACGTCACAAGTTAAGGTGACAATGTGGCTAGCTTCCGATGCTAAGTTCAGTTGATGACTGCTTTTTCAATGAGTTTGCTAGTCTTAGTTGGTCTCCATATCTCTCCTGATAATCTCCCAAGCTTCTTAAAGCTTGTGTTTCTATCTTTTTTGCTTTCCTGGTCTATTTTTCTAGCGATTTTGTATGCTTTTGGATTATATCTGATTAAGCTCTTCTATCATGTAAACTTTTAGCAGTGAATGAAGAATTTGTATGACAAGATATTAGTTTGTTTCTTATATTTTAATTTAAAATAATCTCTATACTATTAATAAGAGGTATTATGAGACCTATTGCCAAACACTTTTTCAAGAGTACTTAAAAGAGATAGTTTTAGCATTGCATCCAAACAAGATTTTTCAAGACATTAAAACATTAAATATTTTAAATAATTTTTAGTTTCTAAAATGGATTGACTTAAAAATTTTCACCAAAATATAAATTTGTTTAAAAACATAATCCTGCATTTACGTGCAAGTTCGGTCCTAGACAAAGAAGGCAAACTTCAGAGACAAACAATCAATGTTGTTTTCAAAGAGGTGTTTCTGAATTTGGGAAAACAAATTAGAGGTAAAAGAACCTACAATTTTGATCATTCTTGCATTTTTATTTTATTTTTATAACTAAATTCAATGATTATGTATGTTCTCATTTAGTTTTATACAATATGTGATGGTGAAAATCAAACCAAAACAAGCTTAATTCATTTCTTCACCTTTACTTTCTTAATTGCTTATATTTGATTATTAAGATATTTAACTATGGTATTGCTTTTCTTATTTGGGATTTCAGTTTTTAGTTCTTTTCTAATAATAAAATAAAATTGTTGCAATTTCTTGAAAATAAGAAAAATGTTCGAATATTCGCACCCGTATGCTCTCTTCCCTCAACGTATAATGTACTTGATTTTAGAATATTGACAAAAACAATATGATCGTTGTATATTATGAAAAATTACTAAAAGATAAGAAGGTGTGTTTGTGTTACCGTATATACGATTAGAGAGGATATATTTACAAAAAACTATATTCAAACAAAAACACGTACATGTAATCTAAAAAGAACATTTCCAATGGTTTACATCATTTTTTCCTCAAAATGATGTAAACTTAAAATGAGTTCAAGTTTTTTTCCAATGGTTAGCCTCATTTTTACCCTCCAAAAAGAATATTTCAAGTATATTCTATTCATACAACTAATTATTAAGTTTTAATAACATCTTTTATTTTATAAAATTACAAATTTTATCCACATATTTTATTTTTAAGCAAATCAAGATTTTTAAAACAATTTTAAGTCATTATGCTATGGTGTTTTAAGTTTGTTTGTTTTTTAATCTTTAGTGTTAGTAGTACATATGTATTTTTAATTTTATTGTTGATTATGTTATTGTATTTTCTATTTTATAAATACTATATTGTATTTTAATTAACTGAAACTACTCTATTTTGTTTTTAAGTTATAAATTAATGTTGAATTTTTATGTAATAAATAAAAATTTTATGTATAAAATTAAAACACATAAAAATACATTAAAACACATAGAAGTTTAGGGATTATTTTGTCAATATAAATGTGCAAGAAAAAAATGAGGTTTTGTGAATAGTGTTTCCTCAAATATGAGGGAATACGGTTCATATTCTCATTTTTTTCCTCAAAATGATACATCATTTGATATGCATTTCCTTCATTTTTTGATGTTTTCCATCAAAATGAGAGAATATTGTAGACGATCTAAGCACTCTCAAATCTTTTTTTGATAATGTAATCTAACTTACAAGATTATAATTTTTATAATTCGATGAAAAAATTACATTAAACATATTATAAATAGGTAATCTATAAAAAAAAGAAAAAGAACTTCAAACATATATTAAACAAGGAAAAAAAAATTATAAACAATAAATAAATAAAACAAATAGCAATTTAAACTTACATGAGTAAAATATAAATATTTATAAATAAAAGCTACAATTTTAAAAAAAATTATTTATCTACGGTGTACTGCGAAAAAAAACCACACACATTTTTTACATTTAAAATACATATTTTGTCACTTATGGGCCCTAAGCTACTAAAAAGCCCATCTTAATTTTAGCCCATGATTCATTGACGATAAAGGAGAAGAATAAAGCTGGTACATGTCTTTCCACGTGTCTGCTTTAACGCCAATGATATGTCAGAACAATAAACCCGCCAAATCCACACATAGAGACCAGACACTGAGACACATAGCTCCTCTCTCTTCTCTCTCGGTCTCTCCACCTATGGCCGCCAGTTTCTGCAATTGGACGCTTCAATCTCCGTTTCTCCAAAACTTTAGAAGCCCAACAATCAGATCTTCCTTCATACGATCGTCTTCTTCCCCAACCTCTTCCAATGGCAATCTTCCCATCAAAGAATCTTTCTCTGGTTCACTCTCTTTCTCTTTAACATTGTTCTTGTGGAATCCTAACATTGTATAATTGAATAATTTCTGAGATCTTTAGGTTAAATGGTAATGTTAATAATTTTACTGTGTGGTTGTGTGTGTTGTAGGGGAGCCTGAAGCAGATGTTGTGGTTATTGGAAGTGGTATAGGTGGATTATGTTGTGGTGCATTGTTAGCAAGATATGATCAAGATGTGATCGTTCTTGAGAGCCATGACCTTCCTGGTGGTGCGGCTCATTCATTTGAGATCAAAGGGTACAAGTTTGACTCAGGTCCTTCTCTGTTTTCTGGTTTACAATCACGAGGCCCTCAAGCAAACCCTCTTGCTCAAGTAAAATGTTTCTCTTCCTTCAACTCTTTTTCTTGGGTTTTACAGGATTCCTTATGTAATGGGATCAGAGTCTTGTACTTATGCAAGTTTTGGGTGATTGTGTTTTTTTCCAGGTTTTGGATGCTTTAGGGGAATCACTTCCATGTAGCAAATATGATTCTTGGATGGTTTATTTACCAGAAGGCGATTTCTTGTCACGCATAGGCCCTACCGAATTTTTCAAGGTAAACAAAAATTAGCTTATGTTATTATGTTGTTGAGTTCTACTTATGAATGATAATGAAATGACAAGAAATTTTGGTTTGTATGGTTTTCTTGTGATGAAATTCTAAAATTCTTGAGCTATCTTTAATATGTTGTCATTTAGATGCTTCACTTTTTAGTGATTATAATAAGATGGTATGATATTGTATCTTTGATCTTGTTCAGCGTTGTTTTTTTGTCTCAGGATCTAGAGAAATATGCTGGTCCTAGCGCGGTCAAAGAGTGGGAAAAGCTTCTTGTGGGTGCCTATGTGTCAATATAAATGACATCTACTCGTGAGATCTCATCTTCTAATAACAAACATGACTATGATGAACCTGCAGGGAGCAATACTCCCTCTGTCTTCTGCTGCTATGGCATTACCACCATTGTCTATTCGGGGGGATCTTGGTGTTCTCTCCACTGCTGCTGCTAGATATGCTCCTTCCCTCTTGAAATCTTTTATAAAAATGGGTCCTCAAGGAGCGTTGGGTGCTACAAAGCTTCTTCGCCCGTTCTCGGAAATCGTTGATTCTTTGGGGTTGAAAGACCCGTTTATACGAAACTGGATCGATCTTCTCGCATTCCTTCTCGCAGGGGTCAAATCTAATGGCATACTCTCAGCAGAGATGGTACAAATTACACAATCTTATGTAGCAAGAAACAAGATTATCAAATTTTTGGTGCACAAAAACCGATTAAAATGAAGTCTTCGCTTCTTGTGTTTGCAGATATACATGTTTGCGGAATGGTACAAGCCAGGATGCACATTAGAGTACCCTATTGATGGCAGCGGTGCAGTGGTTGAAGCGCTTGTCCGTGGCTTGGAGAAGTTTGGTGGACGTTTGTCTCTTAAAAGCCATGTCGAGAACATTGTCATCGAGAATGGTAAAGCTGTTGGAGTCAAGCTGAGGAATGGTCAAGTAAGAAGAGTTCATGAATTTACATAATATATCTTCAGTCTCTCTATTTTTTGTTCCTTAATCATTACTCATTTCGATATGGAAATGATTCAGTTCATTCGAGCTAGAAAAGCTGTGGTGAGCAACGCATCGATGTGGGATACATTAAAGCTCTTACCTCCAGGAGCTCTCCCAGATTCATACATTAAAGGTGTGAACACAACGCCACAATGTGAATCCTTCATGCATCTTCACTTGGGATTCGACGCAAAGGTATAAAACAAACAAGAAGAAAGCAAAATGGGCTTTACCTATGTTTCAGTTTTGTGTTGTTTGATTGTTTTCTTAATGGGACTGGAACAGGGAATAGCAGATGACCTTGAGATCCATCATATTGTTGTGAATGATTGGGACCGCGGTGTGGATGCTGACCAAAATGTGGTACTGATATCAGTCCCTAGCGTTCTTAGCCCGAATCTTACGCCACCGGGGAAACATGTTCTACACGCTTACTGTCCTGGAACCGAACCTTTCGGTCTCTGGGAAGGTCTTGACAGGAGAAGTGCCGAGTACAAGAATCTCAAATCCCAACGGTCCGAGGTACCTATTCATTTTCTTTACATTTCGTAGATATAATATCCAATCCAAACCGAAAGTTTTTAAGCCAAAACCAAAGCAATCGAAATGTTAATTTAATTGTAATGGGAAAATAACATTTTTAACCTTGGAAGTGGCAGATGCTAGCACTTTAAACCCCAAAGATATTACACTAGCACTTTAAACATTCAAACTATTTTTACTAACACTTTAAACCTAGAAACTACCTCCCGCGTTTTCTCCGACAGAAAATTCACTACAAAATAGTTACCAAACAATTGACGGAATTTCCAATAGTAATCCGACAAATATTTCTCATGGTAATCTGACGGATTTTTGAACCAAATCGAATTGATTTGAACAGAAATGTTTTTACTCTGAGTTTATTTACACCTTATTTTTTGTCAAAACACAACCTGATAAAACTGAAACCAAACAGAGTTAAATATCAAAACTTAATCTCAACCAAAATGTACTGGTACCGTTGGTGAAGGTGATGTGGAGAGCGGTGGAGCGGGCGTTAGGGCCCGGATTCAAGAGGGAGAAGTGCGAGGTGAGTTTGGTGGGAACGCCATTGACACATCAGAGGTTTCTAAGGAGGAATAGAGGAACATATGGGCCAGCGATAGAGGCCGGAAAAGGTACATTTCCAGGTCATTCTACTCCCATTCCGCAGCTTTTGTGTTGCGGTGACTCAACCTTTCCCGGGATTGGTGTTCCTGCTGTGGCAGCTAGTGGCGCAATTGTGGCTAATTCGCTTGTTACTGTTTCTAAGCATTCCGAGCTTCTTGATGCTATCGGCCTGTAGAAATATGAAATATATTTATCAACTTATCATATGGTATGTTGTTTGGTCTATTAACTTCTTATAGTTATTTTTACCGCATAATTTTACGATAGAAGCTTGCACCGCATAATTTTAGTGGATCAACCAGCTCTTAGTGGATGATCCCCATGAGATTTGGTCCCTTATTGATAGTAGACCTATCCGGTTCTCCCTCCACGAGTTTGGAGATTGAAAACTCAAAATAACAATCAAAACACATAATGAACTTACCATAATAAATTAGTAGGAATTTAACTTCTTGATAAATGTACTATGAACGTTAAAAATTTATTTTATCTATCAACGTTTTGAATTTATGAATAAACGTAATGCAATTAAAAATATCGAGTTCAAAATAAAATAAAAAATTGTCATTTAATTTTAAATTATGTAAACAATTTAAACCAACTTATTAGATATCAGACTCAAACTTGACATATCTAGAATATTTAAGTAAAGCAATGAACAGGATCTGAATATTTTACACTTCTAAGTTAACCAAAAATGATTTCTAAGAAATTTTATCTTGATTAATTGAAATCATGAATCACTTTTAACATTATTTTCATCTAAATGACTATAGTGTTAGAAAATAGTTCTTAACATAAACAAAACGTGAAAGTTTTATGATAGGTTTTTATTTTTTAGATTTTCACAAGAAACTTGAGATTGATTAGAAAATTATTTAATTTCCCAAATTAAAATAATATATTTTATAATAAATTTAATCTCACAATGTCATGACCTTTAATAAGTTAAACTCATAACAGTCCTTCAGCCTATTATATTTTTTTAAAGTCCAGTTACAATATTTAAGTATTTAAAATATTTCAACAAAATGTTTTGTATTTTAATCTAGATAAAAGATAAGAAAAAGGTTTAGAGTCCTAATTTACTAGAACCAAGTTTATACAAAAGTATAGAAACATAATACTAGTATATAAAAGTTGAAAGTTCTAAAAATAAAGACCATTAGATAAAAGATTTATCTTCCAAATACCATAAAAGTACTAGTCTGAAGATTATAAATTTAAAAAGAGAAGTAATGAAAACCATGAAAATTAGGGCTTTAAGTGATTAGTTTTTGAAACATTTATACTGTTACGTGGATCCTTTTCGAAAAATTTAAACTATATATTAAGTTATTCATTTAATTAAATTTTCATTTCCATTGATAATTATTTTAAATATTATTTTTCTTCAAGGTCAAGACATGAATATTTGTGGTAGAGAATATAGAAAAATACTGAAATATCAATTTATTTGACAAAAATAATGAAACGAATACATAATTTAAGCAATTGTAGAGATTGAGACACAATGGTTCCACAAGTCATCTCTCTTCTTCAAATATTGTGTTTCTTGAGCAATTAAGGTAGGTCTGTCAGCAATATATTTAATAAGCGTATCGTGACACACTTTTCCTTCTTGGACAAGTTCCTGACAACATGAATCTGAGATGGTTGCATTTCCAAAGACAACAGCGATGTTATCCAACGTACATTTAGGACTGATTTTGACAACACATGTATCCCATAGTGATTTTGCTTCACTTTTCTCGACAGAAAACGCAGGAAACAATAGACATGTCATAGCAACAACAATGAATAAGATAGTAAATTGGGAGTTAAGTTTAGTCATTTTTTAATAAACTTTAAATTTTAAAACTTATTTTTATTGTACATAAATAATTTAATGTAAAATATTTTTTTATTTCTAGTTTTGAAATATGCAATCTTTTTATAGGAGATTGAAAACTCAAAATAATAATCAAACACATAATGAACTTAACGTAATAAATTAATAGGAATTTAACTTCTTAATAAATGTACTATGAACGTTAAAAATTTATTTTATCTATCAACGTTTTGAATTTATGAATAAACGTAATGCACCTAAAAATATCGAGTTCATAATAAAATAAAAAATTGTCATTTAATTTTAAATTATGTAAACAATTTAAACCAACTTATTAGATATCAGACTCAAAGTTGACATGTCTAGAATATTAAAGTAAAGCAATGAACAGGATCTCAATATTTTACACATCTATGTTAACCAAAAATGGTTTCTAAGAAATTTTATCTTGATTAATTGAAATTATCAATACCTTTTAACATTATTTTCATCTAAATGACTATAGTGTTACAAAATAGTTATTAACATAAACTAAACGTGAAAGTTTTATGATAGGTTTTTATTTTTTAGATTTTCACAAGAAACTTGAGATTGATTAGAAAATTATTTAATTTCCCAAATTAAAAGAATATATTTTATAATAAATTTAATCTCACAACTTCATGACCTTTAATAAGTTAAACTCATAACAGTCCTTCAGCCTATTATATTTTTTTAAAGTCCAGTTACAATATTTAAGTATTTAAAATATTTCAACAAAATGTTTTGTATTTTAATCTAGATAAAAGATAAGAAAAAGGTTTAGAGTCCTAATTTCCTAGAACCAAGTTTATACAAAAGTATAGAAACATAATACTAGTAAATAAAAGTTGAAAGTTCTAAAAATAAAGACCATTAGATAAAAGATTTATCTTCCAAATACCATAAAAGTACTAGTTTGAAGATTATAAATTTTAAAAGAGAAGTAATGAAAACCATGAAAATTAGGGGTTTAAATGATTAGTTTTTAAAACATTTATACTGTTACGTGGATCCTTTTCGAACAATTTAAACTATATATTAAGTTATTCATTTAAATTAAAATTTCATTTCCATTGATAATTATTTTAAATATTATTTTTCTTCAAAGTCAAGACATGAATATTTTTGGTAGAGAATATATAAAAATAGTGAAATATCAATTTATTTGACCAAAATAATGAACCGAATACAAAATTTAAGCAATTGTAGAGATTGAGACACAATGGTTCCACAAGTCATCTCTCTTCTTCAAATATTGTGTTTCTTGAGCAATTAACTTAGGTCTGTCAGCAATATATTTAATAAGCGTATCGTGACACACTTTTCCTTCTTGGACAAGTTTGTGACAACATGAATCTGAGATGGTTGCATTTCCAAAGATAACAGCGATGATATCCAACGCACATTTAGGACTGATTTTGACAACACATGTATCCCATAGTGATTTTGCTTCATTTTCTTCGACAGAAAACGCAGGAACAAATGAACATGCCAAAGCAAGAACAATGAATAAGATAGTAATTTGGGAGTTAAGTTTAGTCATTTTTTTTTTTGATAAACTTTAAATTTTAAAAACTTATTCTTATTGTACGTAAAGAATTTAATGTAAAACAATGTTTTATTTCTTGTTTTGAAAGTGAAACTACGCAATCTCTTTATAGGAGACTGAAAAGTCAAAATAACAATCGAAACACATAATGAACTTAACGTAATAAATTAATAGGAATTTAACATCTTGATAAGTATACTATGAACGTTAAAAATTTATTTTATCTATCAACGTTTTGAATTTATGAATAAACATAATACAACAAAAAATATCAAGTTCAAAATAAAATAAAAAAATTGTCATTCAATTTTAAATTATGTAAACAATTTAAACCAACTTGTTAGATATCAGACTCACACTTGACATATCTAGAATTTTTAAGTAAAACAATGAACAAGCTCTGAATATTTTACACATCTAAGTTAACCAAAAATGGTTTCTAAGAAATTTTATCTTGATTAATTGAAATTATCAATCACTTTTAACATTATGTTCATCTAAATGACTATAGAGTGTTAGAAAATAGTTATTAACATAAAATCGGCGTGAAAGATTTATGATAGGTTTTTATTTTTTAGATTTTCACAAGAAACTTGAGATTGATTAGAAACTTATCTAATTTCCCAAATTAAAATAATATATTTTTTAGTAAATTTATTCTCACAATGTCATGACCTTTGCTAAGTTAAACTCATAATAGTCCTTCAGCTATTATATTTTTTTAAAGTCCATTGACAATATTTAAGTATTTAAAATATTTCAAAAAAAGTTTGGTATTTTAATTTAGATAAATATAAGAAAAAGGTTTACAGTCCTAATTTACTTGAACCAACTTTATATAAAAGTATAGAAACATAATACTAGAAAACAAAAATTGAAAGTTCTAAGAATAAAGACCAGTAGATAAAAGATTTATCTTCCAAATACCATAAAAGTACTAGTCTGAAGATTATAAATTTTAAAAGAGAATTAATGAAAACCATGAAAATTAGGTCTTTAAGTGATTAGTTTTTGAAACATTTATACTGTTACGTGGATCCTTTTTGAACATTTTAATCTATATATTAAGTTATTCGTTTAAATTAAATTTTCATTTCCATTGATAATTATTTTAAATATTATTTTTCTTCAAGGTCAAGACATGAATATTTGTGGTAAAGAATATATAAAAATAGTGAAATATCAATTTATTTGACCAAAATAATGAAACGAATACATAATTTAAGCAATTGTAGAGATTGAGACACAATGGTTCCACAAGTCATCTCTCTTCTTCAAATAATGTGTTTCTTGAGCAATTAACGTAGGTCTGTCAGCAATATATTTAATAAGCGTATCGTGACACACTTTTCCTTCTTGGACAAGTTCGTGACAACATGAATCTGAGATGGTTGAATTTCCAAAGACAACAGCGATGACATCCAACGCACATTTAGGACTGATTTTGACAACACATGTATCCCATAGTGATTTTGCTTCATTTTCTTCGACAGAAAACGCATGAACAAATGAACATGCCAAAGCAAGAACAATAAATAAGATAGTAATTTGGGAGTTAAGTTTAGTCATTTTTTTTTTGATAAACTTTAAAGTTTAAAAACTTATTCTTATTGTACGTAAAGAATTTAATGTAAAACAATGTTTTATTTCTTGTTTTGAAAGTGAAACTACGCAATCCCTTTATAGGAGATTGAAAAGTCAAAATAACAATCGAAACACATAATGAACTTAACGTAATAAATTAATAGGAATTTAACATCTTGATAAGTATACTATGAACGTTAAAAATTTATTTTATCTATCAACGTTTTGAATTTATGAATAAACATAATACAACAAAAAATATCGAGTTCAAAATAAAATAAAAAAATTGTCATTCAATTTTAAATTATGTAAACAATTTAAACCAAATTGTTAGATATCAGACTCAAACTTGACATATCTAGAATTTTTAAGTAAAACAATGAACAAGCTCTGAATATTTTACACATCTAAGTTAACCAAAAATGGTTTCTAAGAAATTTTATCTTGATTAATTGAAATTATCAATCACTTTTAACATTATGTTCATCTAAATGACTATAGAGTGTTAGAAAATAGTTATTAACATAAAATCGGCGTGAAAGATTTATGATAGGTTTTTATTTTTTAGATTTTCACAAGAAAATTGAGATTGATTAGAAACTTAACTAATTTCCCAAATTAAAATAATATATTTTTAATAAATTTATTCTCACAATGTCATGACCTTTGCTAAGTTAAACTCATAATAGTCCTTCAGCTATTATATTTTTTTAAAGTCCATTGACAATATTTAAGTATTTAAAATATTTCAAAAAAAAGTTTGGTATTTTAATTTAGATAAATATAAGAAAAAGGTTTACAGTCCTAATTTACTTGAACCAACTTTATATAAAAGTATAGAAACATAATACTAGAAAACAAAAATTGAAAGTTCTAAGAATAAAGACCAGTAGATAAAAGATTTATCTTCCAAATACCATAAAAGTACTAGTCTGAAGATTATAAATTTTAAAAGAGAATTAATGAAAACCATGAAAATTAGGTCTTTAAGTGATTAGTTTTTGAAACATTTATACTGTTACGTGGATCCTTTTCGAACAATTTAATCTATATATTAAGTTATTCATTTAAATTAAATTTTCATTTCCATTGATAATTATTTTAAATATTATTTTTCTTCAAGGTCAAGACATGAATATTTGTGGTAGAGAATATATAAAAATAGTGAAATATCAATTTATTTGACCAAAATAACTAAACGAATACATAATTTAAGCAATTGTAGAGATTGAGACACAATGGTTCCACAAGTCATCTCTTTTCATCAAATATTGTGTTTCTTGAGCAATTAACGTAGGTCTGTCAGCAATATATTTAATAAGTGTATCGTGACACACTTTTCCTTCTTGGACAAGTTCCTGACAACATGAATCTGAGATGGTTGCATTTCCAAAGACAACAGCGATGATATCCAACGCACATTTAGGACTGATTTTGACAAACACATGTATCCCATAGTGATTTTGCTTCATTTTCTTCGACAGAAAACGCAGGAACAAATGAACATGCCAAAGCAAGAACAATGAATAAGATAGTAATTTGGGAGTTAAGTTTAGTCATTTTTTTTTTGATAAACTTTAAATTTTAAAAACTTATTCTTATTGTACGTAAAGAATTTAATGTAAAACAATGTTTTATTTCTTGTTTTGAAAGTGAAACTACGCAATCCCTTTATAGGAGATTGAAAAGTCAAAATAACAATCGAAACACATAATGAACTTAACGTAATAAATTAATAGGAATTTAACATCTTGATAAGTATACTATGAACGTTAAAAATTTATTTTATCTATCAACGTTTTGAATTTATGAATAAACATAATACAACAAAAAATATCGAGTTCAAAATAAAATAAAAAAATTGTCATTCAATTTTAAATTATGTAAACAATTTAAACCAATTTGTTAGATATCAGACTCAAACTTGACATATCTAGAATTTTTAAGTAAAACAATGAACAAGCTCTGAATATTTTACACATCTAAGTTAACCAAAAATGGTTTCTAAGAAATTTTATCTTGATTAATTGAAATTATCAATCACTTTTAACATTATGTTCATCTAAATGACTATAGAGTGTTAGAAAATAGTTATTAACATAAAATCGGCGTGAAATATTTATGATAGGTTTTTATTTTTTAGATTTTCACAAGAAACTTGAGATTGATTAGAAACTTATCTAATTTCCCAAATTAAAATAATATATTTTTTAATAAATTTATTCTCACAATGTCATGACCTTTGCTAAGTTAAACTCATAATAGTCCTTCAGCTATTATATTTTTTTAAAGTCCATTGACAATATTTAAGTATTTAAAATATTTCAAAAAAAGTTTGGTATTTTAATTTAGATAAATATAAGAAAAAGGTTTACAGTCCTAATTTACGTGAACCAACTTTATATAACAGTATAGAAACATAAGAATAGAAAACAAAAATTGAAAGTTCTAAGAATAAAGACCAGTAGATAAAAGATTTATCTTCCAAATACCATAAAAGTACTAGTCTGAAGATTATAAATTTTAAAAGAGAATTAATGAAAACCATGAAATTTAGTTCTTAAAGTGATTAGTTTTTGAAACATTTATACTGTTACGTGGATCCTTTTAACAATTTAATCTATATATTAAGTTATTCATTTAAATTAAATTTTCATTTCCATTGATAATTATTTTAAATATTATTTTTCTTTAAGGTCAAGACATGAATATTTGTGATAGAGAATATATAAAAATAGTGAAATATCAATTTATTTGACCAAAATAATTAAACGAATACATAATTTAAGCAATTGTAGAGATTGAGACACAATGGTTCCACAAGTCATCTCTCTTCTTCAAATATTGTGTTTCTTGAGCAATTAACGTGTAGGTCTGTCAATATATTTAATAAGCATATCGTGACACACTTTTCCTTCTTGGACAAGTTCGTGACAACATGAATCTGAGATGGTTGCATTTCCAAAGACAACAGCGATGATATCCAACGCCATTTAGGACTGATTTTGACAACACATGTATCCCATAGTGATTTTGCTTCATTTTCTTCGACAGAAAACGCAGAACAAATGAACATGCCAAAGCAAGAACAATAAATAAGATAGTAATTTGGGAGTTAAGTTTAGTCATTTTTTTTTGATAAACTTTAAAGTTTAAAAACTTATTCTTATTGTCCGTAAAGAATTTAATGTAAAACAATGTTTTATTTCTTGTTTTGAAAGTGAAACTACGTAATCCCTTTATAGGAGATTGAAAAGTCAAAATAACAATCGAAACACATAATGAACTTAACGTAATAAATTAATAGGAATTTAACATCTTGATAAGTATACTATGAACGTTAAAAATTTATTTTATCTATCAACGTTTTGAATTTATGAATAAACATAATACAACAAAAAATATCGAGTTCAAAATAAAATAAAAAATTGTCATTCAATTTTAAATTATGTAAACAATTTAAACCAAATTGTTAGATATCAGACTCAAACTTGACATATCTAGAATTTTTAAGTAAAACAATGAACAAGCTCTGAATATTTTACACATCTAAGTTAACCAAAAATGGTTTCTAAGAAATTTTATCTTGATTAATTGAAATTATCAATCACTTTTAACATTATGTTCATCTAAATGACTATAGAGTGTTAGAAAATAGTTATTAACATAAAATCGGTGAAAGATTTATGATAGGTTTTTATTTTTTAGATTTTCACAAGAAAATTGAGATTGATTAGAAACTTAACTAATTTCCCAAATTAAAATAATATATTTTTAATAAATTTATTCTCACAATGTCATGACCTTTGCTAAGTTAAACTCATAATAGTCCTTCAGCTATTATATTTTTTTAAAGTCCATTGACAATATTTAAGTATTTAAAATATTTCAAAAAAAGTTTGGTATTTTAATTTAGATAAATATAAGAAAAAGGTTTACAGTCCTAATTTACTTGAACCAACTTTATATAAAAGTATAGAAACATAATACTAGAAAACAAAAATTGAAAGTTCTAAGAATAAAGACCAGTAGATAAAAGATTTATCTTCCAAATACCATAAAAGTACTAGTCTGAAGATTATAAATTTTAAAAGAGAATTAATGAAAACCATGAAAATTAGGTCTTTAAGTGATTAGTTTTTGAAACATTTATACTGTTACGTGGATCCTTTTCGAACAATTTAATCTATATATTAAGTTATTCATTTAAATTAAATTTTCATTTCCATTGATAATTATTTTAAATATTATTTTTCTTCAAGGTCAAGACATGAATATTTGTGGTAGAGAATATATAAAAATAGTGAAATATCAATTTATTTGACCAAAATAATTAAACGAATACATAATTTAAGCAATTGTAGAGATTGAGACACAATGGTTCCACAAGTCATCTCTTTTCATCAAATATTGTGTTTCTTGAGCAATTAACGTCGGTCTGTCAGCAATATATTTAATAAGTGTATCGTGACACACTTTTCCTTATTGGACAAGTTCCTGCCAACATGAATCTGAGATGGTGGCATTGCCAAAGACAACAGCGAGGATATCCAACGCACATTTAGGACTGATTTTGAGAACACATGTATCCCATAGTGATTTTGCTTCATTTTCTTCGACGAAACGCAGGAACAAATGAACATGCCAAAGCAAGAACAATGAATAAGATAGTAATTTGGGAGTTAAGTTTAGTCATTTTTTTTGATAAACTTTAAATTTTAAAAACTTATTCTTATTGTACGTAAAGAATTTAATGTAAAACAATGTTTTATTTCTTGTTTTGAAAGTGAAACTACGCAATCCCTTTATAGGAGATTGAAAAGTCAAAATAACAATCGAAACACATAATGAACTTAACGTAATAAATTAATAGGAATTTAACATCTTGATAAGTATACTATGAACGTTAAAAATTTATTTTATCTATCAACGTTTTGAATTTATGAATAAACATAATACAACAAAAAATATCGAGTTCAAAATAAAATAAAAAAATTGTCATTCAATTTTAAATTATGTAAACAATTTAAACCAAATTGTTAGATATCAGACTCAAACTTGACATATCTAGAATTTTTAAGTAAAACAATGAACAAGCTCTGAATATTTTACACATCTAAGTTAACCAAAAATGGTTTCTAAGAAATTTTATCTTGATTAATTGAAATTATCAATCACTTTTAACATTATGTTCATCTAAATGACTATAGAGTGTTAGAAAATAGTTATTAACATAAAATCGGGCGTGAAATATTTATGATAGGTTTTTTATTTTTTAGATTTTCACAAGAAACTTGAGATTGATTAGAAACTTATCTAATTTCCCAAATTAAAATAATATATTTTTTAATAAATGTATTCTCACAATGTCATGACCTTTGCTAAGTTAAACTCATAATAGTCCTTCAGCTATTATATTTTTTTAAAGTCCATTGACAATATTTAAGTATTTAAAATATTTCAAAAAAAGTTTGGTATTTTAATTTAGATAAATATAAGAAAAAGGTTTACAGTCCTAATTTACGTGAACCAACTTTATATAACAGTATAGAAACATAAGAATAGAAAACAAAAATTGAAAGTTCTAAGAATAAAGACCAGTAGATAAAAGATTTATCTTCCAAATACCATAAAAGTACTAGTCTGAAGATTATAAATTTTAAAAGAGAATTAATGAAAACCATGAAATTTAGTTCTTAAAGTGATTAGTTTTTGAAACATTTATACTGTTACGTGGATCCTTTTCGAACAATTTAATCTATATATTAAGTTATTCATTTAAATTAAATTTTCATTTCCATTGATAATTATTTTAAATATTATTTTTCTTTAAGGTCAAGACATGAATATTTGTGATAGAGAATATATAAAAATAGTGAAATATCAATTTATTTGACCAAAATAATTAAACGAATACATAATTTAAGCAATTGTAGAGATTGAGACACAATGGTTCCACAAGTCATCTCTCTTCTTCAAATATTGTGTTTCTTGAGCAATTAACGTAGGTCTGTCAGCAATATATTTAATAAGCATATCGTGACACACTTTTCCTTCTTGGACAAGTTCGTGACAACATGAATCTGAGATGGTTGCATTTCCAAAGACAACAGCGATGATATCCAACGCATTTAGGACTGATTTTGACAACACATGTATCCCATAGTGATTTTGCTTCATTTTCTTGACGAAAAGAACAAATGAACATGCCAAAGCAAGAACAATAAATAAGATAGTAATTTGGGAGTTAAGTTTAGTCATTTTTTTTTTGATAAACTTTAAAGTTTAAAAACTTATTCTTATTGTACGTAAAGAATTTAATGTAAAACAATGTTTTATTTCTTGTTTTGAAAGTGAAACTACGCAATCCCTTTATAGGAGATTGAAAAGTCAAAATAACAATCGAAACACATAATGAACTTAACGTAATAAATTAATAGGAATTTAACATCTTGATAAGTATACTATGAACGTTAAAAATTTATTTTATCTATCAACGTTTTGAATTTATGAATAAACATAATACAACAAAAAATATCGAGTTCAAAATAAAATAAAAAAATTGTCATTCAATTTTAAATTATGTAAACAATTTAAACCAAATTGTTAGATATCAGACTCAAACTTGACATATCTAGAATTTTTAAGTAAAACAATGAACAAGCTCTGAATATTTTACACATCTAAGTTAACCAAAAATGGTTTCTAAGAAATTTTATCTTGATTAATTGAAATTATCAATCACTTTTAACATTATGTTCATCTAAATGACTATAGAGTGTTAGAAAATAGTTATTAACATAAAATCGGCGTGAAAGATTTATGATAGGTTTTTATTTTTTAGATTTTCACAAGAAAATTGAGATTGATTAGAAACTTAACTAATTTCCCAAATTAAAATAATATATTTTTAATAAATTTATTCTCACAATGTCATGACCTTTGCTAAGTTAAACTCATAATAGTCCTTCAGCTATTATATTTTTTTAAAGTCCATTGACAATATTTAAGTATTTAAAATATTTCAAAAAAAGTTTGGTATTTTAATTTAGATAAATATAAGAAAAAGGTTTACAGTCCTAATTTACTTGAACCAACTTTATATAAAAGTATAGAAACATAATACTAGAAAACAAAAATTGAAAGTTCTAAGAATAAAGACCAGTAGATAAAAGATTTATCTTCCAAATACCATAAAAGTACTAGTCTGAAGATTATAAATTTTAAAAGAGAATTAATGAAAACCATGAAAATTAGGTCTTTAAGTGATTAGTTTTTGAAACATTTATACTGTTACGTGGATCCTTTTGAACAATTTAATCTATATATTAAGTTATTCATTTAAATTAAATTTTCATTTCCATTGATAATTATTTTAAATATTATTTTTCTTCAAGGTCAAGACATGAATATTTGTGGTAGAGAATATATAAAAATAGTGAAATATCAATTTATTTGACCAAAATAATTAAACGAATACATAATTTAAGCAATTGTAGAGATTGAGACACAATGGTTCCACAAGTCATCTCTTTTCATCAAATATTGTGTTTCTTGAGCAATTAACGTAGGTCTGTCAGCAATATATTTAATAAGTGTATCGTGACACACTTTTCCTTCTTGGACAAGTTCCTGACAACATGAATCTGAGATGGTTGCATTTCCAAAGACAACAGCGATGATATCCAACGCACATTTAGGACTGATTTTGACAACACATGTATCCCATAGTGATTTTGCTTCATTTTCTTCGACAGAAAACGCAGGAACAAATGAACATGCCAAAGCAAGAACAATGAATAAGATAGTAATTTGGGAGTTAAGTTTAGTCATTTTTTTTTATAAACTTTAAATTTTAAAAACTTATTCTTATCGTACGTAAAGAATTTAATGTAAAACAATGGTTTATTTCTTGTTTTGAAAGTGAAACTACGCAATCCCTTTATAGGAGATTGAAAAGTCAAAATAACAATCAAAACACATAATGAACTTAACGTAATAAATTAATAGGAATTTAACATCTTGATAAGTATACTATGAACGTTAAAAATTTATTTTATCTATCAACGTTTTGAATTTATGAATAAACATAATACAACAAAAAATATCGAGTTCAAAATAAAATAAAAAAATTGTCATTCAATTTTAAATTATGTAAACAATTTAAACCAAATTGTTAGATATCAGACTCAAACTTGACATATCTAGAATTTTTAAGTAAAACAATGAACAAGCTCTGAATATTTTACACATCTAAGTTAACCAAAAATGGTTTCTAAGAAATTTTATCTTGATTAATTGAAATTATCAATCACTTTTAACATTATGTTCATCTAAATGACTATAGAGTGTTAGAAAATAGTTATTAACATAAAATGGCGTGAAATATTTATGATAGGTTTTTATTTTTTAGATTTTCACAAGAAACTTGAGATTGATTAGAAACTTATCTAATTTCCCAAATTAAAATAATATATTTTTTAATAAATGTATTCTCACAATGTCATGACCTTTGCTAAGTTAAACTCATAATAGTCCTTCAGCTATTATATTTTTTTAAAGTCCATTGACAATATTTAAGTATTTAAAATATTTCAAAAAAAGTTTGGTATTTTAATTTAGATAAATATAAGAAAAAGGTTTACAGTCCTAATTTACGTGAACCAACTTTATATAACAGTATAGAAACATAAGAATAGAAAACAAAAATTGAAAGTTCTAAGAATAAAGACCAGTAGATAAAAGATTTATCTTCCAAATACCATAAAAGTACTAGTCTGAAGATTATAAATTTTAAAAGAGAATTAATGAAAACCATGAAATTTAGTTCTTAAAGTGATTAGTTTTTGAAACATTTATACTGTTACGTGGATCCTTTTCGAACAATTTAATCTATATATTAAGTTATTCATTTAAATTAAATTTTCATTTCCATTGATAATTATTTTAAATATTATTTTTCTTTAAGGTCAAGACATGAATATTTGTGATAGAGAATATATAAAAATAGTGAAATATCAATTTATTTGACCAAAATAATTAAACGAATACATAATTTAAGCAATTGTAGAGATTGAGACACAATGGTTCCACAAGTCATCTCTCTTCTTCAAATATTGTGTTTCTTGAGCAATTAACGTAGGTCTGTCAGCAATATATTTAATAAGCATATCGTGACACACTTTTCCTTCTTGGACAAGTTCGTGACAACATGAATCTGAGATGGTTGCATTTCCAAAGACAACAGCGATGATATCCAACGCACATTTAGGACTGATTTTGACAACACATGTATCCCATAGTGATTTTGCTTCATTTTCTTCGACAGAAAACGCAGGAACAAATGAACATGCCAAAGCAAGAACAATAAATAAGATAGTAATTTGGGAGTTAAGTTTAGTCATTTTTTTTTTGATAAACTTTAAAGTTTAAAAACTTATTCTTATTGTACGTAAAGAATTTAATGTAAAACAATGTTTTATTTCTTGTTTTGAAAGTGAAACTACGCAATCCCTTTATAGGAGATTGAAAAGTCAAAATAACAATCGAAACACATAATGAACTTAACGTAATAAATTAATAGGAATTTAACATCTTGATAAGTATACTATGAACGTTAAAAATTTATTTTATCTATCAACGTTTTGAATTTATGAATAAACATAATACAACAAAAAATATCGAGTTCAAAATAAAATAAAAAAATTGTCATTCAATTTTAAATTATGTAAACAATTTAAACCAAATTGTTAGATATCAGACTCAAACTTGACATATCTAGAATTTTTAAGTAAAACAATGAACAAGCTCTGAATATTTTACACATCTAAGTTAACCAAAAATGGTTTCTAAGAAATTTTATCTTGATTAATTGAAATTATCAATCACTTTTAACATTATGTTCATCTAAATGACTATAGAGTGTTAGAAAATAGTTATTAACATAAAATGGCGTGAAATATTTATGATAGGTTTTTATTTTTTAGATTTTCACAAGAAACTTGAGATTGATTAGAAACTTATCTAATTTCCCAAATTAAAATAATATATTTTTTAATAAATTTATTCTCACAATGTCATGACCTTTGCTAAGTTAAACTCATAATAGTCCTTCAGCTATTATATTTTTTTAAAGTCCATTGACAATATTTAAGTATTTAAAATATTTCAAAAAAAGTTTGGTATTTTAATTTAGATAAATATAAGAAAAAGGTTTACAGTCCTAATTTACGTGAACCAACTTTATATAACAGTATAGAAACATAAGAATAGAAAACAAAAATTGAAAGTTCTAAGAATAAAGACCAGTAGATAAAAGATTTATCTTCCAAATACCATAAAAGTACTAGTCTGAAGATTATAAATTTTAAAAGAGAATTAATGAAAACCATGAAATTTAGTTCTTAAAGTGATTAGTTTTTGAAACATTTATACTGTTACGTGGATCCTTTTCGAACAATTTAATCTATATATTAAGTTATTCATTTAAATTAAATTTTCATTTCCATTGATAATTATTTTAAATATTATTTTTCTTCAAGGTCAAGACATGAATATTTGTGGTAGAGAATATATAAAAATAGTGAAATATCAATTTATTTGACCAAAATAATTAAACGAATACATAATTTAAGCAATTGTAGAGATTGAGACACAATGGTTCCACAAGTCATCTCTTTTCATCAAATATTGTGTTTCTTGAGCAATTAACGTAGGTCTGTCAGCAATATATTTAATAAGTGTATCGTGACACACTTTTCCTTCTTGGACAAGTTCCTGACAACATGAATCTGAGATGGTTGCATTTCCAAAGACAACAGCGATGATATCCAACGCACATTTAGGACTGATTTTGACAACACATGTATCCCATAGTGATTTTGCTTCATTTTCTTCGACAGAAAACGCAGGAACAAATGAACATGCCAAAGCAAGAACAATGAATAAGATAGTAATTTGGGAGTTAAGTTTAGTCATTTTTTTTTGATAAACTTTAAATTTTAAAAACTTATTCTTATTGTACGTAAAGAATTTAATGTAAAACAATGTTTTATTTCTTGTTTTGAAAGTGAAACTACGCAATCCCTTTATAGGAGATTGAAAAGTCAAAATAACAATCGAAACACATAATGAACTTAACGTAATAAATTAATAGGAATTTAACATCTTGATAAGTATACTATGAACATTAAAAATTTATTTTATCTATCAACGTTTTGAATTTATGAATAAACATAATACAACAAAAAATATCGAGTTCAAAATAAAATAAAAAAATTGTCATTCAATTTTAAATTATGTAAACAATTTAAACCAATTTGTTAGATATCAGACTCAAACTTGACATATCTAGAATTTTTAAGTAAAACAATGAACAAGCTCTGAATATTTTACACATCTAAGTTAACCAAAAATGGTTTCTAAGAAATTTTATCTTGATTAATTGAAATTATCAATCACTTTTAACATTATGTTCATCTAAATGACTATAGAGTGTTAGAAAATAGTTATTAACATAAAATCGGCGTGAAATATTTATGATAGGTTTTTATTTTTTAGATTTTCACAAGAAACTTGAGATTGATTAGAAACTTATCTAATTTCCCAAATTAAAATAATATATTTTTTAATAAATGTATTCTCACAATGTCATGACCTTTGCTAAGTTAAACTCATAATAGTCCTTCAGCTATTATATTTTTTTTAAAGTCCATTGACAATATTTAAGTATTTAAAATATTTCAAAAAAAGTTTGGTATTTTAATTTAGATAAATATAAGAAAAAGGTTTACAGTCCTAATTTACGTGAACCAACTTTATATAACAGTATAGAAACATAAGAATAGAAAACAAAAATTGAAAGTTCTAAGAATAAAGACCAGTAGATAAAAGATTTATCTTCCAAATACCATAAAAGTACTAGTCTGAAGATTATAAATTTTAAAAGAGAATTAATGAAAACCATGAAATTTAGTTCTTAAAGCGATTAGTTTTTGAAACATTTATACTGTTACGTGGATCCTTTTCAACAATTTAATCTATATATTAAGTTATTCATTTAAATTAAATTTTCATTTCCATTGATAATTATTTTAAATATTATTTTTCTTTAAGGTCAAGACATGAATATTTGTGATAGAGAATATATAAAAATAGTGAAATATCAATTTATTTGACCAAAATAATTAAACGAATACATAATTTAAGCAATTGTAGAGATTGAGACACAATGGTTCCACAAGTCATCTCTCTTCTTCAAATATTGTGTTTCTTGAGCAATTAACGTAGGTCTGTCAGCAATATATTTAATAAGCATATCGTGACACACTTTTCCTTCTTGGACAAGTTCGTGACAACATGAATCTGAGATGGTTGCATTTCCAAAGACAACAGCGATGATATCCAACGCACATTTAGGACTGATTTTGACAACACATGTGTCCCATAGTGATTTTGCTTCATTTTCTTAACGCAGGAACAAATGAACATGCCAAAGCAAGAACAATAAATAAGATAGTAATTTGGGAGTTAAGTTTAGTCATTTTTTTTTTGATAAACTTTAAATTTTAAAAACTTATTCTTATTGTACGTAAAGAATTTAATGTAAAACAATGTTTTATTTCTTGTTTTGAAAGTGAAACTACGCAATCTCTTTATAGGAGATTGAAAAGTCAAAATAACAATCAAAACACATAATGAACTTAACGTAATAAATTAATAGGAATTTAACATCTTGATAAGTATACTATGAACGTTAAAAATTTATTTTATCGATCAACGTTTTGAATTTATGAATAAACATAATACAACAAAAAATATCGAGTTCAAAATAAAATAAAAAAATTGTCATTCAATTTTAAATTATGTAAACAATTTAAACCAACTTGTTAGATATCAGACTCAAACTTGACATATCTAGAATTTTTAAGTAAAACAATGAACAAGCTCTGAATATTTTACACATCTAAGTTAACCAAAAATGGTTTCTAAGAAATTTTATCTTGATTAATTGAAATTATCAATCACTTTTAACATTATGTTCATCTAAATGACTATAGAGTGTTAGAAAATAGTTATTAACATAAAATCGGCGTGAAAGATTTATGATAGGTTTTTATTTTTTAGATTTTCACAAGAAACTTGAGATTGATTAGAAACTTATCTAATTTCCCAAATTAAAATAATATATTTTTTAATAAATTTATTCTCACAATGTCATGACCTTTGCTAAGTTAAACTCATAATAGTCCTTCAGCTATTATATTTTTTTAAAGTCCATTGACAATATTTAAGTATTTAAAATATTTCAAAAAAAGTTTGGTATTTTAATTTAGATAAATATAAGAAAAAGGTTTACAGTCCTAATTTACTTGAACCAACTTTATATAAAAGTATAGAAACATAATACTAGAAAACAAAAATTGAAAGTTCTAAGAATAAAGACCAGTAGATAAAAGATTTATCTTCCAAATACCATAAAAGTACTAGTGTAACATCCGTATTCCTTTTAATTGGAGTATTTAAAAGTTAAAGGCTACGTTGATTAAATCAAATTTTTTCTGCTGGGTTTAATTGATAGTTTGAAGAGTTGTGGGGCTGAATTGGGAAGACTGAAAAGTTTAGGGAGTTAAGAAAAATTTTGGAGAATAAAACCCTAAACCTATTTAAACCCTAAAATTTGCAGAAACCCTAATTATTCCTCATAATTTTCGTGGCCATCTTCAAGGGGAGAAAGAGAGAGGCTGAGTGTGACTGGAAGAGAAGAAGAAAGCTTGCACATGAAGGAGATACAGATACATCTGATATGTCGTGGTAGAACGAAGGTTCGAGCTAGTAAATCGTTTTCAATGGTAAGGAAATTTTGTGGTGTTGTAGTTAACCCTTATATATAGAGATACCACTTTGCGAATGTTGATTTGGATTAATATTCTGAAAGTTATTCGTATTTTCGTGAGGTGTTTTTTTTCATACGCGATCTGAACCAACATGGACTCAAGGAGAGATCGCGAGTTCATCTATGGTCGGATCATCATGAAACGTTGGGCGTAGCTTCAGGACATCTAGGGGTTGATTTTAAACGGTGCGATTGGAAGGTGGACAGTTAGATTTCGATTTGTGACCCCATCTTTGAGGCTGATCGTTTCTGATATTTTTCCAGTTTAGGTTGAAGGTTGTTTTGTTATTGTGGTTGGCTGTAGGGTGAGGAAGGGAGGTTGTGGTCATGTTGCTATGACATTTAAGAAGTCCTAGAAATTTCTGCAAAGGAAGGTTTCCTAAAAAAGAAGGTTTCCTAAAAAAGAAAGTTTCCTAAAAAAGAAAGTTTCCTAAAAAGGAAAGTTTCTTAAAAAGGAAAGTGTCATGGAAGAAATTGTTGTGAGCAAAGGTGAGTGCTTGCGTGTTAGTTGTAGTATATGAGGACTTGGAGTGGCTCTCATGTAGGTGTTGCTTGTGTGGTTCATTAGAAGTATGAATGTATGTTGTTGTTTTGTGTTATGCGTTGCTTTTTGGTGTGTTGTGTGGTTGTGGCTGACATTGATGAATTTCAGCTGTTGTGTAGTTTTGTGCCTCATTCAGTATCTTTTATACTGAGGCATCTCCTTATGTGATGCGAGTCTAGTGACATGACTAGTTTGTTGATTTATTTACTATTTTATTTATTGGTGGGTTTGAATATTATTTGCTTCCGCTAAGTTGTTTGTTTGATGTTAACTGGTGTTTAGAATAAATTAATTGGAGTTTAATTTATTCGGTTAAGTTGTTAGAAAATTTTTAAAATAGTCGGTTTATCTGTTGTTGAACCGTTCTGGTTTAGTAGATTCCAGAACGGGGTGTTTCAATTTGGTATCAGAGCGGAGTTGTTTCTAGGACACTTTGACTCGTATGATGGTTAGCTAGTTGTAGCTAGGTGTGAGTCACAGGGTCATGTCATCTCTCAGCCTGGAATGGGTTCCACGGTAAGACTCATTTTGTTTTTATGCTAATTTTTGGGGTAAATTAGTATAAAGTTGTGTTGTAGGTTGTTAACCATGGTAGGTCTGTAGTTAGACATCCGGAGGAAGGGATTTGCAAGGGGAGCAAGAATAGCTGAGAGGGGTCTCATAGGTTGTGGCGGCAAAGTTGGTCGAGGTGGCAGAGCAGGCAGAGGCTGTTGTTGAGCCGGTTGCTCTATCCTATTAATTGAAGTTATCAATCACTTTTAACATTATGTTCATCTAAATGACTATAGAGTGTTAGAAAATAGTTATTAACATAAACTCGGCGTGAAAGATTTATGATAGGTTTTTATTTTTTAGATTTTCACAAGAAACTTGAGATTGATTAGAAACTTATCTAATTTCCCAAATTAAAATAATATATTTTTAATAAATTTATTCTCACAATGTCATGACCTTTGCTAAGTTAAACTCATAATAGTCCTTCAGCTATTATAATTTTTTAAAGTCCATTGACAATATTTAAGTATTTAAAATATTTCAAAAAAAAGTTTGGTATTTTAATTTAGATAAATATAAGAAAAAGGTTTACAGTCCTAATTTACTTGAACCAACTTTATATAAAAGTATAGAAACATAATACTAGAAAACAACAATTGAAAGTTCTAAGAATAAAGACCAGTAGATAAAAGATTTATCTTCCAAATACCATAAAAGTACTAGTCTGAAGATTATAAATTTTAAAAGAGAATTAATGAAAACCATGAAAATTAGGTCTTTAAGTGATTAGTTTTTGAAACATTTATACTGTTACGTGGATCCTCTTCGAACAATTTAATCTATATATTAAGTTATTCATTTAAATTAAATTTTCATTTCCATTGATAATTATTTTAAATATTATTTTTTCTTCAAGGTCAAGACATGAATATTTGTGGTAGAGAATATATAAAAATAGTGAAATATCAATTTATTTGACCAAAATAATTAAACGAATACATAATTTAAGCAATTGTAGAGATTGAGACACAATGGTTCCACAAGTCATCTCTCTTCTTCAAATATTGTGTTTCTTGAGCAATTAACGTGGAGTCTGGCAATATATTTAATAAGCGTATCGTGACACACTTTTCCTTCTTGGACAAGTTCATGACAACATGAATCTGAGATGGTTGCATTTCCAAAGACAACAGCGATGATATCCAACGCACATTTAGGACTGATTTTGACAACACATGTATCCCATAGTGATTTTGCTTCATTTTCTTCGACAGAAAACGCAGGAACAAATGAACATGCCAAAGCAAGAACAATAAATAAGATAGTAATTTGGGAGTTAAGTTTAGTCATTTTTTTTTTGATAAACTTTAAATTTTAAAAACTTATTCTTATTGTACGTAAAGAATTTAATGCAAAACAATGTTTTATTTCTTGTTTTGAAAGTGAAACTACGCAATCTCTTTATAGGAGATTGAAAAGTCAAAATAACAATCAAAACACATAATGAACTTAACGTAATAAATTAATAGGAATTTAACATCTTGATAAGTATACTATGAACGTTAAAAATTTATTTTATCTATCAACGTTTTGAATTTATGAATAAACATAATACAACAAAAAATATCGAGTTCAAAATAAAATAAAAAAATTGTCATTCAATTTTAAATTATGTAAACAATTTAAACCAACTTGTTAGATATCAGACTCAAACTTGACATATCTATAATTTTTAAGTAAAACAATGAACAAGCTCTGAATATTTTACACATCTAAGTTAACCAAAAATGGTTTCTATGAAATTTTATCTTGATTAATTGAAGTTATCAATCACTTTTAACATTATGTTCATCTAAATGACTATAGAGTGTTAGAAAATAGTTATTAACATAAACTCGGCGTGAAAGATTTATGATAGGTTTTTATTTTTAGATTTTCACAAGAAACTTGAGATTGATTAGAAACTTATCTAATTTCCCAAATTAAAATAATATATTTTTAATAAATTTATTCTCACAATGTCATGACCTTTGCTAAGTTAAACTCATAATAGTCCTTCAGCTATTATAATTTTTTAAAGTCCATTGACAATATTTAAGTATTTAAAATATTTCAAAAAAAAGTTTGGTATTTTAATTTAGATAAATATAAGAAAAAGGTTTACAGTCCTAATTTACTTGAACCAACTTTATATAAAAGTATAGAAACATAATACTAGAAAACAACAATTGAAAGTTCGAAGAATAAAGACCAGTAGATAAAAGATTTATCTTCCAAATACCATAAAAGTACTAGTCTGAAGATTATAAATTTTAAAAGAGAATTAATGAAAACCATGAAAATTAGGTCTTTAAGTGATTAGTTTTTGAAACATTTATACTGTTACGTGGATCCTCTTCGAACAATTTAATCTATATATTAAGTTATTCATTTAAATTAAATTTTCATTTCCATTGATAATTATTTTAAATATTATTTTTCTTCAAGGTCAAGACATGAATATTTGTGGTAGAGAATATATAAAAATAGTGAAATATCAATTTATTTGACCAAAATAATTAAACGAATACATAATTTAAGCAATTGTAGAGATTGAGACACAATGGTTCCACAAGTCATCTCTCTTCTTCAAATATTGTGTTTCTTGAGCAATTAACGTAGGTCTGTCAACAATATATTTAATAAGCGTTCGTGACACACTTTTCCTTCTTGGACAAGTTCATGACAACATGAATCTGAGATGGTTGCATTTCCAAAGACAACAGCGATGATATCCAACGCCATTTAGGACTGATTTTGACAACACATGTATCCCATAGTGATTTTGCTTCATTTTCTTGACAAAGGAACAAATGAACATGCCAAAGCAAGAACAATAAATAAGATAGTAATTTGGGAGTTAAGTTTAGTCATTTTTTTTTTGATAAACTTTAAATTTTAAAAACTTATTCTTATTGTACGTAAAGAATTTAATGCAAAACAATGTTTTATTTCTTGTTTTGAAAGTGAAACTACGCAATCTCTTTATAGGAGATTGAAAAGTCAAAATAACAATCAAAACACATAATGAAATTAACGTAATAAATTAATAGGAATTTAACATCTTGATAAGTATACTATGAACGTTAAAAATTTATTTTATCTATCAACGTTTTGAATTTATGAATAAACATAATACAACAAAAAATATCGAGTTCAAAATAAAATAAAAAAATTGTCATTCAATTTTAAATTATGTAAACAATTTAAACCAACTTGTTAGATATCAGACTCAAACTTGACATATCTATAATTTTTAAGTAAAACAATGAACAAGCTCTGAATATTTTACACATCTAAGTTAACCAAAAATGGTTTCTATGAAATTTTATCTTGATTAATTGAAGTTATCAATCACTTTTAACATTATGTTCATCTAAATGACTATAGAGTGTTAGAAAATAGTTATTAACATAAACTCGGCGTGAAAGATTTATGATAGGTTTTTATTTTTTAGATTTTCACAAGAAACTTGAGATTGATTAGAAACTTATCTAATTTCCCAAATTAAAATAATATATTTTTAATAAATTTATTCTCACAATGTCATGACCTTTGCTAAGTTAAACTCATAATAGTCCTTCAGCTATTATAATTTTTTAAAGTCCATTGACAATATTTAAGTATTTAAAATATTTCAAAAAAAGTTTGGTATTTTAATTTAGATAAATATAAGAAAAAGGTTTACAGTCCTAATTTACTTGAACCAACTTTATATAAAAGTATAGAAACATAATACTAGAAAACAACAATTGAAAGTTCTAAGAATAAAGACCAGTAGATAAAAGATTTATCTTCCAAATACCATAAAAGTACTAGTCTGAAGATTATAAATTTTAAAAGAGAATTAATGAAAACCATGAAAATTAGGTCTTTAAGTGATTAGTTTTTGAAACATTTATACTGTTACGTGGATCCTCTTCGAACAATTTAATCTATATATTAAGTTATTCATTTAAATTAAATTTTCATTTCCATTGATAATTATTTTAAATATTATTTTTCTTCAAGTTCAAGACATGAATATTTGTGGTAGAGAATATATAAAAATAGTGAAATATCAATTTATTTGACCAAAATAATTAAACGAATACATAATTTAAGCAATTGTAGAGATTGAGACACAATGGTTCCACAAGTCATCTCTCTTCTTCAAATATTGTGTTTCTTGAGCAATTAACGTAGGTCTGTCAGCAATATATTTAATAAGCGTATCGTGACACACTTTTCCTTCTTGGACAAGTTCATGACAACATGAATCTGAGATGGTTGCATTTCCAAAGACAACAGCGATGATATCCAACGCACATTTAGGACTGATTTTGACAACACATGTATCCCATAGTGATTTTGCTTCATTTTCTTCGACAGAAAACGCAGGAACAAATGAACATGCCAAAGCAAGAACAATAAATAAGATAGTAATTTGGGAGTTAAGTTTAGTCATTTTTTTTTTGATAAACTTTAAATTTTAAAAACTTATTCTTATTGTACGTAAAGAATTTAATGCAAAACAATGTTTTATTTCTTGTTTTGAAAGTGAAACTACGCAATCTCTTTATAGGAGATTGAAAAGTCAAAATAACAATCAAAACACATAATGAACTTAACGTAATAAATTAATAGGAATTTAACATCTTGATAAGTATACTATGAACGTTAAAAATTTATTTTATCTATCAACGTTTTGAATTTATGAATAAACATAATACAACAAAAAATATCGAGTTCAAAATAAAATAAAAAATTGTCATTCAATTTTAAATTATGTAAACAATTTAAACCAACTTGTTAGATATCAGACTCAAACTTGACATATCTATAATTTTTAAGTAAAACAATGAACAAGCTCTGAATATTTTACACATCTAAGTTAACCAAAAATGGTTTCTATGAAATTTTATCTTGATTAATTGAAGTTATCAATCACTTTTAACATTATGTTCATCTAAATGACTATAGAGTGTTAGAAAATAGTTATTAACATAAACTCGGCGTGAAAGATTTATGATAGGTTTTTATTTTTTAGATTTTCACAAGAAACTTGAGATTGATTAGAAACTTATCTAATTTCCCAAATTAAAATAATATATTTTTAATAAATTTATTCTCACAATGTCATGACCTTTGCTAAGTTAAACTCATAATAGTCCTTCAGCTATTATAATTTTTTAAAGTCCATTGACAATATTTAAGTATTTAAAATATTTCAAAAAAAAGTTTGGTATTTTAATTTAGATAAATATAAGAAAAAGGTTTACAGTCCTAATTTACTTGAACCAACTTTATATAAAAGTATAGAAACATAATACTAGAAAACAACAATTGAAAGTTCGAAGAATAAAGACCAGTAGATAAAAGATTTATCTTCCAAATACCATAAAAGTACTAGTCTGAAGATTATAAATTTTAAAAGAGAATTAATGAAAACCATGAAAATTAGGTCTTTAAGTGATTAGTTTTTGAAACATTTATACTGTTACGTGGATCCTCTTCGAACAATTTAATCTATATATTAAGTTATTCATTTAAATTAAATTTTCATTTCCATTGATAATTATTTTAAATATTATTTTTCTTCAAGGTCAAGACATGAATATTTGTGGTAGAGAATATATAAAAATAGTGAAATATCAATTTATTTGACCAAAATAATTAAACGAATACATAATTTAAGCAATTGTAGAGATTGAGACACAATGGTTCCACAAGTCATCTCTCTTCTTCAAATATTGTGTTTCTTGAGCAATTAACGTAGGTCTGTCAGCAATATATTTAATAAGCGTATCGTGACACACTTTTCCTTCTTGGACAAGTTCATGACAACATGAATCTGAGATGGTTGCATTTCCAAAGACAACAGCGATGATATCCAACGCACATTTAGGACTGATTTTGACAACACATGTATCCCATAGTGATTTTGCTTCATTTTCTTCGACAGAAAACGCAGGAACAAATGAACATGCCAAAGCAAGAACAATAAATAAGATAGTAATTTGGGAGTTAAGTTTAGTCATTTTTTTTTGATAAACTTTAAAGTTTAAAAACTTATTCTTATTGTACGTAAAGAATTTAATGCAAAACAATGTTTTATTTCTTGTTTTGAAAGTGAAACTCATAATCTCTTTATAGGAGATTGAAAAGTCAAAATAACAATCAAAACACATAATGAACTTAACGTAATAAATTAATAGGAATTTAACATCTTGATAAGTATACTATGAACGTTAAAAATTTATTTTATCTATCAACGTTTTGAATTTATGAATAAACATAATACAACAAAAAATATCGAGTTTAAAATAAAATAAAAAAATTGTCATTCAATTTTAAATTATGTAAACAATTTAAACCAACTTGTTAGATATCAGACTCAAACTTGACATATCTAGAATTTTTAAAGTAAAACAATGAACAAGCTCTGAATTAGAAATTTCAACTTGATATTTTTAAAGTAAAATTTCACAAGAAACTTGAGATTAATTAGAAACTTATCTAATTGTTGTTGTGTGGTTGCTTAATCCTGTAAGCATACTTATTATGCTATGAAACTATTTTTTGACCTATGTGTATAGTTGTGAGACGGGTTGATCGCCTCAGTATTTATTAAATACTGACTGCGTCTATTCGTAATGGTGCAGGTAAGGAAAAGGATAAAGTTAGCTGAATTTCGTGAAACTGCGGTGACGGTTCAAGATGACATACCGGGAGGGTGTTTTATTTATTTATTCCTGCTGTTGTTGGTTGTTTTCGTAAACCGTTAGGTTGTTAGTTGGTTCGAAGTTATTGATTTATAATAAATATTTATTGCTGAGTTGTTTATGTGTTTCACCTGTTGGGAGTTATTAGTATTTATGGGAATATTAATATTAGTATAAAAAAAATGGGTCGGGGCGTTTCACCTTCACCTCCAAGATCCGGAAAAAAGATTGTGTATGGCCGGAGTAAAACTGAGTGTGACAGTGGTGCAGGATTCACCGGAAAACCTTCGACTCGAATTTGAGAAGTGGAGAACCTTCGGCTTACTCAGGCACGAGCAAGAAAATAGCACTAAGCACTAAACGTTGTCGTTTTGCTTAGAATGTAAAACATTTCTGTTGCAGCAAAATGTCTATAAAATAGAAGGCCCATTCAGAACAAAGCCTAAATCCATACAGAAGAAATATTAGCATTATTGTCAATTAATAGACCCAATTGCCATATTGGACCTTTTTTACGAAATTTTTTATTTGGTATTTTATTTTGGTTATATTTAATTGTTCCTAAAACAATTCTATTATATATATAAACATTCTATAATTTTAATAAAAAAAATTTTATTTTATTCTTATATATTAATATATATAGATGAGATCATTATCACACAAAAAAATTATATATATGTATATATAGATATACAAAACTAATAAAATATATATATTTAGCATGTTTAAAATTTAACAACACTTAAACTTATTTATGTTACAAAAACACAAAATCTATACTTAAAACACATACATAATATAAAATATATATAATAATATACTAATAATTCACATATACTATACATAAAATCCAAATTATACTTATTAATTAATATTCAGAACTACCTAAAATATCTACATGACTTAAATCAATCACTCTAGTAACAATTACACTCTTCTCTAGCACATAAAAATTATAGTTTAATTAACACACACAAAAATACTATTTTATAAGTAAAATAATATTGCACCCGGGCCTTAGCACAGATTATTAATCTAGTATTCACTTATTCCAATAACAGAAATTGATGATAATATCTCTCTTGTGCTACCAAAAAACTAGATGTAATATACTTTTAAGCAGTATCAAAATCTTAAATAATTGACTTTTTTAATATTCTTATGGGTACTTAAACATGTTATTACTGCTACTTCTACAAAAATAGATGTTTAAAAGTGTGATATAATCACATATTCCCCAATCCTTTTTAGACTTTATATTTATATATTAGTTAGTTACTCACTATACATTTATAAAAGCATTAAAAAGTTTAAAGATATGTAATCGTTAATTTCAAAATAACTAATATTTTAAAAGATATACAAATATTGTAGTAGATATAACATTTTTTTATAACAAGTAACTGTAACTTATTCAGTTTTTCTCTAGTTTAATACTAAAAGCTGAATTTATTTGGTTAGACAAGAGACATAATAGACTTAAGTTTACATATGTTCAATATTTTTATGGATTTGACATGTGTCTACATTGTAAGTATATCAGTATATGATGTGGAATGAATTTTTTGTAAATGAGTTAAATATTTTTAGTTAGAAGAAATCTTTTTGTTTTCGTTAAGATAATTGTTTTTTGAATTAAAGATAATAAATTATATTTTTAGAAAAGAAAAACAAAATGGAGAAATTGAGATTTTATTTTCAGAATATCAAAATTAATAAATTAAAGTAAACTTTTAGAAACTAGATTCTCAATTTATAATTAAAAAATTTGATACATTAAATTTGGATAATAAATAAGTAATTTCTTTCTTTTAAATTTTTCACATCTTTAATAATTAAGAAATCTCTCGTTCTGAAAAAGTTTTCTATATAAGTAATATTTTTATAATTTGATTAATGATTTGACTAACAAATTTATTTCCGTGTATGATTCTCTTCATATATATATAAGTGTTAAGGTTTATAAGAGATTTTATGGTGAGAAGATTATAACAACTTGTTTTATTTTATTTAGAATTTGACTATGATGGGTTGCTGGCCAAAGCAGTCACTAAGAGAAAATGTTGACAAGTAGATTAACTTATATCTCTCTACATATATATGAATTTGAATAAGATTTTTATATTTTTATATTTTTATATTTTTATATTTCATTGACGATGCTACATTTTTTCCTTTTGAAATATTTTCTAGTGTTATTGTAACTGAAGCTGAATTGAAGATCGGGATGTATTGTGAACGTTGCGCAAAAAAAATCAGAAAAGTATCTTGCCAATTCGAAGGCAAAATAATAAAATATTTCTACTTTCAATATAAATATTTATACACAGACAGTGACACACGTAATGATAATATAATATTTATGTTGCTAAAATTTTTCAATGATATTTTATCTTATTAGGTGTTGAAGCATGCATAACGGATATGAATAGTCCAAAAGTTATGGTCAGCGGGAATTTTAATTTGGGAAAATTGGTGAAGACTCTCAAAAACAAAACTAGTAAAAAGATAGAAATCTTGATGAAGAAAGAGAAATCTGATATGGTTCAAAAGGAAGATCATGAACATGAAATAGTTCCACCTGAAACAAGGTAGATTACTTTTTAGTAATTCTAATTTTTATTTTATTATTAAAGTGGCAAGAATTGTTTTTTACTAATTGTTCAAATATAACATTTTTTAACTCTTTTTTGATATTTTGTAGAATAATGAAAGTCGAGTTCGATATACCATTTCTATGTGAGGAGTACAAGAAAAGTTATGGAAAAGTTATTAAGAAATGTGAAGGTATAAATATAATATATATTTTATAAAATTGAGGATTATAGATTTAATGATAATACGTGTGATGTATATTGTAATAATTATTTCTGAATGATGTATGATTAGGTGTTATAACATATGTAGCGGATGTAGAAAATAAAAAGGTTGTGGTCGTTGGTAACTTTGACAAGGATGAATTGTTGAGAAAACTTAATAAGAAGATCAAGATGCATCAAAAGATAATGAAAGCCGAAAAAGAAAGAAAGGATAGGGAAAAATGCAAAATAGCTGCAGATATTCGTGAAGAAATGGACAAGGATAGAAATATATATCTCCAACCAAATACTGATTATGAAAAGGAGATGGCCAAATATTACATGCTTAGTGATGAAAATCCTTAAGGGTATTCTATTTCGTAACATAGTCGAAACAAGTATCAACCATGAAGACTCTAGCATGCTAATGGATCTTATCCATCTTAAGATATTTTAATGTTTTAGTTTGTCCAAAAATAAAATATTTTTTCTAATGTTTCATTCGCCCAAGTATTGTATATATTAGGAAAAGAAAAGTATGATTTCGTTTTAACCTTTTTACTAAGCTTTTTTCCTGGAGAACAAAAATTAATCTTTTTCAAAGTCACTTGATTCATATATTTTTTGTGTTTTTAATTTTTTTTTCTTTTGAAATTTCGAATTTCTTTCTCTACAAAAAAAAACATATTTACATGTCGGGAAAAAAAAAAACAACCAAAAGCTGTAAAGAACTAGATAGATGTCATTTCCAGCTTGTGAGCCTTGTACTTGAATGAACTGATTCTCCCAGTCTGAAGGAGATGACCAACAAGCTCTATCTATGCTGTGCAAGTGTAAAGACACTTTAGGCTCACCCACAAGAAAAACAAAACTTTGTTCTTGTCCCCAAGTTATGTTATTCATTTATTTGTAGATTAGGTACCAAAATAATTGTATTCTTCTTTTTCAATGTTATACTCTTTAGCACATGATATAGACATAGATGATAGACCTCATTGTTTAGAAAAGTACACATATCCTTAATTTTTCATGTCATAAATTCCAATTAAATGATATGCTCCAAAGATTTAAAGAGAACATAGCAACATTTCAAACCCGATCTAAGAACAAGGGAATGTTCTTATGTTCATGGTGTAGTTAAATCTGACTTAATATAAAATCTTCAAGTTTGTGAAGCTCAGACAGTAAACAAGAAGTTGATACAACAATAGCAGAAAAAAACAAAAAAAAATTATTCAACTAGCTCTTTTTTCATCATATAACATTTTAGTAAAGCTATGTCACCATCACTTAGATGTGCTAACTGCTTAGATCAAACTCATGAAAACTCCATACAAACATTGCCAAAATACTTTTAAACTAGCTCATAAACGTTCTTGGGAGGCTCGATCCAAATGTTATCAGAAGAAATCTCGTTTCCCCAATCCAGACTCTGTTCACGCTGGTGATATCTCCCTTCATCAAATGAATATGCCACACAACGTTTCTCATTGTTACATAACCTTAAGAAAGTAGACACTATTCCTTAACATTCCCTCGCTGACATAAGTTCTCGATGCACATGACTTGATACTCGCAAAAATAGTTAAACTACCAAGAGTATACTTCTGCTCCCACATACCTCGAGTAAGATCGAGTTTAAACACCAAAGGATCCTTTCTTCCACATGTACAATTACAAATGATAAATATGTCTCCTTTATAACCCACCATGAACTTTCCGTCATACCAATTCTTCTCATCGGGGCATCTAGGTGGAGGTACATCAAGAAGATTCCATATACGTAAAGTTGGATCAAAAACCGCAAGGCAGTTTCTTCGGTTGAGACAGTAAAACAAACCATTCAAGAAGACAACATTGTTACGTTCAACATCAAGAAATTGAGACTCAACCTGCATTGAAGTCCACATAGTCTGACCTGGACTCCAAGTACGGATTGTGACATGGCCTGGATCATAATCCTTGATAGTAAACACAACGCAATCACTTGATGTAGGAGCACAAGAGAAACCCACTAACTTATAATAATTCCACAACTCAAGATAAGGCAAGACCACAAGATCCTTAGTAAACGGATTGAACAAGACAAAGTCTGATGAATTCTCTTTGCTGATAAGTAACCATCCATCTTTAGAGTAATGAACAATAGAGTGATCAACTAATGATTTAGGAAGCTCAATTGTATATATCTTGTAGTTTGATGGATCATAAAACTCCCAAGTGTTCTTGATTTTAGGGAAGTGGATGAGCCAAGGAGGTTGGTCTATGATCCTAACCGAAACTGCAGCTTCATACCAAGATTTGCATACAGCAGAAGCTCGAACGTTATCTTGGATTTCAAGATAAGCCATTATTGATCTCAGAAGCTCTAAAGTAAGGTCTTTCCAAATTTGATTCTCAGCCTTTTCTTTTGTATTCTCCATGTTCTTGGACCCTTCATTGTTTTTAACGCCCATGTTAGATTTGAGAATTATCCATAAATAAGATCCAAATATGAAAAATCAGATTAAGAAAAGAATAAAACTTTGATTGATTTTGGTTCATACGACCTCTATATGATTCACTTAATTCAAGAATCAAGATTTTGACATCATATACGAAACTTGGTTTTCCAGATTGTTACAGAAGATATATATAAATTACATAAGATCTCTTCTTTTTTTTGGTAGATCGGATACAAGAAAATAAAAATATCAAAACAAAAACCAAAAGATCGAGAGATGAACGAAAGAAAACTTACAATCTCAACTTTACTTTTCTTCTTCTTCCACTTATTTTTAAAGAGTGTAGAACAGAGGATGAGGTGATCTCTCATCAGTTTACACGACAAATCTTTGTAATTTTCTTCTAAATGCCAAACATTTGTTGACCGTACAATTTTATTCTTCCTTTCCTTAACCGATATTTTTCTATATAGGTAGATAAATTCCTGAATCTAATATTTTCCTTTAATTGCATCTCACACAAATCAAGATATATTTACAAAATTAGTCAATTGATTAGTTCTACCCCGTCATTATTGTAATAAAAATGGCAAAAACGCTTCCAACAATTTGACATCTCCTCGATATCCGCACAATATCATGTGTTTGATTATTTATGAATATGATTTAACATGAATTTCATTTTATAGTATAAAACATTTTTTGTTCCAATCATTAAAACAAATATAGCATGGTATTTTTAAAAATTTAAACCATGTCGATAATTCAACAACGAATAGTCATTATATTTGCTTTTACATTACAAGTTTTTAAGTTCGAAGTGTGATTTGAAATTTTAAAGATTTTTTCATGCAAATTTGAAGCTTTGTGGTCATCCCATCCCATCTAATGACTTAATTTTCTAACAATATTAATTTATTAGTATTGAACAATCCACCATATGCCTGAAACAAATTTACCATACAATATATAGATTTAACCATAGTATTATAATATATGTAAAACTACCCAAAATAGTCCATTTTGAAATTTTAATTCCAAATAAGGACCCCTACTGGTTTAAAATTTTTTGATAGGGGATTCCATTTAGAATTAATATAAGTGGTGAGCATACTATTGTTTTAAAAAAATATTAATATATTGTGAATTAAAACTAGAAATTAAGATTAGAAAAAACTAGGATAGCTAACCCTTTCATCTTCTTCTAATATCTTTTTTTTAGTCATTTTCCAAACTCCAATCACCAAAAAAGAGAGTAAGTTTTGTTCATATTATAGTTTAAAGATGTGATTTGATATTTGGTTTGGGTTATGAATTTAGTTATGACTGTAACGTTTAATTAATATTTAGAATTGAGATTTGTGGTGATTGAATTTTTATTTTTTTATATATAATATATATTGTGTTTTTATGCATGAAATGTTACTTAATTGATAGTATTACTCTTATTCAACTAAAAATTCTAAAAAAAGATTTACCAATCGAAACTAAGAGACATATTGAAGTGTCAAGATTTTTTGAAAAGGTTGAAGATTTTCATCCTTATCAAATGTTGTTGACAATTTTGTGAATTTTTCGTGCATTATACTACATTTTTGGGGGTTCTTTTTGAATCGAGGTATAAAATAAAATAGTAAATACCCATATGGGCCGCCATGGATCGTCTCCCACACGTTGCAGTCTCGGAGAGCAAGGTCCTTGACTCGGTAGAAACCCGGAGTCGCTACCGGAATGTTAGCAGCCAGAGTGAGCGGGAAGTTCCACTGTAAAATATCCTCACCCCAGCTTCTAAACAACAAAACCCACTCAAAAATATATGAGCATCCTCTGCTCGGAAGCAAGCATGATAAAGTAAAAATTTGGAAAAAAAAATTGAAGTCAGATAATTATAATGGTTGTATATTTTTGACAAACGTAATAATATTAAACAAATTAACTTGAGATTCACTATGATATTAAACAAAAATTAGCAAAAAATTAAAAGGACCTGGATCATGAGGAAAATAGTCGAACGCTTGGAGATTAGTATTCATATCATCTATATCATCATTAGCCATGGTCGAGAAACTGAAAAAAATCAAAAAACAGAGTGAAAATATTCAGTCTCTCTATTTTCTTTCTCAAATAGACAGTAAAAGCAATTCTCGAGAAAATGAGAAATCGGAAATGCTGAGAAAGAAACTATATGAGATTTAGAGAGACTGAAAATTCAAAAAAAAGCAGAGATTCAAATCATTCTCTGATTTATTATCTAATCTATTCAAATTAACATTCCATCGAAATAAGAAACCTGTAGTACGACGACAAAAAAAAAAAAAAGAAACCTGTAGTACAAACTTTCTCGACAAAACATTTTCTCGGAAACAACATAGAATCGGAGGAAAATAATAAAAAACAGTGAGATTTCTCTAATCTAGTTCAACTTTAATCTCCATCGAGATCGATTTTCATTTTCTCTAGAGAAAAAAACATGGCGGAGACGAAAACAGATAACACTCAATTCAAATTTTCTCGAGAAACTTCATTTTCTGGAGAAAGAGAACAGAAACTGAAAAATCGAAGAATTCGTACCTTTAGTTGACGATACTCTTAGCTGCTGCTCTGAAAAAAGAAGTAAAAGTTGATTACAAACTTACTCGAGAAACTTTTTCTCGGAAACAAAAAATTGAATCAGAAGAGAAAGCTTTTTGAACAAACCTGTAACAACTTTTAACGAGAGTGAATGTGAATGTACGTCTTTGGGAGAGTTATATAGTCGATCATGATTCTCTACACGTGCACAGTTTGTTAGACGGAAACTGTAATTCAAAAATTGTCTCTGGTTTTTGCGCAGAGTCAATTTTGTATTTTTATAGGGGACTAAAAGAGCAAATTAAATAACATCTGCTCCAATCGGGTTTCCTTAACCACAATCTACTCGGACCGGTTATTAGTCGCACGAGCTTTGATTTTTTAGAAACAACCAGAAATATTTGGGTGTGGTAATAATTTCTGTCTCGTAAATTTAAAAGATGGGATGAAATAAAAAGAACTATATAAACGTTTAATGGGATCTATTTTTTTTTTTTTTTGTTAAAGCAATTTACATGCAAAAAGGTGCTGCATTACCGGGTAAAATCCTTCGCCACTGCCTGCTCCTGCAACAAACTCAGCTCAATCACCACCTGTGATTGCTGAAACACAGAACTCACTTGAGGTCTCCCAAGCTTCAACATCAACTGTTCCTGAGCCTTCACAGCGCATGACAACTCGCTCGATGAACAATATCCACAAGCCAAATCTAAAATACGGTCTCACTGCAACTCTCACAGAAATGGAGCCCTCCACCATATCACAAGTGTTACAACATCTAAAGTGGTGTAAAGCTACAAGTGCAGAAATTGATGCTATCATTCAAAACAGAACGTGGGACTTGGTACCTCCTACGGAAGCTCAAAATCTCGTCGGGTGCAAGTGGATTTTTCGGATAAAAAGATTACCAGATGGCTCTATTTAAAGGTACAAAGCGCGACTCGTTGCCAAAGGTTTTCACCAACGACCCGGCATTGATTATGATGAAACATACAGTCTGGTAATCAAACATGCTACAATATGAGTCGTTCTCGATGTTGCGGTTGCAAAGGGCTGGGAACTACGACAACTTGATGTCAATAATGTTTTCTTACAAGGAAATCTCGATGAAGAAGTATACATGATATAACCTCCTGGGTTTATTGACAAAGACAAGCCCAATTATGTGTGTCGCCTACGCAAGCCTATATATGGACTTAAACAAGCACCGCGGGCATGGTACAATGCACTTCGGTCGTTTCTCTTGTCCATCGGTTTCAAGAACTCACTTGCTGATGCATCTCTATTTATTCTCAACACCGGTACCATTCTCGTCTATATCCTTATCTATGTTGATGATATAGTAATTACAGGAAGTTGTGAAATCACGATCAAGAAGATACTGGAACTTCTCTCCGCTCGCTTCTCCTTGAAAGACATTGGAGAGCTTTCTTACTTCCTTGGCATAGAAGTCACACGCTCACCAACTGGAATACATCTCACGCAGCATAAATATGTCACTGATCTCCTCACACGTACAAACATGGCCAATTCAAAACCAGTTGCCACTCCGATGTGCTTTACACAATCACTCATTGCAGCCGACACCAAACTCGATGATCCATCTCAATATTGGGCCACAGTTGGAAGTCTCCAATATCTCTCTTTGACTAGACTGGATATTGCTTTTGCAGTGAATCCATTGTCTCAGTTTATGCAAACTCCAACAATAATCCATTGGGAAGCCGTGAAACGTGTCTCGCCGGAACAGCAAACTAAGGTATCTTTCTTGTAGCCTCTTCTCCACTCTCTCTTCACGCTTATTCGGATGCGGACTGGGCTAGTGATAAAAATGATCTAACATCAACTGGAGCTTACATTTTCTACCTCGTAAGCAACTCTATTTCGTGGTCCTCTCGAAAACAAAAAGGATTTGCGAGATCATCTACAAAAGCGGAGTATAGATCAGTCGCTGAAACTGCATCAGAGGTAAAATGGCTTCTCCATTTATTTCAAGAACTAGGCATTCAACTACCTATAGTTCCGACGATTTACTATGACAATATCGGGGCCACATACCTCTGTGCAAATCCAGTGTTTCACTCTCGAATGAAACACATCGCCTTGGCCTATCATTTTGTGCGTGAACTCATACAAGAAGGTACTCTCCATGTATCCCACATCTCATCTACGGACCAACTTGCAGACACACTCACAAAACCACTACCACGATCAAGATTTCAAAACTTGCAGTCAAGATTGGTGTCACCTCGGGTGCTCCATCTTGAGGGTGCATGTTAGGATAATATAAAATATTACTTATGTATATTCGTATTTCTATTATTAATACTTTAGATCCTTCCTAGCCAAGGCAAACACATGTATATATATTCAATGTAATCTATTGTGAATAATTAGAATTCTTCAAACCAACATATATCACTTATCGTATGTTGTTGACCATTTTGTGATTTTTTGGTGCATTTTTTTGTTTGGAGTTTTTTTGAAGCAAGCTTTAAAATAAAACAGTAAGGAATGTCTCAAAATTAAATAATTTATAAGCGGACCATAGTTTTTGAGGCTCACCTCAACCCACATAGTTAGTATAAAATTGATTTGACATTTTGTTTTTGTTTTTCATTCACCACAACATATCTGCTTCTTATTTTTTTCTTCTCTCTCTACCTTCACCACCATTTACCTAGGTTACATGGAATCAGAAGCGGGTACGCGGAAGCGGAAGCGTTTGGAAGCGTAGAAGCGACTTTTTAAAAAAAATTAGGAAGCGGGTACGTGTTGGAAGCGTATACTCATACAACCATATATATATATATATACTTAAACATTATCAAATATTAAAAATTATTATTAATAACATAAATTCAATATATTTATATAATATGTAATTAAAATTTTGCTATGAATAACATAAATTCAGTACTTCGTTTTTGCACCATTCAACTAAAATCATTTTAATTTGAGATCATCATATTCGTTACAATTCTATGTTTTCAAAAGAAAAAACGTCATACTCAAATTTTTTAAAAGAATCTTATTCAACTAATCAAATTAATCACTTTCAACATTTCGCATATGATTCAAATAATGTTTTTAAGTAAAATTCTGCATAATCACAAAATTACTATATTAGTTCTTGATTTTTTCAAATATAAAAAATATAAAAAATAGTAGTTACTAAACCGGAAGCGTAAGCTTCCAAAACGGAAGCGCAAGCTTCCAACACATTTTTATAAAGATATTTTTGGAAGCGTCATAGAAGCGAGATTCCGAGAGCTTCCGATTCCGATTCCGATTTCGATTCCGAAGCGGGAAGCGGACGTTGAACAAAGCTTCCGTGCTACCTAGGCAATTACAAAGAAAACGGTTATTTTGTAGTTGAGAAAAACAAAACCAAAACACTTATGACATTCAATTCAAAACAAAAATTGACGTGATTCACATCTCGATTAATCTGCATCCCTAACAAACAAGCATATACTTAGACCCTAACTGGTAACACACAAAAAAAATATGGGTTCCGTCAGATTCAACAATTCAGCCGTTACTATTTGTTATTTAATCAGATTCTGCCAGATTCAGCAATTAGAAATACATACATATATATATATATATATGTATCAATTATTTGTTCAGCTATAAACAAACTAAACATAAAATATTGATAGCATGCCTGATGGACAGACACATGTTTAGACCTTTAGAAAATAATATGTTGTTTTTATTTATTTTTGATTGACGTAGGTATATACCTTTAAAAAAAGAAAATACCTGATGAATTAGGTAGTAGTATTGTAACTTATATTAAATTGTTTCTGCTAAATTTACTCACAAAGATTTATCCTTCCCGATAAGTGGTTATCGTAACGAATTCATTCATGTTCTCAGTCATATTGTCTTTGTAGTCTATTTGATTATTATAATTTGTTTTCTATGATTAGGTTAAGGTAAAATTATGAATTATAATTTTAAGTCGTGTATCTTTAGTGATCTGTAGTTGTGTAAGTAATTATAAATAAACTGTCTTATATTTTATTTTATTTAAATTATCTCAACAAAAAAGGTTACAAACAAAATTAATATGGTATCACCATAATTACAAACAAATGAAATTACATTAAACATAATTGTAATACTTTGTTGGAAAATGCATAAACCTAGAAAACCATGTTTCGATCTAATATACATTGTGTGTATACATCTTATCTTACTTATTTATATAAACCGTCAAGACTCAAGAGATCCTTCAACAGACTTGATAGTATAGTTGACAAAAAAAAATGTTGCTTGCTCGCCAAATTTCTTGACTTATTTCTGATGAGTACATGCATTCTTTATCTATATCTCTTTCATGTTCTCGACGTCTTCTTTCCTCCTATTTTGCTATTTTTAATCTCTTTTGACCTTCTTCATTGTCATCTTCTGAATTCTGAATTCTTTCATACCATATATTTGCCATCTCTCTATCCTTCCATGCAAGCCAATGAGTCAGAAAAGCTTTTCTTAAAAGGTGTATTCTTCCTTGCTTCCTTTTGATGCATAGGCTATAGGGCTCCTTCTGAAGCTAAAACAAAGTCTTACCAAGTCAAAGAAGTGGCTGTTAAACAGAGCCGGCTTAGAGCGGAGGGCGGGGTGGGCGACCGCTCCGGGGCCCAATCCTAGGTGTTAATAATTAAAGGGTCCTATTTTTTTTTATAAAAAATTAAAATATTTTAAAAAATTAGATTGCAGGGGACCCAAAATTGTTATTATGCATATATAATTTTAGTTTAACTATAAAATTTACAAAAATATTATTCATTTAAAAAATTTTAGTGTTAAAATTTTTTTTAGTAAAAATCCTATAAAAAAAATCTAAGGGTCCATAATTTTTTTTTTACCCTAGGGCCCATGAAAATATTGAGTCGGTCCTGCTGTTAAAGTAATGGGAATACCAGGCTTGGAAACCAATGCTTGGTACTTGACAGATCTGATTTGTCTCAGCTCAGAGAGTACCTTAACTTTTTCCATAATCTAATAAATAAATGAGTCTGGTTTGGATAGTTAGAACTGAAGTACCTTTTCAATGTGTTTGGCAGAGATGAGTTCAACCACGATGAAGGAATCATGCATCATTGCTTATAAAACAAAGATCTCAAGTAGCCCATCACCAGTTCATAAAAATATCAATTCTTCTTAATAAAGATGCAAACACTAGTGGTTATGACAATGAAACAAACTTTCTAAAGATTTTGGATCTTTTGTGACTTTTTCCTAAGATTAAGCACCACTATTTTATCTTAAGTTCTTTCTTTATGCTACACATGCAACCAGACTATTATTTTCATGAGTCTCGTAAGAACTTAAAAAGAGCTTTAAATAAAAATATTAGTTGATGCGTAATTTATCAGATATAGAAAGAGAACTTACTCTCAGTTAGAGCAAATCTTACGTAGACTTACTAAATAAATAAAAGGTTTTTAGTAATAAAACTCATCAACTAAAGATAAATCGTAAAAAAATCCTCAACTATGTATTTAATAAAAAAATCTCTCAAGTTTAAGTCTGTTAATAAAAAACCCCTCCGTCTATATTTCTGTTAAAATTAAAATGCATCGTTTTGTAAAATTTAAAAACGACAAATTTTTAATAATAAAACCTCTCAACTAAAAATGAATAGTAAAAAACCCCCACAATTAAATTTTTAATGAAGAAGCCCTTCAAGTTTAAATTTGTAATGAAAAAACCCCTCTGACTACATTATCGTTAAAATTGTGCTTAAAACACAGCGTTTTTTTTTTGTTCAAAAACAACACGACTTGTTCTAAAATACATGTTAACATAAAATTTCTAAAAACAAAATTACGTGTAACATCAAAATCAAATATGTTGCTACCTAAAAATCTAGAAAAAAAGATTTCATACTACAAACTGGATTTATTAGATGGTAATTTGTCTCTTTGAACTATTGTTATCACTATATAGTAAACAACTGTTTATGTTCTAATACATTTTTGTATTTGTCAAAAGTCAATTAAGAATATATATTTTTCAATTTCGAACATTAAAATTTATGTCGTTTTCATTTTAGAGTATGTCGTGTTCATTTTAAAGCATGTCATATCATTTTTGAACCAAAAAAAAATCCGATGTATTTTAAATTTAGCCCAATTGTAACGATAATGTAAATAGGGTTTTTTCATTAACGAATTTAACTTGAGGGGTTTTTTCATTAAATATTTAATTGAGGGATTTTTCACTATTCATCTTTAGTTGAGGGGTTTTGTCATTTTTAAAATTTACAAATCACTTCGTTTTAATTTTCACATAAATATATAGAGAGGGATTTTTTTATTAACAGATTTAAAGTTGAGGATTTTTTCATTAAATACATAGTTGAAGGGTTTTTTTTACGATTTATCTTTACTTGAGGAGTTTTATTACTAAAACCCCATAAATAAATAAAGCCACACAATTAGATCTTGAAACTGTAAATGAAGAGTAATTATGATTCACAAAACTTACATCGATTCCAAGAATTCTCTGTATCTACCTTCTAAGATTTCAACAAAGAAAAGAGAGAGAGTTAGTGAGTTAAATGCAGAATTCTCTTGATGATTTTTTCCGTTTATGAAAATAAAGTGACCTTTTTGGTTCAAATGGAACCTGAGTAAGCTGAAGCGAGACACACCTTCCTGTATCTCAAAAGGCAAACCTTGAGGGATCGATGTACTCTTCGAATCCTAAAGTGGACATTCCCCAAAGCAAATCACCTCCATTGATGGTCTTCCTTTTCTCTCTTTGGCATTTATCACTTGCTCTGTTACCACTGTGAACACAAAACAATCATTCCAGTTGAGGCTGTGATGACATCTCCATGTCTCATTCCAGTTCCACTAATCATATTTTCCAGGCTACAACAATGAAATGAACATGTTTGTGGAAAGAACAATTGTTTAGTCGCGTTAACAAAATGTAGCTAGTTTCATAATTATCTGATTGGAGAAACTAACCTCAACACCAGGAGGCTTATTCTCCAAAATAGCTTCTGCAACACCATGCCTCCAGTTCTTCCTTCTTAGATTTAAGGGTTTTGATAATGCCTAAGCTTTTTCCTTCAACCTGAGGATTTAGTATACGGAATACAAAGGAGAAAAATAAGAGAAACATCGCCAGTCTCTTAAAAATATAGTCTGTTTTTATTTTCACTAGAAAATACCTTAGATCCACGGTTAACATACCAAATGTTTAGCCTTTCTAGCTTGACCCTTAGCTTGATGTGCAGCTTCTTCTTCAGCTATATTCTGTGAATTTACCAGCTTAGTTGTGATGATAAAACTGAACCTTGCTACACACACCCAAAAAATATTCAACACTTTCCCAATCATCCCGCAGAACATTTTGATAGTAAATTTCAATTTCAGCAAAACATAATCATCTAACATCATTTTCCTCAAACAAATTGAAGTAAAGAAAGATTATGCTTGATGAATTACCTTCTTAGGAACACTATCATCTGCATCATCATAGTATTGCCTGGTAACAGAAAAATCATACAACTGTGAACAAAAACTATGAACCCTAAGCAATGGAAACGTCTGAAAGAGGTTAAAATACATACCACAAACAAAGATTAAGTCTAAAGATGAACTTTTAGAAGTTACTTGAACCTGTCCAAAGCCGATAAACAAACCAGACCTAAACCCAAAAATCAAATAAGTGTAAGTGAGAATACAGTAAACCCTAAGAAGAGCCATTGAAGAAAAATGGAAGCTTTTTAAAACCTGTTGGTCAATATCAGACTCAGACTCATAAACAGTTCTTCAAATGATCTCTTCACGTTGAGAAGAACTTGTCCGAGCATTCTTATGGGAAAGAATGTGTTCACCAAATGATGACTGTTTCTCAGCTGAATAGCGCTGCAAGATCCTAGCAACCTCACCGTTCTTTTCATCCTAACATTATCATTGGTTAAACACAATTATAAATAATGCTCAAAGCTTCTCTCACATTTGAAATTTTGTTACTACAGAACAAACCTGAGTCGCTAAGACATGGAATTCTCCACTACCTACAACGTAAAAACAGTCCCCTTCATCACCCTGCAAAAGAATAAACCAAAGAGATTAATGATATCAGATGTTTGATTGATGAATATCTGTTGCAGAATATGCGATCAAGGAGGAATATGCTTCAATCTGTTTCTCTGCTCCGTTCCATTTGATATTCTTCTTCAGTATTTGTTGTTGCCAATCATCAGACAGATTTCCTCTTCTCACAATCCTTTCAAGGGAAGCTTCAAATCCCCACCTAATTCACTGAGATATTACTTAATTAGACAAAGAAGAAATCTGAAGATTCTTAGCATTTACTCCAGTACCTTAGCTCTTTCTATGGCTTTCCCGTTGATCTCCAAACATTTACCTTAACAGAAACAAAAAAAAAAATCAATCACAATTGTATAGTACCAGAACTTCACCTTTATCTTCCACTAATCGTGTATATGTGGTGTATGAGGCAAATTACTAAACCATACCTGCAATCACAAACGCATCAGTCAAGAGTAAAGTAAGCTAATTTGATCACCCAATTTATCACATTGTCTGCTTTCTGGCCATGGGATGGGTTTCTTGTAATCATCTGGAAGTGGAATCAAGCAATCAAGGCTTTTCTTAGGGCAATGTCTCTTCCTCACGAAATCAAATGTTTCCTAATGTGATTAACTCTGTAGAATTCCTCCACACATCTTCTCCTCTCACGCTCACCATCATAATCCCTTTAATGACAAAAAAAAGTGAATATATATTAAAGTTCGATCTTGCGACCAATGAAACAAAACAAAAATAGCAAGTAGCTTTGAAGGGTGTGCCACAAGTTTGGCTTCAAATTGGACCACATTTGGTAATCTGGTTCTGGGGTGATTTATCCTCTTCATCTTTCATTTTAATCTAATGGTAGAGATACATTTTCAAAGTCGGGGCCTCGGTTGATTCAAGAAGGTGGTTAAGGAGGTTGGGAAAGTACAGTATTAACAACCATTCAATTTGATTTAGGAAGAGAAGACGACTGAGTGAAGAGTGAAAACATATAACATCCCACTGACAATGCCACATGCATAGTTTGGCTCGGCAGCCATGGTTGTTCTTGCTGGTCAGGTTAGCTCTGTTGTGGCTATTTCAGACCACTGGGCTTAAAGGTCTGAGTTTCACAACTGAACAAAGTGATTTGTTTCAATTGTGTTCTCTCTGTTTTTGTGATTCATACTGCTAACATGGTCAAAGATAATGTCTCAATTTTTTGCATACATTTTTTTGGAAAATGCAGAAATGACTTTACAAACATACGAATGCCATAAGCAAATGATTTATGGTAAACAATCTCTTCTAATAAAATCTGATCTGCACTGTTATACCATACCAAAATAAATCTTGTTTGATACAAAAACATCACTAAAATAAACAAAGCAAGTGCCAAAATTCCAAGTAGAGAATAGCAAAATGGAAACAACTTAATAACCGCCCTTGAGATCGTTGACAACGTCGTAAGGAATGGGAGTAACAGTCTCCAAGGTCATACCTTCAACCATGAAACCCGGTTTAGGTCCTTTAGGTTGTCTCTTTGTGCTAATAGTCTCTCCTCTAGCTTTAGATGCAGCCTTGAGCTCATCGTTCTTCTTCTTCCTCAGCTTAAACTCCTCAGCACACCTCGACTGCTGCACGTGCTCCACACGCACATGTAACCTCTTCCTGATGATTCTGTTCCCAATCTATAACCCAACCCAAACCACATAATTAAGTCACATTCCAAATTAAAAGAGAATACTTTCATAACATCAAAATCAAAACATCACAAGAATCACAGTTAAAATAATGAAATTCAATGACAGATACTTAGAAATCAAAATGAAACATACTTAGAATCATCGTGAATTGATACAAATAGTATTAACATTTCAGAATTGAATCAGATAACCTCAAAAAAAACTAATTAACACATAACAGAGAAATCACAAAACCATTCTAAACCCTAATTTCAACAACCAACACTAATTCATCAAATTGAACAATAAAATTGAAAATTACAGACCTGTTTGTTGACTTCGACACCAACGGCACGCTTAGTGACGTTCCAGACGCGACCAGTACGGCCATGGTAGAACTTATGAGGCATACCCTTGTGGATAGCTCCATTGACCTTGACATCAACGTAATCGCCGACCTTGAAGGTTCTGAGGTAAGTGGAGAGTGGAATATAACCCTTCTTCCTGAACGGTCTCGCGAACAGATCCCTCGTTCTCGCCCTTACTCCGTGTCCCGCCGGCATTTTTTTACCCCTCTCTAAGTTCTGTGTCTGGTGGCTGAAACCCTAAAATGCGAGAGAGATGAATGTAGTTTAAAGGCTTTTTCGTGTACATGGGCTTATTGGGCCTTGTTTTTGACACAGATGTAGTTTTATGAGGATCGGTGTAGTGATGACATTACATTCTTCTAAATCACACATCAAGCAAAAGTTATGTTTAAATAACAACATCTCAATTAATATAGAGAAAATTCCATAAAAATACACCAACTATTTATGTATTTCCAAAAAAATACATGAACTTTTAAAGTATCCAAAATAATATATGAACTAATTATTTATTTCATTAAAATACATAAACTCTTAAATTGTATCCATTAAACACCCAAGAGTTGATGAAAAATAATATCCATTAATGTTATAATTAAATTTTTTTTTTAAATTTCATATATATATATATATATCTAAATAAAATCATAAAAATTTCAAACATTTTATTCTTTCAATGATTAAAAAATAGATCAAAATTCTAAAATTTTGATTTATAAATAATAAAAACTCATAAAAAACGGATAACTTTATAATATTTTAAATTTTAATAAAAATTAGAAAAAAATTTAAAAAATATTTATATATATTTTATCTTTTACATAAAAATTACATTTAACATAATTATATTTTATGTTATTATATTTTCATATAACACTCTCTTCTAGGTAACATGAAAAATAATATAAAAATAATTTGTTTAAAAGTAATATTATTTTATGATGCTATTGTTCAAACTTTTTTTGAAAAAACAATGGTAACTAATAACTATATTATAAAACTTTATATTTAAGCTTTTAGAATTTTTAGAATTTTCAAAGAGTATTAGGAATGTTCTATATTTTTTGAATTTATTATTTATAAATCTCAAACTTTACCAGCTCAATTATTTTGTTTAAAATTATTTTAGAATTACTTTAGAGTTATCTACAATTCTTTGATTTTTTAAAGAGTTTTATATGTTTTCAAATTAATATTTTTTTATTAAAACATTAATCGATATTACTCTTCATTAACTCTTGGTTGTTTATTGGATAAATTTAAGAGTTTGTGTATTTTAATGGAAGAAAAAAATAATTCATGTATTTTTATGGATACTCTAAAAGTTCATGTATTTTTATGGAAATAGATAAATAGTTGGTGTATTTTTATGAAATTTTCACATTAATAGATAAATGATATGATTGTTATTAAAAATTCAAAACATATACCATATGGGAAAAAAATCTAGATCTTTTAGTTATATGTATGATCTGATCATTCTGTAAGAAAAAAATACTATGCTCAAACAAAGATGAAAGAGTAAATATAATAACTATTATAAATTTTTAAGCAAAACAAATTTAATAACTAATGAAATTAATATGATATAATTGAATAAAAATCCTTCTCATTTAATTTGATTACATATATTTTTAATGAATATTAATAATTTCCTAATTAATTTTCCACAGATTTTTAATGAATATTAATAATTATTTGTTGATTACTATAGTACTTTTATGATTTTATTACAATAGTATATACTATTTTAATAAAATCAATATTATTCATTTTAAAATGCTCCTAAATTAATATTATTAGATTTTTTTTCCCATACATTACATGCATAGACAAGACCTATACTTATGTGTTATCCGTATCATATTACTCAGAAGGCAATTGTTTTTACTTTATATTATTTTTTCTTCCCTTCACAATTGTTTACCAAGAAAAAACAAAAATCTTAATGGTGCCGAGAAAGCTTCCGTCAGAGTTAGAAGAAGAGATACTCATTCAAGTTCCACCTCAATCCCTCGCTCGCTTAAGAACCGTTTGCAAAGAATGGAACACTCTTTTTAACGATAAGATATTCGTCAACAAACACTTAGCTTGCAGTCAGTCAGTCACCCAGAGTTCGTGTTACAAATGGATTCCAATATTTTTTCAATAAGCATCAATCTCAACGACGATCCAACCATACAAGTGCGTTGTTCAACCTTTGATTTTCTTGGTTATCACTATGGTAACTGCGATGGGTGCATCTTCTTTTATGATAGTGATAAAGGAGGCGTTGTTTGGAACCCGTGGTTGAGACATATCACTAGATGGATTCAGCCCGTGAATGCTTTATCTCTTTTCAGCCGTGTACTCCCGAGTAAATTTAAGTTATGACGAAACTAATATTTCATGCTTGGGACGAAACTAATATTACATGATGTGGTTTTGGACCTGAAGATTACATGTTTCGGCTCAGAACCTGGTATTCAAAAATAAAAAATAAAAAATAAATTCAGGTTATGTGGTATGGGTTACGATAGTAGTACACCCGAAGAGAGTTACAAGATCCTTGGTTCTCAACACACTCTTTTTGGTCTGGAATTCGCCATTTTCGAATTTGCAACTAATGCATGGAAGGTTGTTACACTGTTTGGGTCTCATTATGATTATTGTTTGCAACAAGAGTTCTTACCTTATAATAACGTTTCCTTGAATGGAAATTTGTATTGGGCTGCTTATAATCTCGAAACTGGTTAGTATTTCATCCTGTTCCTAGATTTTTCCAAAGAGATAGTGAAGCATTTTTGTAATCTACCTTGTAAGAAGAAAGATACGTACAATTATACTCATGTCCATGAGGTTTACAACGGAGATCGGTTTTCATTTTTAGAACAATGCAAGAGAACAATGAATACTGAGATTTGGGTTAATTACAAAGAAAAAAAATTAGTAATGGCGATGATGGATACGATTTGGGGTGGATTAAGTTCATGACTTTCTCTAAACCTAACATCCCAAGTTTTTTTTACCCATTGTCAAGTTACTTGGTCGATAATAATATATATGGGAAGAGCTTCGTCATGTGTTGTAGCACGACATAGAAAATAAGCAGGCTTGTGTCTATGTTGTGAGGGAAAATATGTGCAAAAAGATTGAAATAGATCATATGTTTTGTAAGGTAGGTTGCTCAGTTTATGTTCCCAGTTTGATCCCCATTTCTTGAGATACTTTCAATGAAGTGAACAAGAAGAATGCACAATTTTTTTTTTTTTTTTTTTTAAGAATGTACAAGTTTGATCCCCATAATTATGGCTTTCTTGTTAATTTTTTCGTTTTGTTTTTAAACTGGAAATCTTTACAGCTCAATTCATTATATTTTACTATATTAATAAAGATCAAAGTCATCAAGCAAAACCAATTCTTCATGTTTGTTCTTGTTATATGTTGGCTCCTCTATCAATTTTTTAGTGTAGATTGTTTTTGTTATGACGAATTACTCTTTTTTCTGGAGTCGAATCTCTTTGGTTTGACTTTGAAAAGATACTACTTTCACAATTTTTGTCCAAAATGTTCAAGATATGACCATATTTATCTTGACTAAAAACAAACCACAATTTGATTTCGGTTAGTAGAGGTTTGGTTCAAATCTAGTTCGTAAGAGTAGGCAAATAAACAAAACTGAACCAAAAAAACCTCAATTTATTAAGTTTAACCTGAAATTCTAACATGACTTTTTTAATGTGTGATAAATCTTTAAAATACGAACGGAGATATTATTATTTTCTTCTTTTACCTAAGATAAGAAAAAAGAAACCATAAGAGCACCTCCATCGCACATTTTAGAAGGGATCTTTAGTTAAAAAAAAAAAAAGGCAGAACAGTAGAGATACGTGTCTTTACAGAGATACTGAATACCCTCTAAAGATTCCATACGTGTCAATTTTTAATTGGATGCTAATGTTTTTTTTCTTTTCTCTTCATTAGCGAAGAACTCTCTCTCTCTCTTAAAACCAAATTTTTTTTCTCTCTCGCAAAAATCTCGCTTCATCTCCTCTCTTGATCGATTCAATCTTCATAGGTACTTCTTCTTTTGTTCATTGATTGAATCTTGTTCTTCGATTGTTGGAATTTTCAAAGCTGAAATTAGGAAAAATTGATGGTAAGCTATTGAAAAAACTCTCATTTCAAGATTTATGAGTTTGCATGTGTGTTAATGGCCTTGATTGGTAGAGCATTTAAAAGAGCATAAGGCTTTTTATTAGCCAATCAACTAATGTTAATAAAGCATAAAGAAGAGCATTTGGAAGTTCTAAATGCTCATGCTTATGCTCCTTCCTCAATGCTCCAAGATGGAGATTTTCCTAAGCATAGAGCTTTAAAAGTTTAAAAATAATTTTATATAATTAATTTATTTAGTTGGATAAAATATATATCTATATATATTAAATTTTAAATTTTATATTTAATTAGTATTTATCATTAGTTAAAATAACATACCAATAAATATAATTAATAAATTTAAAATTATATATTTATATATAATTTGATAAATTATAATTTTAGATTAAATATTTTATTTAAAATATTATTGTAAAATTATTCTTATTCAAATTATGGTTTATTAAAAATATATTATAACAATATTTTTCTAAATTATTATTTTATTAGCATATTATTATAATTAAATATTTTAAAAGGGAAAATATAAATATATTATTTATTATATAATTAAAAATTATATTTATTAAAAATATTTAAGAATAAATTTATATTTTCAGATTTTGATATCTTTAAATTTTTAATTAAAATAATATGCTAATAAATATAGTTTAGATATTAAAATTTAAAATAAAACTTATGATATAAATATGTATAATGTATTATCATACATATAAAAAATATATTAAAGATTTTATGTAATTTATAGGTAACTTACTCACAATTCTACCAATCACTTAATATACTAATTAGAGCATACAGCTTCAGCTATATACTGCTTCTGCTCTTAACTGCTTCTGCTCCTTACAGCTAATGCTCTACTATAAGTTGTACCAATAAAGGCCAATCTATTGAAATTTATTGAAATCGATGGTTTAGTTATTGAAATCGATTCAATTATGTTGATTCTTGATCAATTTTGAACTCCAATTTCTAGATTTACAAGTTTAGATGTGAGTTAATCTCTGAAATTTATTGAAATCGTTACTAAATCTCTCTTGGCAGCTTGAGTTTTGTGTGTGGTTATGTTTTGTTATTGATTGAAACGATTTGTACCTGGCAGCTCAATGTTTTGGCAGGCATATATATATCCTCAGGTGTCACATTTTTTCAGTTCCCAGTCCAACGTCAGGTCTTCCAGGAAGGTCTTCGTTCTGCATCTTGGTATTCTTCATCAGCAGCTTCAGCTGAAGCTGAGAGGACGATCAGAGAAGGTCCAAGAAATGACTGGAAAAGAGATGAAATCAAGGCTGTGTATGATTCTCCTGTTCTTGACCTCCTCTTCCATGGTATAATCTCACTCTCTCTATCTCAATTCATTCTTCCCTTTGTTGCTTTAATCCTCTGGTTCACAAATTTGTTTTAAGTCTGAACAAGCGTTTTAGAACTTGAATCTCTTTGAAACATTTGACCTAAATTAGTGGAATCTGGTCTGAGATTTTTTTAAACGCCCCGACCCATTTTTTTTTTAAACAGCATTTATTATTCCCATAAATAATAAAAATCTCCAGCGACGTTATTCAATTAACAGCCAATTTTAACCAGTAAATTAAATCATGATTAATTATTAACCAATTAATTCGTAATTAAAATCTAACAACCTAATAGTTCAACCGCACAACAATCTTAAGTGATCAAAACAGCCAAATAAACCATCCCGGTATGTCATCCGCTCTCCCAACCGCAGTTCCACGAGCTCAGCTAAGATACCTTATTTTTACCTGCGCCATTACGAATAGACGCAGTCAGTATTTAATAAATATTGAGGAGGCGATCAACCCGTCTACTAGGTCAATTATAGACAGACGAGTACAGAAATATTCCCGGCATAATAATATGCTCGAGATTCAACCAATAACAAGCAACAACCCAGCAATTAATTAAAATCGACAATTAATTAATTTCAACCAATAGCCACTAATTCCAGTGATTTAGTTAAATTCAACAACTTAATTAATTTTAAAAATTAATTAAATTCAGCAATTTAATTCATTTCAGCAATTTAATTAAATTCAATCATTTAATTAAATTTAACAACCCAAGATTAAATTCAGAAATTTAATTAAATTCACCAATTTAATTAAATTCAATAAACAACAATTAAATTCAGAAATTTAATTAAATTCACCAATTTAATTACATTCAACAAACAACACGCAACACGGAATAAATCCTAACACACAAAATTAGACCGGAAAATTCCCGTAAGTCCAGTCCGACCACGGTACTGCACTCACCTTAGCCAAAAGCAAAACTTCCAAAAACTCTGTATAACTCCTCGGCACTCTCCCAACATCAACTAACAGCTAGCAACCTAAACCACAACCTAACAACATGGAATAAATCAACTCAACTAACCAAAACAACCATTTGGAAAAATAACAGAAACAAGCAGCCTCAAATATAGAGTCACAAATCCAGATCTAACCATCCAAAACCAATCTGCACCGTTGAAACTCAACATCTAGATGTCCTGAAGATGTCCTGAAGCTATCCTAAAAATTTCGTGATGATCCGTCCATAGAAGAACTCACGATCTCTCTTTGAATCCAAGTTGATCCAAATCGCGTCTGAAACAGAGAACCTCACGAAAATGCGAATAACTTTTAGAATAATAATCAAATTCAACTCCGCAAATTGCTACATCTAGATATAAGGCTTACCTACAACTCCATAAATTTTGTTACCTTTGGAAACGATCTGCTAGGTCGAACCTCTGTTCTACTACAACATGTCAGATTTGTCTGCATCGCCTTCATGTGCAAGCTTCTTTTTCAGCCACAACCAAAAGCTTAGCCTCTTCTCTCCTCTATAGGAGGCCACGAAAATTCTCAGAAAATCAACTAGGGTTTCTTCTAATTCATCTTTAAATAGGATTAGGGTTAGCCGGTTCATTTAAATTAAACCAGAAATAATTTTTTTTTCCCTTTTAGTTTAATAGTAACTCAGTAACCAACCTCCTAACCTAAAAATTAGAATTAAATTATTTCACTTTTTAATTCCGACAATATAACCCTCGGGACTCTATTTCCGGAACATGGGTGTTACATTTTTAGTGTACTCTAAAATATTGTATTTTTATGTCTCTTGATTGCTATTAGTTTATGCCTGTAACGATGGCTTGTGGGTTATTTGGGTTCAGACTCAGGTTCATAGACATGCTCATAACTTCAGGGAGGTACAACAATGTACTCTCCTCTCCATAAAGACTGGTGTTAAATTTTACACTTAGTTTGGTTTGGTACATGCTGTAGCCTTGTCTGGAATATTTCATCTTTGTAGCATATAAGAACACTGCCAAGAAATATTACTGGAGCTCTTTTTTGTATTCAATAAATTATTTTGTTAAATACATAGGTTTTCTAGATTAAGTAGTAGCAATTTAATTTACTTTCACATACAAATTGTTTTTTCTCAAAATCAAGACAGCCAAAGTTATTTGCTTATACTTTACTCGATTGGCTTACCTTTTTCATAGTGTTGTTTCTTTCTAGATATTGTTTTTATCATAGTTATTCTACGTTTTCAGATTCTCTGAGCACATTTCTACCAAAAGCTTTGTAACTTAAAATGCCGTTTGCCATGTCTCCGTGGAAGGATTCCGAGGAAAGTGTTGGAAACCTTCTAATGGTATGCTCTATTGATTTATACTCTCTCCCTATGCTGCTTCTCATTTAAGATTAATACCATCAGAATAACTCTGGATCAGAACACTTGGACCAATTTGGAATCAGTTTGAATTTGATTTTTTTGACGTTTTATGCACCCTTTTGCATATTTCAGGTTTCTAATATTGTGGTTTTTTTTCCAGGTTTTAAGACACCCCTCGTAAGAGTATCACTAATGGAGGGATCAAAACTAATACATATTTAATGGAGATCTTCTATTTAAATATGATTAAATTATATATTAATTAATTCTTAAGACATCTAATGGGTCTCACGAATGAGGATGCTCTAATGGTGCTGAGAAGGCTTCCATCGGAGCTGGAAGAAGAGATACTCGTTAGAGTTCCACCTTCATCTCTCTCTCGCTTCAGAACTGTTTGCAAAGAATGGAACAATCTTTTCAAGAATACCAGATTCGTCAACAAAAACTTTGCTTTCGCTCGTCCAGAATTCATATTACATACAGGTTCCAATCGTACTTATTCGATAAGTGTCAATCTCAATGACGACGATCCAACTATAAAAGTACATGACTTAACCATTGATATTCCATGTTTATATTTGGTTAAGTGTGATGGCTACTTCTTCTTATTTGATGTTATTTATAAAAGTTCCATGGTTTGGAACCCGTGGTTGAGACATTCAAGATGGATTCAAGCCAAAAAATTTAGGTTAGGTGGCATGGGTTACGTTAGTAGTAGTACTTGACTTGAAAAGAGTTACAAGATTGTTGGGTTTCATTGTCAGAATCACATGAGATTTGCCATATTTGAGTTTGAAACCAATGCGTGGAAGTTTATTGATCATGCCCATTATGATTATGAAAATTACACTATAGAACAATCGTTACTTTATAACATTGTGTCCTTGCATGGAAATTTGTATTGGACTGCTTATAATCTCCAAACTGGTCAGTATTTTGTCTGAATCTTCGATCTTTCGAAAGAGATAGTGAAGCCTTTTTGTATTCTACCATGTACGAAGAAAGTTTCTACCAATACTCTTGTCCTTGCGGTTTACAAAGGAGATCGGTTTTCATTGTTGGAACAATGCATGAGAACAATGAGTATTGAGATTTGGGTTACAAAGAAGAAAATTAGTAGTGGCGATGATGGAGACATTGTTGTGTGGGTTAAGTTTATGACTGTCTCAAAACCTAACTTCCCCAGGTTTGATCACAGGAGTTCAAGTTACTTGGTTGATAATAATATCTATGGAAAGAGCTTCGTCATGTGTTGTAGAGAAGAAGAAACTAAGAAGGCTTGCGTCTATATTGTGAGGGAAGATCTGTGCAAAAAGATTAAAATAGATTATGTTTGGTCAGATACGTTGTTCTTTTTATGTTCCTAGTTTGATCCATATTTCTTGAGAGACTTTCAATGAAGTCAAGAAGAATAATTTATTTTGAGTTTTAACAATGCTTTTTGGAAATTTGTGTTATGGTTTTGAGTCTTACAAAATGTAAGTATGTTTTTATATATCCAGCAAAGTAGTGTTATATTAATGCATCCCACAAAAAATATACAAAAGTTGTTGTTTTCTCTGTTAGTGATTCTTGTTTATAGATGCAACAGAGAGATGAAGGGAGAAAGAGCTCACTATAACGACCCAAACCAAAAGGGGATCGAAAATTCTCTACTGGTTTTTCCCAATGACTGAGAGAACCAGAGAGCTTATAGAGAAGATGAGAACACCAATAAGTAGTGCAGAGAACATGAAAGAGTCTTACGAGTGCAATGCCATGAAGTGGTTCTGTTTACGGGCATGTTCTGGGACAAGCCGGTTCACAGTTTCAGGAGATAAGCCAGAGAGTTCTGTAGAACAAAAGATCATCAATTAATTCATGGACTACTAATTTACATCAATAGAGGCTGATGAAGGATCAAAGAGTCATCATAACAGAACCGTACCTTGCGGTTTAAAATTGAAAAGTGGAGGAAGTGGCCGACCATTTGGTAGACGAGTGTTTGGGTCTCTTAGTTCATCAAAGAACGGGTGGATACAAGCTTCCACCTATCAGAACACCAAAAAACATATTTATAATGGTCTTAAAGCTTCTGATGCTGGTTCCAAACAAAATATGAAAGTAGAATATGTAACAAAGTCAGAGAAAACCATGAATATAACTTACTGCTGTGCATCTCAAATTAGGAGAATACTGGAAGAACCTGCAAACAAGATCTACTGCTTCAGGTGGCAAACGTTTTTGGAATACCTGATAAGCACAAACATATGATTCTTGTGCTTGTAAGAACATGACCAGAGAGAAGAAAATCCAATGAAATGGACCACTAAAGAGCACAATTGTTTAAAATGCTAAAAACAACTTCTAGATAGAAAACTCAATCCAGCACAAAAGCCAAGATTATTAAACAGAAATAATTTATTTCAATCCCACAGTAAAGCTGGCACACTGGTTTGTAAGCCAGAGGAATGATATATGAAGTTCATTCATCACATAATACTCCAATCACTCTCACTAAGTGGACAAATATTTATACATAGAGAATCCTTATTAGGTGATAATGGACACTAGTAGCTGCATACCTTGTGCCAAGGGTGAGGTTTTATCTGGGGAAATTTAAATTCTGTGTAGTTTGGATTCATGCACTTGATCTCCTCCCTTGTTGGTGTACCCAAAACCTGTATGACAAATTAAAGCCCATGAAGAAAGAATATAAGAGTTTACTTCTCTCTGATGATTCATTCATAGATAAAGCTTTTAAGCAAACACTAAGTCAATGCCAAGCCCCAACTCATGTGATTTTCTTTGTAATTGAAACTAACACTTAAAGAACTGATAGAAAAAATGGTACCTTAATGATTTCAACAAGCTGATCGACTCCACTTTCGCCAGGAAACAGAGGCTGTATAACAAGTACGCGAGAGCACAAACTATTAAGAGGTGAAGAAATAGAATGATCAAGAACAAAATCATGTAGATAATGCAAAAACTGCTCCAACCTTTCCAAGAAGCAGTTCAGCCATCACACAACCTGTGGACCATATGTCTATTGCAGTTGTGTACTCAGTGGCTCCAAAAATGAGCTCTGGGGCACGATAGTATCTTGAACAAATGTAAGAAATATTGGGTTCTCCTTTCACCTGTGAAGCATCATGACACATCATATTCCAGGCATGGACTAGGAAAACTAAATCACTTAGAGCTATAGCTTATAAACTTTACCAACACTTTGGCACTCCCAAAATCACAAATTTTTAACTGATGTGTGTGTGGATTCACCTGCAAATCATAAGAAGTGTACACATTTTTAAGTCAAATTAAAATCAACTGCAGGTAGGGTGAGACTAGACATCTGAAACATCATTAAACAATTTCATTCTTTGTGAAGTCACAAGAAATGAGGATTCCAAATATTTGAACCAAAGAACTGACTAGCTAAAAACCAAAACTATCCCCACAACATTCGCAAGATGTATATGTAGCCTCAATGCTTAAATCCTCAAGACATTGTATAACAAAAATTTAATCATGTAAGCATCCAAGCTACTATAAAATAATCAACTTTGTAGAAGTAAAGTAACAGTACCTTCTATTTACGTATACAAAGGTCTTGCTAGAAAAGAAATCAAACAAAAGTAGCTTACAGAAAAGAAGTGAAATCTGTCATCAATTTCTTTTCAGTGAGAAAACAAATGGAACTTACTAGCAAGTTTTGGGGCTTAATGTCACGGTGACAAAGACCACAGCAATTATTAAGGTAAGCAAGACCCCTGCAAATCTGTACCCATTAACATTAAAATCCTCGAAAATCATTTTATGTTCAACAAATTATCAGGTCTGAATTCATACTTCAGAGTTCAATATAATTTTGAGCAGTTATAACTTCTAACGAAAATCTACAATAGTAATAGAAACAACATAAAGATAAACAAACAAAAAGATCAAATCCAGGAAATAATCACCTGATAAGTGTAGAGTTTGACATATATCAATGGCATGAGCTGGTTCATTCTACTGTAACTTCTGGCAGTTCGATTAACAGTCTCGGGAACAAATTCAAGAACAAGATTCAGATAAACCTCTTCATTTTCTGTTCTTGAATAAAAGCTATGCTTTAAACAAACAACATTCGGATGGTCTAGCATCTGCATAATTTGTAATTCCCTGTTCTTGTAGCGCTTGTCTTGTAGAACCTTTTTGATAGCAACAACTTCTCCAGTTTCTCTGCATTTAGCCTACCACAAAGAAACATAAAAAAGTTTAGAAATCTTTAATCAATAGTTAGAAAACAAGAAATATAAGCTCTTAACTCACTTGGAAAACCATTCCGAAAGAACCAGTTCCAACTACATGTTCTGCTATGTAACTAACTGTCTGTTAATCCAAAAACAAACATTTGTATAAGAATCAATACGTCTCCTTAACATTCTAGACACACATTTTCTATAACTATCTAACCTGTCTTGATTGACCATTTCGTCCACGGAGTGTAGTTCTGATCACATGGCCAGGTTCTGCACCAACCCCATCAATGATATCTGGTTCACTCTCCTGCAACATAGCAAAAAAAACATTAAATACAAGTTCAAGAAGGAATAACTAAACATTGAAACAAGAATATCAAGGCTTACTCTCTCCTCATCAGCCTCTGTCTTGTCTCCTATCCTCATCTCAAGCATATCTTTGTTCAACCAATCAACAGAACTAGAAGCGTTCTTTACATTTTTGGCAGATCTTGAACTGCCTACTCCATTTCCCAGGTGAGATTCCATGTTGGTTGTTCTGAAGATAAAGACGTACTAGTATTTGATAACACCATAACCCTTACCAATTTGGTGTCCCATCCCATCAAAGCACCGGTCTTCCTAATAGCATATAAAATGGTCGTTTTCATAAGAAAATAAATGTAAGTAATTACCAGAATGTTTTACCCTCAATTGAATAATGATAACATAAAACCAAAATAAACTGTTTTTTTTTTTTTTTCCAATAATTTACATAAGAGAAAGATGAACATGCAAACTCACTAGAGTATGCAGTAACATGTCTGAAGATAAAACTGAGTTTCTATTATACACCATCTAATAGCCTTTTGAGAATATATTGTACAAATTAGACATGGCGTATAGTTACCTATATATTCACAAAAGCACCAAGCATGAAGATCCACAAGAAGTAGAAGATAGCAAATTCTGATCTCTAGTTGCTTAAGTACCCTTGATCAATTACTACAAAGAAGAAATTTCATGAAATGAAATGAAAGAAGAGACATATTTACAGAAGATATAAACCATTAATATGTGAGAGCAGAGCAAAGGAATCAAATTAACAAACATCTAATTCTTCTGAAGTTAATTATGGTAACGAAAAGTCAACAACTTTGTATTAAAGTTTCAGTCTTTTAGAAAGCACCATTGAAACTTTGACAATAGTGGTGAATACAGTGATACTACTGCATATGACTAGAATTACAAAAAAAACAGATGAAATTATGACAGAACAGATCTAAATTCTACTGAAACCAACAAAGCTTGTCCTTAATTTAGTTTCTACAAAATAACAACAGCAAAAAAACCCAGAAAAAATCAGTAAAGCAATTGTTACTACAAGAACCAAAAATTAGGTCAAAATTGCACATTTGAAACGGTATCGTGAGGTTAGAAAGTGAAGATGATCGATCACCTTGAGCTGAATTGAAGAACGGAAGGTTAAAAAAATTATGCATTTGATGATCGTCGTCGTCGTCTTTAATCTTCAATTTATATAAAAATTGAGACAATTTTTCTGGTGATTGATTCACTAATGGAAGAAGCTGATCACTGGATTTAAAGTTCTCTGTGGTTTCTTTTGTAGATTTCTAACCGTTTTGAATCAAGAAGAGGTTCCAGAGATTTTATAAAAGGAATAAAAATTCTAATTCATTATTTTATTTTTTGTCAAATCAGATTCTATTTGAAGTAAAAATAAATTAATTAATCTCTTGAAAATAAACATTATAAATTATTTTGATGAAACTCACAGTCGACCTAACAAAAGAATATGCTTAAGGCTAAAACTGGAAATTCGTTCAAACTTCTGTATGAAAAAATTCTCAAACCCATCTTATTTTATTTTCTTTATGAATTTTGACTTTAACTTATTAAAATAAAGAAATGTTTATAGTATCACCTTTTAGAGAACATTGAGCATAATTTAAAAGAGGAATAGACAACAAAAAAAAAGAAAGAGGAATAAGATGTGTACCCAGATTTTGTAACAACAGGGAAATGTGTGTACTATTTTATGAATTATGATTAAAAAAGAATAATAAAAAGATAGTATATAAAAATACAAATAAAAGATTTTGTTAATAATATGTAAAATAGGCGTTTAAACCATCAAAACCAATGCAACCCACTAAACTATATGCCAAAACTAAAATAAAACAATGTAGTTTGACATGGAAAGGAAATTTTCTCTGTGCGCCATAGAAATTAGAATTTATTAAATAATAAATAGAGAGAAACTTAAATATAAAAAGATAAGATAGTGGAAAATGAAAAGTTGGAAAGGCCTTATATTTTCAGCTTAGGGATATGGCAGCTTTCAGTGTCATATATCTAATTTTCATGTAACCCAATGATTACCTATGTCAAATAAAGATACCCATGCGTCTCCTTTCAAGTTCAAAATTGACGTTTTTTGTTCATTAAAAATAGAAATGACTAGTTTCAAACCCATAACCAAACACGATGCCAAACCCATAATTCAACATGACATCAAACCCAAAATTCTATTTTTTGTTTTGTTTTAATATGTAAGATAAAACCGAAAAGATGTGAAAAATACTCGAGATTCAACCCATATGTACATAATCTTCCTAAGTAATTTCGATGAATACAACAACTCACAACTATCGATTTGATCCGAGTTTTATCGATCATAATCATACATTCAAGAATCTATAAATTTGATGTTCTCTACCTTAACTCTTGATCAAAAGCTCTTGGGTTGGTTTTTTTTTCCTTCATATTTTTGGGTTGGTTTTATTTTAAGTTTCGGGTGAGACATACAACTTAGCTAGGATTGGGTTAAGTCGGGTTTGGATCAAGTATGATTTAATTATAGGATCGAGTTTATAGTTCAATTTGAGTTTTAACTAATTATAATCGCATTTCTAACCCTAATTGATGGATTCCGTTACGAGATGACAAGAATGAGATTTGCAAACATATTTTTCCATTTCAGATGCATATCATAATACATAATGAAAAAAAAGATTCATATTCTTATATAAAATAATCGGTATAAAATATTTGTGTGGTGTTCATCGTCATTATGCATTATTCTTTTCATTTCTATATAAATGATCATTATGATTGTTGTAAATTCATTCGAAGCATAAAACAAACACATCTTCTATAAGAAACCAATTATCCTTCTCTTTCTTTTATTCAACGATCCCAATCCTTTTACGGGTATGAAATACTTCTCCAATATTTATGTTTATATATCTCATAAATTATACCATATATCAAAACAATACAATAATTTTTAGTATGGGTAATATTATTACCTTTGTTTAGTTGGCACTTGGCATGTCACATGTGTAAATATAGTATGTGTAGGTTACAAATATTTTTCAAAAAAAAAAAAAAAAAACGAGTCTCCTATTCCCATTTACATACAATCTTACAAGTATTAGGCCCAAATTTGTTATGGGGTTAACTTCATTTTTACGATGTCATACATACTCCACAAATCCAGATTCAATGGGATAATGGCTTATGTATTCATAAATCATACTGATGAATTATAATCAATCTGTGACTACTTAGTTATTCTGAATAAGCTGTTACCAAAAAAAAAAAAGAGGTATAAGGAAATTCTATGGGTTTGAATGGTGTAGTGAGTTTTAGACGGAAAAAAAGTGGGGCACAAAAATTTGCGTACAGAAAAGTAGTGTCACCATTCAGTAGTAATTAATAGTCATGTTGCGTTTGATGAATATAAAAATAAATTATATTATAAAAAGTAAAAGTTTTGAATTTGTGAAGAAAAAAGAATAACACTATGAATAGTAATATGCAGAAAATGAGGTGTATTTGTTGAGCGTGTTGTCACTGTAGAAGAAGGAAAAATATATTTTAAGTATTTATTTAATATTATTATTTTGAAACAAAAAAAATTATCTATTAAAAATATAAAAAAACATGGAGCATATTTTCGCCTAACTAGCGCTACAATTTGTTGTCACCAAACTACCTATCTAGATGTTCTCTATAAATTCAGTTTTACGTTTTTGATACACAGAGTTTTAATCCTATAAAGTACTGCAAGTGCACAACAAATGTTGTAACAATCTAGGGATCGAATCCACAAAGACCAAGTTTCATACTACGATTCTTTGATAATGAACTTAAACTAAGAAAATGATAAGGTTTTTGTTGTAACTTAAAGTAAAGAAACGCTAGGTCAAGGGTGATTCGCAGGAATTCAGAGATCATGAACCATATAATTATTCAGGGATAAATAAAAATCGTCTAGAACTCAAACATGAATGTTTAACTAATCCACTGTCGTGGTATCAATTACTTTATCTAGCGACCTAAGAGCACCTCCAATGGTGGGATGGAGGAATTCTTAGGAAAGGGTTCTTAGCATTAAAAAATTATAAACTGTATCGGTAAACGCACGTTAAGAACCTCTCTTAAGAATCAGTTCTTATTTAAAAGTTTTTAGAACTGGTTCTTAACAGAGTTTCTTGAGTTTATTATTAAAAAATGCTAAGAACCCCTCATGGAAGAGTTTCTTAAGTTTAAAGTTTAATGAAGAGTTCAACATGAATGTTAACTATAAGTTTTTCTTGAAAAACTTGACAATTTTTTTTAAAAATATATAAGAAGTGGAAGGCTCTTATGACATCGTCTACCAATATTTCGGTGGATCCGACTACAAGCACGATATTTGCATCTGTCTAATGGTGGAGAGACCGTGAAGCGGTAATTGCTTATAGTTTTTCTCATTACAACTATATGTTTAGTAAATATAGGTATACAAAAAATTTGTATGCGTTACAAACTTTATATATTTTTAACAGGAATGTAGAATCATAAGTTCACTTAAGCGACAACCACCAGAATTTTGGAATGTGATGTAACATTGTTTTACATTATATGATGTTCAATCCCAACCTCAATATTTTGTGAATCTAAAAAAAATGGAGATGATGAAGGAGCGTATACATAACGATGAAGACCATGTGAACTCAGACATAGATAGAATTGACATAACACAAACTCAAGTTTCCAAAACCCAAAAAAACAAAGAGGTGTATCGTTTTAACATTGACGACGAATCATGCCCTTCTACTGAGTTCACTCATGATCCTATCCTAATTTCTTCTTCAAGAATTCAACAACGAGGAAGAGTGAACCGTGGAAGAAGTTTACAAAGATCTGCAGGAAGCTCACGAGTTGCAATTGGAAATGGTCCTCGAGGACCTCTTAAGAGACAATCTTTTGAGACAACCCTGACAGATACAATGGATGGATTTAGAGAGTTCCAACGCCAAAGTTTTGCATAACTACGTCCATGTGCTTTTGGCTAAGATGATTTTGACGAATTCAGTTCGTCTAGACAGATATTTGAAGCCATAGAGGTTACAAAATTCTCTGACTTTTGGTGCAAATGCATGCATGAACTCCAAGAAGATAAATTTTGGCGTAAGTTTTTTATTGATAAAGCTGAAAGCTCAAATGAAGAAAATCTTCAATTCCTCGAAGCTTTAACTGGATGTACACGCTCTGGTGAAAATGCGAGAAGTGCTTAAGCTCAAGGCAATATAATGGAAGTCCAAATGCAAGTGGTGTTCTTTCTGGAAGTCCATCATCCGGTGGAAATAATTCATGGGGTCAAACGGTACATGGACAATTGGCCCATGGTTTTCAACAGTGGGGTACACCTCAAAATGCTCTGTATTGGGGTACCCCTCTAAATGCTCCGCAATGGGGTACATCTCCAAATGCTTCGCAATGGGGTACACCTCCAAATTCTCAACAATGGAGTACCCAACCAACTCAACAACAATGGGGGTACACCTCCAAATGCTCAACAATAGATTACCCAACCAAACCCATAACAATGAAGTATACCTCCAAATGCTCAAAAATGGAGTACCAAACTTACAACAACGGAGTACACCTCAAAATGTCTTACAATAGGGTACACCTCCAAATACTTCACAATGGGGAACACAACCAAATACAACACAATGTTATACATCTCCAAATGATCCACAATGGGGTACACCTCCAAATACTTTACAATGGGATACACAATGAAATCCACCGCAATGGGGTACGCCTCCAAGTGCACCACAGTACAATTCACCGCCAAGTGCTTCACAATGGGACACATTTCCAAATGCTCAAAAATGGGGTTCATCATCAAATAATCAACAATGAGGTTCCTCGTTAAATGATTCACAATAAGGTTATTCACCAATTGACCAACGCGATTTATCACTAAATTCTCATCAATGGGGTTTAACATCAAATGTTTCACAGTGGGGCTCGTCACCAAATTCTCGAGAATGGGCTCATACAAAAAATATTTAACATGGATTTTCATTAAGAGGTTCTGTAGGAAATGATCCAAAAGCTCAAATGGGAGTTTCAAATGAAGCAGAAGCTAGACAGACACAACGAAAACATAGAACAGGAGGATTGTTTAACATCTGGGGAAACCAACGAAGACCCGATTTAAATGAAACTCAACAAAACACTTCAAAAGATGAAGATTAGTTTAATAGCTTATGTGATTTGTTATTAGCAATAATGATCAATTTTATTTTATATTTATTTTATTTTGATATGTGTTATGAATTTTTGATCAATGTTATTTGTCATCAATCTAATATAGTTTTTACCTCATATTTGTTAAATTTCAGGCATTTCGTATATGTTAATTACTATCACAAGGACCATATAGTCTAAGTTATGAAGAGAGAATTGAGTTGTGGAATTTAGAGAACGAGCAATTTGAAGAGTTGATAATTCAATCATCACTAAACTACTATGAAAGATATTTCAAAGAGGACCAGTCCTAACAAATGGTGGTTCAGGATGGAGGAACATTTGGTGTTGACTACAAATAGATAGTGTTGCTTGTCTTCAAATGTTACGGATGTCACTTGATTGTTTCACAACATTATATCGTATTCTACAAACGGATTATGGATTACAACCAACATTAAATGTAAGCATCAAAGAGAGTGTTGCTATATTTCTATGGATATGCGGGCACAATGAAGTTCAAAAGGATATTGGATTACGCTTTGGACGAACTCAAGAGACGGTGAAGAGAAAATTTGTTGAAGTTTTGACAGCCACTGAGTTACTTGCTTTTGATTATATCAGGACTACAAAAAGTCAAGACTTGCTTCGGATTCCAGAACGACTACAATTGGATCACATGTATTGGCCATATTTCAGTGGATTTGTTAGAGCAATAGATGGGGTTCATGTATACGTTAAGGAATGTATTGCAATCAACATGATATATCATCTTTCAACACCATGGCAATATGTGATCTAAATATTTTATTAACATATGTTTGGAATGGAGCACCATGATCATATCACGATACTGCAGTTCTCGGCATGGCAAAACAAAACGATTCTGAGTTTCCTATGCCTCCGGAAGACAAATACTATGTAGTTGATACTGGCTATCCAAATAAAAAAATGATTTTTGGCTCCTTTCAGATCTTCACGAAACATGGTAGTAAGATATCATATGTCACAGTTTACCATTAATCATCCTCCAAGAAATAAACATGAATTGTTTAATCGATGGCATGCATCTTTGCGGTCTGTTATTGATGCATGAAAAGACAATTAATAGCATACATGACTGACCACTTAACAATCAAAAACCTCATAAAAGCTAACAAGGAAACTCCCAGCAAGCCAAAACAAAACCAAGACGGCCAGCGGTGTGTCATCACCGATGGTCCTGACCGATGGATCCCATCGGTCTGTCTTTGCCGCTGCACCTGACCCAATGATTCCCCAGGAAAACTGCCAACCCTTCCTGCGGTCTGACATGAACGCTGGAACAGACCGATGGCTCCCATTGGTCTGCCCTGGCCGCTGGCCATGACCGATGGCTCCCATCGGTCTGCCCTAGCCACTGCAGCTGACCCAGCAATTCACCAGGAAACGCTACACAGGCTTCCAGCGGTCTGACCTGACTGCTGGTCCTGACCAATGCACACGAGGATTTTCATCGGTCTGTCCTGATCGTTGGCTCCTCCACGGCACCCACATTACATGCACATAAAATAAGCTTAACAAGGCATAACAACAATAAACCATGGTTCTCTAACAATTACAAGCTTAGCAACTCTATCTAAAATCTCACACATGACCCATGGGATTCACCAAGAACCTATGACAATCACAATCACTCAATCAAGCATAAGAACACACAATCCAAGCTTAACAAAGCATCACAAGCAAAACCCATGCTTCTATAACTCCAACAAGCTTAGCAATCACCTACTAGAGCTCATTAACACCCACAAGTAACAAGGGAACCTCCAAACCCTCATGGAATTCACCAAGAATCCACATCTAACATAATCGCCAAGCAAAACAATAATAACCAATCAAAGCTTTTAAGGCACAAACAAGCAACAAACAATGCTTCTCTAACAACCACAAGCTTAGCGAACACGCAGTAAAGCTCCACAAGTGACCATAACCCATGTAAGCATACCACATGCCTAAAAACCCCAAAACCTCTTCCCCCCCCCCCACACAAGGCTTAATATTAACCTTTGGTCACAACTAACCTTAGCCAAGGATGAATCTAGCTCTAGACAACCTCCTTAAGCTCTAGAAGGATCTCTGCTTCCTCCCTAAGCTCCACGCCTAAAGCTACTCCCCCATGCCTTCCTTTTCTAATAAACCGTTCATCTCCAATGAATCCTAATCGTCGCAATGATTACTTAAGCCTTGGCCAACCCGGCCAACTTAACACACACACGAGGTCTACTACCAACCTCTGAGGTCTCCTCTCAGTCTCTAAGCTTATACTTATATCCTAGACATGCATTGCTCATAACTCATACTCGTACCACTCACACTCTCCGGCCTCAACGACCATCGAGCTCTGGGTACTCCATGCCACTCACACTCTCAGGTCACAAAGACCATCAAGCTCTTGATATCTGCCTATACCGCTCACACTCTCCGGCTATATATCCTTCGGGCTCTGGTATCAAACCTATACCACTCCCACTCTCGGGTCACATATCCATCAAGCTATGGGTATCTAGGAATAACCATCCCCCCTAGGGAAATATCAATCCCCTATTGAGTTATACAGGACCAACCATCCTTAGAGCAATCAAGTCTACACATCTATAAGCATAACCGACTGAATCACCTCCTGACCTACATGGACAACACATGAGATTACACATTAATCCTTGAGGTTTCCACACTACCTCTTGACCAACAAGGTCAACCCACACACACACACACACACATGTACACGCATGTACACATGAGGTCCATAACTAACCTTCGAGGTTTTTGCATTCAATTCCTATGCTTATGACACCGCAACATCATATGTGCTTATTGCTCACACGCAGACCAAACCCCATCACTCAAGACACCGCATCATCTCCGAGTTCTAAGCATCTACCATATCCCACAGGATATCCACCATACCTCGCAAGGTATCTACCATACCACAGCACCCAAGACACCGCAGCATCTCCCAGTTCTGGGTATCTGCCATACCACTCCAGTCGAATCATAACCTCTAAGAGTCTCGATATTCTATACCATTTAATTCTAGGCAATATATCCAACGTCTAGGATATACTCCTTACGAATCCATGGTATCACATATCACTCTACGCTATACACCTTTCGAGTCCTGGTACATCGCCAGTCACACTCTCAAGACACACAGTCTTGTGAGCTATCTGCACTAGAGAAACTAGTCTTCTCATCGAGCAATAAGTCACACATCTATTAGCATCTCGACTGAATACCTCCCGTGATCTGTGTAAATTCTCGCAAGGCAACACCGACATCACCCATATTCCGCACCCAGAATACCTGCCACGCATAACCAATAACCAGGCTATCGCACCTATATCCAATCACACAGGGCACTCTCATGATTGCTCAGTCATGCTGGCTATCACTTTAGCCAAACCGGACAACGTAACACTATACAGGTACCGTCCCTACGCTCCTTCCAAGATCGGCTTGCTTTAGAGAAACTTGTCAATACAACTATGACTAGGCTAGCCTTATCACTCAACGATCCGTCGCAGCAAATCGCCAATACAAATGTAATAAAACAAGCAAGTACCATACGTCTGTAATCTGACTCACCACATAGAACCGCTAAGCGAATAACCCGGTCTCGTCACTTGACTCATTTTTTCGAACAAGATTAACTGGAAATACACAACACTCAACAGCAACAAGAACATCCATCTTATTACTCTCCTGCATTAACACTTTAATACCAAAACGTAATGCAGAACCATGAATTCCAAAGTCATCAATAATGAAAAAAATACACATCTTATTATACAATCATAATGTAAAATTGATATATGATGATTTTGGCCCATATTTACTGATATTTTATAGTCGTTTTTAGTGTCTTTCAAGTCGATTTTGAGTCTTAACAGGTCAGAATGAAGTCTGGGAGCATAAATTGGATGGACTGGAGCTTATTGGGCTTTTGGAGCAAAAAAATGTGGATTTGAAGCAAAAAGGCCGAATTTACACGCGAGCACCCGACAGAGCACCCAGCGGAGCACATGCTCTGCCGCCAGAGAAATTAATGGGCCCGAGTTGACCTAATTTCGGGTGATTAAATAGGCAGCAGACTTTCTTAAAAGACACGTCCTTTTCCTGGGAGAAAAAATAGAAGCTCCTTGAAGATCCTCTCTTTCTCCTCCTTTGTCGCCATCGGCTATTCCTTGTTCCCATCTCCTTTGTTTCGATTGCTTAGACTTGGAGATCATCCATACTTTGTTTTGAGAAGAATTCTGAACCTTTTTACTTTTCAGTATTTATTCATGAATTCTTTTTATTCCATAGCTATGTTTTCTTCTTCCATGTCTGAGTAGTTCACTAACTAGATTAGAGTTTTTCAAAGGTATTCATGAGATGATTTAACTTGGTACAAATAGGATGCATAAATACATACTGTCTTCACCTCTGGTCGAAATTAATGCTTAAGCTAAACTGATCACTTAGTTTATGATTTTAGGTTAAACCTATTTGCGAGAGTGTTTTAGGTTGCTAGAAGAGATATTGGTGAGCAATCAGACGTAGGTGACGAGAGTTAGTGCGGCTGGTTGTGAACATATTGAACCCATTCTTTAATGCTTATCTACATCTCTATGTCCAAGCGAGAGTTTAGGTATCTAGGTTGTTAGATAAGGTTGTCGTCGCCACGAGAGTGGGGCGATATTATTTTTATAATTGAGTTCTAGATCTTTGCTGAATTAGATCTTGGATAGTAGCTAAGTTCTGTTCTACGAATTACCTGCAAATTACCTTGATCTAGTGCTTTTCTTTATTGATTCATTACCGTTTTTATTTACTTGCAATTCTGTTCAAAATCAACCACATCTTTTGTCTTAACTTTATTTATAAATCTCATAATTTTATAGTGTAAGCTTGGTCCTTATGGATTCGATCCCTTTAATACTACTGTGATTGTCTGTGCACTTGCAGAATTATTTAGGGATAAAACTCTGAGTATCAAGTTTTTGGTGCCGTTGCTAGGGACCAATTGCGTTACCTTTGATTTTAAATCCAGTCTAAGAAACTACTAATTTTTCTTTTTCCATTCTCTTATATTTCAGGTGCATGACCATTAGAACAACAAGAAGAAACTGCACCGGGAACTTAATAAATTTTTTGAACGAAGAGCTCACTAGGCTTGAAAGGGAGAACCGACAGCGAAGACTCAACACCGCCAACATGGGCGATCACGATGATGGATTGGCTGCTCAGTTGCAAATGCTTCGGGTTGAGATGGAGCAACTGCGAAGAGATAGACAAGAGGCTCAGCAAGCGCAGCCCATAATTGGAGACTCGGATAATCCCCACACATATTATTAGAACCGAGCCACCATCACACCTCCAGCCATTCAGCGGCAAGATTTTGAAATCAAACCTCAATTGATTTCGTTGGTGAAACAACATCTTTTCCATGGGCTCCCAGCTGAAATCCCCATGGACCACATCAAAAATTTTGAGGAAATCTATAGCACCACGGGTTCTAATGGAGTTCCGAGTGAATTTTTGAAGTGCAAGCTGTTTCTTTTCTCACTTGTGTACAAGGCATCTCGTTGGCTGAAGTCACTACCACCGGGGTCGTTGAAGACATGGGCTGAATGTAGAGCAGCTTTTCTAAACCACTTCTACAACAAGTCAAAGATCGCTGCCTTGAAGAACAAGATATCTTCATTCCAACAGCACTCTGGGAAGCTTTTTGTGAAGCTTGGGAAAGGTTAAAGGAATACTGTAGGGAGTGTTCGCATCATGGATTCAAGGATGAGCATATTATGAGAATTTTCTATGATGGTGTCGAGTGGGACTATAGGAATGCGCTTAATGCGGCCAGCAATGGTGATTTTATGACAAAGACCAAAGAAGGCGCCTTTGAGCTGACATCTAAGGTGAACCTACTCGTTAGGGGAAACCAAAAATCGGTTCACTTTTTGGATGAGGATGAGAGTACGCCTATCTCTCAAGAGATTGAAGAAGATGATGATGCTGGTGTGTAAGAGGTGAACTACGTGAGTGGCCAGGGATATGTGCAGAACCGAGGGTTTAACCTAAATTACCGAAGCTACTCCAACCTTTCTTACCGCAGCACCAATGTCGATAATCCACAAGATCAGGTCTATCCGCAGCAAGGAGGAAGCACGAACCAGCTGCCACAGAACCAGAGTTTCTAGAAGTTCTACTCCAGCAACCACCAAGGGAAATCATTCACCCCCACGCAAAACCGGTTCAAAGGAGGAGGACAACAAAAACCTTACTACGCATCCGCTCAATAATCTGCCCCACGCTGGATTCTCAAGATGAACTGAAGATTCTCATGCATCAACTCTTAGCAAATCAACAGAAGGCTTCAACTGAGATCAATGCGAAGGTCGATGAATCCCAGGAATGAATATGTCAACGCCGTGGAGCTCAAAAGTGGAAGAGTGTTGGCGCCGCTAACTAACCCTAGAACCGTGGGGAATGACAAGGATAGCGCTACGAAGCACAACTTCCAAGGGAAGACTCTTGCCACAGATGAGGATATACTGGAAGATGATTCACCCTCAGAAACACATGTTGAGATGACTCCAGCAATTTCTCAGACCAAAACTACTGAGCACCCAAACCCTTATCCAGAACACATGCTCGACAGGGTGCTCCAGCCAAATCCGCAGAAACTTCTCCAGAGCGAGTTTATGTGCCCAGGGTCCCCAATCCTGTTCCTCCAAAGAAGACTTGAAAAGATTTGGAACCTCCTAAGGAAAAATGGCGTGAAGCACAAAGTCTCAACATCCTACCACCCTCGGACCAACAGTCAGGTTAAAATCTCTAATAGAGAAATCAAAAGCATTCTGTAGAAGACCGTGAGTATGACACGCAAGGATTGGGCAACAAAGCTTGATGATACACTTTGGGCATACCGAACCGCCTATAAGACACCTTTGGGGACCACACCGTTTCACTTGGTATATGGCAAGGCATGTCACCTTCCAGTTGAACTGGAATACAAGGCGGCCTGGGCAGTAAAGCTGCTCAACTTTGACCTGTAGTCTGCACTTGAAAGGTGGACCATGCAGCTATATGAGTTGGAAGAAATTAGGTACACGGCCTATGATAAACGGATCAATACCAGACCCTTCTCCCCTAATGATCAGGTATTATTGTTCAACTCTCGACTTAAACTGTTTCCAAGTAAGCTGAGATCACGGTGGTCCAGTCCATTCACCATCAAAGAGGTTCGACCGCATGGAGCTGTCGTGTTGTTAAACCATAGAGGAGAAGAGTTTGTAGTCAATGGCCAGCAACTCAAACCCTACCTAGCTGAGTCATGCATTGAAGAAGGTGAATCCACCATCTTTGGTGACCTTCCTCAAGCCTAGACGGCTAACCAAGTCGAGCTATCTCTCACTCTCGCCGCCGGTCAAATCCTCGTCTCCACCCTGCTGCTGAGGGTGAAGATCGAGTCAATGCGGTTCATGTGCAGCGACACCCTCCGCGCCTTGGGCATTCACGACTAGGTGCAACACATTCTCTATCACGCCCAATGCATAACCTTCGCCTTGGAGGAGCACCCGACAGAGCACCCAGCGGAGCACATGCTCCACCGCCAGAGAAATTAATGGGCCCGAGTTGGCCTAATTTCGGGTGATTAAATAGGTCAGTAGCCTTTCTTAAAAGACACGTCCTTTTCCTTAGAGAAAAATCAGAAGCTCCTTGAAGATCCTCTCTTTCTCCTCCTTTGTCACCATCGCCTAGTCCTTGTTCCCATCTCCTTTGTTTCGATTGCTTAGACTTGGAGATCATCCATACTTTGTTTTGAGAAGAATTCTGAACCTTTTTACTTTTCAGTATTTATTCATGAATTCTTTTTATTCCATAGCTATGTTTTCTTCTTCCATGTCTGAGTAGTTCACTAACTAGATTAGGATTTTTCAAAGGTATTCATGAGATGATTTAACTTGGCACAAATAGGATGCGTAAATACATATTGTCTTCACTTCTGGTCGAAATTAATGCTTAAGCTAAACTGATCACTTAGTTTATGATTTTAGGTTAAACCTATTCGCGAGAGTGTTTTAGGTTGCTAGAAGAGATATTGGTGAGCAATCAGATGTAGGTGACGAGAGTTAGTGCGGCTGATTGTGAACATATTGAACCCATTCTTTAATGCTTATCTACATCTCTAGGTCCAAGCGAGAATTTAGGTATCTAAGTTGTTAGATAAAGTTGTTGTCGCCATGAGAGTGGGGCGATATTATCTTTATGTTTGAGTTCTAGACCTTTGCTAAATTAAATCTTGAATAGTAGCTAAGTTCTCATCTCTGAATTACCTGCGAATTACCTTGATCTAGTACTTTTCTTTATTGATTCATTACCGTTTTTATTTACTTGCAATTCTGTTCAAAATCAAACACATCTTTTGTCTTACCTTTATTTATAAATCTCACAATTTCATAGTGTAACCTTGGTCCTTGTGGATTCGATCCCTTTAATACTACTGCGATTGTCTTTGCACTTGTAGAATTATTTAGGATTAAAACTCTGTGTATTAAACATCCTTCTACATAACGGAAATACAAAATACATAGCATACAACTACAACCCAAAACTGGAACCTCTCGATGGAACTCAAGCCGCAACTTGCTTCTGGAACCACTTCCGGAACCTCGTTTCCATCCTAGCCTCTGGCTCCCAAGTTTCCTCCTCTACCCCGTCACAGTCCCACAGGACTCGCATCATCGCAATCCTCTTCAGACGAAGCTTCTTGAGAAATATCTCAAGCTCATATTCAATTCCTCAGAATCTCATCACACGTATTCGAACTCTTCGACTATCTTCGCCTGTCTCCTACTCTTTGAGAGCAGCCCCAAAACTCTAAAATCCTATTAGAGCCTTCCTTAATCGTTTCTGAAACTCTCTCGTTCCCCTACGATTAACAACATGGCACTCACCAGCCATCAACAATAAAATACTAACCCGCATTTTATTACTCCCCCACTAGAAGTGGTTCATTCTCGAAGCTTACACCTCAATACCAGCTTCTTCTCAGCCAAAAGCATCACAACGATTCAACCTATTGTTGACAAACCCACCGACTCACCAGTCATGAGATCAAACACTAACGACCTCCAGGATTCACAACTCACTCATGTGATCCACGCATAACATCGCAATGTCATACTCCCCACACCACATATTCCCAACTCGGAATATCACCTCTCACATGACCAAATTCCTCAAGTCATCTCCAGACATATCCAAACACTTAGGACACTCGCATAAGAATCTAGAGCACCTCCTGGTCTTAGAATACTTATCCACTCTTGCACCTTTTACATGATTACCACAATCACAACACCACCATTCACCAGGGCGGTTAACTCCACGTTACCGAACAATCTTCCTTGGATCCCATAAGCTTTGGCGAGTCTCACTACTCCTAATTTATTTCCTGGAATCCCAATTCTTGAGTAACAACTGATCCCCCTTGATCTTTTTTTTTCTAGGAAACTTCCCAAACTAGGTGACTCCTGACCCCGAACAATACCACTCATGGTTTACTCTTTCGGTACTCTCCCAACCCACTTAAGACTCTTCCCTGGATCCCCGAAAACCCCCTCCACAGAGATAACGTGACCAAGAAACCCAATATCCCGCTGCCAGAAGCTACACTTGCTCACTTAGCACATAACTTTTGTTCCCGCAGCTTTGCAAGAACCACTCTAAGATACACCTCGTGCTCCTCAAGGCTCTTCAAATACACCAAGATATCATCGATAAAGATGATCATAACTCGTCCAGATACTCCTGGAACACGCTGTTCATCAATCTCATAAATGGAACTGGTGCATTTGTCAATCCAAATGGCATCACCACAAACTCGTAGTGGCCACAACGAGATCTGAAAGCCAAATTCTAGATATCTACATCATCGATGGAAATCTGATGGTATTCCGACACCAAACAAACTTCGTAACCCCTCTCGATCATACGTTCGGCTTGCATAACTGAGATCACGAAACTCCTGGAAGTTGGTCTCACACCCTGATATACCAACCTCCCTTTTCGTCGGTCGAACTCAACTCGCCCTTGGTGACAATCCAGATACGCTTTAAACTTTTTGAGCTAATCCGTGCCCAAAATGATATCGACAGGCGTAGACTCTGCTGCTACCTGAACATCCACGTCTCTAACCCGACCGTGAATTCACAGAAGCTTCCCTCCGGCAACCTCCAAGAAACTCAAACTCACACCGGGCTCCCTTCGAACATTAGCCTTCTTGGCCAGTTCTGGAGTAACGAAGCAATGCGATGCTTCCGTGTCAAACAACACATGACACACAACACCCCCAACACGCAAGGTCCATGCGCATATACATGTGCCGAAAACCTTAACACCCCGACAAGCACGAAATTCCCTAACATAGAACTAAATTCAGATAAAACTAAGAAAATACATGTGATCGGCATGGAACTCGGCTCTCCGGACTCGACGATGGCGTACACTCGAGGCGCTACTGCCACGGACCTGACGGGCTGTACCGTGGTCTCACTCTGCCAGTACCTATAACAGTGAGGCCTAATGTGCCCCACCTCCTTGTGGTGATAGCACACTCGAAAATCCACTCGCACTCCGGCCTTCTAAGGACAGCTCATCACTTGGTGATCCATGCTCCCACACCCGAAGCAACCTGGACCACCCTGACTGCCTCTCGAAGCACTCTCCCGCTTCCGTTTCTGTCTTTGCATTGGCTTACCGCCTCTGCTCGAACCGGACTGTTGCTGCATAGATCTTGCCTGAAAACTCGGTGTAACAGCTACCACCTCGTCCTTCGGACCCTCCTCAAGCAACGCCGCAGTCTCAACCAACTCATCAACCGTGCCAAAAACCCTAACCATGCAACAGTTTCGCAAGTCAACCCTGAGACCCATCAGGAATCTCAGCACACGGGCCGACTCACTCTCAACCGTTCGTCTAACATAAGACCCGAGCTGGTTGAACTCCACCTCATATTCATGTACCGACCAATCTCCCTGAGTCAAACTCGTAAGTCTCGAATCTAACCGGTTGAACGCCTCCTGAGGGAAGTACTCGTAAGCCTCGATCTCTACCCTGGTCACGACCTCTGCCACGGCCACGACCTCTACCACGCCCTCTAACCATCTGCTCATGCAGTATCAAGGACTAAAGAACACTAAAACACAATCATCACAATAAAGATAACCACCGTGGAATCCCACAAGGATCGAAGAGGATGATTCTATATGACCCCAAGCAACACCCAAACTATCCTAGAACCATATACGCTCCTAGAACCGTATGGGCTCTGATACAAAAATAAAACGACCACACTTTTTTTTTTGCAAACTATAAATATAATTAAACATTCATAAAACAAATCCGCAATTACACAAATGACCACGAAGATCAACAGTTCTACCGGTTGTAGCAATCCTACGAAAGCTACAAAAACCACAAAACTACGGGATCCTAATCATCCCCTCCTCACTGCCTCGATTCCCCGATCACGCCTTATCTTTACCTGCATCGACAAAAGTGATGCATCAACATTTGGTAAACCAAACGTTGAGTAAGATGATCTTCCTAACAACAGGTCATATGAAAGCCACACGCAATTCAAACAACCACAACCACAAGAATTCAACCACACCACGAATCAATTTCTAATACGATTAAATTCACGCATGAAAATAATCCACAACCACAACCCTATCAATTCCTAATCATCAACCCATGAAAAGGCAATCAATAGCATACATGAATAACCACTTAGCAATCAAAAACCTCATGAAAGCTAACAAAAAAACTCCCAACAAGCCAAAGCAAAACCAAGATGGCCAGCGGTGTGTCATCACCGATGGCACTGACCGATGGATCCCATCGGTCTGTCTTGGCCGCAGACCCAGCAATTCCTCGGGAAAACTGCTAACACTTCCTGCGGTCTGACCTGACTGCTAGCACTGACCGATGGCTCCCATTGGTCTGCCCTGGCCGCTGGCTCTGATCGATGGTCATCGGTCTGGCCATGGCCGCTATAGCTGACCCAACAATTCACTGGGAAATGCTACACAGGCTTCCAGCAGTCTGACCTGACCGCTGGTCCTGACCGATGCACACGAGGATTTCCATTGGTCTGTCCTGATCGATGGCTCCTCCGCAGCACCCACATTACATGCACATAAAACAAGCTTAACAAGGCACAACAACAATAAACCATGGTTCTCTAACAATTACAAGCTTAGCAACTCTAGTTAAAATCCCACACATGACCCATGGGATTCAGCAAGAACCCATGACAATCACAATCACTCAATCAAGCATGAGAACACACAATCCAAGCTAAACAAAGAATCACAAGCAAAACCCATGCTTCTATAACTCCAACAAGCTAAGCAATCACCTACTAGAGCTCATTAACACCCACAAGCAACGAGGGAACCTCCAAACCCACATGGAATTCACCAAGAACCCACATCTAACACAATCACCAAGCAAAGCAATAATAACCAATCAAAGCTTTCAAGGCACAAACAAGCAACAAACAATGCTTTTCTAACAACCACAAGCTTAGCGAACACCCACTAAAGCTCCACAAGTGACCATAACCCATGTAAGCATACCACATGCCTAACAACCCCAAAAACACCCACACAAGGCTTAGTATTAACCTTTGGTCTCAACTCACCTTAGCCAAGGATGAATCTAGCTCTAGACAACCTCCTCAAGCTCTAGAAGGATCTCTCCTTCCTCCCCAAGCTCCATGCCTAAAGCTACTCCCCCAAGCCTTCCTTTTCCAAGCTTCCCAAGCTTCACACTCACAAGATCCTTCAAGATCCAAGCTTCCCACAAGCTCTCAAACCTTTCTCTTCTTCTTCTCTCTCTAATCTCCAAGCTCTCAAGCTCAAAAATCTCTCTCTCACTCACAAGAAATGGCGAGCTCAAGGTGGAGAAGAAGAAGAAGCCAAATTGGTTTTGACCACTTGGTTTTTGAGAAAAATCCCACAACTTTCGAAACGATTTATGACACCCTCGGAACAAATCTAAATTAATTATTTCACCCCATAATCAATTTTTCGAGACTTGTCTAAGGTTCATAAACTCGAAAGAACTTCTAAATTAATTACATTAATTAATATTTGGAACACGGGCGTTACAATATTGAAGTGCAAAAAAAAGTGGTAACCACTACAATATGTCTACATAATTTTATTAGAATTTCAATCTTTTCAGATGAAGATTTCGCTGAAACAATGGGACACACAGAGATTACTTACACAGATGATGCGATTAATCTAGATGATGTAGAAGTTGCAGAGATAGCACATAAAACTTTTATGGCCAACATCATAGAAGATATTGCACATATATTTTGGGATAATACTGGATATTAAATATTTTTAGTCATTTTGTTTGTTGCTTTTGTATTTATTTCATGTATAATATTTTTGTATATTTATAAACATAGCTATATTTATTGTATTTGTAATATAAGTTTTGCTTGAATTATTCTTATATTTATCAAATTTTATATAATTCAAATGATTAAATTATGAAATTATCTATAGAAAATATTTCTTTATTTTACTTATCTTATCATTTTGTAGTGAAAAACATCATTAATTTTATTATAATTATAAAAAGTATTCTTATACTAAATTAAAAAATTATATGCTGAAATAATATATCCCTTTTAAAATTTAATATATATATAACCAATTCATAATTTAATCTATTATTTTTGTTATTTTAAATAGTTTTGTATATATAATTTATACTACATAATATGTTTTTCTAATTTTTATCATTCAAACCTCTTCTTATATTGCTTTTTGCTCTCTGTAACCCACAAAGAGACTAAGAGAGTATTATATTTTGAACTGGTCCTGAGAGAAAGTTTAATTAAACTATCCAGAAAATTTCTAGGAAATCATGTTACTCCGCGTAATAGAGATTGTTAGGTTAGGATTTGTCGATGTAAACACATATATATGTTGGTCCAAGAACGCAGTGTAAAAATATGTTTGTATAGGAAAGCTATGAGGTTGCTTGGGACATAAGCTACGAAAGAGTTCATAGACTTTGAGTTGCTTGGGACATAAGCTATATAGGAAAGCTATGAGGTTAAAGACATAAGAGCTTGGTGTAGCTCGAATGCTTCTTATAGGTATCATATGTTCAAGTGGGATGGGTTAACTGGTCTATTGAAGTAATATAACAAATCCTCATTAACAAACTACGTAAAATAGAAATACAAAAAGAAATCAAACTAAAACAATTAACAAAAAAAATTACACAGCTTTTAGACATTGACTTACAAGATTCAAAAGAAGAAGAACAGATTCCGAAACACAAGTATACATTTTGACATGAGAGACTAAACTTCAACATTGTTCTCACTTTGGTTAAGTTCCACCATCTTCTTGTCGTTTCTCTTGTGTAAAGTGTAGAAGTAAGATCCTAAAGCCAAAACTGTACCTAACAAAGCACCAATTCTAGGCCAACTGAACTCATCATCCATAAAATCAAATGCCAAGACAACAACCAAAGCCATAAGTGGTGTAGCACACATATGAACAACATCACCAAACACACCCGAAACATAAAGCACCAAACCTATTATCCCCACCGACCAAACCTGCCACGATAAAGCCAACCCGACCAAACTCAGAACGTAATATGTTTCCCCTTTCTTAAACCTCTTGCTATCGCCTTTCAGTTCCTTATACTCACCACTCGCAAACAAGCCAATGAGACAAACAAGTGAGGCGACAAAAGAGACACATATCTGCATCTCTAAGACCATTCTAAACACTTTCTTGTTACCATATCTCTTTGTCTTCACCAACAGTTGCTCGAAACCAAGTTGGACTAAACAGAGAGATAACGCGAAAGCAACTGAAGCGGCGAAAGTTAACCAAGCTTGGATGTGGTAGGAGTATTCATTTTCATCAGGCTCTCCTGCAAATTGAGGATTACCAAAAACAACTACCACAATAGTGAGAATTATCGATATGATGATCCATCTGGTAAACTTAAAACGGTTAATGATAGCTGTGAAAATCGCGATAAAGATCAATTGTGTCACGGAAATCAACGTGAACAAGGCATAGCTTGAGTATAACTTCCCGAGAGCGAATAATTTGCTGTGAGCAGCAACAAGAACACCAAGAGAGAAGTAAAGTAAGAGGAGACGTAAGGAGAGGAGGACACGAGCACTGTTGGTTTCTTGGTTTGGTTTTGGTGAAGGAAAAATGAAAAAGAGAGGAATGAGGATTGGAAACGCAGCGTTTTGGATAAGAGCTTGCATCCATGTTCCTTTATACTGTAAATCTTGGTTATAATCGTCTCGTTTGTCTTGAACATAGAAGAAGCTCAAGAGAAGCATGACGAGAGAATCTCCGAGAAGGACTAAGAAAATACATATTGAAACAGAGATCCACCATTTCTTTTGATTTAGCTGCAACAATCTTCTTGGGCTCAAGATTTGGTCTGGTTCTGGATTCTGAACATGTTCTGATTCTTCTGTTGGTTAAAGAAAATATATATGAAATTCTCAGTTTTTTATTTTCGAAAATAGAAACAATTTAACAAAAGAGTTGTTAAGAGAGTGAAATTACCATTATGTTTGGAAGCTTCGGGCATCTCCATGAGTTTGCTCTGGTCTCAATCTCTTAAGATTTTTTTATATTTTTTTCTTGACAAGTCTTTGAAGATTGAAAAATATGTAAGTTTCATTATCTGTGGATATTGTTATATAATATTTTCCAATTCTTGAGAATGCTTGAGGTCTTCTTGAGGAAAGATGCGCGGGGAAACAATATGACTAGTTCCATCTTGGCGGCGATATATATTACTAAAACTTAAACGAAATCATGTGATCCTTTGACAGATCAGATTAGTCACTTTAGACAACGACTTGTCAGTTATGGTCCATGTCGACATAGACATTAACTCATTTTTAAAGGAAATTTCCATAAATACACTCTAATTATTTATGATTTTCCATTACAATATATGATTTAAAAAAAAATTTAAATATACAAATTTTTAAATTTGTATCCAATTAACATCCATGAGTTAATAAAAAATAATTTCAGTTAAATTTAATTTTAATTAAAATTAAAATTATTACAATAAATTTATTTCCTAAAATCCAAAAAAAAAACAAATTCTAATTTTTTTATTTGATGTAATATTGATTAACCAAACAAAAAATCGTTTTTTACAAGAGCATATTTAAAAGCTGTAGGTATCAGTTTTTGAATAATTTAGAAAAATAGAGCAAAGAAACAGAGCTCATAAGTTATCGAACTCTGATGGGCTTGCAAAGGGTGAGCCATCGTTTGAGAAACTCATCCTCGCTGTTGGCAGTGGGTGTCCTGCGATGTTGCTACCGGATCCGAATCAAAGATCCATTCTCTCCAATCATAACACCTGTCAACCACTTCAGCATGTCAAAGTAAAAGCTGGGTCAGTTCGGAGTAATAAAAGACGGGTGAACCATACAAGAGTTCGACGGAGCAAACTGGGGTCTGATCATTGGTGAAGCCTCGCAAAGGGGAAGGAGCAAGCGAAACAAGGAGTGTCCCCGAAGCAAGGTAAATCTGCGAGCTGACGGAGGAAATCATTCAAAAGACAAGACGTTACGATATTAAAGACCAAATCGAAACCGGCGAATTAAATGAGAATCATATGGTTAATTAGACTTTATTCGTAGTATTTAGTCCTTAAGTGTTATATAAATATTGACCCTCATAGTCTTGTGAGAGGGTCAATCATTTTCTTACTCGGAATCAATATTGACAAATTCATACTTTTTACTTTGCAAATCTATTTCTATTTTCGGTTTATTTTCACAAACAAATTCTATTTTACTTTAATTATAATTTAATATATTATTGGGTATGAGATTCTGTATCTACATTTTGGCGCCATCTGTGAGAAGAGTCAAACTTTCAAGCTACAAATTTACCATTTCAGAACAGTTCTCCTCAACAAATTCATCATGGCTGGTGGTAATGGTGGAGACCAAACTAGTGTTAACAATGATCCCGCCACTATCGCTATAGTCTAGGAATCCCTTTCACCAATCACTCAGAACATGACTGATCTGTCCATGAAACTCAGTTCCATCGAAAGAGAGATGACCTCTTTGAAGAACGGTCAGGTAAACTTAACCAACAATTAAACGATTCTCTTTTCTCATTTGGATTCATAATCTGCTGGGCCTTCCTCTGGAAGTCATAGTACCCGTGTACTTTATAGGACCGCAAGGATTTCCAATCCTCAAACTCCTGCGAATCCTTCTCAAAGTATCAACTTTCAGATGCTGATCAACCAAACAACGGCACTTCAGCTGGAACCAATTCTAGTGCAGAAGCGAATCTTGCCAATGACGTAATTGGTGATGAAGTCAATCATGTAGTTACGGCAGATGTGGTCAACAACAACAATAATGACATCCCAATTGAGATATGTGACACTTGGAGACACGCAATTGTCTCAGACTTTAACCAAGTGAATCGTTCTCTTGACGAGATAAAGTCAAAATTCCACCAAGCGACTAGTTCAGCTCCCAAAGTAGACAAAGTGATAGAAGAAACTCGTCGTTCACCGTTTACAGCTCGGATAGCTAACTTTTGGATTAAAGATGCACGAAGGGTCAACCTACCAACCTACAACAGAACTACCAACCCTAAGAGCCATTTGGCTGCTTTTCGCATTGCAGCTAGGCGAATCGAGCTCGAGGCGCATGAAGAAGATGCAGGCTACTGCAAGCTGTTTTTAGATAATCTTTCTGATCAAGTCCTCTTGTGGTTAACACAACTTGAATCCACTAGGATTGATAATTTGACCAACTGTCAGCAGCCTTCATCATGCAATATTCAATAATCATGGAGAAAGGTAAAACGGATAGTGACCTTTGGAATTTATCTCAGGGTCCTCATGAACCTTTGAGAAAACATATTGCCAAGTTCAAGGACATCCTGTCCAAGATCCCGGGAAAATCCCACACTGCTGCACTGGCAGCTTTACAAAATAGTTTATGGCACGAGTCAAAATTCCGCTTGAAGCTTACAGTTAACAAGCCAACTACCATCCATGACGCCTTTTTTCGAACGAATAACTGGATCGAGGCTGAAAAAGAAGTACTGAACCGTAAAGCCCGGAGTTGTGCCTACAACTAAAATTTTAAGCCAAAGACTACAAAATATATCAAATGGTTTGGGGCTTCCCTATACAACAATAGTGTTAGATGATCCTCTCCTGGCAAAAAAAAGTTTGGATCTCCTTCCTCGAATACTTGGGTTTACGAAGAGAATTCTAATTGTGACATCTACAGAGTTAATGGGCATAGTGATATGATTCTGGTTAGGAATCACGCCCCAATTTCGACAGCGTGAAGTTATGGACAACGATCTCAATCTAGGCTCGACACCCAAGTAAAGAAAGTGGTGAAATGGATTGATAGATGCCACAAAAGGTTGCGAAAGACCCTTTGATAAGTCTTAAGAGATCGAGATTTGACACACAAAAAAGAATCAATGATCTTTATTTAAAAGAGTTTGAGAATAAAATGAAAGATGAAGATTACAATGAGTCTCAGCCTCAATATAAAGAGAAGGAGGCGAGATAGAGAGAAGAGAAGAATTAAAGAGTAGCTGATTTAAGACACATGCCTCAAAAATCAACACTCGGACCATGCATGCATTAAACACAGAGTTTTCAAATTTAAAATGAGATAAAAGAAAAGAGATAAATATGATATGGGCCATGTCTAAAGATGATGATGTGCCTCAATGGACCAGGCTTTGCAAATGGCATAGGGGTACATGAGATCCATAAACCTCATTAAAAATCTTTCTCCGGAAAACCACTTGGGAAAAACCGAAGAGAAGGGAAAAAGAGTGTGAGTAGATCCCATGGCCATTTGCTAGGCATCTTGAACGTGTATCTTTGACCAAAGAGGTCTTGATACAACCTTTCTAGTGCAAGCGATCCTTTTGAGTCATTGCTTGGTGGAGTAAGACTTCAAAAGCTTAGTGATATTTTATTGTTCGAGAGCAAGTCTTGGGTCCGATAAGTGCTTTCCATGCTGCTTTAGCTCCATGCTCGTCCATTGCTTCATTTCCCATCTATGCTCCATGCTCCAGGTCTTTAGAGCTCTCCAGAATTGCATCATCTTCCTCTAGTTGAAAAAGATTTGTCCTCAAATCTGTTTGACCTGCCACAAACAACACTAAGTTAGAACCATCAAAGAGTAACATCATGGGATGCTTACCTTGGAGATCAAGTCTATAGGCATTGTTGATGATTCTTCTTGTTAGGTGAAATGAACCATCAATCCTTGGTGTCCATACTCGTTCTCCAACCTCAAAGATCATGCTAAAGTAATCAATGGGTTTCTTATGCTGCATGAAAATATCTCCAATTCCAGTCCTCGCAAAGAAATTGGATGAGATAACCTTTAAGTCTGGTAGCTCCTCTTTTGTTCCTGCAAAGTTGTCAACACTTTTGGCAAAGATCAAGCATATTATCACAGTCATGGACTCACAATAAACAGGAAAACATGTCTCAGGTTGTATCAAAGCATTATTCTTGTCAAGTTCTTCTTTTTCTTGCATCCTAAGACAAGATTTTTGATTCGAATAAACCTAACTTTTTCTCAATGATTTTTGGAGATAATATATTCATACTCACAGCCCTTAAATCATGATAAACTAGTCGATACAAAGAGAGACTTTCCTATATAAGATCCTTGCTTTGTTCAGTGCTTGAAATTATCTTGGTAAATGAAAGTGTTCTTGGATCCAGTTTGACACCTGCGACAGCGGGATTCGTTTGCTCATGGGATTGTGTGGTGGTATGGTCGTATCATACCCTTTCCTTTGAAAAAATTTTGACCTCAAAATTGTACAATCTGCGCCAAGAGAAAGCAAGTTAGCTTTCATTCTGTTTTGAGAGTCTAGATAATTACCTTGAATTTTTATTGGTGGTGAGGCATCTGATGGTTTCTCCTTGATCACCATGCTTTGTTCAGTTCCTGTTACTTTCTCTTTTGATCCATTGTTAAGCTCTGTGTGGATGTAATACCTCCTAAGCCGTTGCACACATCTAAGGTACCTATATCTATCTTGGCACTTAAGGGAAAAATCAAGTACATTATACTTGAAATTTCAACATTCAAAACAGCTTGTTTGAAGCTATGAGAAAAAATAAAATTATTCCAACATCTAATAAACTCGAAAGCTAAACTTACCTGAGTGCCTCGTAAGATGTTTGATAACATTTCAGCTTTGAATATGGTGATATTTGAAACACAGCCAGTTCTAGTCACCACAAGCTCATAGTCATTTTGCTCGTACTTGTTATCTCGGCAAGCTTGTGAAGTGGTTGACACCGATTGTTGATTTTTTTCTTTGGTGGTTCCTTCAGCTTTGTCATCCTCATGCTCCATAGTATGAACTGAATTAATATCCTTTGACAAGAACAAGTGCATCACACAAGAACTGGAAGTTTCTAAACTTTGATTAACTACGTCACTACTTGAGTTTTGTGAGCTCAATTTTGATCCTAATGAAGCGATAGTTAGCTCATTTTCTTCAGGGCAAGATGCAGCAAAATGTCCTTTCTTTCTACAGTTATAACAAGTGACTTCCTTGGATTTTGAAAGATCAGAGGACTTACATTGCTTTGGATGTTCACTGCTTGTTTCAAGTGATGGATTTTGGCTTTGCTTGTGAATTGTGACTTGTTCAGTGTCCTTCTTTGGTAGAGATGTTGACTTAGCCTCCATTTTCTCACTTAGAACGTCCTTGTACATTTCTTTTTGTGCATATTTATCCCTGAGTAGTTCCTTAAGCTCTCTCCACGAGGTGATAGTTGAATTTTTGTAATATCAGCGATCATAAGCATCTCCAACGAGTTGGCCAGTTGCAACATTGAACCTCTTTTCTTTAAGAATGTAGTTGTATTGAAACCAATCTTCCATGTTTAGTTCCCACTCTAAATACTTTCCTTTTCCTGAAAATTTATAGAGTTGAAGCTCATTAGTATGTTGAAAATCAGAATCAAATTTCAACTTAGATTTGGGAGTAAGAGAGGTTTTATGTGGGCTGCGCTGAGTTGATCTCGATGTATCGCCTGGTGGCTTGGGATTAATCTCTTGTTTCCTCCTTTGTCGTGCTCTGTTCTTCTCTTATTGAAATCCTTGACGAAGTGAATCCATTTGTTTATCCAACACTTGCTCCATTGTTTCGGTAAACATTTCAATGAAGTGCTTGTTGCAGTTCTTGCTTGAATCCTTAACAAGGTCGGCCATCTCTGCCTGAAAAACAACACAACACTAACCCAGTAACAAGTTTCTTTGAAAGAAATCACGATCAAATGAGCAAAACACAAAAATGACTCTTCAACTGCCGAAGAACCCTAATCGTAACTGTTCGAAGTAATTGACCTTGAATAATTATCAAAACACATTCAACAATTCCAGAATTAATTTTAACAAATACTAGACTCGTCTTAGGTTCAGATCCAATTGATTTCGCAATTTTATGACGAGCCAATAGTTTATAAAAATTCAAACAAAATTGGACAAAAATAACTTAACTTCTCGGTGGTGCTCTGATACCACTTGATGTGATTCTGGTTAGGAATCACGCCCCAATTTTGACACTGTGAAGTTATGGATAACGATCTCAATTTAGTCTCGACACACAAGTAAAAAAAAGAGGTGAAATGGATTGATAGATGCCACAAAAGGTTGCGGAAGACCCTTTGATAACTCTTAAGAGATCGAGATTTGACACACGAAAAAGGATCAATGATCTCTATTTAAAAGAGTTTGAGAATAAAATGAAAGATGAAGATTACAATGAGTTTCAGCCTCAATATAAAGAGAAGGAGGCGAGATAGAGAGAAGAGAAGAATTAAAGAGTAGCTGATTTAAGAGACATGCCTCAAAAATCAACACTCAGACCATGCATGCATTAAACACAGAGTTTTCAAATTCAAAATGAGATAAAAGAAAAGAGATAAATATGATATGGGGCACGTCTAAAGATGATGATGGGCCTCAATGGATCAGGCTTTGCAAATGGCATAGGGGTGCTTGAGATCCATAAACCTCATTAAAAACCTTTCTCTGGAAAACCACTTTGGAAAAACCGAAGAGAAGGGAAAAAGAGTGTGAGTAGATCCCATGGCCATTTGCTACGCATCTTGGACATGTATCTTTGACCAGAGAGGTCTTGATACAACCTTTCTAGTGTAAGCGATCCTCTTGAGTCATTGCCTGGTGGAGTAAGACTTCAAAAGCTTGGTGATATTTTATTGTTCGAGAGTAAGTCTTGGGTCCGATAAGTGCTTTCCATGCTGCTTTAAATCCGTGCTCATCCATTGCTTCATTTTCCATCCATGCTCCATGCTCCAGGTCCTTAGATCTCTCCAGAATCGCATCACATAGTACCAAAGACTGAGTATCCTCAAATAACACTTGGCCGAGCTGTGGTCCACTGGAGACTTCGTAGACTTTGAGATCGAAGAGTTGTCGAGCAATATCATAAAGATCGTGATGAGCAAAGCGTAGAGCCACTGGCAAAGACACCAAAAACTTCCGAGCATACTCCAACTAAACCTTCGAAAGGAAGAATAGACTTAATTATTGGAGGCTCGAAGTTATGTCAAAACACAGTCCGTGCAATAAAAAAGCATAAGCGGGCTGCTGTTATGGAAGTGAGTAGAGAACCAAGGGAAATCAAAACTAATACGTTGATAACCTTTGAAGAGTTCGATACTCAACACCTTGCAAAATATCATGACAATACGTTGGTGATAACTCTTGATATCACAAACTTTGAAGTTTCCAAAGTCTTAATTAACACTGGGAGTTCAGTCGACCTCATTTTCCTGAGTACTCTACAAAGGATGGGGGTAGAGCTGTCAATTCCAACCGCCGCCCGTGGGCCGTGCCCGTTTAGTACCATGGTGGGGCGGGCCTGGACACTCTTAGCTTTGTCCACAAATCGGCGGGCGTGGCGGGCTGATATATCATGGTTTTTGAGCCATGATATATGTATATAATTAAGTCTTTTATGTGCTTTTTCGAGTCTTTATCGAGTCTTTAACAGGTTTGCATACAAATAGAATTATTTGGACATTATGGAGCAATTATGGAGTATTGGAGCTGAGGAATTGAAGTTGGTGTCCTTAAAGTTCAACTGTGTCGAGCAACATGATTTTTGTGTTGATCAACACACAATCCGATTTTATTTCCCCACGTGGAGACAACAACTTAAGGAGATTTACAACTTTTCCCAGAAGTTTTATATATTTATAAAACAACCCCAGCTCGTGTTTTAGACATATAATTAGGGGTTTTAGACTTTATTATCTGGGAGATCTTGGCTTTTACAAAGAACTTGGAGAATTAGAGAGCTTGAGGGCTGATCTTGCTACTTGTACTACTTGAGAGAAGATTCCGAACCCCTGTTCTTATTTACTTTGTTCTTTATTCATATGATATTTATTTCATTCATGTCTTTTGTTTCAATAGATATGTGTGAGTAGATCTCTAATTAGGTTTGGGGATTCTCATAAGGGATTTCATGGAATGATGTATTAATCGATTTAATAGGATTCAAACTTGATAGTTCTTCACCTAGGTTATGTTTAAAGCTTGTTCTCGATTGATCACCTAGAGGATTCGATTTTAGGTTGACAAGTCGACACGAGAGTGTGATTTGAAACTGGATAAAACCTAGAGTGAACAAATTAGATAATTGCAAAGAGATTTGGATTAGATAATTTGTGAACAAATCAACTCGTGCATAATGCTTGTTTAGTTTTTAAGATTCACAAAGAGATTTGGTTTCTTAGATTTTAATCATAGTAAATTCTCACAGCGAGAGCTGGTCTATTTAATTATTGTATTTGAGTTCTAGAACCTACACTTAATTCAATCCTACTATAATTTATTGAGCATCGTTACTTGATTTCTTAAGAAATTCCCTAAACCTAATGTTTCCCCATCTGAATTTACAAACCGATTTTAATTACTTTTGCATTGTCTTTTAATTTAATTCATATTTACTTAGCTGAATTTGAAACTACATAATCTATCGTGAAGCCTTTGAATTCTTGTGGATTCGACCCCTAAATACTACCGTGATCTCTCATCAGACCAAGCGGACGGCGGTCTTGCCCGTTGCGGGTTGGCGGGCTCCGTGGGCATCATATGTTGAACCTCCCTTTGACAAAGAGGCTTTCAGCCTATGCTGGGTTCATAGGGTGGAGGTTGAGCAGTCTAACTTCCGTCTGGTTCTTTTATAACCTTTATATCCAGCAGGGTAGCCTAAAAACACACATGCTTTTGATCTCGGCTCAAATTTGTGTCTTTGTTGCTTTGAAGTTGATTTGTAACACAGACAACCAAAGACTTTAAGCAGAGAATAATCAAGTGCCTTTGACTGAAGTAACTGGAAAGGAGACTTATTTGACAATAAAGGCGTTGGTAATCCGTTGATGAGGAACACATCAGATAGAATGCAGTCTGACCAGTACTCAAGAGGTACATTTGACTGAAACATTAGAGATCGAGCAATGTTTAGAATATGTTGGTGCTTCCTTTCGACTACTGAATTCTGATGTGGATTCTCTGGACAAGAGTGATACGCATCTATCCCTTTTTCCTTGTAAAGATTCACAAATTTCAATTCTGGTGCATTGTCTGATCGAACAGCCTTGACTTTCACTTGATATTGTGTCTCTATCATTTCAAGAAATCCTGGAAATATGTGTAACACCTCATCCTTTGTCTTCATCATATACACGCAGGTTGCTCTTGAAAATATTTGTACCCAATATATATATATATATATATATATATTTGTACCCTTCTCTTGATGATACAGAAAATATTTGTACCCAATATATATATCTATATCTATATATATATATATACCCTTCTCTTGATGATACACAAAACGGTCCCATGTATCAATGTGTATCAAATCAAACGCATGCTGAGACATTATTTTCAAAAGGAAATGGCAAGTTCTTATGTTTTGCTAACTGGCAAATCTCACAATGAATCAACTCATCTTTATTTCTTTTCTGAAAACCAAGTACATCATGGAGATCATTAATTTTAGAGTAAGAGGGATGTCCCAATCTACTATGCCACAGAGTAGCATCAACCTTATAGGTTTTCATATCATCAAGTGGGATGGCTAACGATCTACTATGGCAATGTCTACAAGATTAATATATAGGGACGAACCCTCATTAATTATAGTTAACAAAGTATTGTAAAATTGAAATACAAAAAAAAATCAAACTAAAAAAATTAAACAAATAATATACAAAAGACTACACTGATTTCGAAACACAAACATACAACTGACATGAGAGGCTAAACTTCAACACTGTTCTCACTTTGGTTAAGTTCCACCATCTTCTTCTTGTTTCTCTTGTGCAGTGTGTAGAAGTAAGATCCTAAAGCCAAAACTGTTCCTATCAAAGTACCAATTCTAGGCCAACTAAAGTCATCATCCATAAAATCAAATGCCAACACAACAATCAAAGCCACAAGTGGGGAACTACACATATGAACAACATCGCCAAACACACCCGAAACATAAAGCACCAAACCTATCAGTCCAACTGACCAAACTTGCCACGACAAAGCCAACCCAACCAAACTCAAAATGTAATAAGTTTCTCCTTTCTTAAACCTCTCGCTATCACCTTTAAGTTCCTTATATTCACCACTCGCAAACAAACCAACGAGACAAACAAGCGAGGCAACTAAAGAGACACATATTTGCATCTCTAAGACCATTCTAAACACTTTCTTGTTACCATATCTCTTTGTCTTCACCAATAGTTTCTCGGAACCTAGTTGGACTAAACAGAGAGATAATGCAAAAGCAACTGAAGCAGCAAAAGTTAACCAAGCTTGGATACTATAAAATTCTTCGTTTTCATCAGGCTCTCCTCCAAATTCAGGACTACCAAAAACGTATATCACAAGAGTGAGTATTATCGATATGACGATCCATCTGGTAAACTTGAAACGGTTAATGATGGCTGTGAAAACCACGGTAAATATCAACTGGGTCGCTGAGATCAAAGTGAAGACGCCATAGTTTGCATATAACTTCCCTAGTGCAAATAATTTGCTATGAGCAGCAACAAGAACACCAAGAAATAAGTAAAGCAAGAGAAGACGAAAGCTGAGGAAACGAGTATTGTTGGTTTCTTGGTTTGGTTTTGGTGAAGGGGAAATGAAAAAGAGAGGGATGAGGATTGGAAACGCAGCGTTCTGGACCAGAGCTTGCAACCATGTTCCTTTGTATTGTAGATCTTGGTCACTCTCTTCACGATTGTCTTGGACATAGAAGAAGTTTAACAGAAGCATGACGAGTGAATCTCCGGCCACAACTAAGAAAAGACAAAACAAAACAGAGATCCACCATTTTCTTTGATGTAGCTGCAACGATCTTCTTGGGCTTAAGATTTGGTCTGGTTCTGGATTCTGAACGTGTTCTGATTCTACTGTTGGTTAAAAGAAAATTTAGAAATCTTATTTATTATTTTGAAGAACAGAGAACAATTTAACAGAAGAGTTGTTAAGACAGTGAAATTACCATTTTGTTTGGAAGCTTCGGGCATCTCCATGAGTTTTCTCTGGTCTCAATCTCTTTAGAATTGAAAATATGTAATACTATTTCATTCTCTGTGGATATATTTATATATTATATTATCCAATTCTTAGAATGGTAGTGGTTGTGGAGAAGTGCGCGTTAAGCAATGACAATTTTCCATCCTGGCGGCGATATTATCTTCTTTATAATAAATAATCACTAAAACTTATAAGCAATTATGTGATCCTGACAGATCAGATTTTGTACTTTGGAAACGACTCATCGTTGACATAAACGTAGTTTCTATTTTCTACAATGCTATAAACGTAGTTTGATTTTGAAGACTTCATCTCAAAATTTAGATCTATACATTATGCAAATGCGACACAACAACAACATTAACCCAAACCATTAAACTATTTGTCCTGATCCGAAATTTTTAAATTTTTACAGCCAGCTTTTAAGCTTTATTCTGTAGGAACTAAAAAAAACATAGTCCGAAACAAACAAAAACAGTTGCCTGCAAATGATATTATTATTCCTAATAAGTTAGGACTCTATAAAAGACTTTCAAACATAGTTTATCTTTAACGTGTTGTAATTGGGGTCAACGGTCAAGTCATGAGTACGTAGTTCGAATTTTCTTCCTTATAAATGAGTGGGAAACAACATTTGAACACGGTACATGGGGATAAGATTGCGACAACGACTAACGATGATGCAAGCTAGATTGCAATAACCATCCTTATCCTAATTTCAACTAAAAAAAGCTTGTTATTCTTTCTTTTTTTTTTTTGAATATTATGTTAAATTATATTCAAGAAAACAACTTTTTTACAATAAGTGTATCAGTTTTTGAATGAGTAAAAACAGAGCTCTATAATTGAAACATTGATGATTGTTGCTTCGTTAAAACCCAAATCCGGAAAACTGAATTGGGACAAAACCGGATTTGGGAGAAAAAGTACAAACCATCACCAATAGAGCAGAAATTTCGAATTAAGATTCCTCAACAGGGCAGACGTCCAAATTTGTTAACAGGCTGCTGCAGACGATTTAACTTCGAGAGGCAAACCAGAGCTGCATCCCCTCGTGGAAGCGTGTATCTCCTTGGGCTTTGATCGCTGAGAGCTGGTTCCTCACTTGCTTATCAATCCACCGGACTAGAGTGTCAGAGCGATGGGGCTGCTCTCCATATCTTCGAGCATTCCTTTCTCTCCAAATGGTGTATAATGATGCGTGAAAAAACATAACGGACAAGATAATTCCGTGTTGAACCAAGGTGAGGGTGAGAGATGAAACCTAGTATCATCGACCAGTTGGTGGAAAAGTGAGTACCAAAGATGCCCTTGGCAATAGCTGTCCAGACGCCTGAGGTGTAGCTGCAGGTGAAGAACAGATGGTCTAGTGTTTCCAGATTATTTGGGCAGAGAACACACAGCCCTGAGGCGCCAGCGTTCCAAGTGATCATACAATCCCCAGTTGTTAGACGATTTAAAACTGCTAACCAAGTACAAAAGGAGAATTTTGGAGAGGAATGTGAAAACCAGACTCCTTTCCACCATGTAACCCCTTGAGAAGCAGGCCTAATGTGAAGCCAAGGGTCAGTTGTGCTGAAGTGATGTTTGAACTTGTCCGCTTTTCCTTTCCAGAGCACTATATCCATCGTATTCCCTTGACAAGTAATCAGATGCTGATGAAGAGTCTCCTCTACGTCATTTAGGATTTACTGGCGATGTCGCCTTCTACACCTATGGAGGCATGACTCAGCGAAGAAGAAGAAGAAGAAGAAGAAGAAGAAGTATCAATTTCAAATTAAGCTAAACAACAATATCTAGATCAAAACCCGTTTGTGGACAGTTTCGAAGCATCCGAAGTTGGGCAACATTTGAAGACCTTCCCGTGGACCAAATCTAGATTTCTTGGTGTCAATGGAAAGCTAGAAGACTCAAGATTCACCTGGGAAGAAGAAGAAGAAGAAGAAGAAGAAGAAGAAGAAGAAGAAGAAGAAGAAGAAGAAGAAGAAGAAGAAGAAGTATCAATTTCAAATTAAGCTAAACAACAATATCTAGATCAAAACCCGTTTGTGGACAGTTTCAAAGCATCTGAAGTTGGGCAACATTTGAAGACCTTCCCGTGGACCAAATCTAGATTTCTTGGTGTCAATGGAAAGCTAGAAGACTCAAGATTCACCTGGGACAATAATAGAAGCAATCCATTCAGCCGTTTGGAAGATACATCCAGAAGAGTGAAGACATGCTAACTGGAGCCTACACTGCATCACCTCGGTCACAGTGCCTCGTGACCGAGGTCCAGCCTCTTGGGCACCTCGGTCACAGCTACCCGTGACCAAGGTTTGACATCTCGGTCACAGCTACCCATGACCGAGGTTTGACACCTCGTCCCTGCACTTATCAAAACGACGTAGTTTTGACATCTTTTGACCTAATTCTAGATCTGAGCCTATATATACCACTTGTTGGGAAAACCCTAAAGGGGGAGCCTCTCTAGGAGATAGACAAGGAGATTCAAGACCTTATCGCACATCATCCACAGCCGCTTCCTCCTTCGCCACCCAAGCCCTAGAAGTTCCTCTTTTGAAGTTTCATCCTTGTTCTTTATTGTTTCTCTTCTCTTGTACTCTTATTTGCTTATTGGGAAGACAAATTATCTTCTGTGACATCTAGAGAAGTTTCCTTTGAACCCCGTTTATATATTGATTCATTTTGTGATGTTTTCTTTGATGTCTATTGCGTTTCTTTGCATCATGAACGAGTAGTTCTCTTGTTGTGTTTAATGGGGTGATATCAAGGGGATTACATGGTTACATTCACTTAGGTTGTTAGATCTGATTTTCATCTACTATTTGAGTTCTCTTGGGAATCTTTTACTTAATGCATGTTGCTTGAATTGTTCACCAAGCACTGAACTGAGGGAATAGGCGCTACCCACGTAAACCTAGCTCCCGGAACTAGTGTTACCAAAGCCTCGTGTTATAACCTGCATAAGTTGAGTTATAGGACTTTGTGAACTTATTGAACTTGTTTATCTTGCTGGTCTAAGCATGTTGTTACCTGCGAAAGCTGAGTAGCCGGGTGTGGTGACTTTAGATGGTCATTTCATGAACTATGACTTGATTGTTTAGCCGTGTTCGTAGTTGAGAACCATTGATGAAAACATATTGTGTATAGATCTATCACCTGATTTGTTTAGAGCCATGGAAACATTAGATAATCACTAGACACACAACACCTTTAATCATTAGTTTAAAACTAATCCATTAATTTGCTTTCATTCATTTGCTGCATTCATTCAATCAAAAATACCAGAGAAAACCCCTTGTCGGATTTGGGACTCATTGATTCTCCGCTTCATACGAGGGGAATCACACTACTACATTATTGAGAATTTTTTGATTAAAAAAACAATTCCATCTCAATTGAAAACGTGAATATCTTGTGAGAAATAAATCAAGTTCCACTTCTGTATTGCTTTTCTATTGTTTTTTATTTTTACGTTTTTTATTGTTGATTCTTCATAATTTTCTTCAATATTTTTTTCTTGGTTTAATAGAGCTGATTCGGGATTTTTTTTCCTTTATCTGATACAAGCTCCACTTGACCGGCCAATTCTTTTTCTTCTTTATTTTGATTATAAAATCTAAGGGTTTTTTTCATTTGATGGTATAAAACCGAGGTGAACTCGGAGCCCGGGGATCTACTCCTACTCTTTATTTAAAGGCTCTCATCTTAGTTTGATTTCTTTGCTTGAATTCAATTCGCGTACTTATTACTCTCTGTGGGATCGATACCTTCATTACTACTACTGATTTTGATGTGCACTTTTCGTATCATTCATTGTGGTTTCTTGAGGAAAACTTACAACACATCAAGTTTTTGGTGCCGTTGCCGGGGAGTTAAGAAGCTACCTTTGAATTCGATAACATCTCTCGTCTAAGATACTTTGAATCTTTCATTTGAATTTTTCAATTTTACTTTGATTTATTCTCTTTTGTGTCTCGATAACCTCTATTTCCCTTTTAGTTTCTGTTTTTAGATTTTGCAGTGCATGACAAGGAGTCAAAACTCTGAACCAGTCACTCCAATTCAGGACATAGACCGGCTAGAACGCGAACTTAGAAGACTTTGGAGACAATAACAACTCATGGCCGATATATGGGATAACCGACAAGGTATCCTTCACATCGATCAACAAGCTGCTGTCGATGATGCTGATGGGCAACAGATGCATGATGAGGATGACAATCCCATCTACGGACCTGCTGAAGCACGAACCGACCCTCTGGAGGTCTGCAATCAGGCTGAGCCAGTAGGCGTGGGAGACAATCTCAATGCCCCTCACCAGCGTCATAATGTTGTAAATGCACCACAACAAGCTAATGTTGGTGCTAGACAAGATGATTATGTGCACCCTCTGAGGCGTGCAAACCAGAATCGTACAATAGTCGACTTTGACATACCAAACCAGTATTCTCAAGACCGAGCTGCTATACGTGTTCTGAATCCACCAAGGCGTGACTATGTGATTAAACCTCAAATCATTGGTTTAGTGAAGCAGAACCAGTTCCATGGTCTCACCACGGAACATCCTATGGATCACATCGATCTCTTTGAAGAAATCTGCAGTACAATGAGAACAAACGGAGTACCTGAAGACTATTTGAAGTGTAAGCTTTTTCTTTTCTCTCTAGCTGACAAGGCTCACATATGGTTAAATTCTTTACCCCCTGGATCGATCACTACTTGGGAAGGATGCAAGTCGACCTTTCTCAATCACTTCTATATGAAGTCGAGATCACACTCTCTTAGGAACAAACTTCAAAGCTTTCAACAAGGACCTGTCGAATCATTCTATGAAGCATGGAAACGCTTTAAGGACTATGAACGAGATTGTCTTCACCATGGCTTCAGTGGAGGTAATATTCAAAGTACTTTCTATGGAGGATTACATCCAAAGTTCCAATTGTCACTCGATATGGCCATCAATGGAGATTTCACTACTAAAACTGTCCTAGAAGGAAGAGCTCTCATCGAGAACCTTGCTGCAAGTAGTAGCAACACTTGCACTGATTTCGATAGAACCATAAGTTCTAGCGATTCTGATGCTAAGAAGATCACCGAGCTCAAGAACATGATGAGCCAACTTCTAAGGAACCAGAATCGTGCTGTCAATGCTTGCGAGACAATTGGCAATGGAAACAATTATGGTTTCCAAGAGTTTGATGATTCATTTGATCAAGAAGAAGATGTTAACTATGTTGGTGCTCAAGGATTCAACCAGAACCGTGGGCACAACAACAACTTCTGGAACAATTCTAACCTATCTTATAGGAATCTGAATGTTCAAAACCCTCAAGACCATTACTATCCGCAGCAGCAGCATAAACCATTTCAAAATCGGTTTCAAAACAACAAAAAATTTCAGCCCCGTCCTCCTTTCAACAACAACAAGGTGCCCTTTCCATCCGCACAAGCTTAAGCTCCAATACCCCAAGATGATAGACTTGAGACTACGATGTGTGAGCTGCTTGTTTCTCATCAACATGCTACAAGAGATATCAACGTCAAGGTAGACAACATCTATGGTGAGTTGAATGGTAAGTTCGAAGGCCTTTCCACATTTGTCAAGAAGCTGGAAAATCAAGTCGCTCAGACCACAAAAATAATGCCCCAAGACAAGTTGGCGTACTTCCGAGAAAGCCCGAAGAGAATCCAAAAGGCTAATGCAATGTTATCTCCACCGTTCCAGCCCTCACAAGGCGTGTGAGTGAACAATTGGTGCCCCTTTTCGATTCTCATGAAGACATGGTCGCATGACACGAACCATGGACGAAGACGAGTCACAACGCTATCCTTTGAGGCGACTACCAAAAGTAGAAGATCCTAGATGCTTTGTTTGCTCATGCTCCATAACATGCATCAAATTCTCTAACTCTCTTTGTGATTATGGTGCTAATGTGAATGTTATGTTGAGAAATGTTGCTGAGAAACTTGGACTAAGAGACATGTCTCCATCCAATTTGAGTCTTGTCTTTGTAGACTCATCACAAAAGATCCTTGATGGACTAGTTCGTGACTTGCAACTAGTTGTAGAAGACTGCATACTCCCTACGGATTTTCACATTCTCGAGATGGATGTGAAGACTGAGAGACCTTTGATTTTGGGAAGACCATTCCTTGCTACTGTTGGGGGAGTGTGATCAACAAGAGGAGGTTAGCTATATCCAGAACCAAGGGGGTTACAACAAGGGGTTCATAAACTACAATAACAACCCCAACCTCTATTATAGAAGCAACACTGTGGCAAACCCACAAGATCAAGTATATCCTCCTCAGCAGCAACAAGCCCAGAACAAGCCAATTGTTCCATACAATCACAACCAAGGTTTTGTTCCTAAGCAACCATTGCAAGGAGGATATCAACAGCAAACCCCAGCATTAAATCCACCACCAGGATTTGCTCCTCAACACCCACAGATGCCAAATTCCCAAGATCCAGAGTTAAAACTTATGGTACAACAAATTCTCCAGGGACAAATAGCTGGTGCAATGGAGAACAACAAGAAGTTTACAGATGTGAAGATCCACCTCGATTGCTCGTACAATGATCTCAACAACAAATTTGAGACATTAAGAACCTGAGTGCAACCTTATCTATTGAAGTATGATCTCAACAACAAATTTGAGAGATTGAAGTATATAGAGAACCTGAGTGCAGTCTTATCTAGTAAATCACCTGTAAAACTCCCAGGGAAGGTAGTCCAGAACCCAAAGGACTTTGCCTATGTTCATGCTATCTCCTCAAGACCTGCACTCATCTACCTATCAAAAAGAAGTATGTTTCATTCACTTAGGACAGTGATACTCACACTGGGGAGGATTTTGTTGAGAAACCAATGAAAGAGAGCAAGCTCGATGGTCCCACTTGACCATCTGCTCGAGTTCAATCTACTTCTGTCGAGAAACCCGTACTGAAGGTTCCACTTGACCACTCTACTTGATCTAGTGTCAAGTCAAGCCCACTGAGCTCCAACCTCCTAAGAATTCTAACCTTGATCAACTCTTTTCTTTCCCCTTACCCTCAGAGGTTTAAGAAGGAGATTCTTGAAGAGTATGCAGCCCTTATTGATAGGAGTGTAGCACAATCTAAAACTCTTATGCCTCTAAGAGATGCATACAATCTTATCCCTTTATCTGACACACGCTTGAGGAGTGAGGTAGTGAAGATGATTGAACCTAAAGAATTGGCAGTCAAGAACCATGAGTGTAAAACCATTACTGAGAACAAGATCATAGTCAAGGAGAAGCTTGAAGATCTTGGATTCTTCACTTTGCCATGCTTATTAGGTCAAACATTTTTCAGAAACTCTCTTTGTGACCTTGGTGCTTTAGTGAGTATCATGCAATTGTCTGTGGCTAAGAAGTTAGGGTTTGAAGATTACAAGCCAAGTAAACTCACTTTAGTTTTGGCTGATAGAACAATTAGGCGCATCTATGGTTTACTGGAGAATCTACCCATCAGGATTGGGAACGTTGAGGTACCAACAAACTTCATAGTATTGGAGATGGATACAGAACCAAGGGATCCATTAATCATAGGAAGACCATTTCTAGCTTCTGTTGGTGCTATGAATGACACAAGGAATGGGAAAATCAATCTCCATCTGGGAAGTGATCTAGTCATGAAGTTTGACATCAGTGGTGATACCAAGAAGCCTACTATAGATGGTTAGCTTTTCTCTATTGAGGAAATTGACCAGTTGCTGAAGAACCAAAGGAAGAACCTGATGATGAAGCAAATCCAGAAGAGTTTCCCAATGCTTATGCTGAATCTTTAGAATGAACTCTGAACAGAGACTACCAAACTTATGAAGAGGAGATCTATCTTAAGGAACAAGCAATCAAGACCCAGTTGGATAATCTGACAAGGGAGAGTGCCGAGTTTGATGAGTTGTTAACTGATGAAGAAGGGAGATCGTCTAAAGTTGGGGAAAGCTCAGAGGTTATGGAGGATGAGAAGGGAAGCCCAGTTCAAACTCGACCACCAGACTCGACCACCAGACTCGACCACCAGACTCGACCTTCAACTCGAGTCAAAGCTTTATTCTGTCCAAGAAAGTTTAGCTCAACCTCTAAGGTGGATGTCATGGTTGAGTCTCTCACAGCTGCACCAGATGAATTCTCCAATGGATTAATCAAGGCTTTAAAGGATGTTGTGGTTGAGCTTTCTAGGCAAGTTGAAGATTTGAAAGCTGAAGTACTAGAACTAAAGAGTGATGGTATTGGTTCCTTTTCCTGGAGAGTCACCAAGAAGATTTGTGGACCTGGACTGAGTAGAGCTTTTACCATGGCTACAAGAGCATCATCTTTTCATCAACCACCAAGGATCATTCAATAGGGGACCTCAGAGCCTCTCTATGATTCCCCACCTACCTAATAAGAGTATGAAAACTCAAGCTATGTAACTTAAAACAGGCTCACTTGGGAGGAGATCCTTTGTCTATCCATGTATATATTTCCTTACAATTTTTAAGATTTTGGTATGTTTTGATGTTTTTCTTTAGTGTTATGAGTCTCAAGGTGCAAGGAAAGAAGCCTACATTCAAGGATTATATGAAAAGAAGAAGTTGTAGACATAGAAAGGCTGACTCGACGTCACCACTCGAGCATGAAGGTTGAGTAGTATTCAAGGCAGTTCGATCCATTGACTCAACCGGTCAACTCGAGCCAACTGATCGAGTCGACCAGGTTTTATCCAGAATCTCGAGTTTTGATTCCTGACCACTTGATTTATCTTACCCAAAACCTTATCCCTTCGTTCTTAAAAGCAAACATACGCTCCTCTCTCTCTCCACCCTCATTTTCATGATTTTCAGTCTCCCTCTAAGAAACTTTTCTCTCAAATTTTTGATTTTTCTCATCAAATCTAGCAACAATGTTTAGTTCAAGACACAAATCTGGATCACCCAAGTAAGTTTTTCGAACCCTTAGCCTCGATTTTGCAAAAATCTGGTCGATTCAAGTTATTGAAAGTTTCTGGGTTCATGCGTGTTCTTGACAGTTTCTGGGTTGAGATTTTGTGAATTCATGTTGCTAAGATTGATGATTGATGGATTATGGTGATAGAACTTGAACTAGAAATCGGTTTCTATGGTTAGAATTTTTTGGGTTTGGTGAATTTCATGTTCTTTAAAACGAATTGAACCATTGTTGAATATGATTGGGTTTTCAAATTCACATCTCCATAAACTTGATTTGAGCATAAAATTGCAATTGCTGATTCAAATTTAAGGATTTAACAAGTTTATTAAAATTCTGGAAAAGTTAATCATGATTAAACCGATTTAAATTAATTACCCTATTAAAATTCGATTATTTTTTTTGTGTTTGAACACTATTGTTGTAGATGTTGAAGTTTAAATCGAATAATTGCTTGATGGTATCATGCTTGAAAAAAATGAAATTGAAATTCTTTGAAGTGATTAACTCAACCAGCTATACTAGAGCAGACAGGTCTAGTTGAGTACTCGATCACACTACTCGAGTGGTCGAGTCTAGTTGGATAAAAATTTCCCAAAATCAAATTGACTCGATTACATTGCTCGAATGAACAGGTCGAGCAAACATAATTATGACTAATTCTTCACATTTCAATCAATTTCATGCTCTCTCAATAATCAAGGATAAGCCAACCAAGGGCTGTAGCAATGGCAAGAAGTTTCACAAGGGTGAAGAACACTAGCAGAGTACCTGAGTTGTGAGATGAGGAGATAGAGGAATCGATGCCCCAACAGGCTGAAAGGGAGTTCTCTAGGGCAAGGAGAGACATTGCTCAGAGTAAGAAGCCTGTGAAGCCAAAGCCTAACAGAGATGATGAAGGTGAGGATGAGATGCCAGAAGTTGCATAGGAATCCATGCTTATTGACCTCATGGAGAGCATGAATTTCCTAGGAACGAGGTAACCTCACAAGGAAACAATGAAAGAGCTGGGCATCAACAGAGAGGTCGAGTACTTGTTTGAGCAGGCTGGCCTGATACAGTTCATGAAGCATCAGTTCGAAGCTTACAAGGAGGAGACGTGCCATTTTCTGACCACACTGGGGATCAAACTCTTTGAGGATGAATCCCAAACAGGATATGATGGGAGCTTGGGGGTACATCCACTTCAAGATCAGAGGCATGGAGCATAAACTTACCTTCAGGCAGATCAACATGTTGTATGGGTTCAGAGAGGGGACAGAGACAGACCAGGAGTTTGATCAGGAAGAGCTTCAGATTCTGTGGAGAACCTTGGGAGGCAAGGGGACCTATTCATCCTCCAGGTCGAAAAACGCTGAGATCAGAAACCCAGCCGTGAGATACTTCCACAAGTCCATTACTAGTACTCTCTTCGCTCGAAAGATAACGGGAACAGTCATCCAAGGGGAACTTCAAATGTTGGATCTAGCCCTTAAGGATATCCTCGTGTTCGCTTCTGAGAAGCACAGCCAACAAAAGAGTATGATGCAAGGAAACAAGTGCGACTCGGGTCTAACCTTAGATAGGGCGCTAAGGATAATAAATATTCTTGTAGTGAAATAGTAGACAACAAGCTAAAAAACCATATGGAACACCAATTCATAGATATAAGTATCCAACCCAAAAACAAATTGTAGACAAGCAAAAAAAAGTCGTAGACATGCAAAATTTGGTTTACGAAGTACATGTTTTACGGTTTTGACCAGCTACGTTACAGTTTCCACATGTGTGTTGCTTTCTTGGCCTTTTCTTCTCCATAGCAACTTTTAACGCAGATTTAATCCTACACTTTTTTGGTCTCCCTTGTTGTTTAACATTAGGTGGATAGCAGACTTGAGTTGCAACAGTTTTAGGTATGGGTGTAGTGAAATCTCTTGGGAAGATTACGTTAGCATAGGAGTTATACAAGAAATTCTTTTGATAATAAGGACTGCATATTGAAATTGGTGAGATTTTTCTCTTTTCACATGCAGCAATTGCGTGCGCACATGGTATTTTCTCCAAGTCAAATCGACGACATGTACGTCTTTTCTTCTTCAAATTAACCACATGTAAAGATGATCCCCTTGTAACTGCACCTGATGAGCATCAATATCTTGTACAATAACAAATTTAGAATACTCAACTCGGCTCTGTAAAAAAAATATAGTTACAATTGAGTAGACATAAAAAATACAGTTAAGTATAGTAAAATAGATTGTTTACCGCTAGTATTTTTTCCACTCCACGTGTAAGAGTTGTTTTCATTTTTAATGCATCAATCCTTCACTCTGAAAACCATCTTGTACAATAGGCAAACTCCTAGAATGGGAGATAACATTTTTTATCGACTTAGCAATATTGCTAATAATAATGTTCTACCTATCACCAGGAAAATGCGCACATGTCCACAGTCTTAAATCAGCTGACCAAATGTTGTTTGAAATTCATCAAGTGTAAAAGCATTGGCAGCCTTCTTCTTAAATCTCGACCTTTAAATCAAACCAAAATACTTTTGTAAAGATGGTACGTACATATTCCCTGACTAGACTTGGGATAGACTGTCCAGATTCCTTTACCAATTGTTTTGTGTCTATCAAACACAATTGCAAGTTTTTTATCATCTTGGATCACATAGCTTATTTGCTTGAAAAACCATTTCCATGATTCATCATTTTCAGTATCAACTACAGCAAAAGCTATAGGAAATATCTGAAATTTACCATGTTGAGCAGTTGCGGTAAGAAGTGTACCTTTGTATTTTCCTTGTAAGAAAGTACCATCAACCACCACCACTTTTCTCATGAACGGAAATCCAGTAATACTTGCACCAAATGCCAAAACATGTATTTGAACCTTTGATTCTCATCAACTTCAAGTTGCATAAGTGTCCCGTTGTTTGCTCTGCGTATCATATATAAATAAGCAGGCAGCTGGTCATACCTACTCTCATGAGAACCTCTAACCAGTTCTCTGGTGTGTCGAAGTGTTCGGTAAGCCTTCCAATAATCCATCTAGCAAAATAAAATTCAAAGAGTTCAAATACTATGACAATTTCAAACTGCAAATAAACTAGAAAATTGTAGCTATACTAAATACCTTGATCTTAAATCGTTTAGTAAGGGCTTCGGCAACGTGCATCGGCTTAACAATTGGTCCGATCTCACCGACATAATCCTTGTATAACACGCCAAGTATCTCATGAGTTGCTTGTCGTGAAGATGCAGACCGCATTTTAACCGAACATGAATGTTCAGCAACATACACACGAACATGAAACTGTACAACAACTCCTTTTGGTGCTGCTCGTAGTCTCCAAGTACATTCTTTAACCCAACACTTGACAGTCAGTAGCTTTGGTGTTGAATAACCCAAACGAACATCAAAATTTTGTAACACTGTTAAGATCTTCAACCTTGTTTCCAGTTGCATAACATTGTCCAACAGCAACATTAATGGAAGCCATCTCAAAATTCTCAAAATCAGGAAAATCATTAGGTTGATGTATGAAAATCATTAATTGGCTTTCTTCCTTCTTTTCGTCATTGGCTTTCTCCTCTTCCTCTTCTGGTGGCAACCCATATTTGCAGAAAAAAATCATCATCTAAATCAATTCCATCCAAGTCATCACAATAATCAAATCTGATTTCATCATCACTGTCTTCATCATCACTATTCTCGCCAACATTTTTATCATTATCATCAATGTCTTCAGCCCTTTGGCGTTTTCTGTTACTATCATCAGCCACAAATGCTTCTTCATCAACCTCCTTAGATTCATCAAAATGTCTCTCCTTAACTTCCACACAAAGTCTAATAGTTTCCAACTTTGATTGAGCCAAAAAATTTTGTAATTGTCTACAGTTACCAATAATAACTTAAGGTGTATCTGCTGGTAATTTTTGAAGTAGTTTCTTCGGGAACATGTAGCTTAACTCAACATTGGATAATCTCTTATCCAAGCCATAATCCTCATACACCATTCCAATTAAATCATCATGTTGTCTTTGGATTTGCTTCTTGAATTCGAGATCCACTTTTGCGATCTACAACAAACAATCATCTACTATTTGCAAAGATCCAATTCCCAGAAACAAGGATGATTTGCTCCATTCTATTATGGATTCGTGGAGAGAATCAATAAGAGGCTTAGATAGAATGTATATCTAAGTAAATAGAGAAAGGATAAGATGAAAATTCTTATTCTTGGGAATGAAGGTAAAACTGAGTGAATGATTATGGAAAATGAGGAAGGAGACTGAATCAAAACCCTAAAAAATTTGTGATGGAAGTTAGCATTATTTGAGAATATTTTCTCTTAATTTCGTCATTAATTAAGGAAAAATTAAAACAAATCTGCGAACTCATTATAAAAAGTCTGCTGTTAAAAATCTGCGGTAACATGTTTACCACAAATCTGCCATAGTAATTATGCGGCAACTGAAAAAGTTAATCTACTTAGAAAGTTGTATGCGGTAAAAGAAGTTGAAAAATCTACCATAACTATTGTATATGTTTTCGGAATTTCATAAATCTAATGTAACTGGATTCAAATTTGCAGTAACTAAAAGGTTAATCTAGCAATTAATGTTTGTTAATACAATTTACGGCCACTACTATATGAAACATGACTCTGCTACAACTAAAAAATAAAATCTGCGGAAAAAAAAAATCTCTGCCATTTAAAATCTACGGCTAAAAATAAAATCTACCGTAGAAAATTTTCCTTGCTATATAAAATAAATATCTACTGGCATGAATTTTAAAATCTACAATGAATTTAAAAATCTACAATGAGAAAAAAAATCTGCCATAAATTCAAAACTCTACCACCACTAACATAGGTACCTCTACGAAAAAAAAAATTTGCAATACAAATCTGCAGTACAAATTAAAATCTGCCATTCAAACAAATCTACCATAACATAAAATCACATATTTAATTCGTAGATTTTATAGTGAGTGGTGGCAATATCATAAATATGAGACATTTTTCCAAAAATAAACCTGATGTGGCATTAATTCATAATGGCACTCTTGTAATTAGTTTTTTCCTAACACATGATCTCAAAGATATTTATGATATTTAACCTTAATTTTTTCAAAGTTAAACTAGTAATTAAAATACTAAGTAAGATTATTCTAGCTTTTCTCCCTATAATATATGTTAGTTTTTCTTAAGTCATAAATAAATTCAAGTAATATCATACTACAAATTTTGGACTAGAATACAAGTCCTGCAATTACATTTGAGAAAATGAAAGCTCTTTAATAAAAAAGTATTTGAAAAAATAAAGAAGAAGGCATAAAGAATAAAGTGGTGTTGTTATTAAAAGATAAAATGAGAAAATATTAAGAATTAAATAGAATATAATAAAATTGGGTAGAAAAATATATTTTACAAATAGTTTGGGTTGATTTTGGTCATTTTCGATGCCACGTGTACGCCACAAATCATCTGACTCAGCACCGTTAAATGGCTAAGTACACCATTTAGGTAGATGTTGAAATCGGTTAAAATTCATATGGTTCAGGTTTAAAATTTGAATTTTTATATAGTTCTGGTTGATAAATGTAAGGTAGCATAAATTGGATAGAAAAAAATATTCTGCAAATAATTTGGGTTGATTTTGACCGTTTTCCCATTTATTTACCATAGAAGCTTGTTCAGCCGAACCAACGTTCGAAGAGGAATGATCAGACCTCGAAGATTGCCCTTTTGAGAAACATTGATATGAATAACGCAGTCATCAAAATCACAAACGATATCACATCTATCAGTGACCATTGAGCATGCTTGGGTATTTTATATCTATTCCCTGGTATTATCGAACTTTCTGAGGTTGACTCGTTCATTTTCAACTCTCAGCTTTTTTGCTCTTACGTGAGATCAAATTCAGAGATCAAGATCGAAACATTAAAACTTTATAATAAAAAAATCAAAGTTTAGATTCTTTCGCTTAACATTGTAGATTTTTTTTTTCTGATAGCAAATTAAGTAAATGGTAATAGAATATAGTTTTTTTTTCCCGCAAAGAAGTGATACCATAAATAAGGGTAATCCAATGTTTAAAGAGACAAAAGAAACAAGGCTTAAAACAGCCCAACAACAATGAAAAAGAAAAAAACTTTAGAAGAAATTAATGCAAGAGCAACAGGGCCAGCAGCCCAAAATTGCGTCGTTGAAAAGGTTGACTCCATTCTCGTTGTCGGAGGATTTCTCAGAGTTCTGTTCCTGGTAAATTCCTTTCCGAATTGATCAGATGGAGCAGCCAAGAGGGAGGGAGGGCCTCTTGATATATACGATTGAGATCGGCCTTGTTCCGTGACACTGCAAGCTATCTTGAGAGCAGGAGAGTTGCATGTTTCAGAGACCACAGTCACCTTCCATGAAGAGAATCTGAGGAGGAGATGATGGATTTCCGATGCCAACTGAGTACAATCCCGGAACCTGTTGCTAAACTTCAAAGCCTCCAAAGTCTTATGCGAAGAGATCTCAAAGATTACCTTGGTTTGTCGAAGATTGCCCAGGTTCTCCACTGCCCACAACAGACTCAACAGCTCCGCTTCCACTCTGGATCGTACATTAGGATCAAATCTTCGCCTGTGAAAAATGGTGGTGCTTCTACTGTCTCGTAGAAGCCAAGCTACTCCACAATGGTTCTGTGAGATTACCCAAGAAGCACCCACATTACATTTAGTAAAGCCACGCGGTGGCGCTTTCCAGCGGCACAAAGCATCATTACCAGGTAGCTGGTTATTCAAAGGTATCTCCTGAATCCAATTGGCAATAAACCATTCCTCTGCTTCATCTTTCGCTTTTTGGACTAAACTCTCAATAGAGATTCGAGTTTTTTCAAAGACAAATGAGTTTCTTTCCTTCCAAATATTCCACAGTACCCAGGGAAAGGCTCTACGAATCTGAGGCTCTAGAGAATTTTGATCTATGCAAGCCAAAAGATGATGTATGTTAATCAAAGAAGAAGTTTGAGAAAACCCCGACCTTGGTATGGGGAGTTTAGCTGCTACCCATGTTTGTAGTGCCATTGGACAGTTGAAAAGGACATGACAAACAGATTCCGGCGCCGCATCGCAAGAAGAGCATCTCCCATCAGAAGGTAATCCTCTCGTCTGTAGCCTTTCTTTCACCACCAACGCACCTTTTAATGCTTTCCAAAAGAAATGTTGGATTTTAGGAACAGTTTTTAGTTTCCAAACTCGTGACCAGAGATGCATTTCAATTTGAGGTATTTCTCGAAGGTGAATATTTATCTCCTCTATAAGTGACTCACTTAGCTTGTATAGACCATTCTTAGAAAAGTACCAAGAGAGAGATCCTTGCAATTGTGAGGATACATTTGTTTGAGTAATCAGCTGTACATCCTGGTCCTCAAAATAGTGCCTGAGCATGGGAGTATTCCACTCTGTTGAATTCGGAATCAATAGGTCAGAGATTAGGAGTTCCTCGTCATAAGGGACCGAAGGCTTAACAGGAGGTCTTGGAAATTTCTCCGGAAGCCAGTTATCTTCCCAAACTTTTGTATTCTGGCCATTCCCAATAGTTTTGAAAAGCCCTTTACTCAACAATTTTCTACCAAATAAGACGCTTCGCCAAGCAAAAGAAGGTCTTGTGCCTTTTCCAGCCTCTAAGAATGTTTTCCTCTTGAAATATCTGTGTTTTAGAATCTGAGCTAGCAAGGAAGATGGCTTCTCCCAAATCCGCCAAGCTTGTTTTCCTAGTAAAGCCTGTTTAAATTGTCCAATATAGTTTAATTAAGTGAATATCAAGAATTTTTTGAGCTCAGAACACAAAAAATATTTCTTCTCATTTTAACCTCATGCGCTATATTGCAAACTTTCTTAAATCGTTTATTACTACTTCGCATTTATTAAAAATTGATGTGTTTGCCTTTGACTTAGTCACATTTGAAAATAATCCTTCTGTTTCATATTTCGTGTCATTCTATAACTTTGTTTTTAATATATTTACCAATAAAAAAGAAAGAATATTATTCTATATATTCCATAAAATAAAATAAAAACTTTCCGAAATGTTTTTCTTAAGATCACACTCAGTTTATACCCTCTTTGGAAGTGTAATATTTAATCTAACGAAATTTTTCTTGGTTTAATGAGAAGAGAGGAAACGAGAAATAAAGAAAGAGAATGGGTAGAAGGATGTGACATACTTGTTCTTGTTGTCTTTAATTTGCAGTGGAAACATGCTTTATATCCCCTTTCTTACCATATCCATTATCCACAACCCAATTCATCTCTCCGATGAGCTCACGAGCTTACTCAAGGAAGATCTAATTGTTACTCTAAGGCATGTGTTCCAGAAATGAAATTTGGAGTTATATGAGAAGTTGGTAAAGGAAATAAAATCGAAAGTCGGTTTTATGCGGACGAAATTAAGGAGTGAAGTGGGTTAATTCTAATTTTTGGTTTAGGAAAGGTGAATTTCTGGTTGAATATTAAACCAATGGAGTTTAATTCTAATTTGTTTGGATTAAATTTAATAAAGCGAAAATAAAATCCTCCCTGATTTTACAATCTCTCGTATCCCAAGATCATGTAATAAACATGCAGACTGTTTATCACGCACTTCTAGAAGGGGATGTATTGGACTGAACATTTGGAGAGATTTGAGTTTTAATGACAAATCATGTGTTATTGGATTGATAACTTTAAATTATATACTTAAATTGACTGTTATTGAAAACATGATTAGAATTTGATTTAAAAGTTCCAGGTGAGATTTGAGGAGATTTCTTAGTAAAAAATACAAAGAACCAAATCTCATGGTTTTAGGTGGGATTTCAGAAAATTTAATAACAAAATTCCTAATTCACCAAAATTTCACCAAATCATCTCAAAACTCATTAAAACTCAAATATCTCCAAATATTCAATTCAATACACCCCCCCTTTTAGAGTTTTATTTTCTGATACTATGTTTGTAAACATGTTTTCTCCAGTTTGGACAACCAATTCTGGATTGAATTTCTAATTATTTAATATTAAGTTGGTAAAAAAAAAAAACTAAGACTATTTAAATGCTGAAATCGCAAGAAACCCTAGCCTTTTTTTCTCTAAATTTCGTGGCCACGTAGCTAGAGAAGAGAGGCAGAGTGTTTTTCCTTGCTTGTGAGGGAAGAAGAGGCTGAAGCTTTGGTTCAGGCAGATGTATCTAAGTCTTAGACCTATATTTACCACTTTGCGGTTTTCGATTTGAGATAATATTCTAAACGTTATACGCATTTTTGTGAGGTGTTATGTTTCAGACATCATTTGGACCAATGTGGATTCAAAGAGAGATCGCGAGTTCATCTATGGTGGATCATCACCAAACTTTGAGGATAGCTTCAGGACATCTAGGGGTTGAGTTTCAACGGTGTATATTAGAATTTGACGGTTAGATTTCGATTTGTGACTCGATTTTTGAGGCTGATCATTTTTGTTATTTTCTAGATTTTTCCAATTTAGGTAGAATGTTGTTTCATTGATGTGATTGACGGAAGGGTGAAAAAGAGGGGTTGTGCTTGTCTTTTTATGACCTTTAAGAAACCCTAAAAGTTCCAGGAAATCTAGATCTTGTGACATTGGTTTGATGTGTTGTAAGAAGACCGCGAAAAAGCTAAGGTGAGTACATGACCATCAGATTAGCTGTGGAAATTTGAATGTATTAACATGTTTTCATGTGTAGAGGCTATCAGATGATTCTATAGCATGTTATTTGATTGGATGATTGGTATTTGGATTATATGTATTTACATTTCATTTTCTTGTGTGTATATCTCATAGATGAGAAAATTGTCTCACTAAGTATTTATTGAAATACTTACGCATCTATTCATATTGATGCATAAAAAGAAAAATTGTGATTGTGTAATCATGGCGAGGAGAAGAAGATGATTTAGGACTCAGTTTATGAGGTTTCATTGTCGAATATTTATGATTAATATTTGAATACTGATGAATTGTTTGTTGGATTATTATTTAGTTATTTAATTGATTTAATTAAATCTAGAATTTATTTAGTGATTTTAGTGAGTTGTGGATTGTAATTGGAATTGAGATATTTTTAATATTTATGGGAATATTAATTATCTGTCTTTAAAAAACGTTTCAATTTGGTAATTAAGCGTTTACTATTCTAGGCTGGTTTAGAAAAATTAATTTATAATATTTAAAACTAATATTATTTTTCTAAACCATCATAGAACCCTAAACGCTCTGATATCAAATTGAAACGACTGCACCCGTTTTTTTTTAACAGATAATTAGTACTTTCATAAATATTAAAAATCTCTGAAAATGTCCTTAGTTTAAAATGTGCTGCCATTTTAATCTTTCTTCGCCGAGATTTTGCGAAATCGACGACGACGACATCGGCATCAGCATGATCGACGGCAACATTGGCGTTGGCATGATCGACAGCGAAGGGACGAAGAAATGTCCAGATCTTCTTTCTCGCGTCCTCGATTTCATCGTCTTCCTTGCGTCCTCCATTTCATCTTCCTCGATTAGATGATGTGCTTAATCAGTTTTTTTTTCTCTTGGATTCATAGTTGTTTGATGATTGCTGATACTTATAGTAGAACTGTATGTGTATTGGATGGTGATATAGTGAGCAAGAACGTTTCTGAGTTCAATCTGAGTTGCAGACATTTGGAGTGTATTTGAATGAGTCTTATTGTTTCAGAGTGAGTAAAAATATGTTGGAAGGAAACTTTAGTGATATTAAGTCTTGTTACCTTAATAATTCAGTAATCGAGTTAGTTTAGGATATGGTAATTGATCATTATGTGTTTGATCCAAAGAGTCATGTGGTGTTGCTACTCATTTCTAAAATGGGTATAATTGCTTCTAAATATGTTATTTTGAATGTTTACACGGATAATTAATATGTTTTAGGAAACCCTTCCTAAACATGTTTAACTGATTCCTAAATACTTTGCTAAAACAGAAATTCATGATCATTGTGTTAACAAGAACTATGCGAAATCATTTCTGATCATGTTTTCATATTTAAGAAATCGTTTTCGTAAAAAGGGGGGTAGTATCACTGTTTCCTAAATCTATTATTTAAATGTTCACAAGAATAATTATAATATGTTTAGGAATCCCTTCCTAAACATGTTTAAATGATTCTTAAATACATTCTTAAATCGGAAATTCATGATCATTGTTTAACAAGAGAACAAATTTCCTAATTAACATGTTTTGGATTGTTTTTAGGAATCATTTGAGTGTTTTTAGGGATAAACTTAAAGAATGAAACTTGCTCTCATGAAAGGCAATGTGGCAAGTAATGGTCATTAACGATTACCATATACTTGAGAAGAGACTGAGATTGCTGAGAATTTTAACCATATACTTTTATGAATACCTTCCTAAATTTTCTAATGTTTAGAAAACATTTAGGAATTATATCTAAATTTTGTATGAGTATTTCCTAAATATCTAGAACTGTTTCTTAAATTTAGAGACATGTAGGAAAACCTTTCGAAATCATATGTTAATCTACTATTTCATCAAATAAATATTTAGGAAGTATTTCTAAACTTTTAGGAAGACTTTTCTAAAATATTTAGAATTTTTAGGAACATTTCTTCTAAATTTATGAACGTCATCTTAAATCGTATGTTAGTCTACTACTTTATCAAATAAAAAAATTTAGGAGGTCTTTCTAACTTTTAGGAAAACCTTTCAATTTGTTTTTAGAATTTTTATGAAAAATGCTTCTAAATTTAGGAATGTCATCCTAAATCGTATGTTAATCTATTACTTGATCAAATAAAAAATTTAGGAAGCCTTTCTAAATTTTTAGGAGGACCTTCCTAATGTTTTTGAATTTTTAGGAACAATGCTTCTAAATTTATTAAAATCATCCTAAATCATATGTTAATCTACTACTTGATCAAATAAAAAATTTAGAAAGTCTTTCTAAACTTTTAGGAAGACCTTCCTAAATTTTTTAGCATTTTTAGGAACAATTCTTCTAAATCTAGTAACATCATCTTTAATTGAATGTTAATCTACTAATTGATCAAATTGATAAATTAGGAAATCTTTCTAAACTTTTAGGAAGACTTTTGTAATTTTTTAAAGAATTTTTAGGAACAATTCTTCTAAATTTATGAATGTCATCTTAAATCGTATGTTAATTACTATATATTCAAGAAGTCTTTCCCAAATATGTAGTCTTAGATTGTTTTGATATCATAACTCTTTGTTTTGCTTATATTGATTGACTGGATGGCGGTTTGCGGACTATACATATCTAAAAATGTGTCTATCCATCTGAACATAAAACATAAAGATTTTAACATAAAACATAAAGATTTTTAGGAAGTTTTCTTATATATTCATGAAGCCCTTCCTAAATATATGTACAATCTTATATTGTCTTCAAATTTAGGAATGCATTCATAAATGTTTAGAAAGATTTCATAAGTTTTCTGAAATGTTTAAAGAGCTTTCGTATTTTATTTACTTGAATATATTTCATAACCTTTTAGTTCGTCAAACGGAGGAAGCACACTAAAATATCCAAATGCAAGATGGTTAAAAATATTATTTTAATTGAAAAGGAGAACTGTCGTAAAAAAGCACAAACAACTTGAATCATCAAAATGAATAAGGATGATATAGCTATGAAGTGTTTAGGGGCCTCACTTTTAATAAGATTCCTTGCGTTTTCTTCCAAGTATTGAAGTTCTCTTGAATCAAGGACATCATGCTCTCCATTTCTTGAAGGCTATGATAGACAAGTGAGTTGCTTCGTATACATTATTTTTCTCCAGTTTTGTCAAAGCTTTTTGGACTGATTTTAGGAGCACATCATACGCATCTCTTCCCATGCATAATTCATCATATACCATTTGAACCGAATTTCAAAACTGGCTCTAAATATGAACTCTTTATTCTCTGAAACTATGTTGGGTCAACCGGCCAAGTATGCAACATCATCTACAAACTTGAAAGAGGCATGCTGATTTATTTTCTTAAAATGTTTCACCGGTTGCGTACCTATTGGGTAACATAGATCAGACATCTTGATAATACCAGAAGGCAATGCACCATCATCCATTGTTTTGTTTGTTTTCAGCTGTTACAAAAGGAGAAACAAAAATATCAAGCTAGCGGAACTACAATCACCATCAGTCAAATTTTCACATGTAACCAACAATAAGAAAAGACAGAAATCTCAGTTCTATATGAATTACCTAGGAGCTCTACATTCATCTAATCAGAAACTAACACAGCAAATCAAAACACTTGATATGCAACAAGGGGCATAAATTTTATAAAGTCTTGACAAACCTTCCTAAACTTTTCCTAAATAAGAACAAATCCTTCCCAAATATTTCCTAAATAACAACCAATCCTTCCAAAATCCTTCCTAAACTGTTAGGAATCTTTCCCAAATCCTTCCTAAACTATCATGAATCCTTCCTAAATCCAAACCCCAGTATTTAAACTTTGTAATACAACATTTCTTTCAAGGCTGCAAAGAACAAGAGAAGGCCAAACAATATCGAACCTCAATAGCTTCAGCTAAAGCAACTAGTGATACATAACAGTGGGGTTTCTCCAAGACTCTAATCTGAAAAAGCAAACACAAAAGAGTATCAGTAACTATAAGTAGTAAGATGAGTTAAAGCTATTATGGCATGGTGAATTGGATGTAGCCACAAATGATTATGAGACTGTGAATCTGCATTGATCTGGATGAAATGATACAGAACATTCTCAATCTTCTCACAACATGTTTTGGGATTTATGTCGTCTGACAGAAAATCATCTATGGCTTCTTGGATAAGATCAGTCATCTTTCCCGTTACTTCATCTTTGTTTGTGGTTCCAACAGATGTAAGAACTCCCTAAATAAATGCATCATATACGTCAGCTATTTAAAGAACACAACTAACTCAAACTCAGTCATTGAAAAGAGATTAATAAGCTTAAACGTTGATGTGAGCATGGACAGCAAGGAGCTTGAACCGGATGCACATATGGACAAGGAAAGCAGTGAGGATCAAGGGACGCAGCATGAACTGGAGCAAGGACACAAAGATGAAGATTTGGACCTCACCCTTGGCCCTATTACTCGGTCCAAGCAAGCTAAGCTCAAGACAACGTTGCAACACCTCCTTAACACAATACCGGACTATTTAGGAGTTGCTAATCCAACCACATTGGTTGTGATACAAGCCTCCTAAAATGTTTATCAAGAGAGGTGATGAACTTGTACTCTTTTTCCCTTCGTTTGGTTTTTTCCCAATGGGTTTTCCAAACAAGGTTTTTAATGAGACAAGGCCTCGTACCCAAGCCTCTTGATAAACCAGGCCCATTTCTACTTCTCCATCTGTGGCAATGCATTCAAGAGATCGGTCAAGATATTTCAAATTATGGTTTAATGAGTGTGGAATTCCAAGAGTTGTAATTTGTTAAGTTTCATGCACCAAAACCCTATATGTATCCGCTCCTCTTCTTCCTTTCATTTCATCAAACATTTTAATAAAATCATTTCTCATAACTTGTTTGATCAAACTCCCTTGCTTAAAGTGACTGGGTCTTTATTCCTTCACGCCTAGCAAGTCTCGATAGTCTTAGGGATTCTTCATCATCCTTAGGAAGTATCACTCGTCTTTCCACCTCTTGTTCGAAGTATTGGGTCTTTATTCCTCTCCTGAACAAGCTTGATAGTCTAAAGGTCTTTCACCACCTTTGGAAGTATCGCATTGCTCCACCATCGAGTTTCACCACCATCCTCATCTCAATCTACTTAGCCGCTCCGTTGATCCTTGACCTGATCCACGTAGTCACTCCATCGTTCCTCGTAGTCAATCCACGTTGCCACCCGCGTAGCCGATCCTTGTCATTACATTCCGATCCACGTCGCCAACCCACGTAGTCAACCCTCGTCGCCACGTACCGATCCTCGATTTCAAGACTAGTAACTGTGCCACGATTTGCCCTTTTTATCATGTGTAGATAAGAAGGTAAGTCTTCATATTCATTCTCAAGAGTTCCCAAATCAATCTCCCTTGCAAATCTTAATGTCCTATAGGCCTTCCAATAATCCATCTATTAATCAGCCAAATAGTATAAATAAATTAGCCCAGTACATAAACCAGCCCCATTAAAGAAATAAATCAGCCGCATTAAAGAATTAAATCAGCCGTGACTGAAACATAAATCAGCCGTGACGGAAACACAAATCAGCCGTGACGGAAACACAAATCAACCGTGACTGAAATATAAATCAGCCGTGACTGACATAAGTCAGCCGTGACTGAAACATAAATCAGCCGTGACTGGAACATAAATCAGCCGTGACTGAAACATAAAGCAGCCGTGACTGAAACATAAATCAGCCATCACTGAAACATAAATCAGCCGTGACTGAAACATAAATCAGCCGTGACTGAAACATAAATCAGCCGTGACTGAAACATAAATCAGCCACGACTGAAACATAAATCAGCCACGACTGAAACATAAATCAGCCATGACTAAAACATAAGTCAGCCATGACTGAAACATAAGTCAGCCATGACTGAAACATAAATCAGCCATGAATTAGAACATAAATCATAAATCAGCCGCAATGTACATGAAAGAGGATATTACCTTGATTCCAAACTGCTTATTAATAGCTATTCCGACATGTCTAGGCAGAACTGATGCATCAGTGTCACCAAGCAAATCCTTGTATAAGGCTCCCAAAATATCCGGTGTTGCTTGTCGGGATCGAGTAGAACGCTCAGTTACAGAAAATGTGTGTTCTGAATCATACTGACGAATATAGAATTCTGGGGATTGCCCTTTTCTAGAAGCACGAACTCTCCATCTACATCCGTTTATCCAACACTTAACGATCAGAGTATCCACATGGGATACTGGTACCTCAAAATCAAACTGATCTCTCACCGAAAGAAGTTTCAGTCGTTTCTCCAACTCTTCTTTACTCTCGTATCATTGTCCTACAACGATATTTAGCGAAGACATATCTAACTTAACCGGATCAGTTTTTTTCGATACTTTCTTCGCAATATTCTGTAGGCTTTTCTTCGGAGGCAATACCTCAAAATCTTCATCTTCTTGTTTATGCTTCCCGATTAAGCTGAAGTTATCATCATCAGATGATGCACCATCCGGGTTATCAAAAATATCAAATCTGCTGTCAAATTCGTCACCCTCTTCATCTTCAACGTCGTTTTCTTTTTTGTACTTTCCGTCATTGCTTTCCATATCTTCGTAAACCCGTATCTTCTCAGATCTACCCTTACTTAACTTCTCTTCTAAGATATGACTGAATGGTTGTTTCATCTTCTCTTTCGATTTATCCTTAACGCATGTTTTCATATGACGGCTGAATTATTTGATTAATATGTTTATGTAATGGCTGATTTGATAGAGCAATGTGTTTATGGTTTAGTTACGGCTGATTTATAGTTTAGTTACGGCTGATTTATGGTTAAGTTATCGCTGATTTATGGTTAAGTTACGGCTGAATAATGATTTAGTTACGGCTGATTTATGGTTTAGTTACGGCTGATTTATGGTTTAGTTACGGCTGATTTATGGTTTAGTTACGGCTGATTTATTTTTATGTTACGGCTGATTTATGGTTTAGTTACGGCTGATTTATGGTTTAGTTACGGCTGATTTATGGTTTAGTTACGGCTGATTTATGTTTATGTTACGGCTGATTTATGGTTTAGTTACGGCTGATTTATGGTTTAGTTACGGCTGATTTATGGTTTAGTTACGGCTGATTTATGGTTTAGTTACGGCTGATTTATGGTTAAGTTATGGATTATTTAGGGTTAAGTTATGGCTGATTTATGGTTTAGTCATGGCTGATTTATGGTTAAGTAGTTATGGCTGATTTATTTCGTATGCTGGCTGCTTTATGAGTGTTTAGTGGCAGATTTATTTCTTTTGGTGGCTGATTTATGTCTTTATAAACAGATATATTCTTCTGATGGAGCAAAGAAGTACCCGATGATACTTTACGGGAAAGGGAAATCTCCATTGCAGAATAAGAGCATGAATCAGAACTGCTAGTTGTTAGCGATTACGTGTGGTCTGCTAAGACTGTACATTTTCTACTCACCCATCAGTTGGCAATAGAGAATGCAAATGAGATTTGGGTAGTGATCGGTGGTCAACCAATCAGGTTTAGCTTATACGAATTTGCTGAGATTACGGGGCTAAACACAGATGCACTGCCAATTAAAAGTTGTGAAGCTTACTACACTACCTTCTAGACAGAGTTAGGTGGACCAAAGTATGATGAGTTGGCTAAAGCATTTGTTAGGTGTCGTGGATGGGATTTACCAAAAAGGAAGATGTTGGGGTTGTTATGCATTCTACACATGGGTATTCATGGTATACATCATAATTCTAGAGTGCCTATAGAAACTGCAAAAAAAGTCTTCAAGGATGAAGACATTGCTGATTATCCATGGGGTCGGGTGGCATTTAAAAGCCTTATACAAGGTGTGAAGATGGTTCAGTATGAACAAAATTTGTATACCGTCAACGGCTGTGTGCACGTGTTGCTTTTTTGGGCTTATGAATCGATTACCGTGTTCGGAATACGTTTTTGGAGAATGTTACAACCGACTAAAATTTCATTCCTTCGATGGGGTGGAAATCGTATGCGTGAGGATTTAGATAAGGTTATTAGTAAGGAGATTGAAGAGCATGGTGAGGTAATGTTTTGAATCGATTATAGCTGGCTTTTTAATTTATATTTGGGCTGACTTATGGTTAAGGTTGTGTTGCGGCTGACTAAATATTATCTTAATATATAATATTCTAGCTGACTTATGGATTAGGTTATGTTGCGGCTGACTTAGTATATAATATTATGGCTGACTTATGGTTTAGGTTGTGTTGCAGCTGACTTAGTATACAAAATTGTAGCTGACTTATGGTTTAGGTTGCGGCTGACTTAGTATACAATATTGTAGCTGACTGATGGTTTAGGTTGTGTTGCGGCTGACTTATGTTTCAGTCATGGTTGACTTATGTTTCAGTCATGGCTGACTTATGTTTCAGTCATGGCTGACTTATGTTTCAGTCATGGCTGCCTTATGTCAGTCATGGCTGACTTATGTTTCAGTCATGGCTGACTTATGTCAGTCATGGCTGACTTATGTTTCAGTCATGGCTGACTTATGTTTCAATCATGGCTAACTTATGTCAGTCATGGCTGACTTATGTTTCAGTCTTAGCTAACTTATGTCAGTCATGGCTGACTTATGTTTCAGTCATGGCTGACTTATGTTTCGGTTATGGCTTACTTATGGAAATGGCAGACCATATGTTATGGCCGACTTATTATTTACAATGAAAGTTATGGCCAAGAAACTTATGAAAAAGACAACAAACTTGTGAAGGAAGGTAATGAAGAGAAGAAAAAAAACAATGTTCAGAAGGAAATGATTGTGGATAAAAAAGTGAAAGAAGAGAAGCAGACCAACAAACATAACAAAAAACTGAACAAGCTTCCAAAAAAGATACAAGTGATATGTTTGATATAACCGATCAAGTCGCTCAAGAGGAGAACAAATTGCTAGATGAATCTGAAGAGAACGAGGAGGAGAAGCTTAGACAAGAAAAAGTGGATATTGCTTTAGAGTTGCTTCACAAGGGTTTGGATGCTCTTAAAAACCCTCAAAAGAAAAAGTTTCCTCCACCTCCACTGTATCTGATCATAGGAAACAGTGAAATGACGTTTATGAGGAAGGGTTTGGTTCCTTCACCAGCAATATATGATCCTCTGAAACCGGTTGATCAGACAAAAATGGAGAAACTTAGAGAATTCCTCAGACCATATGAGTACGTACAGTGTTAATTTTTATTTTGGTACATGCCTAAACTTTATCTCATTCTCTTGTTTGTTATTTCATCACGAATATTCCCCTCGAAGAGGAACTTGTTGAAGATGTACAGTTCTACAGGGATCTTATCACCCCGAGAAAAGATTGGCCTTGAAAAGATTATGGATGGTTGGCCGATTATGTAAGTAAAAGTTATGGCTGATTTATGTTTATATTGTAGGCTGTGGCTTATTTATGTTTTAGTCATGGCTGATTTATGTTTCAGTCATGGTTGATTTATGTTTCAGTCATGGCTGACTTATGTTTCAGTCATGGCTGACTTATGTTTTAGTGTTCAGAAGGAGAAAAGGCACCCCTCAAAATGAAACCCCTGGTGATTGTGGCATGTACTCGCTCAAGTATATTGAGATGTTAGCACTTGGTGTCGTTTTCAATGGTCTCAGCGATCGGAATATTCAGGCCATAAGAGAAAAGATGGCAGCGGAGATTTTTGATGAGGTACTTGACATGTTTGTACAATTTATGTAGCTGACTTATGGGTTAACGTATTTAAAACTTATTTTGTGGCTGATTTATGTATGTAATAAACAAGTTATGGCTGATTTAGGAGTATTTTATGGCTGATTTATGATATGTATTTAACAAGTTATGGCTGATACGAATATGTTGTGGCTGATTTATATATGTATTAAACAAGTTATGGCTGATTTAAAATGAGCTAACTGAACTAAAGATTTGTTATGATTGTATAACAAGATCTCATAATAACAAGTAAAACGAGTTCGAATGTTAATGTATCAAGAAAAACAATACAACAATTCTATATATGTTTACAAGTTTTCACATTATGCCCAACTTGTTTACAAACTGAGCAAGCGTGTTGCTTTCTTGGGGGTTTCTTCTCACTTGCCACTTCTAAACAAGATTTAATTCTAGATTTCGATGGTCTTCTAGATTGACTTTTGGCAATTGGGGGATTACACACTTGTTCCGCTACGTGGTCTAGAACGGAGTGCACCAAATCTATAGGCATAACTGACCCAGCATAGGCGTTAAGCAAATACCTACTCTAATAATTTGGGTTACATAATGAGAGACGAGAAACACCCTTGTGCTCCGCGGCTGCAATTGCATGTAGGCATGGTAATTTGTCGATGTCAAAATGATGACAAGTGCATATCTTCAAACCCAAATTCACAACATGCAAAGATGTTCCATAGATAACTTATGTATTGAAAGAATCAATCGTTTGTACTGTCGCAAGTTTGGCACAACTCACACGGTCCTGTAAACCCCAAAAACAATTTTATGGCTCACTTATTATTTCATGATGGCTGACTTATTAATTCATGATGGCTGACTTATAAAAAATATTATGGCTGACTTCTAATATTATGACTGACTTATAAATATATTATGGCTGATTTATAAATATATTTTGGCTGACTTATAAATATATTATGGCTAACTTATAAATATATTATGGCTGACTTATAATATTATGGCTGACTTATAAATATATTATGGCTGACTTATTATTTCATGATGGCTGACTTATTATTTCATGATGGCTGACTTATTAATTCATGATGGCTAACTTATAAAAAATATTATGGCTGACTTATTAATATATTATGGCTGACTTATAATATTATGGCTGACTTATTAATTCATGATGGCTGACTTATTAATGCTACTTGGCTGACTTATTAACATATTATGGCTGACTTATAAATATATTATAGCTGACTTATTAACATACTATGGCTGACTTATGGCTGACTTATTAAAATAGTATGGCTACTTGGCTGACTTATTAAAATAGTATGGCTGACTTATAAAAATATTACCTCTAACAATTTTTCAACACCACGTGTAAGCGTTGTTTTCAGCGACATTGCATATTCTCGCCGCTCATTAAACCATCTTATCATCATTGATCTTATCGATTCTAATATTCGAACGATTGAAAAACTTCTAGCTTTAGAAAGTACCTTGTTCATCGATTCCGCTATATTTGTAGTAGTTAGGTTGTATCTATCACCCGGAAAATAAACACGTGCCCACATTCGTATACCCGCTCTTTGGAGGTAACCATGAAGTTCAGGGTTAATCACTTCAATATCACGGAAGACGGATTCAAATTCGTCTATTCTATAACAATTTGCAGCTTTCTTCACCAAACGAAAAAAAATTCCCCCTCTGAAACGTAAAAGAATGTTCTTGTATAAATGATACGTGCAAATTCCTCGAGCGGCCAATGGAAACACAGTTCAAATTGCTTTCCCAATTGACTTATGCCTAATCCGAGATGATCGCAAGACCATAATCGTGCAGGAAGCAATTGGTCGGTACTTGGACCTGTATGATATGTATAAACAGTACATCAACTCTGAATTTTGGGGGAAAGAGTTAATTATTCTGCTTACATTAATATTTTCAACCAGAAAAAATACCACTTGAGGTAAACTTTTAAATGATTTTTTCTTCACTTAGAAATCTCCATCTTTGTTTCTATCTTTTGTCAAAGAACTCAAATGCATGTTGGTAGAGTTCTTGTTTCATACTGAAAATCCTAGCAATTGTCTCCTTAGCCCAATCCATGGCTTCAGAAACATATCTTGTTGCTGGTGCTTCCTCTTCATCAACCATTCGGGTACTTTAGTAAGAGGAGATTTCCATTTTAGAGCATACAGAATATTCTTCTAAAATTTTTATTGAAAAATAAATGTTGTTACATTCTTTCCTCCAACTTATTTTGGCTTCATAATGACCACATTCCTCAAACTGTTATTTTGCTTGTGAAATTGTGAAAGCGTGATGAAAGATGTTGAAAATCTAGAAATCGTCGGCCTATGTAAATTCTTTTGATTTGTGAATTTCTTCTTCATGTTCACAAGAGGAATATATGTAGCTATAAATATAGTCATTCATGGATATGCACTTCTTTAGTACACTCTTCACATGTGAGACTTTTCCAATATCATCCAACATTAGACCAATGCAATCTGCAGTACATGGAGTCCAATAAATATGTGGTCTTTCGTCTCTAGTAGTTTCCTATAGTTTGTAGTAAAAAAAGCATATTTAGTCAAATATGTTATAGAAAGTATTAAAACTTCGAGATTAATTATATCTTTTTACCAGCTTTCACATAGTTAGATGCATTTTCTGTCACCACTTGAACAACATTGTTTTTTCCAACTTCTTGAACTATTTCATCAAGCAATTGAAAAAACAATGTCAAATCTTTCACGACTTCTGAAACATCCAATTTTTTTATGAAAACATAAACCCTTTGGAGAGTTAACAAGGAAGTTAACAATATTTTTTTGGACAACCGAATCACGCCATCCATTAGACATGACTGAACAACCTTTAGATACCCATATTTTTGTGATCTACCATTTGACTATGAGTTTCATCTACTTCTTTCTTAAGGACATGAACTCTTAGCTCATCCATTGTTGATGTCATCCAGGATTACAGGCACCAACTATATGTATGAGCTAAGAGTTCCTCTCCTTAAAAAATAAATAGATGACACTCATAGCCAAATAATGGAGGTTGTGGAGCACAAGAAAGAGTGGACATCTAAAGGTTGTTCAATCATGTCTGATGGATGGCATGATTTGGTTGTCCAAAATGATATTGTTAACTCTCCAAAGGGTTCTGTTTTCATAAAATCTTTGGATCTTTAAGATGTTGTAAGATATTCAAAACTTTTATTTCAATTGTTTGATAACATGGTAGAGGAAGTTGGGGAGAACAATGTTGTTCTAAGTTGTGGCAGACAATGAATCAAACTATGTGAAAGCTGGTAAGCAATATAATTATAATCTCTTTAAGTTTTAGTACTTCATTGAATTTATTTTACTAAATAATTTTTTACTATAAACTGTAGAGAAAATAGTAAAGGAAAAAGACCACATCTATGTGACACAATGCATTGGATCTAAGTTGGGAGATATTGGAAAATTCTACATGTGAAGAGTGGACTAAAAAACTGTATATCCATAAATTGCAATATTTATATACATATTCCTCTGTGAACATGATGAGGAAGTTCACAAATCAAATGAATTTGCATAGGTCATCCGATGACTAGATTTGCAACATCTTTAATCACGCTTTCACAATTTCATAAACAGAAAGACAATTAGCACATTATGAAGAACCAAAAAAAACATAGGAGAAAATAATGTAAGACCATTTATTTTGCAAGTCATATCCTCTTGTAAAGTATTTTGAATTGTTGATGGAGAGAAAAAAACCACCAATGGGATATATTTATAAAGCCATGGATCGGGATAAAGGGATAATTGCAAGGAGTTTAAATGTAAAGTAAGAACTCTACCAAGAAGCGTTTGAGTTAATTAACAAAAGATAGGAATGTCAACTTCATCGCCTTTGCATGTGGGTGACCATTTCTTAAATCCAATATGAACATTCACAATGATATAAGTTGTGAGGAGTTTGTGAAAGGTTTGTATGAGTGCATTGAAAGGTTTCTAATAGAAGTCAGAGACTCAGGACAAGATACTATTGGAGTTGGATGCATATAAAAATGTCACCGGTCTCTTTGGTCATCAGATGGCAGTTAGGCAAAGAACTTCAAAATCACCAACTAAACTACTTTCGGATCTAATATCTTAATATAATGATATTACATAGAAACTAACATTCATTTCATTTTAATAACGGAATGATGGTCTCAACTCCAAACCTCAAAAGCTTTGCCATAGAGGTTCCTAGTCTCACTTGTATTGCTACCGGTTGTGGGAGAAATTAAGGTGTTTTTCAACTTGTAAGTAATCTTAATTCCATTAATTATTTTAGATACTTTCGACTCATAGTGTGTTATTTTAACTTCTTCATACAAAGAAGAGGAATTCATTGACCCAAATTCGATTAAATAACATGGTATTTGTGAAGTATAGTCGTGCTTTAAAGCGTTTATACTAGAGAAAATATACCATTTGATCATATTCTATTTGATGAGATAGATGACAACAGTGAATGGCGAGTTGGGACATTGAATGGGAACTCTTCTAATGATGAAAATGATGATTTTGCGTTCAAAGATAATGACTTGACATGGAATGTAGTATGAAAAGCTGTGGGAGCTAATGAACCACTTATGCAACTAGAGCAGCAACAACTTCAAGTAGATTTAAAAAAAAAAATGTATTGCTAGTAGCTCCAATCCCAATGAACCTCCTAATGAACCTCCTATGGCATTGGTTAATGATGATGACTTAGAAGAGGATTTTGTTGGAGACACGGTCCATGAGGATAAGCTACACGATGAGGAGGGTAAACTAGTGTTTCAAAAGATATTATATTTGTTTTATGTGTTTTTTTTTTTTAATTCCAACTTTGTAAGGTTTATTAGTTTATTACAAATTTTATATTGGTAATCTTTATTACAAATTTGAAACTTTATATTGTTGTCTCACCATCTCATGGAAATGAACACTATTAATAATTGGATTGTCTTAATATTCATCCACAGATTTATGTTCTGTTTTCAATAAGAAAGATGCTTATGGTGTTGGATGTCTCATACGTATCTAACAGACAAAGCGAAGAATGATATCACCAAATAGAAAACATACTAATATTACATTTTAAATCCTTACTATTTCATAAAGGCTTCAACAGCTTTGTGCAAGGCACTACTACGATTCGAACTTCCTCTACGTTTAAACATCGAATGAGGTCCGCTCCAGACGGAATTGTGGTTGTTAGGGAAGAGAGTTTCACAGAGGTTTAGAAGCTGCGGGTTTCTGACTTGGAACTTGTCATGCATCTTCACTCTCCATTCTTTAAGCTCCAACTCCTGCCGTTTCTGCAATACCAAAATAACACAATTTACCTCAATCAAAACATCATAAAGCTTCAAACTATCTTTCTATGTTGTATATAGCAAAAGAGAGGAGGAAAAAGGTAAGATACCTTTTGCTCTTGGAGTTGTTTTTCCTTCTCTTCTTCCTCATTCTGAGTTGATTTTGGACCTTCAACAGAAGCTAAAACAACCAATTTATCTGTAGCACTAGTCACAGGCTCATCACCAGTCTCTTCCGTTACTATCTCAACAGATTGAGTCTTATCCTCGACATTAGCTTCGGTTTTATTTTCGCTCTCCACCTCAACGTTTTCCTCTTCCTCCATCTCTTGTTTATTTTCAGCCACTTTTTGTTTTTTTGACACCGGACTATCTAGTTCCACGATTTCTGTTTTTCCTTGTCCAGTTTTGTTGTCAACTTCAGTATCCATGTCCTGCTCCTCACCCATGTTTATCGATGAATTGTCCACAGACGGACTTCCCGCAGGTGAAGATTCCTTCAAGAAAGAGATATTAAAGTTAATACTTGTTACAAAGTCTACACAATGCAGCTAACTGAAGTCAAAACCTGGGTTGCGTAGGGGTTCTCTTTGCATATAAAACACTTGCACACCAACAGATATACATTTTTGTAAGCAAAACATGTTACTAACCTCCTGTCCTCCAGAATGTCCTTGACAGTCTCGTTCGCGTTCTCTTTTACGTCGCTTCAAAACACATATCGCACACATGCAATCACTCTTGTGGTGCCTTCTGCGAATGAAAAATGATGACTATCAAATGAAAAGTGATTCCAAATCGACAGCTTTGGAAGACAAAGGAAGGGCACAAGCTCTATAGTAACTATCATTCAAAAAAAGAAATTCAAGAAGTATGAACTAGGCAACAGAATACATTTTGGCAAAGAGAAAAGAAAATCCAACGACAAAATGCCTGCTTTTATAACCATTGACTAAGATTAGCTAGGGTTAAACAGATCTTGTCACGGTAGCTTTGTAAAAGATAGCCTCTTGGCAATAACCAAGAATATTTATGAGACACATTGAAACCAAACTCAGCGTAATGTTGAACAAAGGAGGACATGTTTGGATATTAGGCCTTACGTGTCAGAGGAAGAAAAGTTTCAGCGACATACCCATGGCGTTTTTGGCTCTTCTGCTTTGATTGACTGCCTTTGGTGGATGACTTTCCACCATCCTCTGTATTTTCTGCTAATAACCAAAGAAACCAAATAAGCTAAATCGTAAGCACAGTTTCTCAGGCCAAAATGCATAGCTGATAGATACAATGCAAATAGTGTATCGCTAACACTTTCCACACACTGACATTTTTCTTGATACTTTCATTTCGCATGGAATTCATTTTTTTTTTATAATGGCCGCTCACATGTACTTCACACATATAGGTTTATACATCTTTAAAATGGAAACTCATAAGAGAACTAAAACTGGCAAACAATGCAAACTAGACATAAGGCGGTAATTGTAGCCAAATGCTTACATGCCACTGCGTTCAAGATTAACTTATCCGTCTAACAGCTCTAGATGGATATATAAGAAAAATAATTTCAAAACAAACTTAGTTTTCTTATACTTTTATTACTACAATGCAGCTACTTGCATATCAACAATGACATTTCATTAGCTAGAATCAGCAATGACCCTTGTCAGACACATTTGGTGATTCAGAAGCAGAAGCTTCAGAATATGTTCAGAACCTCTACTATATATGTGCCTAAGGGGAACCAGAGACGTAACTATCTATGGAGAGAGCTGTAGCTACCAATTTCGCAATTGTTCAGCGCAAAAGTCAAAAGCTGGAGAAGATAAATTTTAGTAATACCTGCTGAATGCTCAGTATATAACCCTGCTGCAGTCCAGTACTTCATGAAATTTTTCTTCACTCGCTTCATCAGATCCACAATATAATCACCTTTCTTATTGTACTTGGAACAGTTATTCCAAATGTACTGGACATCCTTGTAAACATCCTCGGAATTCATATACTTGTTGCCTTTTTCAAAATTAGTGCATATCGTTCCAAAATCCATTGGAGTCTTGATAATATCGAAATAGTCCTAATCACATAACCAGAAAACAGTTATAGTTAGACATCAATTCCGAAACTCATTTACAAGCAAGGAACGAAGAAGAGATGAAAAGATGCTCAAGATGGGAAGAATATAGGAGAAAACATCCTGTATTAATGTCAAGTCCAAGAATTCCTACTTAGGTTATATGGCGTTGTTGTTTTCTACTTTTTTATTGGTAGACAAATGTAAATCCATAAGACCTGAGAGTTCATACTTTGCAATAACCAAAAGCCAAGGTTATCCCTAAAGGACAGGCACAATAATCTCTGTATACTAAGACAAGTCCAGTTTCACATAATTTAAAAGAGTATCCTTCCCTAGTTCACATATTGAAAGAGAAAGATGAGCCCCTGTGTTGAGCAAAATAATAGACAAGTCCATGTACTAGAGCGTTTCTAACTTCTAAGTCCTGTCAACTGAGATTAAAATGATTTTCGTCTTTACACGAAAAAAAGTATTTATCAGCTGCAAAAAAATATATGGAGCTATCTACCTAGGAAGTGCTGTTACATCTTAACCTTGGCTTGCGAAAGCTCAACTATTCATCTCTATGTTTGATACGTTTTCACAAATCTCCACTACATGCTTATGCAAAAACGAAGCTAATCTCTGCACTTACAGGAATTCCAAGAGCTTCAGGGTTCACAGGAACATTAAACGGATCAGCAGCCTCCATCTTCATAATCTTTTTGATCACCTACAGCAATATGACACCAACACACAGAAGGTGCATTAGGCGTAATAATCAAGTTGAACAGTACATACCATAACAAAAAAAGAGTAATACTCAAAGTAGATATTAATCTGACACATACTGTAAGAGAATCTTCCAGCTCTTGCTTATTATATCGTGAACTTTGATCAGTCTTCTTCTCCTCTTTCTGAACAGAAATTGGTACAATTTCTGGTTCTTTCTTATTAACTTGAGGATTCTCATCAACCGTTTTTGTATCCATTAGAAATACTACTGCATCCTGAACCTTGACAGCATCAGCAACCTTCTCAGTAACCGAAGAGCTAGATCCATCAACCCCCTTCGAAGACTTAATCCTTATACCTTTAGTTTTCCTATAAACATTCAGAAACACCGGTCTCTTCTCAGGCAAACGAGGAACAAACTCTTCCTTTTTCTCAACAGCCACAACAGGTACTTCAGACACCACTTGAGAACTACTCTTATCAACATCAATACGCGGTTTCTCATCAGGCTCTGGTGCTTTAGAACTCTTCAGTTTAACCTTAACACGACCAACCGACTTAGCCACCGCATTGTTATCAGCATCTACAGTCTCAGCATTAGGTGAATTACCACTACCAGTAGAAGAAGGTGCATCAACCTCCATTTTAGATTCATGTTCACTGTTCTCACACTCAACAGGAGCTTCAGAACTTTGCTCTGAAGTTTGATTATTCTCCACATTGTTATCTATCGTCTCAGATTTCGACTTTTTAGACTTTTTCCCTTTCTTATGTCCTCTTTTACGCTTCATTGTCTATAAGAGACTCCTGCAGACACCAAAAAGCCAAAAAATCTTAAAAGCTGCAAAATTGGAATCTGAAGATCTATGAAAACACATAAAATTATTCAAATAAGCAATTATAACGATTCAAACAAGATTGAATTTTTCCCCCAAATCAAATGCAGAGAGAATCCACCGGAAAAAAAAGGAAACCCTAAATCAATCTAAGCTACGTCAAACCAGAAGAAACGAGAAGATCTGTTGAGAGGAAGAAGATAAAGAGGGAAAATTCAAAAATTAGAATGAAAAGTTTGGAGGGAAATAGGATTTTACCAGAAAAAAACTCACTAAACGGAGCTTCTGGCTTACAATTTCTCGAACGTCGTTTATTATTAGACCCGAGACGAAGCCTTCCTTTTAGATTTTTGGATTTTCAGAGTTACCTGTGAATATGACTTGGCACGTCGTCATTTTATAATATGGGCTTTTAATGGGCCAGGCTGAGGAACCTTTTGGCATCAAATAAGAAACCAGATTTGTTTTCTTTGTTAAAGTAGTAGTACTTGAATCTCTTTTACCTACAGTACTACATCACTAAGATGACTAAATATATCAAGGGCTTAATCTTATGATGAAAATCATGAGTTTTGATTTTGATTATTAGTGTTTCTTTTTGTTATCTAGTAAATAACTAAATTTGATCTTTTACGCATATACTTTATAGTGTAATTAAAAAGTACAAAACCATGAGATTGGACTTACAAACTTAAAAGGAGAAGACATCAGACATCCTCATACATCAACTTTTCGTATGTTACCAACACTATTCTAATTAAATTAGGTGATCGAGATATATTTTGGTTTCTATTGATCTATGAAATATCTGCCATCTAAAATAATATTCAAAATACTAGTATAACCAAATATATATATATATATACTAGTTTAGGTCCCGTCCGATGGACGGATTTCTTAAAATAAAATAAAAATTTATTTTTAATGATATATCTGATAATTGTTTTAGAAAATAAGTAAAAATATGTTTTCTTAGCAAAGTGAGTGATTTAATAAGGCTTTTATTAACATGAATAAATTAATTTAAATTTCTATATTACAATATCATTATTAACATATTAAAAATCTAGACCACGTACAATAGTTTTTGGTTTTATCTTGTCGTTTGTTTTTTCGAACACCATGTGAGATCTGGAAAAACAAATTTGGTAGCTGAAAGCTATGATCTCGTTCATATATGAAGGATAAGTTCTTCCATAAAGATATATATGTTGTCCATCTGCTTTCCATGTTTCAGATCTTATCTCAGTTTCCAACCAATTATATTTTCTTTCTTGTATTTTCATTCGCTAAAGTCTTTCATCATTTCTTTGTCTCTTATCGTTTTCCGAAAACATCTTCTGGCTCATTCCTTCCCACGCCAGTTTTTTTTTTAATTCATATATCGGACTCTATTTATGAAGCTGTTTGGTTTTTCAGTTTCCTTTGTTTTCTGTCTCGTATTTCCATCCACCATAATTTTTAATCTCTAACAGAAGTCCCACCGCCTTCCTCCAATCTCCGGGTTCATATTCCTCCTCTGGTTCAGATCTGATCTCGATTCTCAACCAAATCACTCGCCAAAGTTCTTCGCCATTACTTGTCTCCTTGCGTTCTTCGACAACATCTTCTATATCAACCCTTACGTTACCATCTCTAGATTTTTTATTCATATCATTGGTTTTGTTTATGAAGATATTTCGTTTTTGTGACTTCTTTTCTTTTTCATCTTCGGATTGACATAAACAATCATCTTCAATCTCAGCAAAAGCCCCACCGCCTTCATCCCTCCTCAGGATCCACAATTTTGTATGAAATTTGGCTCCGATCAAAAGAAACTCTCCCTGAGTTTTCAGTCTATTTAACCATTTGATCCATAAAATTAAATGCATGTATATGTTAATTCGATCCATTAAATTAGATATATTTATGGGTTAATCCATTCAATTTACTCTAAGACTTATTTAACATTTAACCAATTAGAATAATATGTTAGGTTTGATTATACTCATTCAATTTTTTCGTTTAAATAATTAGAAGCGTGTAATACATTTTATTGGAGCTTAAACAATATAAAAATCAAAATATCTAAATTTGAGATGGAAAGTTTAAATTTTATTAAAATAATATAATTTGATATATCTTAGAAAAACGGAAAGTAAAAATTACATACATTATTATTTAAGTTTTGGATGCTTTCCTTTTCTATTAAAGAAATAAAAAAATAACACAATATTGTTTTACACGTGTCAGAATCTGGTGGATTAAACGACACATGTTGTGATCATGCTAATTACAATTATTATTTTCATTCAAATAATTAAAAATGTGTAATAAAAAAATTTTGGAGCTTCAATATTATCAATTTTTAAATATCTAAATTTGGTAAGGAAAGTTTAAAATTTATTGAGAGGATAAAATTTAATCTATGTTAGAAAAGTAGAAAGCAAAATTTAATCTTTTTAATTATTTAATTTTTTTGTTAGTTTTATTTTTTTATTATAGAAAAATAGAAAGCAAAAATTTATCTATTTTATTATTTATTTTTTTGTTCGGTTTCTTTTTCTATTATGGAAAATAAAAATAACATAATATTTTTTACTCGTGTCAAAATTCCATCGAATAAGCGAGACGTGTCATGATCTCGTTAATTATAATTTTGACACGTGTTGAGCTCTCGTGAGCGCAACCAAGCTTTATATAATAGTGAATTTATCTAATTAATAATAAAATTAAGAAAAAAGCAATTCTATGCCCCAAAAAAAACACCGCATGTTTTTACAATAAATCAAACTACCCCATCTCTCTTCCACCACAATTTCTACAAACAAAAAAAAACCTTGCACACAAATATTTCTCTTTATTATGGCTATCACTAAAAGTTATTTGACATTGGATCATTAGATCGCAAGCGTGTCTACCGTAATATTCACGCTATAGTCCATCTTTTCGCAAGTGGGAATTCAGAAACTTCAAAAAAGATAACAAACTAATACGCATGAATTTACTATTACTTGATGAGAAGATTATAGTATATTTTCTAGCTTACCATGCATTGTTCTTTCAAATAATTATTACAATTAATAATTAATCATTATATGTCTAACTACAATTACCATTCTTCTTTCACATGACAATACAATGGAAGGAATTATGCATCATTCTCTTCTCACGAAATTTGGAAATCAATTATGTGAAGGAAATATTATTGAAATTAGCAATTTTATTGTCCAAGATTGCAATAAAAAATACAGAGTTTCAGATCACAAGTTCCTGCTGAGATTTACATAGACAACAAAAAATTGACAGTGTCGAACCACAAATCTGCCAAATACCCAAAGAAAAGTTTCATTTTCACAATTACAATGCTTTCATTAAATCAATAGATATGACAATTGATTTATTTGGTAAGTTGATAATTATTTATTTTCCAATGAAATTAACTAAATCTGTGGTTTCAAATATGTTTAACATTTAATTTATCATACAGATGCAATCAGATATATTAAACATATAGAAAAAACAGATGTACATGCTAAGACTACACATGCGCTAATTACTCTTACTTTATTGCTAGAAAGGTAACGTAGATGAATCTGCAAGCAGAATTGTGCAATGGAAAATAACAACATTGTGCTCATCATTTTTTTTTTGTTTGATAATTTAGGTTTAGATCTCAAGCCTATGGAGTGGTCTAGACTAATCCATTGGAGAAGGTACAGCCCATGGATAGACCCTTTCTTCGGGTATTTAAATGGGCCGAAAGTAAGAGCCTATATCCATGTGGCCAAATGAAGTGATTTAAAGAATTTCGGGCTTGAGAAGAATCAATCCCTGGCCTAGACCAACAGGGCAACTCCTCTCAAATGGGAACTACTAAACCACCACCACTTGGTTCATTGTGCTCATCATGATAAGTGTTTTGGTCAAGATCTATTAAGCTTGTAGTTTATTTGTCAGCATCCTCTGGCTTTAAATTCTATTTCAATCAAGATTTTGCCTTTGTTGTTACATTTTGTCAAAGGTATTTATTCTTAAATATTCAGCCCCTAATTCACTGATTAAATTCAACTAATTTAATTACCTAACTTTTCCCAATTGAATTATATTAGTTTGAAGTTCGATGGCGCATGCTTAGTGAATTTGAGTTGCATGGTTGAACAAGATAAACGTCTTGGAGAACAACACTCAATTAATGATATTTGGGATTTTGTATCATCTGATGACCATCACGTAATACTACTCTTCCTATCTTATTATAATTTTTTGATATATATTATTTAAATATCTAATATTTACATATTACTCACATATCTGCACTAATTTAATAACTACAGGAAAGGAAGTTTGTTTGCAAAGCAACTATAACCGAAATTGTGTTACATAATGATTGGAATTACATATCGTGTTCAAGTTGCTCTAAAAAACTCCAAAAACTGCATCTTCACTTATATGCGTAAACAAAAAATTTGGTAAATCACCAGCTGTTGGAGTACTCAGGTAAATTATTCATTGTTTTTTTCCTTGTTTTTTTCCTTGATGTCTATTGTCTTTATATAATTTATTTAATGAATATTAAGCCATTGATTATTTTACCAGATTTAGAATCGAAGTCATAGTGGATGATGGATATAACTGCAAACTAATATTTGATAAAGATGCTACACATATCACTGGAACATCTGCTGAAAGCGTAAATATAATATTCCCTCTGTTTCTTCAGGCTCAAAAAAAAAAGAATTAGGATTTCAAAGATTAAATTGGAGAAAAGTAGGTGTTTTTTTATATCGTGAAGAACAAGTAACAAGAGATTTAGGGATTATGAGCAAATAAGACAAAAGCTATGTGAAATATAGACCTTAGGTCTTCTTAGAGATTTGTCAATGATTTGTGAAGAAGGGTAGCTCCTTATTTATAGTGATTCTGAGGAGGTTTAAGTCTGCTCGGGCTTCTAGCTGGGTCTTTCCTTTTCTCTTCATGCTTTCCTTTTCCGAATAGGATTTCCTTTTCTAGTAGGTCAGTCTAAGTCTTTATGGGCCAAAGTTAATTGGGCTTTTAAGAGTAATAGATCTTGATTTGGATCGGGTCTAAAGTAGGATGCTAAACCCAGTACCAACAGTTAGTCTCCCGACTTACCTTAGATAAACTTACGCTTGTGTTTTTGTAGCGAGCACTGAAGTTCGGCTATATGAGAGATGACTAGGCTTTTGCGGTTCAAAGATGCGAACTGAGAGCTCGGCTTATACTTTGCCTCCTTTTTTTATGTCCAAGTCATTATCTGATTGGGCAAGATGCGATCAACTTATTTGTCTCAAGCGACTTGGAGCGGTAAATGCGAGACTTGCCTCAGCTTTTAGGTTACATATGCGAGTTGTGACCTCGACTTATACTTCCCCATTAATTTATGTAAAATCAGGCCCTGATTATGCGGAATCTTGCCTTATTTGTCTCGGGCGACTTGGTGTACGAGGTCTGCCCTCGGCTTACAAAAGGATCGAGCATTTGGCCAAGATGACGATTATTCCTTTGAAAGTAATGCGAGTCTATTGAGCTCGGCTTACATACAATACGAGACTGGGCTCGGTTTATATAAGACGAGGTCTGAGCTCGAATTACATAGAAGACGAAACCAAGTTGGTTTACATCGAAGGCGAGGTTTGGCTTGGCTTATATCGTTGACAAGACCTAGCATGTGTTAAATTTTAAAGATGAGGCTGAGCTCGGTTTACATTGAAGACGAGGCTTAAAACTCGGTTTATATAGAAAACTGAGCTCTATGTATCAAAGGTGAGGCTTAACACTCGGTTTATGATGAAAACATAGCTGAAACTCAGTTTTACCCTGCTTGGCTTATTTAGATGCAAGAATTACTTTGGAGTTATTGAATGGGGCAATAAATGTTGTTAAGAGGAATCACAGGCCAGTTGTACAGAAAACTTATCTTGATGAGTGCTCGGAAGTAATGAGTGATTGGAGATGATTTTCCCTAGCAACTTATTGACCGTCATAGATATGCGAGGCTTGATGCTCGGCTTAGAGATATGCGAGGCTCGATGCGCGACTTGTGTAGCTCGGATGGCGAGCGTGTTTTTTTTTTTTTTTTTTGGTGAGACTGGACCCGAGGTCGGGTTGCCTACGTACCCGTTCTGGCGGGATTAAGTCAGACGTAGTTCAAGTCCTTGTGTTCCAATAAGATGGTAGTTGATCTCGTAGTAGTAACGCTTATTGTTCCTTTGTATTGTCGAAGACTTTCTAGGGATTGAGATCACCTTCTTTCGTCATAGGGTTCATAGGTTACATCTGATATCTTGCCCCTGATGTACTTTTCGAACAATTCGTCTTGGAGCTGTTGACAATTGGAAGTTGAGTGACCTGACATCTCATGAAAGTTGCAGTAAGAAGTTGATGCATCATTGTGTCGGTATTCGCCGGATCGATTTTAATGCTTCTTACATCTTAAACCCATAAGGAACTCTCATATAAATATCAGTATTTAATGATCCGTACAAATATGTTGTAACAACATCCATGAGACGCATCTCTAGATTTTATTAGCCGCTAGACTCATTAAGAATCTAAACGTGATTGCATCCATAACATGAGAATATGTTTCTTCATTATCAATTTCAGGTCTTTGAGAAAATCCTTGAGCCACAAGGCGAGCTTTATATCTCATAATTTCGTTTTTCTCATTTCTTTTTCGAACGAATACCCACTTGTATCCAACGGGCTTCACATCTTCGGGTGTGAGTATAATTGGGCCAAATAGATTTCGTTTATTAAGCGAATCAAGCTCAACTTCCATCGCATCTTTCCATTTTATCTAGTCTTGTCTGTTTTGACATTCATATACAGACTTTGGTTCTGGATCGTCATTTTCCTCGGATATTTCTTTTGATATAAGGTATGAGAAAACTTCATCAACAATATCAATTTCATTTCATTTCCATATCTTTCCATTATGGATATAATTGATAGAAATTTCATGATTCTTTTCAAGTTCATGATGTTCTACATCATCATTAGCCTCATGATTTGTCTCCTCCAATATATTTCCTACTATTTTGGGAGTATTGGGCTTTTCAACTTCTTTTCGCTTTCTAGGATTTTTATCCTTAGAACCAACATGTCTTCCACGCTTCATCCGTGTTTTAGATTCATGTGTATCATCTGCTCTCCCATGTTCTTGTGGAATTTCAATCTGAGCAGGAACATTTGCAGCTAGAATATGTGATTTGGTTACCGTTTTGGTATCTTCAAAAGCATCAGGTAACTGATTTGCTATACTTTGCAAATGCATAATTCGTCGAACTTTTAGTTCTGATGTTTTGTAGGAAGATCAATGTGTAACAAAGATGGTACACTCCATTCTATATCCTTTATTACTTGTTTGTTTTCTCCCCTGTAACTGGGAATAAATCCTCATCGAAATGACAAACGGCAAATCATGTAGTAAAAACATCACCAGTCTGTGGTTCTATGTATCGCATGATTGATGGAGAATCACAACCAACATATATTTCTAACCTCCTTTGTGGTCCCATCTTTGTGCGTTGTGGTGGTTTTACAGGCACGTACACCGCACAACCAAAAGTTCTTAGATGGGAAATATTTGGCTCTCGACCAAATGCCAATTGTAATGGGAAATACTTATGATATGCACTTGGTGTTATCCGAATAAGTACTTTTGCATGCAAAATGGCATATCCCCATACTGAGGTTGGTAGTTTTGTTGTCATAATCAATGGTCTTGCAATTAATTGCAAACATTTAATTATTGATTTAGCTAAACCATTTTGTGTATGAACATGAGCTACAGAATGTTCAACTTCAATTCCCGTTACCATACAATAATCATTGAACGATTGGGATGTGAATTACCAGCGTTGTCTAGTCTAACTCTTTTAATGGGGTAATCAGATAACTGAGGCCTTAATTTGATTATCTGAGTTAGAAATCTCGCAAATGCCATATTTCGAGATGATAATAGACGAACATGTGACCATCTGCTGGATACGTCAATTAATACCATAAAATAGTGGAATGGTCCAGATGGTGGATGTATCGGTTCACAAATATCTTCTTGAATTTGTTCAAGAAACTTTGGTGATTCTTTATCAATTTTGGTTCACGATGGTCTTATGATCAATTTTCCAAGAGAACATGCATCACATGTCATTTTATTCCCCTGATACATTTCCTGGATTTTCAGTGAATGACCATGTGAATTCTCAATGATTTTTCGCATCATCGTAGTGCTTGGATGACCAAGACGATCATGCCATAATGTGAAATCTTCTAGATTTCTTTTAATTACTAGATGCGATTCGATTGCAATTATATGAGTATGGTACAATCCTAAGGGAAGCTTTGGAAAATTTTCCAATATAATATTTTTTCTCCGTTTTGTCAGAAGTTATGTACATATACTTCTTTCCATTCTCAGTTGCGGATTGAGTGTCATATCCTTGAAGTATATGTCTTTGAATTCTTTTAGAATTTGGAGAATATAACGCATTATTTATAGAAAATTTTGTTCCATTAGGCAACATAAAATTGGCTTTACCAATTCCTTTAATCACGTCTGCAGGACCTAATATTGTATTGGCAATAATGTTTGCCGGTTTTAGAATAAAGAAATAACTCTTTTGTCTCAGAAAAGTGTATGTTGTTCCACTATCTGGTATGCAAATTTTTTTTGACATTTTCCTTGGATATTGTTTCTTTTCTATTCTCCATTTCTGTAATTTAAGATAAACATCAACAAAAGAAAGTAAATTTCATTCATTTAATAAAACACATAATAATTATTAGTTTATTCTTTAAAAACAACATTATTTTTCAAACAACGTAATATTACACATGGGATAACTGGAGACTATTCAGTAGTCTCACTTTAAATATTTTAGTTGGCCGCATATTCAGACTCGTCGAAATTGTTTACAAAATTGGGAGAATCGAGGTACGATGTACCTTCAAAGTTTTCTGCAAAGTTTACTTCTTTTCTTTTTCATTTGATGGATTCCATGTATAATTTACAAAGGTGAGGAGGAATTCGACATGTACGGACCCAATGTCCTTTAGACCCGCATCTGTAATACACATTCTCACGTTTTTGGGTGAAATTTCATAACACACCAGATATTTTTGAAAATGTGCATTCTGGTATCTATGAGATTCCCCCAACTATTAAACAGAAGAAAAATATTTTAAATTATAAAAAATATAATTTAATTACTACACATCGACTATACCTTAGAAAACCCGAATTGTTATCTTTACCACCACCGATGCCGACATCGCAGCCACATATTGAAGGAGACATAAACAAAGAGGTAGTTCCAGTACCACAAACCACCTAAAGAAAAAATAATCAATAAACGAAAAAAGAGAAAAAGAAAGAACACGAACAATCAACAAACAATACACACATTAGACCTTAACATTATGAGAAAATAAAACCATTTTTACGAAATCAATTGTATGATCAGAATGATAAACATACAGAAAAACTATTAAAACCTAGAAACCTAAACCTAACGATTAATGAATGATGGGGCTCATATCAGTATTTATAAGAGAGAGACACATTCAAATTTAGGTCAAACCGACTTAATGACATTATTAGGCTACAATTATTTAAAACAATAAACATAATACGGTCCTAATCTCAACCCTAAAATAAGCTAATTAGTAGATTTAATTAATTAAATCGAAACTAATTAATATATAATGGACTAGCTACAATTAGAGCTAAATAGTATCGTTAACAGCATATTTCAGTAATGACATTTTGATAAATTTTTCTCAACTTTTAATCTCTTACATTCTTAGTTTTGTTATAATAATAGTATAGATAGATGATATTATTCTGGGGCTTTCTGTTGATTCTTAGATCCAAAGCACACAGGCATATTTCGTAAAATTGGTATGTCATGTTGCTTGCTAAATAATTTTGAATTGTGGTTTGGGGTGTTGGCTATATAGGTCCTTGGTCTAAAGAAACATTTATTTTGTTTTCCAAAATAACCAACTCCCAAATAAAATGACTTCTAGGGGAATTAAAACAAAAGCAAACTACATCGTTTTTTTTTTTTGGTTATAATACATATTCCTGGGAGAACCAAAGGCTTATCATCAGGTCCGGGTTCAATAAATCTCTTCACCTGTGGCAATGTGGCCAAGCACAACGTCTCTGTACGATCGCTGAGCATATTCGTAACCATATTTGGCCTTTGTTGCTTTTTCTTTGAGGCAAGCTTTTTTTGCCAAATCACTGTTATTCGATTTGCTCTGGTTCACAACAACAACATCACTGTCCTTGGTTTTGTTCTGGTTCACAACAACATCACTCTTCTTGGTTTTGCTCTGGTTCACAACATAATCACTGTCATTGGTTTTGCTTTGGTTCACAGCATCTTCATTGCGCTTGAAGCTGATAGCTGAATCGGTCTGGTCGATACGGACTTCATAGAAGGCCTCCTTCCCCACGATACGGACGGCATAGACGGCCTCTTTCCCCAATGCAGACGCGATAGTCACAAAAACTTTCTTACCATGGTCGAATCCAGCGACCATCTGCAATTTTAGAAAAACACAAAAGCTGTGATAATCAGTAAAAAACAAGTCATATTTGTTGTGTTGTGTGTTTGAAGGAAAAGACAGAAAAATAACCAGGCCACTTAGGAGCTCGCTCTCGGGAAGCTTGATATCGTCCCTAAGTAGTCGCCGCCATAATGCAGAAGGGTAACCTGAAATGGGCAGGGAAGCAAGTTGAAAGACAAAACAAAAAATCCATGAAGGTGGATGGATGTGAGCAAGAAGAAGACATACAGAATTATCCTTGGAGGAGATACCAATCAACTGGTAAAGTTCATAGTTCACATCTGCAATCTGACAGAAGAAACAAATCTGTATGAGAAGATAGAAAGACCCTAATGGAATGAATGAATATAACATGCACAAAACTTTTGTGACTTACAACAATCTCTTCGGAAGAGTGAACAGTTCTCGGCACGATGTAGCCATCTAATATATTTATGGCGCGAAAGTGACAAAAGCCTCTCTCCGTTGTCTCGACGTCAATAACCTAACAAGTACACCAACGGAAGGAAGGAGATTACGGATCCAGAAAGATCAAGCCACACAATCCATATACACAAAAACAACACGGGATCTAGAATCATATGATATCGAGATCGAGAGCGATGGTAAACGAGAGAGACGGAGATGAGGGAAAATCGAAATCATACCCTGCAGGGTTTCCCTTTGAAATCGACGTAATCATTACAACGGATGTCTCTGGCCAGCCGTACGGTGCCATCACGAACACCGATCTTACCAGCCCTGGAAGCTCCGGCGTCACTGGATTTCCTCATGTTTTAGCGATTGACGATGGAAGCGAGAGAGAGAGAGAGATTGCAAACCAATTTCTAATATACGTCCGGAAGAGGAAGATATATATGCCTTTCTTTCTTTCTAGGGTTTGCTGACGTTATTATCCGTCCGATCGAGATCTCTCAACCGTCCAGATTTACCCAGCCTTTTATCTCATCCCCTCATCATCGCGTGCAAACCACGCTATCTTTGTTAAAAAAAAAGGCAATGAAATTTATTTCGTCAAAGTCAACCACGCATGCCGGAGACTAGGCCTGGGCAAAAAACCCGAACCCGAAATACCGAACCAAACCTGACCCGAAAAAGAGGAACCGAATCCGAATCCAAACCAACAATATACCCAAACGGGTTTTAAATTTCTATATCCGAAAAACCGAATCCGAACCCGAATCGAACTGAAAACCGAACGGGTATCCGAAATATCCGAAATACCATTATATACCAAAAAATATTAATTATTTTTAGATTTGATATTACCTAATTATCCAAAATTATAGTTATAAACTCAAAAATATCAATTATATTAAGATTAAAATAAAAAAATATCAAAAATAAACGAATATTTTCAAATTCTTAGCTATATTTGTGAAAAATTAATCAATTTTTATTTAAATTTAACTAATTTTTTAATTTTCTTCCAATATTTTGGATATCCGAACCCGATCCAAACCCGACCCAAAAAAGAGGAAGCGAACCCGAACCCGAACCGAAAATTATAAATACCCGAACGGATATTAAATCTCTAAACCTAAAATCCTAAAAACCCAAAAAATGCGAACCAATACCCGAACGCCCAGGCCTACCGAAGACCCAAAACGACGCCACTTGGATGGAGTTGCTCTACCACACACCAAATTTGATACTTCTGGGCATTTGGTGAAATTAGTTTATTCAGTTTTTTGGGTTTTTCTATTATTAAAAATTTTGCCGAATTGAATCGAATAAAAGTTTGGTTTGGTATTCAGCTTTTTAATTCGATTTTAGGATTTTTAATCTGTTCCAAATTTTTTTCTATTTCGGTTTCAAATTAGCCGAAATAGACCAAAATAAAAATTATAGACTCAACTAATAAATTTACAAACCAATAAAATAGTGGGCCTATTTAAAATAATGATAATCGCCCCAAAATCGCATGATAAAATACTGGGTCTACTTAAAACTTTGGGGCGATTTACAAACTCAAACCCAACTAAATTTAGGGTTTTCACCCAAAAAAATAAATAAGTTGCGGCGGCGACAATGGCCGGCGGTCGTGTCTAGCTGCATGACTGCTGATCCGTGATAAAACCCAATCATCAAAAGACTCCGATTAACAAAAAGCATACATCAAAGCCGCTAACAAGCATCAAAATTTCATGAAAATAATGGTTTGAGAAGACGATAGAAGAAGATAAAGCTTACCCTAAGAGATTTGTCAATTTGACGAGAAAGAAAATGGATTGAGGTACGAAAGAGGTTGTAGAAGATGAATAATTGATCAAGAGGATGAGTTTGGTTGGACAAGAGAATGATGAAATTTGGTCGGAGATAGAGAGATTTGATAGGAGAAGATGAGGTTTGGTCTCGGTTTTGTCGCAAGAGACAGAGTGTAACACCTGCTTTTGGCAAAACTGGAAATGATCACCGAGGAAACACGGGCGAGTTAACCAAAATAAGGAAAACGACGGGAAAACGGGAAAGTGACTCGGTGGAAACAAGTGAAAAGGATCAAGAAGACTTCGGGAATGTTGAAAAATGAGTTTAGAAGGTTTGGAGAGAAGTCTCCAAAAATTTCAGAGCAGTTACTCGGTAACCGCTGAGTGACGACCGAGCTTCGGGTAGCTCGAGGGAGCTGTCGGGAAAGTCAACCGAGCTTGCTGACAACTCCGAGTAATGCGGGATGGATGTCCGAAAGTCAGCTGGAGATGAAATCGAATGAGCGGGAACGGTTACTAAAAGAGACGCGGAAACGGTTTATCTGGTAATAGGCGCGGAAACGGTTATCGGCTGGGAAAGGATGTGCGAGCTTGGGTGGGAACGGTTATTCTTTTTAGACGAGAATTTTAATAAAAGGAAGGCGTTTGATAGAAGCCCGAGCATAAGAAAAATCGGAGGAAAAGATAGAGAGAAATACCGAGAGAAAAAGGAAAGAAAGAAGAAAAGGAACTCGAGGAAGAGAGGATTGGATCGGAGCAGTGGTGGGATCATTCAAGAGAAAACATCTACAAATTATTCATCGATTCCGATCAAGCAAGGTGAGTACTTATGTACTCAAATTCTCTTCCTTTCCGTAATTATATATATATATATATATATATGTGATACTTGATGATTAAAAGTGTGACGATGTGATTAAGTGTGATGAGACGATGTTATGTGTTTTCGTGAAGTGTGTTATGTTTTCTTTTGTGAGTTTTCCGGTCGGGACTAGTTTTCTCGGCGACGGTTACAAGGGGATCGATAGCGGTTAGGAAGTTTCCGCGTAACAGCGGTTATGACTCGATGGGTTTGTAGTAAAGTTTTTAGATAATATTTTTCTTGTTTAATTGTTGAGTGTTCTGACTGAGGTTATTGCAGTGAAATAGGTTAAGGAAGAAGGCAATGATAAGGTGGAGTGATGCAGACCAAGGGTTGGATGGACGGATGGATCTTCGGGATGGATCATATTTTATTTAAGTCGTATTGTTGTTTGATTTCGTTTGGGATTTAAGTTAAGTTTATGTAAGACGTGTTTTTGAACCTTGTTTAAGTTAATGAAGTATTATTCAGAATTTTTTATCGAATAAGTTTTTAAGTTAAGTTCGGAAATGGTTTTAAAACTCGGAAAAAAATTGTCTAAGTACCGAGAGTCTTTGGAAAGGATTTAAACGACTTGGTTAAAATTTTTAAAATTTCGGCTAAGGGTGTTTCACAGAGCTCATACATGAATAGTCTTCTCTCGCTTCTAATTAGGGTTAATGAGAGAATATCTTTATATATTGCTCCCAATTCTCGGGTACTAAAGCCACCAGATCTATCAAAATAATAAAACCCAATCATCAAAAGACTCCGATTAACAAGAAGCATACATCAAAGCGGCTAACAAGCATCAAAACTTTATGAAAATAATTGTTTGAGAAGGCGATAGAAGAAGATAAAGCTTACCTTAAGAGATTTTTCGATTTGAGGAGAAAGAAAATGGGATTGAGGTACGAAAGAGGTTGTTGAAGATGAATAATTGATGAAGAGGATGAGTTTGGTTGGACAAGAGAATGATGAAATTTGGTCGGAGATAGAGAGATTTGATCGGAGAAGATGAGGTTTGGTCTCGGTTATGTCGCAAGAGGCAGAGCTCATACATGAATCGTCTTCTCTCGCTTCTAATTAGAGTTAATGAGAGAATATTTTTATATATTGCTCCTAATTCTTGGTTTAAATCAGAAATCGAGTATCAAACCGATCCGAACTAAGGTCCGATTTCAAAAATTAATCTCGCCGATCGGTTTGCTCCACTCTCATTCTTCGGTGACCGATGACTGAAAACTTGCAGTAAGTCCTCAATTCTCGAAATTGACTCGGTAGTGCTCCAGCTCGGATAAATATTACAGTCATTATCGTCAGACCGATGGAAATCCGACCCCCTCTTTGTCGCCTTCCTACGTGGCCCCTTTGTCTTTTTCCTCTCTTGGCAGCATTCCCTTTCATAGTCTCTTCCTACTTGTTTTTACCATAATACCCCTACTAGTGTTATAAACAATTCATAGATGTTCTCGAGAAGATGCTTCGAGAAAAATTCACAAGTCGTCAAAAACCGACCTCCTCGATATATAAACCGACCTAGTCGCAGTGTAAGCCGATCTTATCAACGCATAGTAAGTCGACCTAGTATCTTTGTAGGCCGGCCTTTTCACCAAATCATTCATAAACATTGCAAATTAACTTAATCGCATCATGTCAATCAAAATGTCGTCCTACATCCTCAAAGAAATATAAGCCAACCTTGTCGCATAATAAGGCGGGCACGTCTACTCTGTCAAAACCGATCTCACCACTTCGAAAGTCGGATTCAATGTTTAGTAAGTCAATTTGAACATCGCATTGTAAGCTGGGGCAAAACAATATACTTTACCAATTCTACAAATCAGTCAAAGTCAATTCACATCAAGTCTTCTATTTTCTTACTTCGTCAATACTCACATTGCATATTCGTCCTAACGAACTGGGGGGGGGGGGGGACTAACTGTTGGTACCGAGTTTAGCACCCTGCCTAAGACCCGACCCGAATTGACTCTGACTCATTTGGTAAGCCCAACCAGTTTGGCCCATGCAGAAACAGACCGATCAAACCGGTCTCGAAGAGCATACCGATCAAACCAATCTCAAAGAGCCGAGCCGAACTAATCAAACCGGTATAAGAGGATTCCAATCTGAAAAAAAGAAAGCGTGACAAAAGGGAAAACCCCATCAAGAAGGCCCAAAATCGACCTAATGCGCCGACCCCATATCACTATAAATACAAAAGCTCCTCACATCACAAAGGGGCTCCGAATTTATCTGGAAAGAAGACTATTTGAGAGCAGCTCTGCTATTTTTAGACTTCTTTCCTCTTTCACTTGTAAAACCCTAATTCTCTTTGTACTCATTCCATTCTTAGAATCTTTTCAATAAAGAAACGAACTTGAACCCTAAATTGAATTCTCGGATTCAACACTCTGTGAAGTAATATGGAAGCCCACCCACAAAAATGCCATCGGGACCCTCAAGCCTACCAGTGGACCCCGAAGATAATCCAACAGCAGCCAAGTTGAGATTGGGATTAGGCTGGCTCAGACCAAGAGTTGCAGAAAGGGACGGGTTATAATCAGTTGGCCTCCTCACCTTGACAGGAACTCCCTACATATAATCAAAGCTATGATGTCAATACTCGCAATACATGTTGTAACTAATAAAGGCTAAACATCTAATAGATAATGAATCACCTCTAATATAATGCCGTCTAATGCCATCGCGTTACTAGCCTCCTCAACAGATCTCATCTCCACAAAAGTAAACTTCTTTTCGTGGTTTATATAAACATTGACCACCGCATCACCTACGAATGAAACACACGACGACAAAAGCAAAATTAAGATGAGCTTTCGTGTAGATATGTCGCAAATCTTGGAAAAAAAATAATGAACTTTTCAGTACCTGGCCCAGCAGTGTTTCCCCCAATGGCATCCATGACTTGGCTAAAGAATGTTGCCACCGACTAGAACATGGAACCCATTCTCAATAGTCATACAATGGATATTGCCAACATAGTGGTTTTATAAAGGCCATAATAAACAAAACGTCACAGACTCACAAATCCTGAAAACAAAAACAAAAGTAACAACCTGTTCATTTGCACTTGGTGGAAGGCCACCAACATAGACTCGTCGAGCATGCCTAGTTGCCTGTAATCATTACACGTTTTTTGGGAAGGGAATCTTGACAGAAGGTGGAGAAACTAAGAACAAAATAGAGTGATAGATTTTACCTGCTGAGTCATTGCCTGAACTGGCATTATAGGAAGCGCACCCAGTTGCTAAGTGAGAATAAAAAATAAGAAGTTACAAGCATGTTCACATAAAACAAGAGAAAAGAGGAACTCATAGATAACTAAAAGACGAAAAAAGGTAAGGATTTATACCTGACCAGGGACCATTGGAAACATGTTGGGGAACATCCCAGGAATAGTAGCAGTAGTTGGCACACTAGGAACCTGGCCTGCTAGAAAATGTAGCACACGGTATAGAATATTTGTCAGAAACTATTATTTTTCCCAAAGGTGCGGACCTACCAACAAGTACAAAGCTACAGATAACACCTTGCTACCCCAACAAAACCAACCAGTAGAAAATATCTCAACATATTATGAACATTAATATGAAAAGTGTAATTTAATATTCATCTCCACTCTCCAGTTGTGAAAATTTGGAAGGCTAGAAAACAGGCATATAGTTGCCAGTCGAAGATGAAGAATACCCATGATAACCGTTGCACTGATTCCTCCTTGTACAATTAAAGCTAGAGAGGTCGGCTCATTGTCAGCACAGTGGGGCAACTAACCCAACATAGCCTTTTACTACAAAGGAACAAGACACAAGCAAAAAAATACCACCAAAAAAAGACAAAAACAAAAAAAAAACATCTCAGTTCCAGAACCACTTCACCAGACAACAAAAATTATAAGACATCCTATGAAGAGAGCAAGACTTTAAAGTCCTGTGTTCACGAGTAAGCAATAAAAAAGACAGCTTACCAAAGCCACACCGTGTAATTGATTATGATCTTTTCAAACTACGTAAAACCAAAAACAACAAGCAGTTAAGAAATATAATCACGTTGAGTAGATGATGAAGCGCATACCTGCTGCAGCAACAGCAGTAGCAGCTAACATTGCAGAAGCCGGGCGCCATATCAAATCCACTTACTCTCTTGCTGAAAGAGCAAAAATTAAGCGATCAGTTATTAGTAGAAGCAAAGTAATTACAAAAATTAACGCATGAACTAAACCTAAGAAACACACATAAACACCAACACAAATCACACCTCTTTGACCGTGACCGTGACCTTGAGCGTGAACGTGATCTATGTGCAGATTTGTGTCTATGTTCTGACCTTGACCTACGTTCAGAGCGGCTCCATGACCGAGAGTGTGATCGTCGCCTGTGCCTTTCCTCTCTGTCTCGATCACGAGACCTCCTCCTATCAATATATTATAACACCATCAACTTAAGAACAAAACAATCTTAAACCTGAAAGACAATTGAAACACTATAAGAACCTGTCACGGTCTCAACTTCTGTAATGATAATCACCATCCAAATCATCTCTCTCACGTTCCCTTTTCTCACTACGTTCTCTGCTACGATCTCTATGATGGCGGTCTATTTCCCTATCCTTACTCTTCTCCCTATCTCTATCTCTGCTTTTCTCCCTATCTTTATCTCTGCTCCTCTCCCTTTCACGGTCCTTCTCACGATCCTTATCACGTCCCTTTCTCTCGTCTTTCTCCTTGCTTTTCGAAAAATCCTTCTTTTCAAGATCATGAGATTCCTCCTGGCAAACAAATGTCGAAGGCTTCTCCATAAGTACAACCAAAAAACGCAAATAACATCAATTAAGCCAGAAGCTCCCACCAATGCAATGTCTATGGAAGCATATATGCTCAAAATCAACCCTTTACACAGCTAAACCATAGCCTAAATTCAAAAAAAAAAAAACTCCTTAAACAACTTATCAAATACAGAATTCATTAAAATTGTACCAAATTTACAACAGAACCGAGGAGGACAATCCTGAACTATCATTATCTGTCTAACACAAGAGAAGCTAAAAAGCTACTGAATAAAACATGAAAATAAATGTGAGGATCCATTGTACATACTCGAAACTTGGAGTCTTTATGAATGTCCTCGCGACCAAGGGACTTAAAAGGCGAGCTCTCTAGAGCTATGTAGTTCTCCTCGCTGTTGATGTTGTTTTCTGTGGAGACAACGACGCCATCTCCGTTAGCTTCGTAACTCATCATACACTCGAAACCTTTCCTCCGATTGTAACTTTCGTGAGTCTGATGATCGTCGAAGAGAACCCTAGAAGGAATGTTTTTAATCGAGAGTGGAATTATGAAACCTCCTATTAAAATTAAAAATAAATACATAGTTAAATTAGATTAAAATATTAATATAATAATATTGAGATATCCAAAATGGATATTTAATCCATTATACATACTCTGAAGGTTCGAAAAGGAAGAAGGCAAAATGTTGTTATGGTAATTTCAACAGTGTTTTTGGTGTTTCAGTTTCTGCCGAAGAAACGGGCCTACACCAACTTCCTAACTAGTAAAAATTTAAAAATTAGGGGCTCGTTAGCTGTTAAAAGTAAAACCTCTATAAATTAATATCCGATAAATTAATAAATATTATAAAATAATAAAGAGTCAATTTGTAGTTGAGACATATTTTTGAAAATAATTAGTAAAATAGTTCAATCACTATTTATAATTATAGAAATAAGTCTACCCACTATTCTCCAGTTTTTTTAACATTTTCTTTCTTTTATATTTATGGAATATGCCATTTAAATTAGTTTTATCTTAAAAAAGAAACTCTCTCTCTCTCTTCTTCATCTTCTTGGTATCTTTTTTTTTTCTTCCCAACATCTTTTTATCTTGATTTAATTAACAAATCTTTATAAATAAACTTATAACAATAAATTCTTATCATCTAATCTTTTTTCTAAATTTATAGTCTAAGTTTGTCTATTTTAAATTCAATTTTTTTGTTTGCCTTGTCGTTTCTATGTTTCCCACCATTGAAACAAACTAGCCATGGTGGTGACGGTGTGACTCTTAGGTTTTATATAAATCATATTAGTCCATCATGATCAAACGTTTATGAACAGTGAAACAATAATGTAGAAGAGGTGACATAAGAAGGGTATTTGGTTCTAAAAGGGTGTTAAATTATGAGTGTACGTACTTTTGTTATGTAACATGGTGTACGTTAAATAAAACAGAGGTGTACAATAAAGTCTTGTACACCATCTCACCTCGTACACCGGGACTTATCTTGTACACCGACTCATCTTGTACACCGCTTTACTAGAATCTATATCTCCAAAATGTGGTATACAAAGCAAGTCGGTGTAGAAAATAAGTCTGTGTAAAATACAAATCGATATACTAGATGTCATCGAAGATATTATTCGAATTGGATTACACCATCATTAATTTTCGCATATACTATCATAATAATCATCTAGTAAACCGATATTTGTTTTTGCTTAAGAGACAATATAGTCTTGTACACCATCTCACCTCGTACACCGAGACCCATCTTGTACACCGACTCACTTCGTACACTGCCTCACTGGAATCTATACCTCCAAAATGTGGTGTACAAAGTAAGTCATTGTACGAGGTGAGTCGGTGTACAAGATGAGTCAATGTACAAGACAAATCGATATACTAAGTATCATCAAAGATATTATTGGAATTGGATTATACCGTCATTAATTTTCGCTTACACTATCATAATAATCATGAGTGAATTTGCTGTATGGGATGTTTTTCAACATAATTATGTGAGAAGGCATGATATCATTTACAATTCGGTAAAGAAGACACACACTGTTTTGGTCACTGTTTTGGTCACGATTTTGCACCTTAAAATCTCTTTAATTATAATACAAATAAGTTTTCAAAAAAATAAAAAAACAAACTTTTAGTATTTAAAATATTTTTATGAATATAATGAGATCTATTTTGTATATGATATTTGTATTAAATTTTTATTTATATACCGTCTTTGTACACCGTATTTGTACACCACCTTTATACACTGTATTTGTTACCACATTTGTACACCGCTTTTGAACACCATACTTGTACACCACCTTTATACACCATATTTGTAGACTACTTTGTACATTGATGTCCCATACACTATTATTTGTACACCACCTTTGTATACCGTATATGTACACCATCTTTGTATACCGTATTTGTACATAATATTTGTACACCGTATTTGTACACTAGTAGTCTACATAGCATGGTAGTGTATGAGATATACTGGTGTAAGAGACAATATGATGAATGGGACATGACAGTATACAAAACAGTATGATGTACGGGACGTGACAATGTACTAGGCATTATTGTGTATGGAACGTGACAGTGTACAAGAAATATGTAGTGTACTAAATATATTAGTATACATGACATAATAAAATAAAATTTTACAAATCCATAAAATATAAGAAAACTGAACTTTACAGATTCACAAAAGAAATTAAGAATTAATATTTAGTTGTTTTTGAAAATTTTAATTGAAAATTTAAAAAAAAATCGAATTAAAAGATTTTGGGGGAAGAAAAAGTTGATAAGAAAGATTTTTATTTTTAGTTTACTTTTGGATGGACGAAAAGGAAGGAGAAGTTAAAGGAAAAAAGAATTAAAAAAATAGACGAAGATGAACGAAAAAAAATAAAGAAAAAATAGAAAAGAAGAAAAAATAAAGAGGGAGGAGAAAAGAAAAATAAGAAAAAACAAAAATTGACGAAAAGAAAGTAGAAGCTAAAAAGGGTAAATATGTCATATGTGCAGCTATATCTCAACGCAAGTGGCAAGACACATGAACAATATGTGTCTTGTTTTACTAATTTGGAATAGTGTATGTCATATATTACTAATTACTTAAAAAATATGTCTCAATCTCCAAATTATCTCAATAATAAAATTGCCTGGTTTTAAGTCGAACCAATGTAAAAATGTACAAAATTCGATAAAATAATAAGATAATATTTTTTTAGAATCTCTATGTAAATATATAGTTTCATTAATAACATAAATTAATAATACTTTCCGGTTCTGCAGCCTCCATCTTCATAATCTTCTTGATCACCTAGAATAGTACGACACCAAGCATTAGGCATAATATTCAAGTTGAAGAGTACATACCATACGAAAAAAAGAGTAACAATCAACGTAGAATATTAATCTGATCGTACCGTAAGAGAATCCTCCAGCTCTTGCTTATTATATCGTGAACTTTGATCAGTCTTCTTCTCCTCTTTCTGTACAGAAATTGGTACACTTTCCGGTTCTTTCTTATTAACTTGAGGATTCTCATCAACCACTTTTGTATCTGTTTGAACTACTACTGCATCCTGAACCTTGACAGCATCCTGATCCTTCAACCGCCTTCGAAGACTTAATCCTTATACCTTTAGTCTTCCTATAAACATTCAAAAACAGCGGTCTCTTCTCAGGCAAACGAGGAACAAACTCTTCCTTTTTCTCAACAACCACAACAAGTACTTCCGACACCACTTGAGAACTACTCTTATCAACATCATTACGCACTGCCTCATCAGGTTCTGGTGCTGGTGCTGGTGCTTTAGAACTCTTCAATTTAACCTTAACACGACCAACCGACTTAGCCACCGCATTGTTATCAGCATCTACAGTCTCAGCATTAGGTGAATTGCCACTCACAGTAGAAGAAGGTGCATTAACCTCCATTTTAGATTCATATTCACTATTCTCACATTCAACAGCAGCTTCAGAACTTTGCTCTGAAGTTTGATTATTCTCCACATTGTTATCAATCGACTCAGATTTCGACTTTTTAGACTTCTTCCCTTTCTTATGTCCTCTTTTACAATTCATTGTCTATAAGAGACTCCTGCAGATACCAAAAAAGCAAAAAAAAAAAAATCTTAAAGGCAAAATTGGAATCTGAAGATCTATCAAAACCTACAAAGATTGTTCCAAGAAATCAAATTGCAGATGAGAAAACAAATACCAATTATTCAAATAATCAGTTGTAACGATTCAAACAAGATTGAATTTTTCCCCAAAGCAAATGCAAAGAGAATCTACCGGAAAAAGGAAACCCTAAATCAATCTGAGCTACGTCAAACCAGAAAAAAACGAGAAGATCTGTAGAGAGGAAGAAGATAAAGAGGGAAAATTCAAAAATTATGAAAAGTTTGGAGGGAAATAGGAATTTCACCAGAAACAAAAAAGATCACTTAACCGAGCTTCTGGCTCACAATTTCTCGAACGTCGCTTATATTAGACCCGAGGCGGAGCCTTCCTTTTAAGTTTTTGGATTTTCAGAGTTACCTGTGAATTTTACTAGGCACGTCGTCGTTTTAGATTATGGGCTTTTAATGGGCCAGGCTGGGGAACCATTTGGCAGCAAATAAGAAACTATATTTTTTTCCTTTGTTAAAGTAATTGAATCTCTTTTACTTATACTTACATCACTAAGATGACTACTAAATCAAGGGCTTAATCTTATGATGAAAATCATGAGATTTGATTTTGATTTTTAGTGTTTCTTTTTGTTATTTAGTAAATATAATATTTTAAGCATGTGTAGCGTTAATAAACACGAGACTTTACAAACTTTAAAGGAGTCATCTTCTTACATCAACTTTACGCATGCTACCAACACTATTCTAATTAGATGATTGCGATATATTTTGGTTTCTAATATCTATGAAATATCTGCCATCTAAAATGATATTAAAAATACTAGTATAACCAAAAATAAAATAAAATACTAGTAATGTTATTATTTGAAATATATAGATTTGGAATTAAGGGAGATCGTTCGTTGCATATTTTTCACTTGTTTGTTATTTTGTTAATTTACGATCGGATTCAGTTGGTTTTATTCTCTTTATTTAAATAAAAACTGTAGCTATAATTCAAAAAACAGACTCAATTATTATGTGTATATGATTTTCAACACATTAACACTTCAAAATTCTTAAAATGAGATTATATTTTTATTCAACCAAATATTTATATTTTAATTAACCTTTATATTCAGGAACATAATGTTGTTTGGAAGAACTGACAGGAGTTGTATCTATGACATATGAACTAGGATACACACAACTGTTTTGGCTTGTGTCGCAATACGCTCCTTCACACTGGCAAAGCTGCTTGCAGTCATCGTCAGTCCAACATAAATCCGTAATTGCAAGATTTTGTCCTTAAAGCACACCAAAAGCATATAACAAAATTGATCTTAAAACAAGAAAAAGGGAAATAAAAAATGAACCAATTTAAATTGATTTTGAACAAATGGTTTTATTGATTTTCATTAACGTTTCCTATTGGTAACGATTTATCTTACCGAAGACGGCGAGAATAAGAGAAACCAATAACATAAGCTTAAAAGAAAGGCTCTTCATTCTTCAAGTAAATGCTTCTTCTTTTTTTCTCTTTTTGCTTTCAGCGGTGAAGTAGAAGGGTAAACTTCATTACTTATGTAATTTTTATAGTCAGGTTTAAATTAAATGATGGTTTGACCAGAAAATTATGAAGATTTTTTTTGTATATTTTCATGTAGATATACTATAGGTGTAGTTACTACTAGATTTGATCATTTGACTAACCAAAAATGGTTACTATCAATTAACATGGTCATATAGTGATTTTTTAAATAATACTAACAATATAGTATCGATCTTATTGCGCATTTCATGATACGGCCATTGTCTTTAATTCTCACACTAGATCCACAAGAATATATTTTACGGCAAAAACATGTCTATAAATAAAAAATACTAGTAATGTTATTATTTGAAAGATATACGTTTGGAATTAAGATGATCATTGCATATTTTCCCTTGTTTATTAATTTACTAGGAAAAGTTATGCGCATTGTACGGATTTAATATATATTTACTTATGTATTACTAGTGGATGACCCGTCTTTCGAGCAGGATTTTGATTAGCTATTTGGATTATTGTTAGCAAATATAAGATTTTTTCATTTTTTTTTATTTTATATTTTGTTTTTTTTTTGGTATATTGTGTTTGTTTGTTTTCCATTTTTTGGTGATTGATATTTTCCGTATAGTTTTAACCTCATGAATTTATGTGTGTATATCTTGTTTTATATTTTTTTATTCAACAAAGACTCAAAATCAAAACATGCAACAAAGACGATTCTATATAAGATTTAATACCTCCATTCATGAATTACTCCTCCGAAATATAGAGATTAAGATGTATCGAATAAGGTTAGATAAGTGTTATACTATTATATTGTCTTGTGATCTTCCACCTGTAACAAACAGAGATTAGACAATGAATCATAATCTCTATATTCAACACCTACACCTTGAGGTTGATGTCGAACTAAAGAGATTCTGAAGCTTTGACTTGGATATATAATTCACTTTCATGAGTTTTTCTTTCTTATCAATATAATCTTTTAGTTACTGCATCTCCTATGTTTGTGTCTGTGTTCGCCTCTATGTAACATGATTTGCATTTTCTGGAATTTTGAAGTGAAAAAAATATAGTGTCCAAGGTTCTGTTAGTCCTTGTGGGTCTCAGAACTATTTAAGGTGTTCTTGGAAGGTTTTTTTTTTGTCTCCCAAACATTCCCATATTCAACATTGACATTCAAAGCATTGGACCCATTTTTCTTAAAATTTGAGTGGTTTAAACTCATAAGTTCATGAGAAAAATTACTTTAAAGTGGAGTAAAAAACTACACACCCGTTAACTTATCTATTTAAAAAAATTCATTTTTTGTTGTTGTTTCTTCTTACTCTTTCTTTTGGAAAAATTATCTTTGAATAGTGGAAAATATATGAATTCCTAATCTGAAGGAGTCATACAATAATCAGAAAATTTCACACAAAAATGAGTATATAAACATTTCTGGTTAAAAAAAATTGGTGTAAACATATTGAGTACAAAATGGTGGCTTAATGCCTATGAAAGAGAAGATGGAACCCACTAAAATTAAACACAAGACCATGTCTCTTTCCATCATTCTCAGCCACTCTACATCCCACTTTGCTTATGTCACTTGTTACGTCTTGAAGAATGCTTTGTGTACTCCTTGATATATTGTGCCTCCTCCTTGCCGCTCTTAAGATATCTCTTCATTAGTTGTTGATATATATGTTGTTTGCTTCTAATGGGCTGACGGCACGTGCCTTGGGATTCATGTTTTTGAACTTTTAGGTGAAAGTATTAATGTAAGAACATGTGGTTCATATTAAAATATGTTATCAAATATATACGATGTTATCCTATGTAAAACCTTACTCACTAACAGATAAAATATGTTTTTTCCTTCTTTGTAATCGAAATACTTTTCTTATGAGACTCCAAATTATATGGCACTGGAAAAAAAATTGAACAAAATCTTGCCAATCAATAATGAGTAAGCTGTGGAGAAGATGTTCTTGATGGGAAACATTGTCGTAAATACATGAAGAAAGAATGAGCACTTACAATGAAAAACCGATAAAAAATTGCACCACATACAATATGTTCCCCCGCTTTATACTTAACTTTCACTATCTTCTCGTGTTTCCATTTTTATGGCCATTTTCGATGTATTCTCATTGATTTAAACATCATAAATTTTATTTTTAAGACTTTACTCTTTTTTTTCTCTTAAAGATTGGTTTTGAATATGTCAACGTTTTGGGATACCAGAACTTATCTCTTATAACATGCATTCTCATATGTCCTTTAAAAGTTCAGAGTTGTCATTCAACTTTCTAGAAGCTCATGTGAGTATTCCACTGTTGAGTGAATCCTTGTTCGCTTGAACACCGATTTTGACCATCAAATACATCTTTTTTTTGTTTTTTTCATGTAAGCTATTTAAATTCAATAGTTTTTCCATAATTATAAAGCTGACAATATAAATGTAAGCAATGTATTTTAAATTTTATGTACATTTTTTGAAATAATCCTTATTGATTGTTTTAAATTATATATTATAATTCCATAAATTTTAAACACGATTTTTTTATCATAAGTTCAATTCTAATATGACAAAAAAATAGAAATTAGAATAATAATTATTAATACTCTTTGATTTATTTATTTGAAGGTAAATATTTTCAAAATTATTATTGTAGTTATTATGAAAATTAAAGTGTAAACTTAAAACTAATAAGACTTAATTTTGATTAAGATGTATTCTCATTGATTTGAACATTATAAATTTTTTTATAAAACTTTACTCATTTTTTTTTCTTAAAGATTGGTTTTGAATATGTCAACCGTTTGAGATACCAGAGCTTATATCTTATAATATGCATTCTCATATGCCTTTTAAAAGTTCAGAGTTTTCATTCAAACTTCTAGAATTTCCTGTGAGTATTCCACTGCTGAACGAATCCTTGTTCGCTTGAACATCGATTTTGGCCATCAAAATGCAATTTTTTTGTTTTTTCAATGTAAGCTTTTTAAATTTAATATTTTTCGTAATTATAAAGCTGACAATATTTTTTTTGAACTAATCCTTATTGATTATTTTAAATTATATATCATAATTCTATAATTTTTAAACACAGATTTTTTAATCATAAGCTCACTTCTAATATGACGAAAACATTAGAAATTAGAATAATAATTATTAACACTTTAATTATTTATTTGAAGGTAAATATTTTTATAAATTATTAAAATAAATCTAATAAGACTAAAACTAAAATTAGAGAGAATAATTATTATTAATACTTTCATTTATTTATTTGAAAGTAATCTTTTAGAAAACTATATAAATAGAAATAAATCCATTAAGGCTAAAATTATTTAATAAGAGTTATTAAGATTATTTTCTAAGGAGATAACTTTTCAAATTATTTTCTAAATTATAAAAATAAATCTAATAAGACTAAATTTATTAAATTAGAGAGAATAACTATTATTAATACTTTGATTTATTTCTTTGAAGGTAATTTTTTAAAAAACTATATAAATAAATCCAATAAGGCTAAAACTATTTAATTAGAGTTTTTAAGATTGTTTTCTAAGGAGATGACTTTTAAAATTCTTTTACAAATTATTATTGTATTTATTATGAAAATTAAAGTGTAAACTTAAAACTAATAAAAAAATAATTTCATATGTATCACAATATTAGAGTTTAAGTGAGAATCATATATAGAGAAAGATTAGAGAAATAGTTAATTACTAATGCTGATGTGTTAATTTTTTAGAGTATGAGAATAGTGATATGGCTTCATGAGAAGAGAGAAACATATTACTTTTTATATATAGATATTTTGAAGATATATATTGTTTTATTTATTTTTTTAATTGATTTGTTGGCTCATTTCAGTATGGACTATTAGTCATTCACAATGTTCTATTTTCTATGGTTTTATACCACTTCTACATCTAATCTTTTTGAAGCATTTTTGTTGAAATTTTTGATTTTCAAAAAAACTTAAAGGCTATGTGTTTGTGAGAATTTTTTTGTACAAATGAAGTTTAATAAACTAGTTAACGTACCTGATTTTTGTTCATCAATATAATGTAATGTGAGGTAGAAGTTGATTAAATCTTTGCATTTGTTGTTATGTGTTTGAAGTATATGTTTGCTGGCAAAAAGAATCGTGAAGTTGATGTTGTTTTTTCTACTTAGAGATCTTATGATTTTGAGTTGGGGATGATTTAGGCCTTGAATGGCAATGATTTTTTGAGTGATTTTTGGTTTTAGATTCTCCAAAAATATATTTTATAGCCAATCATGATTTTGAAAAAAATGAATTTCTTAAAAAATAGGGAAACTGGATTTTGATGGTTTTTGAATATTTTTAAAGAAAAATTAAAATCTCATTTTACTATTTTTAAAAGATTTTAGTGTGATATATATTTTTCCCCCTAAAATTATCCTATTTACGTCAGTTTGTTTTTTAACTTTTGTTTACTAATTCACTAAAACTAAAACCCAATTCTATGGGGTTTTTACAAGAGTTGTTGTAAATATTGATTTTATTTTTAAAATATTATTATTTTTATCAATCATAAATCTATTTATCTAAATACCGTTTATGTTTTTCTATAAAAGAGTAAATTAAACCTATGTGTATTTTTAGTACTTTTTGGTGTTTATGAAAATTTGTAAGCTTTTATTTGATTGTTAAAATTTAATATCATTGTTTTACTAATTTTTAAAGACATATAACCAAAATTAAAAAATCAAAAATAGAAAACATAAAAAAAACAATTATATAAAAACCAAAAAAACTAAAAACAATTACCATTCAAGTTTTTGAAAAACTAAAATCTACACCAAAAATAGAAAACTAAAAAAATCAAAAACCAAAAACCAAAAGCCAAAATCCAAAAACTAAAAACCACTTAAAAACTCTCAAACATTCATGGCCTTACGTTTCTGATTTATGATAGAATCATTTTATAGTAAAATGTGTATAATATTCTACACTATCCATTTTTCTTTATTCTTTACTATTTATATATTAGTGTACAATTGATGTTGATTTCAGTTTTTGTTTTTTAAATTATTGTATCATATTTAATTGCTTTTAGTTTTTAGTTTTTATTTTCCTTGATTGGTCTTCATTCTCTTTGATTAGTAGTGTTGTTTGTGTTGACCAATTTTTTTTATTGTTGTTATATATTCCCCCATGCATTTTTAGTAAAGTTTTAGGGGCACTAATTGTGTTATTTTTGTTCTAAATTTGGTTAAATTATATGGATTTTATATTTTTTAAAGTATTTTGTGGAGATTCAGATTTTGCAATTTGATTTTTGAAGCATTTTTTAAATTTATATTTGATCAATTTTTTTGGTTAGAAAGAAAAGAATCAAAAAGAAAAAAATTATGGAAGGAGAAAATGTATTATGTTTTTAGAGGAACATGTGAAAGTGTCTCGTACCTCCACAGAAAGGTAACTTCATTTTGCTATTTATATATTAGTGTACAATAGATGTTTGATTTCAGTTTTTTATTTCTTTCTAATTTATTGCATTGTATTTAATTTCTTTTAATTTTTAGTTTTTATTGTCCTTGAGTGTTGGTCTTAATTCTCTTTGATTAGTAGTGTTATTTGTGTTGATCAATTTTGTTGTTGTTGATATATATTTCTCCATACATTTTTAATAACTTTTTATGGCCACTAATTGTGTTGTTTTGGTTCTAACTTTGGTTAAATTGTATAAATTTTATTTGCAGGTTTTTGATAAAGTGACTAAATATATTATAATATATTAGAGAGACTTTTGGGTGATTTGAATTCCTGGAAAGTAAAAACATTTTGTTTCTCAATAATTAGATCATGATTCATGATTCTTATATTTTTATTTAGTATTTTTTAATTGGGACTAACCATTTATTATTTTATTATTATTTTAGTAAGCAAAAGTGAGTAAAGTAAAGAGTAAATTTGTTTCTAGAAGGGTAATCTAATTTTATGGTTATTTATAAAAAGCAAGAGGATGAAAAAATGAGTTTATAGAAAAATGAGAGGTATAATTTGAATTGGAAAAATGAGCTCCAGGATATGATTTGAATTGGAAAAAAAAAATGAAAACGCTTTGTTATAATGTTTCTCAAAAGATTATATATTGTGCTTGGTAAAATAGATTTGTGGCATAAAGATTGATTGAGTATACATTGATTGGATTAAATGTTGTGGGTTTTTTTTTTATATTCTCAGTTTTTTGAAACGATTTTTAAGGGGTTTTAATACTACTATTGATTGGATGAAGAATTTTGAATATTTGTTGGGTTTTTTATTGTCTATTTCTTTTGATGGATTTTTAAGGGGTTTCTGATAATTTTTCATTTTTGCATTTTTATTTTTCTGGAGACGTTTGTTGGGCTTTTGGTTGGAAGAAATATTTGAAGTTTTCATTTAATTTAATTAAGTTTTGTGGGAGATAGTTTTTTTTTTTTTGGAATTCTCTGTTTTCTGGGACGATTGTTGTAGGGGTTTATAATATTGATTGGATGGAAGGTTTTGGATATTTGTTGGGTTTTATTAATGTCTATTATTTGGATGGATTTTTTTAAAGAGGCTTATGATAATTTTTATTTTTATTGTGTTTTTTTGGAGACATTTTTGAGATTTTTTGTTAGTTTATAATAATAATTCATTTGATTAAATTATGTTTTTTGAGAGAGTTTTTTTTTGTTTTTGGAACGTCTTTTATTAGAAAAGTTATGAGTTGTTTACATAATCGTTGAATAAATACCTCCTTAACATTCTTGGAGAATAAAAATAAATATTTGATGTAACATCTTGATGATGTGCATGCTTGGCCAATCTATATGCGGCTTGGTTCCATTGACGGGGTACCAAAGAGAACGAGATATTGTTAAACTTATCTGCCCAACTGCGGATATCAACTATAAGGGGATCGAGAAATGCGTTAAAGCTTCTCGAGTGGAGAAGATTGTGCAACTCTTTACAATCTCCTTCCATGATAACATGACGAAAACCTCTGCACCAAAGGGTTTGAAGTGCATGTAGTAAAGCAATGCCTTCTGCTTCCAGAGGATTGGATCCCTGTGTGAGTTGAGAGGAACCCGCTAGTTTATATGTATCTTGATGATCACGAATAATCCATCCAGCTCCAATGTTGCCTGAATTATGAATATAACTGGCATCTACATTAAATTTATATTGGTCGGGAGGTGGAGGAGACCATTGGCTGTGTGTGTCTCGAGGAGTATATTGGTGATCAGTACATGGACTAAAGGGGTTAGCTGAGATCCACTATGATGTATTGTCTTTGGCCCGGTTGTTAATGACTGAAGGATCATGATGAATATGGTTAAAGATAAGATCATTTCGAGATTTCCAAATTTGCCATAGTAGCCCAAAGCAGCAATGACGTAGTTCCTGTGTGCAAGAGGACTCATAGATGGTGATGAGGTTTTCTATATTTTCTTCCAATGTGTTTGAAGATGATGGTAATGCTGAGGCAGGTAAGTTGGAGGATCTCCATACCGCTGCGGAATAGTCACATTGAAAGAGAATATGGTTCGTTGTTTCCAAATGTTGGCAACATCTCTTACAAGTTGCATCAATCGGAATGCCCCTACTATTTTGTTTCCAGCCTGATCCTAACGACGAGGAAAGGATTCGCCATAGAAAATGTTTTATCTTTGGAGATAATTTACTTTTCCATATCCTTTGTTTGACGAGTGGATTATCTGGTGGTGGAACTATAGGAGTTACTGTAGGGTCAGGAAAATGAGTAGACAGCCAATAACCAGACTTGACAGTATATGAGCCGGACTTTCTGTAATGCCAGAGGAACTTGTCATCAAATGGATGATGTGGTATATACAAACGCCGAGAACATTATCTATCTCCATCACAAAGGTGTCTTTGAAGTTTTGTTTCATCCCATTATTTTCCGTTTGATTGCCATAGTTCGTTCAAACGGGGAGGGAGTGGGAGCAAAGGGTTAGAAACTGGTTTGGGAAGGTGAGATGGTAACCAAGGATCTGTTGCCGGGTTAATTGTTTGACCATTGCCTATCTGAAAGTACAGACCTTTGAACATGAGATTCCTGGCATAAATGATAGAGCGCCAGCCATGGGATGTTTTATTTGGTATTGTTGCGTCTCGAAGTGATGAGTCTGGGAAATATCGACTTTTAAGGACTCATGCTAAGAGGCGTTGCCGGTCTTGTAGGATGTGCCATGCCTGTTTCGCTAACTAGGCCTCATTGAATTTCTCGACATCCCTGAAGTCAAGCCCTCTTTCTTTTTTAGGGATACTCATTTTGCCCCAGCTTACATAAGTCATTCGTCGTTTCGATTCATGTGATCCCCACCAAAACTGTTATAAGCGTTGGTGGGAGAAGAAGAGGGGGTGATGAGCGTTGCCAATGACATAGGCTGGTTCCATTGGTGCATAGCGGGCTGGAGATTGAATGATCTCTTGGTTTTTTTAGTCATAGTCCTCGCCAGGTTCTAGGTGTCGGTGACCTATTGCCGTATCTTCCTCTGGGAGTTCACACTCTGAAATATCGTGTTGCAGAGAGTGGCAGCGGAAGCAGTGGTTGCGGAGGATCTCAAAGTGGAAGTTAACGATGCCATACTCGTAGCCAAAACGGAAGCATCGTTCAAAGATCAGGGGCCGATCAAAGGGCTAAGGGATACAAACACGTGGATAAGAAGAGGTACCCCCGAGCGCAGCGAGTGCATCTGTTTCCACAACTTGACCCAAGGTGCCAGCAATGTAATCCACCACGTCGAGAGAAAGGTATTGAAGAGGGAAGTTACGGATTTGAACCCAGAAGTTATGAGTGTAGGACTTTCTTCAGCGATAGTTGGTGACCAAGGTTCCATGGCCACCATCCATTGATTGAAACTCCAAGGGCCCCTTCGTAGTATCAATTACAACGCTTCATTAGATGGAAACATGAACTGATCCCTCCCATGATCGACAATTCTTCCGGTGACGGTATTATCCATACCCCAAAGCCTTGGGAAGAAATGGATCAACGGTCGCAAGTTTTGGCGCCGAGGGTTTGCTGGCCTAGCAAGTAGGCTGAATTGTGCAGCCCGAGCGGCTTGGTGGCAGAGATCAATGGGGACATCAAACTTCTTTATGGTTTGGATTCATCGTTTGAATTTGCAGAGATTTGGTGGCGGAACAGAGTAACTTCATAAGGTTGCGAGGATGGTGAATTGTTGTGAATTATGAAGGGGGGGGGGGGGTAACGATTTATAACGATTTTGGTAACTGATTGGTGGTTTTTTGAAGCAGTTGAAATGGCAGTTACATCAAAAAAAATGATGAACCGGTTTTTTTGAAATCCCATGGAGGTTTCCATAGTTGGTCGGATTTCCATATAGGAGACAATAACCAGTTGATAAACCAATTGATTGAACACCGGACTAGTGCTCTACAACGACAGAGCCGGAGAGAAGGGTTGGATGGTGAAGAACGGTGGGAAGGAGGAAGAAGAAAGCGAAAAAATGTAGACAGAAAACAGAGCATCGTGTTTTTTTGTTGGTTTAAAAACTGTTTTTTGAGTGATAGTTTTTAGAGTTTTTGGTTAGAAGAAAATTAAAAATTATGAAAAAGAAAATAGTTAGTAGAAATAATATAATAATATTTCATTTGATTTAATTATGTTTGTTGAGAGATAGTTTTTTTGAGTTTTGGGTTAGAAGAAAATTAAAATTATGAAAGAGAAAAAATAGTTAGTAAGTGACATATGACAGTGTAAGAGATCCACAAATTTATAACGCTACTATATTACATAAGATTATCATTTTGATTTTTATTCTCTTTCATTTAAATAAAAACCGTAGCTATAATTCAAAAACATACTCATTTATTGTGTGTATATGATTTTCAACACATTAACACATCAAAATTCTTAAAATGAGATTACATATTATTCAACAAATATTTATATTTTAAATTTTTAATTACTATGGTAGAGCACCTCCACGACCACAACCTTTATGTTCAGGAACACAATGTTTTTTGGAGGAACTGACATCAGTTGTATCTATGACATATGACGTAGGATACACACAACTGTTATGGCTTATGTCGCAATACGCTCCATCACACTGGCAAAGCTGCTTGCAGTCATAGTCGATCCAACATAAATCCGTAATTGCAAGATTTTGTCCTTAAAACATACCAAAAGCATATAACAAAAATGATCTTCAAATTTAAAATAAGAAAAAGGGGAATTAAAAATAACACCAATTTAAAATTGATTTTGAACGAATGGTTTTATGGTTTTATTGATTTTCATTAACAAAGATTAGTTTCTTATTGGTAACGATATTTCTTACCGAAGACAGCGAGAATAAGAGAAACCAATAACATAAGCTTAAAAGAAATGCTCTTCATTCTTCAAGTAAATGTTTTATTTGCTTTCAGTGGTGAAGTAAAAGGCTAAACTTCATTATCTTTGTAATTTTTATAGTTAGGTTTAAATTAAATGATCGTTTTCATGCAACGTAAGTTCAGTTTCGTCATGCGCTTTGCAATGACGCAGCGCAAGTTCAGTTTTGTCATGCGTTTTGCGATGGATACTGGTTTTGGATTTTACGTGTCCATCACGTTTTTAGCTTTGGTTTACAGTAAAATTTCTATAAATTAATACTCGATAAATTAATAAACACTATAAAATAATAAAATGTGCTGCTTTAAGTCAGACCGGTGTAAAATGAACAATATTCGATATGATAATAAGATAATAAGTTTTTTAGAGTCTCTATGTAAATATATTATCTCATTAATAATATAAATTAATAATTATGTAAATTTATACACATATATATAAAGATAATATATTTTTATTATTTTTAAATGAATTTCTATTAGAACTCATCACTAACTTTTCTTATATAAAAAATATTATGTTGTATTTTAAACTATCTTATTATTATAACGTAAGTAAATTTGTCATAAAAATAAGTAAATTTTTCTGTAAGTTTTAAAATACTAAACATGCATAATTGTTTTTAATGCTATGCATAATTTTTATTTCAATAGTCTTATAGACTATTTAAATACAATAATTGAGATCACTAATCATAAAGTTAAATTTATATTAATCGTTTATATAAGTAAATCTATCTATAATCTTTGTTATTTATTATCAAAATAATTTGATTCTTCTTTTAAATTTTAAAATTTCAAGTCCAAAATATTAAAATTTATAACATCCAAAATATTAATTTTATTTAGATCAAATTATTTTAATTTCTATATATTTTTATTTTTTAACAAAAATCTCTATAAATTAATAAATATTAATTTATAGATAAATTAATATCACTATAAATTAATAAAATATTATGGTCCCAACATTATTAATTTATAGAGGTTTTACTGCATTTTGGCTTTCTATTTTATTATTTTGGAGAGAAAATTTACTAGTCACGTCTTCGTTTTAACAACTGGGCTTATAGTAGGCCAGTAAACGCCCATGTGAGCCACCATAATTAAATTAGGGGTGTGCAAACTGCAACCGAACTAATGGTATAAAGTGTTAATGTCTGAAAAAATCAAAATCGAAATGAAAACCAAATTGAAATTGTGCTGATACAAACCGAACTATAAATCTCGTTGAAACCAAACGGAACTATAAATCTCGTCTAAACCAAAAATAAAATTTAACCAAAAAAATCAAAGTTAGCAAACCGTAAACCAGATTTCCCGCTCCAAAACGTATTATTTCCGTCAAATTGTTGCTATCATTTTGTTGGAAAATGAATTTATGTGAGAGGAGTTTAGCCACGATGTGCTAACATTACATTTCAATATACCAACTCGAGGTTTACACCATTTCTTGCTCGCCACGACAGTACAGTTTGAACACGAGGGTTTTGTATTTTCACTCTCAGATGTCCTCTTCCATTCCTCTGCCTCATCTAGTTATAGTAGACAAGCTTTATATGCTTTTACAATTATTGAATTCAACCAAAATTTCGTTTAGATGAAGGTTAATGTGTGCCCTAAAAAAAAAAGAACTATGATTTCCTCTGTATTTTTTTTTTTTTTTTGAGGTTGCGCGCAATTTCTTCTATTTATACACACCAAACAAGTCAGACCGGGTTTACAAGAAATATTGCAGGAACTTAGTAAGCTACCAAGAAAAAGAAAAGCAACCTTTAAGTTCTATCAATTCCGTAAACAAAAAATAACCTCAAAATATTTTATTTTTTTGGTGTAAAACCTAAAAATATTTGGTCTTGCAGCGGTTACATGGCTTCAGAGTATATAGCTTTGGTGTACTAGTCCTTGAGATCATTAAAGGTGAGAAAAACAATTGGTCTTCAGAAGATGAAAGCTCATTCTTCCTCCTTAGCTATATAAGTGTTTTATTTTGCTGACAGTTAATATTGGTGTATTTTTTTCAATTGATTTCACATAAATGTAATTTCTAATGTTTTAATTTTTATATAATTGGATTGGATTAATTATAATGAAAGATGATTGTTTACATTTGTAAGATATACAGGAAAAACACTCACATAATAGAAAGAGAAAATTTTATAATGGATTGCTTTCTTTTATTTAATACATTGCTTTTTTTAATGGATTGCTTTTTTTTTGCTTTTACATTTAATATTCGGTAGACTATTGTGACGAATTTTGATCGTATTAGAATTCTAATTGAAAAAAATGGGGTTGGTATTAAGAGAGATCACCGTAATAATTTCCCCCCTCTTTTGTTAATTACCATCGCATTAAGTTGGTTTTTATTTTTTTATCTAATTATATAAACTTCGGTTGCTTTCACGAGAGTTCGATACGTGTCAAGATTCTAATTAAAGAGATTATGACATGTGTCGTTTGATCGATTAGATTTTGATACGTGTAAAAAATATTATGTCATTTCTTAATAGAAAAAAAAAACCATGAAAAAGTTAAATAATTAAATAGATAATTTTTACTTTCTATTTTTTTAATTTAGGTTGAATTTTATTATTTCAATAAAATTTAAATTTTTCTTTTCAAATTTAGATTTTTATATTTTTATATTATATAAATTCTAATAATTTTTTTGTAACACACGTTTCTAATAATTTAAACTAAAAATGATTATTACGATCACATAATAAAATATATATTTAGATTAATACCAACAGAAAAAATGAATCATATAATAGATACTTAGACTTTAAACTGAAAATTGAAAACCATCAGATTTGATTTTAATTATTAGTGTTGAAAAAGATCGAGAGGAGCCCGAACCTGGGAGGCAGACGTAATGGTTTTTGGTTCAGAGGGAGTGTCATTTTTTGTTATTCAGTAAATATGATCTTTTAAGCATATGTAGTATAATAAGAAAGTAAAAAAAAAAAAACAAAACTTAAACCTCTTTTTTTTATGTCAGACCAATCAAAGTACAAAACCATGAGACTGTACTTGCAAACTTTACAGGAGGAGCTATCCTCTTACATCAACTTTCCGCATGCTACCAAAACTATTCTAATTAGGTGATCGATATATATTTTGGTTTCTAATGATCTGTGAAATATCTGCCATCTAAAATAATATTAAAAATACTAGAAATGGTTTTAACATTAAAACAAAACAAAAACAAAAAAATACTATAATAATGTTATTATTTGAAAAAAATATAGGTTTGGAATTATGAGGATCATTGCATATTTTTCCCTTCTTTATTAATTTATTATCGTATTCAGTTGGTTTTTATTGTCTTCATTTAAATAAAAACCGTAGCTATAATTCAAAAACATACTTAATTATTATGTGTTTATGATTTTTAACACACTAACACATCAAAATTCTTAAAATGAGATTACATTTTATTTAGCAAATCTTTATATTTTAATTACTTTGGTGGAGCACCTCCACTACCACAACCTTTATGTTGAGGAACACAATGGCTTTGATTGGTAACATGCATAATCGCCTAATTGCGTTTTCTAATGCGATTATGCAAATTTTTTACCACTCATAGTAAATTGCCAGATGGCCAACAAAAAGCAAAAAAATAAAGCTGCGTTTTTGCTGAACAGAAATACAAGTAAAAATTGATTAGGCAAATAAATGCCTCATGTCTTGCTTTTTTGCTGAACCCATTAAATTATACCATTTTCAATGTCAAATACCGCTATTCCGCAAAATTTATCCAATTACATAAATTTTTCATTATGCCATTTTTATTATGCGATTTTTTATTATCGATTTTTTATTATGCAACTTCATTTTTTATGCCATTATGCGATTATGTCATTGTTACCAATCGAAGCCAATGTTGCTTGGAAGAACTCACATCAGTTGTATCTATGTCATATGAACTAGGATTACACACAACTGTACTAGTAATATAGTATCAATCTTATTGCGGATTTCATGTTGCAGTCATTGTCTTTCTCACACTAGCTAGACCCACAACAAAATATGTTACAAAAACATGTCTATAAAAACCCATTAAATGTATATTAACAAACTGATCTTAAAAATAAAAACTATAAGATGAACTTAAAATACGTTGGAAATACGGTTGAAGGGTCCATCTATACTATTATTTGCAAAATACGTTTTGCGAAAGATTCATTTTTCAGAAAGAAAAAAAATAAAGAAAAAGAAAGTATGATACAAAAATGATAAAATAATATAAGACAAGATTGATTTTAGTAATGACATCTCTATAATAAGGTTCTAGCTGTGACATCTTTATAATAGTTTACAAAAGTAAATAATGTTTTAGCCAACTTATTTATGAGAATGCATGAAAAACCTGACACTTGAGAATAGGAGATTCTAAAACTAAAAATCTGGTAATTCTTGACTAGTCTTTTCTGATTATGAACTCATTCATGATGAATTATAATATTTACAAAATGTCCATGCCAGTCTTGTTTCATCCAAGATAAAGATAATACAGATTCTGTGTTTACTAATATTACCAAAGAGATACTTCCTCATACTATGCCAAAGAACCTTAATGTTCACTATATATCTCTCCTCTGCATGAGCCATGAGCTGTAGTTACATATACTGCGTTGGCGATGGAACTGTGTTTTCCGCCAAAGAAAACATATACACAATCACTCCAATCAGCAGCCATACCAATATACAGAGCCAGCCCTGAGCACAAGCATATGCTTGGGACCTCAAGTTGAAAAAAAAAATCTTATGTATGAGGGTAACTAAAGAAGTTGTTTACTTGAGTCAATCTGAGAATACATATGTCTGTTTGTGAAACAAAGGTAAAGGAAGTCCATTTATGTCGATTTTAGAGCTTAGGTTTCTTGGCAACGACAATACTACATACGAATCTCCAAACGGTGTTTTGTTCTTTTCCAGACGCTGGGACTTTAGTTCTCTCCCGGATTCACATTTCAGGCAAGCCTTTCGCGACAATAAGACATATGTTTTGTTCTGTTTCATCCTCTGTTTCTTGTTCTGTTTCATCCTCTGTTTCTTTAGCTCCAAGTTTACTTTTTGACCTAGAATGAGTGGAAACTGAAGATTTTGTTTGTGAATCAGATATGGTGAAGATGTCTATGACAGAATCTGGTTATCTCGGAACTTAAACTACTGTAGAGATATCAATACCACACTTCCAGTTATGTCAGACAATAATAGTTACAATCTTTCAAGTTTGGTGATGAGCACAGCGCTAACTCCCAGAAACACGACACAATCCATCATTATGAAACTTGATGGCAGTGATCCAACTGTAAGATACTTTGCTTACATGCATTTTGCTGAGGTTGAAGATCTCAGTCTCAGACCAAACGAGACCAGAGAGTTCGAAATCCGCATTAACGGTGTGTCGATTGCTAACTTCAGTCCCAAGTATCTTCAAACAGACACTTTTGTTCTACATCCTGAGAGTGAAACGAATATTGAATTTTCACTCGTGAGAAATCCCAAGTCTACTCTTCCACCAATCATTAACGCTCTAGAGATCTACATCGCAAATAGTTTCTCGCAATCTTTCACTAATCAAGAGGATGGTATGTACTTGTAAAACGATTAACAAACTTCAATATTATTTTTTTTCTCTTTTTGATCAATGCATTCAATTGAAACTTATAGATGACGCAGTTACGGGTATAAAGACGAGTTATAAAGTGAAGAAAAACTGGCAAGGAGATCCTTGTATGCCTACTGACTACATTTGGGAAGGATTTAATTGTAGTTATAATAGCCTTACTCCTCCTAGAATCACATCACTGTAACCATTCTGTTTACTCTACTACACTTAGGAGGGCCTTATTATAGCTATGATCGTTTGTAAAATGTATCGCTTGGACAGGAACTTAGCGTCTAGCGGGTTAACGGGTCGAATATCTCCCTTCTTCTCTAACCTCACAATGATTCAAGAACTGTGAGTTAAACTAATATTCGGATACTGATCATTTATATATTTTTTAAAGTTTCTTGACTCAACTCTATTATCTTCTTAACCGGCAGAGACTTATCAAACAATGGCTTAACCGGAGACATTCCAGAGTTTCTTTCAAGACTGAAGTCCTTGAGGGTTTTGTAAGTTATAGACATATTGATATAATGATAACAAATTAGATCAAGAACTATGGACTCTTAACTCTGGATATCTGCAGAAATCTAGAGAAGAACAAACTAACCGGTTCCGTCCCACATGAGTTATTAGAAAGATAAAGGAGTGGAATGCTCTTGCTAAAGGTTAGAGATAACTCAGGACTCTGCACCGAGATTTCTTGCAGAGAAAGTGAGAGAAAAAAACTCGTGATCCCGCTTGTCGCATCATTCGCAGCATTGTTCATTCTCTTGTTATTGTCTGGCGTCTTTTGGAGAATCAAGAACCGGAGAAACAAGACTGGTAAAAATCTATCTCCACATCCATATGTTTATCACATTACCAATTGTTATAACTTTTATGTTGCGGTGGAAGAAAATGCAGACAACGGAGCAAGGAACCGTCCGATTGCGAAATCCGAGAACAAATTATTGTTTAACTTTGCAAAAGTTGTAAAGATGACAAATAATTTCGGTCGTGTCCTTGGTAAAGGAGGTTTTGGAACAGTCTACCATGGCTATTATAACAACCTTCAAGTTGCTGTAAAACTCTTATCAGAAACATCATCTCAAGGATTCAAAGAGTTTCGCTCCGAGGTAATATAGTGTAGTATAATTTCTAGATATCGATACCAAGCAGATATACAAATTAACACTTCCTCCAAGTTCATAACCACCTATATACAATATTTATAGGTCGAAGTTCTTGTGAGGGTTCATCACGTACACCGCACGGCACTGATTGATTATTTCCAAGAAGCTGATCATATGGTATTGATCTACGAGTTCATGGCTAATGGTAACATGGCGGATCATCTCACGGGAAAGTATGACCATACATTGACATGGACTCGGCTTCAGATTGCACTTGATGCAGCACAAGGTATGACCAAAGACCAATATATATATATATATATATATTAGTACTAAGAGGTTTTGGGCCGAAACCCGTAATCCTCCAGGTCCGAAACCATATCGTGTAATATTAATTTCTTCCCAAGTGTCACTATTTTTTTTCTGTAAAACTAATCCGAAATTTTTCTCTTTTAACGAAAATTTGTATGAAGGGCTTGAGTATCTTCACTGTGGATGCAAACCTGCGATAGTTCACAGAGATGTGAAGACTTCAAACATATTGTTGAACGATAAAAACAGAGCAAAGCTTGCAGATTTCGGACTCTCGCGTAGTATTCAGACAGAGAGTCGCTCTCACGTATCAACTCTAGTCGCTGGAACTCCCGGTTATCTCGATCCACTGTCAGTTTTTCTCTCTCATCTCTGCGAGATTTCACCAAATCTTCTTAGTGATTGCATGCTTTCTTTTTAATAATGTCCAGATGCTTTGAGACAAATGGGTTAAACGAGAAGAGTGACATTTACAGCTTTGGAGTTGTTCTATTGGAGATGATTACAGGCAAAAATGTGATCAATGAGTCAGAGACGAAGCGTGTTCATATGAGTGATTGGGTGGTCTCGGTCTTGAGGTCTACGAATGATGTTAATAATGTTATAGATACAAAGATGGATAAAGATTTTGATCTAAACTCTGTTTGGAAATTGTGGAGATTGCTTTGGCTTCTGTTTCGCAGAACGTTTCTGAGAGGCCAAACATGCAACAGATTGTTATAGGATTGAAGGAGTGTCTTCAAAGATAAGAGAATAACAAGAATTATTGATGTTATAACACAAGGGTGTAGAAGTAAAGGGGTACGAAATCGATAGATGTTGGAAAATTTGAAATGTTTTTATATGTTTATTGAAGGTTAAAGTTTGTTTTATTGTCTAAAGCCCAAAGTAATGGAATAACAAAAACTTGTATCGTATTTTTTTGTTTTGTGATGCATGCGAAGTGTAAACTCTTTATCTTTTCAGCAGTTTTGTTTTCTTATTTGAGGATTTTTAGTTTAGAACTAAAAAAAGTACACCTTATTAACACACACAAATATTACTGCTCGTGTGTCGCGCAAGACGCTTACGGTTCCTGCACATTGGCAAAGTTGCTTGCAGTCATCGTCGGTCCAACATCAATCTCGATCGCACGATTTTGTCCTTAAAGCATATTGAGATAAGGAATGTGGATTTAGAATTAAGTAAATTACTAGATTCGTACAGCGGGTCAATTGTTTTTATATAAATTTGTATTTTTTGTTTATTTACTATTTATAATTTCTGTTTAGTTTTTCAATCAAAATTTAAGTTGTTTTTTGTGTTTATTTACTTTTAATTTATTTGTTATGATTTGTTTTTTACAGTTTATAATAAAGTTTAACGTTGTTTTATCATCGAATTGCATATATTGTAATTATTGAAAGTATAAAATTTAAACTTTGTTTAAAAAGCAAAATTCCAGAATGAGGATTATGTTTTTATTTTAAAATAACATTAAAACTACATAAAGTAAAACGAATCCGCGGTACACTGCAAGTCAATGTTTTCATATAAATTTATATTTTTATTTATTTATTTACTATTTATAAATTTTTTTTTTTGGGTCAAATTTTAAATTGCTATTTTGTGTTTTTTACTTTTAATTTTGGTTGTTTTCTTAAATTATACTTATCTCTAAGCTAAAGATTAGGAAGTTGTACATATATATATATATGCTTGAACCTTTGAATAAATATACATTCAATAAACAATTCTACATGGTATATCAAAGCAAATAACCGAATCGGGATTTGGATCGAGTGATTTGAACATTTCATCATAGCTGATGCACAAAATTCAACTCTCCCCAATCAATCACTTGCAAACCTCTAAACCTAGATTTTAGAACAAACCCAAACCCAGAAGACTTACAAAAATATGAAAAATCTAAATTTGGCCATTAACCCCAAAACCCTGAACAAGAAACAGAACAATCTAGGCATAAACTAACCAGTTCATTACAAGACATCACAAAAATTAAAACTTTGACAAATCATATAACCAATCTAGATTGATTTGATACATTATCACAAGAACTTAAATAAAGGGCAAAACGATACATTATCACACGAACTTAAAACTTGAGCAACGACCAATCCTAAAACCAATCAGCTTCATTCGTGAGATTCTAAAACAAACAAAATCTAGGAATTCTTGACAATGTCTTTTCTGATTATAATATATATTATTTACAAAAAGTCCATGGAAGAATCTTTTGCTCACAAATAGATTTATGCCAGTCTTGTTTCATCCAAGATAAAGAAAATACAGATTTTGTATTACATATATAATTACCAAAGAGATGCTTCCTCAGATTATGCCAAAAAACCTTCATGTTCGCGATATATCTCCTCCGCATGAGCTGTGGTTACATAAACTGCATTGGCGAGCGAACTGTGTTTTCGACCATAGAAAACATACACCATCACTCCAATCAACAGCCACACCGATACACGAGCCCATGTCGCAGATCTATCATGTTAACCGGTCATAAGATTAGATGATAAAGTTGAAAAAAACCACCAACACTAAACTTTTGCTCTCTTCTCCTATATACACAAAACAAATTTATTCATCCTAAAACTATACAAACTTCAAATAACTCGGCTTAAAGTTTAGTGCACCTATAAACCTACAACTGTTGAAATTAAACCGCATCCTGAAGATTTGATTATACAAATTTATATGGTTCTAAGCTTTAGTAGTTTAGTTGGTTACTTATCCGATGCTTGATAGTTTGTGTAGCAGTAGAAACACGGAGAGAATAAATGGTAAACGAAGGCGACCGTGAGTGAAGAGATACTAACCCAAGGTTAACCAAAAGGTACATGTTGATGAGAATGCATATGATAGGAAGGAGCGGAACAAACGGGCACATGTAACCTATTCAAAAGAAAATTTCAACCAAATTTTTATCACATACAATTCATAAAAGGCCTAAGAAATTTTTTGTAGGGTACCGATTGTTTACCAAATAAAATTATATAGCATTTACCTCCAGAATGTCCAAAACTGTGTCTAGCATCATCCTGATCTATCGAACTTAGAGCAATCAAACCAGCAAGGAGGAAACTTCCACCAATACCACACAACGGATATCTAACAAGTCTATTTAACCATTTGGAAACTTATGAAAAAAATGGAGCTAAGATGATGATAATAAGGGATAAAAGTTTTGAGGAAGAAGGCATTGAGCTTTAAAATAGAAAATGATGAACTAACCCTGGAAAGCTCAGGCTTGATGCCGAATAACTTAAAATGAAAGCCCCAATACAAGTGAACATAATGCTCCATCCAGCAACCATCCTTCTGCTTTCTTCGCTTAGAGCCCCTGCAAAATCATTAACAAAATGTGAAATTTGTGCTAAAATATGTAGTTTCTTTATGAAAACAGCTGCGACCGGAAGTAGGCATAAATCAAAGAAATTGGCTGAAGATAAACATGAAAAAAGCTATGACTGGTTTCAGAGTAGATTGTAACTTACAACATCCTAAAGCTTCTTGATTCTTGACCGGGATATCGATTGAAGCATCATTTTTACTGATTAAAGGCTGTTGAGTGCTACTGGAAGTGCCAACATGATCAGAAACAGAATCAATTCTCTCTTGAAGAGACGACGGAAGAGGTTGCTCATCTGGAGGAACAAATCTGAGTATCAAGACTGATATTGCCACCATTGTAAATGCCAGAAGTGTCCCAACACTCACCTACACCATCAGAAGCCCTCAAATACTTAATAAGAGGCTATATAGCGAAAGAGTTCCAGTAGACCAGGAATTTAAAAAGAAAACATAATGTCTTACCATGCCTGCAAGCTGTGAAACTTCCATAAAGAACGCTAAGGTTGCTGCACACAACCCAGTTGCCACGGTCGCTTTAACCGGAACATGGGTGCTTTTATTAATGTCTGAGAAAATAGAAGGCAGCAGACCATCCCTAGCCATAGCCATCAGAATTCGCGGCTGGAAAATGAAACATAGTCGTATAATCGTATTAAGTAACAAGCACATACCAATGACAAACACTTAACATTTTCTGAAATTTAACTGTAAATCATTGACGCAAGATCTGATTTTTTTATTGTCCCAACTAACATTGACTCTTGATTGGTGTTGTGTTTCTACTTTACCTGAGGGAGAAGGGCACCCATCAAAGCTGAGCAGAGAGCCATGACAGCTCCTAAAGTTATTATGTATCTACATAAGATTCCCAAATGAAAACAATCAATATCATATACATGTCTACGATGATGAAACAGACTGGATCTCTAACAATCATATGTCCTTACACGGCCCATTGCATGTCATGACTAGCGAATGCAGAGGATATCGGGGTGTCAGGATCCATCGCATAGTAAGGAATCAAACCAACAATTACAATGGAGACCATCATGTAGAGAGCGCAACAGAGAAAGAGAGCAAGACCAATACCAATCGGTAAATCCCGTTGGGGATTTCTTACCTGCCCATAGATATGAACATCGTTATCAGTACCTCTAAGTGTTTGAAAAGATGCTTAAAAGCAAACTAAAATAGAAAGCCTCTAAAGAACAGATACTTGCAAGAAGAGCATGGATTCCAAAATTTACCTCCTCTGCAGCACTTGCAACAGAATCAAACCCAATGAATGCAAAGAAGACTGTAGCAGCGCCAGCAAGCATTCCATCCACTCCAAATGGAAAGAATCTAAAAAGACAAATGATTTTAGTTTTAACCGATCTTAAGGTATGATGGCTCAAGTAGTGCATGATCATCTTACCCTGTCGGAAGTTCATAACCAGCCCAACCTGTCTTGAAGCCCAGATAACTACCAGCTACTATGACAAATAACAAGACACACACATTGGCTGCAGTTACAATTCCCTGAGCAAATGTGCTCTGCGTAGAATTGATTTCCATATATGAGAATACAATTTTAACAGAGTTGAAATTTATCCTAACGTCGAGATCAAAAGTTCAAAATCATAGAAAGCTTGTACGGTACCTCTTTTATTCCCAAGCACAAAAGGCCAGTAACAATGAACACTAGGATAGCAGCACATGGATCAACAACAATATCAAGGCCTGGGATCTGGTGACGCGCTAAGATTGCAGGCAAACCATTTTCACCACCAAAAATCAGTGCCTGCAATTTTGTTTTTCACCCAATCAAGCTTTAACAAAGCACAATTATTGAATGTAAAAAAGATAAAATCTTGCTTGTGTTTTTATTTTTATTCCATAACTCCAGCTATATAATAAGAATCCATGAGAGATGAAGCATTGATAGTCCCCACAAGATATTCAAGCTATGTGATGTTTCCTAGCTAATAGAACAATCAAAAACCAGATATCCCAAAAAACAAAGACTTAAAAAGGATTAAATAGCTTATCGCCATGGTAAGCATGGAGCTTCATGACAAGAAACCGAAAAGATAAGGATTTCAAGAACACTCAATGAACCAAACCTATCAGTGCAAGCTATACTTAATACTAATGCCATAAGCAATGTCACACTAAACCGAAGATGAGTAATTTTCCTTCTATAATTCAGAACAAAAGAGCACAAGCCATAAGTTACAAACCAGATTTGGAGATATGCCACGAGCAACAGCTGACCCACCAATGGTATATTCCAGAATCAACGCCCAACCGATTATCCACGCAACACTTGATAAACAACAAAAACACCCAAAATTAAAAAAAAAGCCCCAGAATTTTGCTTAGAGAGATAATAAATACAAGAAGCAAGTTGTACTAATCATTAATTACCCTTCACCAACACAAATATACGAATAATGATAGGCACTCCCAGCTGAAGGACAACGACTAGAGAGTTCAGCATAGCAAAAAGCAGAAAGGCCAGCAGCAATTCCAGCTATAAGAAACGATAATGCTAAAGAAGGTCCTGAATGTTCTCTTGCAACTGTTCCTACAAGAATATATACTCCAGCTCCAATTGTTGCTCCAACACCTAACAAAAAAAAAACATAAAGACAAAATCTTTAGAACAAATCAAACACACATGAAAGTGATATAGACAGTATGCAAACTAAAGCTTTAATCTTTGATACGAAAGATTCAAAATTCTGAGAGTTGATAAGAAACCCAGAAATTAAAAATCGAAAACCCTAGAAATATATATTGGAGAAGTGAGTTTGGTACCAATTGCAATAAGATGAGGAACAGTGAGGGCTTTAGCAAGTTGATGACCCTGAGATTTGCTATTAGCAGAGTCGACTTGTTTCCTTCTAACCAAACTCCTAACATAACCCCATGAATGTCCACCTCCTTCCTTTTGCGTATCCACCAAAAAACCCATCAAATAAAAAAAACACACAAAAAAATCTTAAATTTTGACGACGAAGTAGAAGAAATTCAAAATCTAAAATCTGCCCGCTCGTTCCCTGAGACTAATAATGATTTCTGGGTTGGTTTCGATCAATTTAGTGTAAGTTTGACGCAACCCCGAGAACGGAGAAGCGGGCAGAGAATTTTTTTTTTTTTTTTTTTTTGTTCCTTCGCTTTGTTCTGTTTTTTTTTTTTGTGAATTAAAAGAAGTGATTGAGGAAGACGAAGTTTGATTGCGTATGGAAGTAGAATGATAAAAATGATTTAAAAATGAAAAAAATTAATAATAATTAATGATGATGGCGTGAGAAAACGAGCTACTGACAAGAACGTTATCCGAACTGCCTCTTCCAGTTTAATTTGGGTCCATTTCAACATCCCATAGATCTGATTGGGTGATCATCGTATATGATTGGTAAAGATGAAAAACCATGGTCCAAATTAGCGGTATAAATTATATTATTAACTTATAATGTTAAAAGTCAAATTTGATTGAAGTTTTCGTTTACCCAATGTTCTAAAAAAATGGCTTAGTCATTCGCCTACGCCCCGTCTAAATTGTTAGGCGTCTCGTTTTAGTATATTTTTCCAATTTTCAACTTCATAGATTTAAATTTATAAGTATGTTCATAAAATCTCTATAAATAAATAATGTTAGAATTATAATATTTTATTAATTTATAGAAGATATTAATTTATTGATAAAATAAAAAAATTGAAAACAATATTTTGATATTTTTAGCCGCAATTAGACATTAAAAAACAATTATCACATATAAAATTTTCATAATTTTTAGATATAATTTGACAAGATAATACCAACTGTTTTTTTATACAATAAGAATTTTTTTAGAAATGAACTCCAACAAAAATGCATATTTATGAATAAACAAATAACAGTATAGTTATATTTTACTAAAAAAATCTCATTTATATGATTATTAATTTATGATATTGATGATACCATATAATTACAAAGAATTTTCAAAAAAAATTATTTTATTAATTTATCGAAGTGTGTTAATTATTACAATGGCCCAACTTGGGACCGAAATTTATTAATTTATAGAGGTTCTACTGTATATTGTTTGATATGAATTAAATAATTGTTTTTGTCGAATTTTTGTTTTATGATTTAATATTTTTTTCTAATACATAGTTTTACGTAGTTATATCTATAATTTTATATTGTAAACTCCTAATTTGCCTAAAATCATCTAAACTTCGATTATGCGTTATAGGTGTTAGGCGCTAGGTCACCGTCCATTTAGCGCCTAACGCTTACTTGAACATTGCATTACCACAAGGAAGCATAGGAGCCGGATGGATTATTTGAGATGACAAAGGTACATATTGCACTTCTACATACCCTTCAAGTCTCATGGTGTAGAGGATTTTGGAAAATCAGTGTTGAAACGATTGTAAAGCTCACATCGAACAACAAATGCATCTATGGATAATTTTCTCGATGATATTCACAATTGGGAAAATCGGTTCATCGACATCAACTTCACGGTGACATATTGGGATTGCAACCAAGTTGCTGACAATTTATCCAAACTAGCTAAGGACAATCTATTATTTCACAAATATACCATTTCCCTCTTCATTGTTTAAGGAGAATGTTATTTGATGACTTTGTAAACTGTATTCTAATCAGTAGTATTAGATGACTTTGTAAACTTATTCTAAACCTATTCCATTGGATATGCAAAGCAAAATGTTAATTTGGATCAACTTTATTTTTCCATCAAAATTAGGTGAATCAGTTCATCGACATCAACTTCATGGTGACATCCCGGGATTGCAAAGTTGCTGAAAGTGTATCCAAAAAAATAAAAGACAATATGTTATTTCACAAATACACTATTTCCCTCTTCATTGTTTAAGGAGTGTTATTTGATGACTTTGTAAACTTATTTTAATCAATAAAATATGTTAAAAATATAATTTGTTTAATAAAAATTGTGGGTTGAACATGTTTAAACCCTAGTCCATTGTGTATGCAATGCAAAATGTTAATTTGGATAAACCACGTATTTAAACTCATTCTATTTAAATATAAATCTATTTAAAACTAAAATTTATTTAAAAACTCATCAAAAATAACATTAATTCATATAAGCTCTAAAAATAAATTTTAACAAAAATAACACTAATTCAAGTATACTTATTTAGACCCATTTAAGACATATATATGTTTTAAGCAAAATATTTATCATTAGTTTTCTAAAATTTTGTAACTGTATTTCTCGGTAAACCATATGGAAATTTGTTTTCTGGCCAAACTGTTTTTTTTGGGGTGAAATGTGCTAGTTTTTGAATTTTAGAGTGGATTTAGGTATTTTTTGTTGAACCTTAAATGCATATTCCGTTTTGTTTACGTTAATGTAATTATTAAAAAAAATAATAACTTTGCAATCTTCAAGCTCCTCTTTATCCATTGGTATCAGCTTTGAAGCATCAAAATCTGCTACTTTTGCAGTTAAGTTTTCATCAAGGAGAATATTGGCAGACTTGATATCACGGTGGATGATCGGAATAGAAGCAGAGGAGTGAAAATATGCGAGAGTTCCAGCAACTTCTATCACTATTCTTAGGCGGTGTTCCCATGTTAGAGAAGAATCAAACATGGAACTGTGCAAGAGATCGAAAAGGGTGCCACTAGTAATGAACTCATACACTAACAAAGGAACTTCAGTCTCTAGACAAGAGCCCAAGAGCTGATCACCCCGGTTTTCATCTTATGAAAAACCGCAGTAATGATGCTCCTAATATAACTAAATAATATATTACTTTTTTATCAATTGTTAATAATGAAAAAATGTAACATGTAAGATTTAACAATTTTAGCATTATTACATTGCACAAAAATTTTCTCATTTTCTCCCAAGTCCCTGGAGGATGAACATACATAATAAAAGTTTAAAATATTAAATAATACCTTGAATCAAAATTAGTCATACATTTCAGATATATCATGATATGATTATGAGTTGTTTTATGTTAGCTTCAAATATACTCTAATAGAACAATAAAATGAGGTGTTTATCATATGAATGCATGACATGAACCACATTCTTGCCAGTACAAACACCAACTCTGTTTAAGTGTATCTCAACAAGACAAAGACAAATTTCTGTTAAAATTAATTAACTTTGAAGAAAACTTTTGAACTTGGTGTTTTTTCAAAACTACGATGGTTTTGAAGAACAACAAGTCTTTATTTTTAATGGTAGTGTTCTCATGACTTTTTCAAGTCAATGAGTACACAAACAGACGATGATGTATCATTTCTCTTGTAGCAAGTTGAGAAAATTATCTAACAGATACAAAACCTAAGGTATTTAATCGAGCTAGAGTGGTTGATTTACAAAACCATGATTACATAGTAATAGTTTAACCTTTTTTGCAGATTCAGTCCTAGCTGCTATAGGCTCCCTTTGAATCATAGCCATCTTCTCTACTTTTGGAAACTTGTCTAGATTATCCTTGGTATAAGCACGTATCTTACTCACATCGTTCAAGAAATCTTTCCTTTTGTTTCAACATATGAGCATTGAAAAGACTGTGAGAATCAGACCATTGTTTCAAACACAGCTTACATCAATTAAATGAAAAAGGTCATATAGAGCTTTACCAACAATATTCATATTCACATCCAACAGATTTACAAACCATATGTAGACATCCTTCAATTTTGAATGTTCTAGCCTTGCAATCTGGACAAGGTTTGATACGATCACCCAAATATGAAACAAGAAATGATTAGACCAATTATGAACCAACATTTCCAAGATAATTAACATGACTAAATTGTTAAATGGTTACAATCTCCTAGACCAATTATCATTGTCTTCACAGGAGGCCGAGAAATAGTTAATTTGACATTACAGGTAAATAAAAATAATTAAATGAGATTCTTATAGTTATAGAATAATAGAAGATAAGTTTCAAATGTTAAATAAAATCTTGAAACAGAATTTGAAAGTACACTTCGAACAAACGACACCATTAGTTGTTTTCTCCCCATCATCAAAGCGAATACAACAAAAAATACATAATCATAAATCATAAAAAATATTATTTACTGATTGATATTTAAGATGCTATCAATAGTATAAATAAAAATAAGTCACCCAAGACTTGCCAACAGTTTTTTCAAAGAGAGCAATATGTTTATCATCATGTAGATCTGACTTCAAGTGATTGACATGGCAATTACATGATTAATACACATTAGCGTAGCATTAACATTTACCTGCCTCTATTTCCATGTCAAAGTATTATACAAAGAAAGATAAAAATAGCAATATGAAAGCAACATTTAATAATAAAAAATTAATATAGAAAAAAACTATTTCAAAAATTTACCTAAGAGATATATTTCAATTGATTCTTATATTGCACCAAATGTGCATCATTTCCTTCTAAATCATTGGTAGATGAGCATGCATAATAATCCTGAGAATCAGACCATGGTTTCAAACAAAACCTATAATGAATAACAAAAAAAGTTAGATAATCATAACAATGACAAGAATCAGAAAAAAATAACCAAGAGAAGAAAGAAAATGTATATGGAAAGATTTAATAATAGTATTCATGTCTATATTCGCCATATGAGCAAATCATATGTAATATAATATCCATCTTTTAATAGGTTTTGGCCTAGAAATTGTATATGGTTTGTGACAACAACCCAACAATAAATCATTGGAATCATGTCCAAATTAGAAACATTATAAACCAATATGACATCCATGTTTAACTACATAGCTAAAATATTAAATAGTTACAATCACATAGTCCATTAATAATTATCTTCACATAGATACCTACATTTTCTCACACCACCACCACCACGTTCAAGATGAAAAATATCAGGATTTCAAACGGTTTCATCTCCTAGTTAACTCTCAATCAACTTCGATATAGTGAGAAAAATTTATCAAAAGACTTGAATTTAATATTCTTTATGTAGATAAACTTTACTTGCTAACGGGTTTAACTTGAATGTCTTGAAACCTCTGTGGATTCTTTATTAGAAACCTGAACGTCTTGAGACTTTTCTTTGAAGAAACATAAAATTTAGGTGCAAGACTATGGTTTTGTTATTATATAGTTATGGTGAATACTTATGTTTTCATATTTTATCAAACAGGTTTGTCGAAGCACACCGCGAATTCGCGAGACAGACCACTTGTTTATTGAGCTGCCGGAGCTGAAAGATAAGTTGGAAAAGTATGTTAACAAGACATTTGTTAGTTGAACTTGGAGTAAAAATGCTATTTCAACGACAGAAGCAAGGCTTAAGGAATGACTTAAAAAGAGCAGTATTACAAGAGATTTAAAGTGGGGAGTTCCAGTTCCACTTGAGAAATATAATGAAAAAGTATTCTATGTTTGGTTTGATGCTCCTATTGGATATGTTTCAATAACATCAGGCTACACATCTGAATGGGAGAAGTGGTGGAAGAATCCTAAGAATGTTGAGCTTTATCAGTTTATGGGGAAAGATAATGTGTTGTTTCACACTATGTTGTTTCCTTCAACACAGCTTGGAACTGAGGAAGATTTGACTATGATGAAAACAATAAGTATGACTGAATATTTGACTTACGAAAAGGGGAAGTTCTCTAAGAGTAAAGGTGTTGGGGTGTTTGGTAATGATGTTAAAGATACAAATATCCATGTTGAAGTATGGAGATACTACTTGCTTATCAAAAAACCTGAGGAGAAAGACACAAAGTTTGAATGGGAAGATTTGAGAATAAAACTTAATGACGAGTTGTTAAAGAACTTAGGAAACTTTGTTCACTGAGTTATGACTTCTATCGCCAAGCCTGAAGAGTCTAAAGGTTATGGATCTGTCATTCCTGATGCTCCAGGAGCTGAATCTCATCATCTAATGGAATCGCTAGAGGATAAAGTTGGAACATTCTTGGATAAGTATGCTATAGCCATGGACAAATTTAAGCTCAAGAAGGCGCTTGAAGCTGCTATGAAGAGTTCGAATGAAGGGAACACATACTTGCAGGACGATAAAATTTGGAAACTTTATAATGAAGATAAGCCTTCTTGTGCAGGTGTTATAAGAAATGCTGTTGGTTTAGTATACCTTCTTGCACAATTGTTAGAACCTTTCATGCCATCTTTTTCTCGTAAGGTGTTTAAGCAACTAAACCTGCCTCCACGGTTTTCACTATACGACGAAAGAGGAGAGTTGTTACAAGCTAGTAGACTTTGGGAGCTTCTGCCTCCTGGCCACAAGATAGGTACCCCTCAACCATTGTTTAAGAATATGGATGTTTAAGAGATGGAACATTACAGAGAAAAGTTTCTGGAAGTCAAGCTGAGAGACAAGCTAGGGATGCAAAAGATAGAGGAAAACCAAAACTTAAACAGGCGGATAATCGCAAAATTACTATGGAAAGACTTGATATTAGATTTGGTAGAATTGTCAAGGCTGAAAAAAATCCAAAGGCAGATGCATTGTATGTGGAAGAAATTGATGTTGGGGAAGATGAGCTTTACACTGTTGTTAGGGGACTAGTCAAGTATATACCTCTTGAGGAAATGCAAAACCGTTTCGTTTGTGTTCTTTGCAACTTGAAGCCCGCGAAAATGAGGGAGATTGTGTCACAAGGAATGATTCTTGCCGCTTCTAGTAGTGATGGTAGCAAAGTAGAGTTGGTGGAGCCACCTGAATCTGCTAAGATTGGAGAGCGAGTTACAATTCCCGGGTTTGAAGGCGAGCCAGATGAGGTCTTAAACCCGAAGAAGAAAATATGGGAGAAACTTGTGGTGGATCTACACACAAATGAGAATCTAGTTGCTTGCTACAGAGATTTTCCCTTCACCACATCTGCAGGTGAATGTAAAGTTTCATCCATCAGTAATGGCACTATCTAGTAAAAAGCTTCCTTGAGTCATAAGTCAGTTTTATGTTTCTCTGTAAGGATTTGCCTCTGTTTTTTTTTATTTTCTTTGATATTTGGTTTTTGTCTTCTTTGGTTTGTTGTGAGATTTCAAACATTGCTTCGGTTTTCTATTTCATGGATTTACTTTTTCAGAGAAAAATAAATCTCTAATTCTTTAATAGAGAGAAAAATAAATCTCTAATTCTTTAAGAGGTAGACTTACCAACAGAAATGGCATACCTCTCTTTCGTGTTAATTTTTCTTCTCTAAATTTGGTCTATAGTAGCATAAATATTTCTAGAACATATTCCTCTATATTCTCGTACCCACCTCAGGACTTGTCATTCTATACATAGAGTCTGATAGATCCATGCCTAAAATATAACCCTAAAAAGAAACCGCATATAAATTTCGGATAAGCTAAATAATACAAAGAAACCCTAAAAATAGAAATTCGAACTATTGAAAAACAAAGGAAGAGAAACATACCAAGATTGATGCATATTCGAAAGATCTGCAATTTAAAGAAATAGATTATAAACCATGGAAAATCAAGAAAAACAGTTAGAGACTTATTAAGCGGCTAAAAAAAACCTAATACAAACTATTGATTTTTGGTGATGTTTAGATTAATATATAGAGAGATATAATCTAAGTTAAACCAACTTAAATTATTGGACGTTTTATTTTTGTTTGGGATTGTTTGATTTGTCGTCAATTGTCTGGGCTTTTTAATATGGAACTAGATAGTAAATCGTGTTGTGCAACGCGAAAAAATATACACTTTATACTTTATTAGTTTATATTGTAATAAATTATTGTATTAGTGTTTTAAATTAAATTTATTTTATGTTTTTAATATCTTATTTATATTATCTATTATTATTATATATGGTTTGTATTGTGTTAATTAAAATTAAAATATAATTATGGTGGTATTATATTTGTTGACAAATTTATTTAATAAGTTAGATTATAATATAAATTCATTCTAAAATTCATTATAATATATATTTTCACATAATTCAAAATTTTATAATTGTTTATTTTACTCCAATATATCAGTTATTATCCATGAATAAAAATTCGATCTGAGATCTGTCATGATCCATCTTGACCCGTCTTTAGTTATCTGCTATGACCCGTCTTGAAATGTTTGAAGACCCGTCTTTACTTATGCAACTTATTGTTCCCTATTGTAAAAATTAAAATATTCGAAGATCTTGATGATTTAAAGTTAGATGGTAAAAAAATTAATGTTAATTTTCGTCCATAATTAATAAGAAATATAAAATGATTTTTTTTTGTATCGAAAGTAATAACTGTTAAAATATTATTTACAATATAATATTTTTTTTTAAATAAAGTCATTAAGGATACAACAATAATCACAATACTATAACTAATTTGATAGTTGTATCCTTAATGACTTTATTTTAAAACATTAAATACTATATTTTTAAATACTCTAATTAACAAAATTCATATTTATTTAGGAGATACTAAATAAAATAAATAGATTTAAATTTAAAACTATATATATACTAAATTTTTTGTACTATGTATTAGAGGTTCATCAATTAATTCATTCAGTTGAAATTAAATAATAAATAAAAATATAATGGCATATCTTCATAAATAAATCAATTCATTAATGGTGGTGACACAAACTCTTTCTCAACTTTTAATTTTTAGTACAGAATTTGTGCATTTAGACTGATGCATATTCGAAAGATCAGCGGTATAAAAACATTCAAGAACTAGCTTTTCTGGGCATTGGAAAATCTGAAGGTACGTGATGGTGAGTTCCCAACTTTGTGGTACTTTCGAAAGACATCTTAGAAGAAATGGACTTCGCCTGTGTTGTTCAAGCTTTGGAAAATATATATTACGATGTTCATGTATCAGAGCCTGATAAAGTCCCATCAGGAGTGGTAGTTTCTACTAATAGCTCAATATGGCTTTTGACATGCCTATTGGATAAATGAATGCGTATTGGCCAAAGCTTCCAAGGAATGCTTATTGGCCAAAGCTCACAAGGTTATCAAGAGGGAACAAACACAACAATAAGCAGAAAGATGCGGTGGAGAGTGGATACTGATCAAGGTGATCAAGAGGGAACAAACTCAACACTAAGTGAAAGGATGCGGTTTGGGGATTATGGGGGAATTGAGCAGAGCGGATACTGATTCTGCTGCAAAACATAGATGCACCTAGCTGATGTAAAGCATTTGACAGTGATGTTTGTTTTACCAGTCCGACTTTTTAAATGCCGCTTTTGTTTTCTATCAAAAGGCTTTGGATTTGAGTATAAAAACATTAATATTGTTAAGATTAATATTTATAGAAAAATATAGAGAGCTCTGTGTGAAACCGACTTAAATTTTAGCCATTTTATTTTTGTTTGCTCTTTTTAATAAATATCCCAAACAAAATTTGGTCAATTCGTTAATGATAGCGACATAATTAATTCTTTCTCAACTTTTAATCTCAGTTAATGCTAAAATAAATTAAATTTAAACAAAAACACTAAACTAAAATTTTATTGTTAATGCTATATCTTAAATTTGCTTTAGAGAAAGAAGTAGAAAATATATGTTCGTTAAAGTTATTTAGTTTGTTTGTTTTTTACATGAAAAAATTAATTTAAACTTATATATTATAATTTTATTATCAATATATTCAAAATCTAGACATGTCTAGTAGTTTTTTGTTTTATTTTATCGTTTATTTTCCCCACCACAATATGAGTTCTAGAAAACCGGATCCGGTGACCGACATGTATATGTTCGCTTATATCTTTGTGTGATGTTTATTCGTAATTATATGTGTTATATGTGCTCTCTTCTGGTTCAAATCTTATTTTTGTTTTCAAGGAAAGTATGTTTTCTCTCACATTTCACTCGCCGAAATCTTTCGTTATTTTTTTTGTCTCTAGGCATTTTCAGACAACATCTTCTAACTCAGCCATTTCGTCACTAACTCTCAATTTTTGTTTCTATCACGGACTCTATACATGAATACATTTAGTTTTTGCGGAGTTTTTTCTTTTCTGCTGTTGGATTCTAATCCACTATGATCTTCAATTTTTCGCCCCACCACCTTCCTTCTTCTTCCGGATTTAGATTTGTGTATGAGAATGACTATGATGGAAGCAATTATCTCTGAGTGTCGATCTCCGCCTCTTGTTTCAACTTCTTCTCTTTGGAAAACATCAAAAGGTCATAGTACATCTGCAGGTGAATGTAAAGTTTCATCCATCAGTAATGGCACTATCCAGTAAAAAGCTTCCTTGAGTCATAACTCAGCTTTATCTCTCTCTGTAAGGATAGGCCTCTGGTTTTTTATTTTCTTTTGTATTTGGTTTTTGTCTACTCTGGTTTGTTAGATTTCAAACATTGGTTCGGTTATCTATTTAATGGATTTATTTTTTCAGAGAAAAAATAAACACTTAGTCTTTAATAGGAAAAAAAAAGAAAGAATACAAAACAAGCCAGTAGTTATCCTCAATATGTCTTGATTCACAAAATTGATAATTTTGGTTTAAAATTATAATTGATTATGCTATTAGAACTTTGACATCGTAAAGAGATTTGGACAAGACTTTAAACTGATTTAAGTAAGCAAGAAGTAGTTGGCAAGTCAACATTATAAGGGACTTAGTATGGTCTTGTCTTCACCTTGACACAACGGTCATCAAGTCTCTGCCCTATAATTTGTTGTAAAAGCAAAGAAACCAAACCGATTCCACCCAACAAAACCATCATTAGCCATACAATATCTTCTTCTCTATCTATTGTTCGTCTGTGGCAATGGAAGAGATGGAAGAAAATAATCGAGTTGAGCAACATCATGTTGACACTTCTCGTCCTTTTCGCTCGGTAAAAGAAGCTGTTGCCATATTTGGCCAACGAATTATGCTACCAGTACCAACTCATACCGTAAACAACAAATCGGTAAGTTCTATTGGCTTCAGCCAGACCATTAAACCGGTAAGTCCTATTGCTAGTCCTAGCATCAACCAGACCGCTAAACCGGTAAGTCCTATTGCTAGTCCTAGCTTCAACCAGACCTCTAAACCAGTAAGTCCTAGCATCAGCCAAACCGCTTCTTCATCATCTTCTCCATTGAGACAACGCTACTCGTTGCCCTCTTCTCCTCAAGGTCCAAAAGAAGAGATCATGGATATTTTGAAGAAGCTTGAAGCCGAGATAACAGAAACGAAGACAGAGGTAAAGATGTTGAAGGAGAGAGAGTCAGACACAGAGGTGGCTTTGGCTACTTTAAACGCCGAGGTACATAAGAACATGTCAAAAATGGCTAAAGCCGAGGCTGACGCTGCAGGGAAGAGTGCGGTAGCTATGGCCAAATCGGTGAGCTTCAAGGAAACAAAAGAGAAGGAAAACAAAGAGGAAGAGAGGAGGAAAGAGCTGATGAAGAGGATGCAGAAGGAGTATCCTTCATTGGCTCAAATACTTGACAGTAACAAAGGACACAGTTATGGGTATTTTGCCAAGACTACGAAAAAGAAGAAGAAGAAACCTATCATTCCTCTTGTGGGAGATTTTATCTTCTTCAAGAAGAAAGGGCATGTGACTGAAATTTCTGGACCTCTTTACACTACCTCTTCCACCTTACATTTTTAGCTGAAACACCCAAAATCCAGCGAAAAATCATGTACACTACAAGTGTATATATGTATATTTGTATGTATCTATATTTGTGACATCTATCTGTATTTCTGTGTTTGTGTGTGTGCGTGTTCTTTATTTGTTTGTCTCTTTGTTTGGATTTTAAGTGCAAAGCATCAGTGTGTGTTCCCTCTCTCTACTAGAATCAATATTAGCTTGTGAGAGACTCACTGATTACATAAAACTATATACTCGATCCAAAGATTGACTCCTTCACTAGTACATTACTAATAAAAGGTTAAGAAGTTAGCATACCTTTATAAAGACTGATAACTCCTAACATCGAGCAGGCCTGTGTGCGAAGAAGGAACTGGTCTCTGTAACTAAAACACCTCAAGGGTTAGAAAAAAGTGCAAAGCCAGTGATAAAATGTGTTCCTTGATGCAAAGATGTATTAAAAAGGCTTAAAAGAAACAGCCTCTTTTTTATATATTATTCCAACATAACTAACAACAACGTGTTTGATCCCATACAAAAAAAGAGAGCTACAAATTACAACAGTAAGGAGGACGGACATGCAGCAGTAAAGGAAAACAATAAAAAGACAGTAACAGAAAGTTGACACAAAGGTACCAAAAAAACTCAGAGATTTACACCAAAGAGTCTTCTTAAAACATGTTCAGCGTTTGCATCTTCCATAACAAATCATTTATTGCTTGAGGTTTCTCAAGAGCTGACCCCATCTTGGAGTATCCTCATCAAAAATGTAGGTCAGAGGTGAAACTAATACCCCACTGCCTCCGACCTGCAACAACATTGATGAACATTACTAGAGAACCAAGAGAGGGATCGATAAACATGGACTTGTGTGAATTCAAAGCAGCTTATTTGTTGATCCAGAACTAGCACATCAACATTTAAAGATCGGGGTGGGAGTAAGATAAGTTAGAAATAAATTGCAGGGATTACTAACCGCTCGCAGTTGCTTCACAGAGTCATAAAGGGCCTTTTTTGGTACACAAATCACGATGGCATAGTAGTCAACTGATACTCTTCCATCTTTTGTACAGTAAACTGGGCTTATTGTTGGTCCCTGCTCATTATTAGAGAAGCCATAAACATTCACAGCAAGCAGTAAAAAGCTAGGGCTTAAGAACCTCCATCATAATGAAACATTACCTGCAATCCTGACAATAATGGTTGGCTCAACACACGCTCAGCTACTTCCTGAGCACTGTTTCCCCTCATGTTTGCAACAACCTGAAATGGAAGTATTAGAGAAAAGAAAGCGAAAGAGGCAAAAAAGAAAAGAAAAAACATCATAGGAACTAAGTGCATACAGTGAATTGGCCATCTGCCTTCAGATGGGCCTCCAATCTCTCAAGAATCTCGTGTACTGTGTTTAGTGCCCCTTTTCTCTCGGTCAATGCTCTTCTACTTGCCACTAGTGCCGCCTGAAAGTTAAGTAGATTGTTCAGGAATCATGATCACCAGCAGATTCTAAACAGACAGTTCATGGGTCAAAGAACTTCACATCACCTGACTTTCCAGCACAACACCTCCTTCAATTTCTTTTAAGTTGTTCTCTTTGAGTGTTGTCCCACTACTCACAAGGTCCAAAATGGCATCAGCTATCCCCATCTAATTAACAAGAACATAAGAGTCAACAAATACTGAATGACAGTTAATTATAAGAATCTCACGTCTCAGGCAGCATGCTCGGCTAGAAAAAGCCTAACAGTATAGATAACAAATTAGGACACTACAAGCTGACAACAATATCCTCCACAACAGCATAGCTCAGAAAAGTGTTGAAGAAAGATTATATGGCTTAGGTGTAAAATAATGTAATCTCACCGCTGGAGCTGCCTCTAGTGCTCCGTCTGCAGTTGAAAATGTCACATGCTTAATGCCATTTTCTTTCATAAATTTAGGGCCGAGCTGCAAAAACAAGTTGAATCATTCCCAAATATTATATTGAAGCAAAATGAATCCTGAGAGAAATTAAATGACAACAGCGCACCAAAGGAGAATCTGTAATTCATCATACATAAGTGAAGCCAGTGGCAACGCGTAAGGGTCTCTCCTCACTCCACTGGGGCATTTGTGCAAGCTCCTTCAGAGAATTTATATTCTCAAAAATCCCATAGTTGGGTATCTGAGATCATTTGAGTTGCAATCAGAAAACCATCTGCGGTAATGATATGAGGACCCCAATCATAATATATTAGAGCATACCGCAATGGACAGGTGACAGTCTCCAAAGTTGAGAGCCTCATGGACAATGATAAGATCTTCATTTTCCTAAAAAGAAAACTCAAACATCTAAATAATGATGCAAACGAGGCCCTTCCAAAGACAATTGAGAGAATCACAGGGAAAACTCTATATTGTAAATCCTATAGGCTAACACAACAATATGGCTTTTCAAAAAGAGCGAAAGTCAACTTTTATTTTTATCGTTACAGTGAGCATAATGATAATAACACCACCGCTAAGAATTCTTACATTCTGAACATGATATCAAAGCTCTTCAAGTTATGATCATGACTTTACCTGACCATATTCGCTAAGTGTGTCAAGCCCAACGACACCTAGATCGAGATCTCCAGAGAGTAACTTCCTGACAATGTCTTTTGGCCGTTGAAACCAGACTTCAGTATTTGGTAACTGGAGCACATGAAAAGATAATCAATATAACTCATGGTACATAAAAACCAAAAACACACAGTGAATTTAAGTTCGCTTTAAATACATACCTGGGGAATTTGTGCAACATATTGCCTAGGATTGACTTGTTTAACAAACAGTTGACAGTCCTTCATAAAACAAATAGGAAGAGTTAAAACTAGATATGAGATTACAATTCACTCAAAGTCAACGTTTCAAAGAGCAAATGAAGCTTTGGCAATGATTCAAGAAACGAAAAGGGGGAAAATTTGAGTTAAGAAAGAGATCATCAAACACAAACAATCACTCACTTGCCTTGGATTCAACTCAAACCAAATCACCAAATGATAAAAAGTTTCTAGCTTCAACAAACAAAATAGCGAAGATTCAATCTTATAAAGATCTCAATCCAAATCTCCTCCAAATAATTCACCAAACGTAACACAAACTCAACAGTAAAAAAGATTCCAGTGCAAAAAAAAAAATTGACAAGCGTGAAGAAACGTATAAAGATAGAACTCAAAATCCATTGAAGTTTTCAAAGCACAAGAAACATAACAGATAAAAAATTATAATAAAACCAAGACGAACACAGAAACAGAAAGCTACTACTACTTATAAAAAAATACAAAAACTAGTCTCTATCAAAATCAATTACGAAAATATGATTCAGTCTCTAATTAAACAAGGATTTGAACTAATTACAACCAAACGATAAAATTATACGAGTCTGAAATAATAATCGCAAAATGTAATCTTCAAACCTTAAGGAGATCAAGCGAATCGGCAGCCATACGTCCTTTACTAGGAAGACCAAGACGAATCTGATCTCGCTCAACAATAACAGAAGCTGGAGCAGAACCATTCGCGACAGAGCTTTGAACGGAAGAGACGCAAGAAGTAACCAATCTGAGACATCTCCGGGGAGGTACGATAACGGAGAAGACAGTGGAAGGAGACGGCGATAGAAGAGGAGATGAAGATGGGAAGGAAGAGGAAGGGCATTGTTGTAAATTGGTAGGGAAAAGGATAGACATTTTTGTTGTTGTTGTTGTTTGTGGGTGTGGCTCTTTGGGAGAGTGAAAGGGTTTAATTTAGACCGGAGAAGGAATTATTATATAATGATGATTGAAGAAGAAAGGTCACATAGCTGCCTCAGTTTCGGACAGATACTCATTTATAGATTCTTGATGCCATTTATATCCACACTTGAAGGTCTGATTCATGCGTTTTTTTTTGTTTTTTTTTTATTATTTTGACGTGACTTTTGATTTTTTTTTAATGTTAAAATAGAAAATTTTGTTTTTATAAAACGTGAGAATATTTTTAAAAGTGAATTTAAAATTTACGGAAAAGGAAGTGACAATTGGATTTGTGTTTAATTAGAATTTATTGATATGAATGAATTGAACGGTGTGGATTAAGAGAGATAATTGTGGTTAGTAGTACAGATGTGATTGTGGAACACATGGGACCAATTATTGTAGATCGAGTGGAATTTTTTTTTTTGCATGAAGATGAGAAACGTATTATTTGGGTAAAAATAGTTATCACATTTTTGAACATTTTTTTAATGCTTTTAATGAGTTTTTTTTATAGAAAAATAATTTTATTAATAGATAAAACTAATCTATGCGACTTTTTCAAAATTTGAAAAGTTAGAAAATAAAGTATAAACTAATTTAAAAGCTTTGAATGGATAGAGTGGACAAAATTATTTGTGAATTAGACCGCGTTTTTTCAAGATTCATAAATTATAGGAATTTGTAGTAGTACCACACAGAAAGAAAAATCCGGTTTAGAAATAAATAAAGTAAACCGTAACAGATTGCGGTCCGCTCTAAAAAATAGATGGTGTATTTTATCATGTGTCTGAAACAAGCGTAAATATAATTCTCAAAACACATAATAAAGGAAATATTAAACCGAATTGTATCATTCTTCATCACATCACAATACGAATGAAACAAAATTTGCCAATTATGGCAAAATATGAACGGATGGTCCAACCAGACAGCCCTTTTCATATTCGATGAGAACAACTTTTTCCAACAAGCTGCAAGTCGCAAGAACGATTCTATCTTCTAAGAAAGATGTTTTGTGTTTCTTTTACGCGAGAGTTATGTTTTGAAATTTGGTTTTAAAGATTTTAGTATGGTTTTTAGTGTTTTAGCATATGTGTGTAAAGAACTTGGTAGTAATACTCTGATTTCAATCAGAGTTATGTTTTTCTTTATATATCATCTAATTCATTAGTTTTTCTTTATATTTCATCTAATTCATTAGTTTTTCTTTATATTTCATCTAATTCATTGGTTTTCATTTAGGTTAGATGATAAGAGAAAAGCGAGATGTGAGATGGCTTTGATGTTGGTTTTTATTCAGAGCTAATTCTAGAGCAACGTAGGTAAAACCTAAAACATCTTAGTGTCCCGAACGCTCTGGACTAAACACGTGAGCATATCCATCATCCAAACTAGCTGGAACATTAATCATAAGTTGTGTTGATGCATCATTGCCGATTCTTCTTAACATAGAGCTGATCTGTTGATGGTCCCTTTCATTTTCTTCTTCCTACGCTAATTCCTCTTAACTGGAGAACTTTGTGTCCCATATCCAAAATTTATTCTTTTTGCATTGTAAAAAAATATTTCCAAGCATCAGCAAATATCTTCTTTGTTTTATCAATGCTACCAACATAGTTGTCACTGTCACAGCTAATGGCCTTAAATAATTTGCAGTAACATTTTTGTTTTATAAGATTTTCGATCGGGTAAATCGATAAAAATGCATACCACTCATCTGCACATCAAGAACTGGATTGAGATAGAGAAAGCTACAAAGCTTAGGATAAAGAATTTTTGCCTTAACAACAAATTTGTTGGCTCCAGCAAGATCACCCGCTGTATACTTCGCCACAGGAATCGCTTTCGCTCTTCTAGCTTCTCCTCGAATGATTTCCTTTCTTGATTTGTCCATCATTTCTTTGTCAAAATGTTGGCCCAACAACTTTTTAATGTTTTTTTCAGTTTAGATCCACAAAACAGAGAGATCAATCAAAATTCACATTTGCCCCAAGAACAAGTTTCACCATTTAAAGATATCACAATGAAGATAACAACTTCATAGATATATTTGAATACGGTTTGCACGCCAAATATATAGTTAAATATCAGGCTTGAAAATTAATATTCAAAGATATTGTTCCTCTAAATTATATGTTTCTGATACAGATTATGTTTTGGCGTTTTTCCTTCTTTTTCTTAGGTTCAAGGTATTTTTCCTATTCGGGTTAGGTTTTTGATTGATTGTACTTTGTCCTATATAAAGTCTCGTGTGCCTTTGTTTGGCTCATAGAAATTTTGTATCCTTTTGGATTCTGAGAAGAATTGGAAGGAAAGTGGTGACCAGCCAAAGAAACGTATATCAACTGAACCCTTGGTAGGATAACTCAAACTGAAGATTCTAATTCTGACGATTCAGAACCAACGAATGATGATGATCAAAGTTTTGAAAAAGAAAGCGAGGATTTCATAAAGAGATTAAGGAAGAAAAAAGTTGAGAAATTATCTCTTGTTGACACAAGAACAAGTTAACGCTTACAGAAGAAAATTAGAGCTGTAAGTTCATGGAAGGGATGTAACAAGACTCATAGAAAGCCTTGAACCTGAGAGACTTTTGGAGATGGTAATCATGAAAGGCGTTGATGTATCAAATGTTCCATCGCTAGTCATCAAGGAACTAGGGTTCACATTGCACTACTGATTATCTAGAGTCTACTAAACGCACCTACATGGCTAAAGGTGTAACTATAGTTGGAGTTTGAAGACAAGCTCATAGTCGAAGAGGGGAGTAATAATACAAGTTTTGATTTTTGGTGTTTTTTTCTTTTTGATATAGGTTTAAGGTGTTTTTCCTTTTCGATTTAGGTTTATGATTGATTTTACCTTGGCATATATGGCTATATAAGAGTTTCTTATGATCAATAAGAATTCCATTTCCATCAATTAACATACTTCTCTAAGAGAAATATAGGGCCGGTAAAGGGAAGCTTTGCCTAAATCATTTTGGCTCATATCAGCTTCCCCCAAGAAATAACTACTCAAGGACAAATCACTTATGCCGAGTCTAGAAAACAGCAATATATAATCCGGTTTGCGCAGCCAAATTTCGTTAAAAATAAATTATCATAGAGTTTGCATGCAAAAGTTTGTTGCATAGTGCATAGTAAAATCTCTATAAAGTTTACACGCGAACATCTGTTAAAAATATCAAAAACTAGAAAATTTATGAAAACATATACGAATTATAAGTGGTGGAATATATAAGAGAATGGTATTTTTTTAATCAAGGCAAGCACAAATAATATAAAAATCAATAAAATAACACAAACATTCATTCACATAAAATTTTCCATCATCAATGTCATATACAGTGAAACCTCTATATATAAATTAATACTCAGATAAATTTTAATACTTCTATAAATCAATACAGTAAAACTAATAAATTAATAATATTGAGATTAATATATTTTAAGATATTTTATTAATTAATCGTGTTTATTAATTTATAGAAGTGATATTTGGATAAAAATATCAATTTGGGACCGGAAAAAATTAATACTTGATAAATCAATAATTTTTTCCAGTTCCAAATTGATATTTTTATCCAAATATCACCTCTATAAATTGATAATCATGATAAATTAATAAAATATCGTAAAATATATTAGCCACAGTATTATTAATTTATAGAGGTTTTACTGTGTATATTTTTCTCTCCTTTTGTTTAAATTTTTGGTTGGTTTCTGGTAATTGTTTTTCCCCAGATCTCTCTTAAAACGGACAAACATCAAAGATATTAATCTAAAAATCATAGTTTGTTTTTTCTTGTTATGTCATCAAAGAAAAAAACTTATCTGGTTTCAGCATCAACTTTAATTCCATTAATAACCTTGTTAGTAAGATGATAAAAAAACGCACAACTGTTTGTGATATTTGAATACTTTAATTTTATCGTTAGTAACTGTATATCACAAACAATTGTTTGTTTTTTTAATCATCTTACTAACGAGGTAAATGGAATCAATGTAGGTGCCGAAAACATATAAATTTTTGTTTTGTTTTGATTCTTTTGAACTAAATCTGCAAAATATATGTAACGAACTTAAATCAATAACCTCTCTTTTAGTTCCATTGCATTGAACATGTCTCAAATGCTAACCTTTTTTAGCTGTATTGGCTGACAAATCCTCTGCCCTTTTATTGCAGAAGTGCATAGCTCTTACATCTTAGCCGCAACACAAAGCCTACTAACAATATCCGTATCAGTTCTAGCAGAAGGCCCATCAAGATGTCCTACTTCAACTTCCAACATAGATTTATCAATTCTTACAATCTTATGCAATCCATTTAACCTACTAGTCTCATTGAACAAACTATAATTCAGTTCTATCTTGGAACACATTACATCTCTTCATCGTGCTTCCTTTGCTACCATAAGATGCTCTTTCCAACATCTTCATAAACCATAACAACAAAAACAGCTTATGAAGATGTTGGAAAAAGCATCTTATGGTAGCAAAGAAAGCACGACGATGAAATATACTGTGTTCTAGAATAGAATTGAGTTATAGATTGCTCAATGAGACTAGTAGGTTTAGTGAACTGCATAAGATTGTAAAAACTGCTAAATTTATGTTGGAAGATGAAATTGGGCATCTTGATGGGTCTTGACTGAGGTGCAAGAGCTATGCGCTTATGCAATAAAAGTGGCAGAGGGACTTGTCAGCCAATGCAGCTAGAATTTAGTATCGGAGACATGTTTATTGCAATTAATAGTTCGGCCAGACATTTTATGAATGCACATCTCTTTAACTTTATTTTTTTTCTTTATTTATCTCAGTAAATCACAATCAATTTTCATAACAAAGGAGAAGAGTAAAAATAAACTAACTAGGTCTATTTTTGGATGTCTTACATGGGGGCTTGCAAAACATACCAGCTAAGACTTTTTCAAAACTCTGGCCGAACTTTACTAGATGCTTGAATATCTTGTAGTATGATGCAATTGAGTCAAACTCTTGGGTGATCACAAGCGGTATAGCAACGACTTTTGGTGGCAGTGATTACAGTCAGGGCTGGCTTAGAGGGGAGGACAGGGTAGACGACCGCCCTAAGGCCTAATCCCGAGTGTTAATAATTAAGGGGGCTCGTTTTTTATTTTATTTTTAATGTATAAAAATTGAAATATTTTAATAAATTAGATTGGAAGGGGCTCAAAATTTTTGTTATGTGTATATATTTTTAGTTTAACTATAAAATTTACAAAATATTACTCATTTTAAAAATATTTAGTGTTCAAAATTTCTTTTTATAGTAAAAATCCTAAAAAAAATAATAATTTAAGGGCTCAAATTTTTTTTTTGCCCTAAGTCCCATGAAAATATTGAGCTGGTCCTGATTACAGTTCCTTAAGTGCTTGGCCTCCTTCTGTTTTTAAGGAGTTTTACTAACACTAGGTCTAATGGGCTTAATTGGCTTCTAGGTTATTGAATTTTTCTAAGGCCTTTAGGTTATCAGGATTTTTCTTAAAGCAAAGTGGATCTACTTTTTGGGCCAAAATGAGATGTTACTGTTTGTAACATCCGTAACCCATTAATTAGGGGTTTTAATTAAAGAATTAGAAGTTTGGAGGCTAGATTGATTAAATCAATTGTGGTCGGCGGGTTTAATTGATAGTTTAAAGAGTTGTGGAGCTGAATTAGAAAGACTGAAAAGTTGAGGGATTTAAGAGAAGTTTTAGAGAATAAAACTCTAAGCCTATTTTAAACCCTAAAATTATCAGAAACCCTAGTTATTTCTTATAATTTTCGTGGCCACCTTCAAGGAGAGAAAGAGAGAGGCTGAGTGTGGCTGAAAGAGAAGAAGGAAAGCTTGCACATGAAGGAGATGCAGATATATCCGACATGTCGTGGTAGAACGAAGGTTCGACCTAGCAAATCGTGTTCAATGATAAAGATATTTTGAGGTGTTATAGTTAACTCTTATATCTAGAGGTAACACTTTGCGGATGTTGATTTGGATTAATATTCTGAAAGTTATTTGCATTTTCGTGAGGTGTCCTTTTTCAAACGCGATCTGGATCAATGTAGATTCAAAGAGAGATTTCGAGTTTATCTATGGTCAGATCACCACGAAACTTTGGGCGTAGCTTCAGGACATCTAGGGGTTAATTTTCAACGGTGTGATTGGAATGTGGATGGTTAGATTTCGATTCGTGATCCCATCTTTGAGGCTGATCGTTTCTGTTATTTTTTCAGTTTAGGTTGAAGGTAGTTTTGTTATTGTGGTTGGCTGTAGGGTGAAGAAGGGAGAATGTGGTTGTATTGCTATGACATTTAAGAAACCCTAGAAATTCCTGGAAAGGAAATTTTCTTAAAAAGGAAAGTTTCTTAAAAAGGAAAGTGCCATCAAGGAAATGGTTGTGAGCAAAGGTGAGTGCTTGTGTGTTAGACTATGGTTAGTCTGAGGACTTGGAGTGGTCCTCATTTCTGTAGTTCTTGTTGTTGGTCCATTAGGAGTAATGGATGTTTATTGTTGTTATTTATAGCATGTGTTGCTTGTTGATATGATTGTGTTTATTGATTGCTGGCATTGATGAATGTTAGCTTTTGTATAGTTGTTGTCTCATTCAGTATCTTTTATACTGAAGCATCTCGTTATGTGATGCAGGTAAGGTTTGATTCTTGCTGGAGCTCGTGGGACCAAGGCTGTGGAGTGGATGACATGACCAGGGTCCTTGTTGGTATTATTGATTATTTAATTATTTTTATTAGATGAATTATTTAGTAATTGTTTCTGCTAAGTTGTTAGTCTGGTTTGACTGGTGTTTTGAAATAAATAAAGTGGATTTTATTTATTCAGTTAAGTTGTTAGAAAATTTTTAAAATGCTCATTTTTCATGGTTTATTGTGGTTTAACCGGTTCCGGTTTAGTGGTTTTCGGGACGGGGTGTTTCACTGTTTGCTATAACTTATGTAAAATTGCTATTATTTTATAGTTTGTATTGAGAGAAAAACAAAATTGGTTTTCTTAAAATTTGTTGGAGGATAAAAGTTTGAGAACTGTTTTTTTTTTGTTAAAGGATACAAGTTTGAGAAATGTGGAAACTGGTTTTTACTTCGAATAGAAGAAAAGCAATAAATCTTGTTCATGATACAGTAAAACTTCTATAAATTAATACTCGGTAAATTAATAAACACTATAAAATAATAAATATTTTATCCAGTCTCGAGTCGGACCAATGTAAAAATTAACAAAATTCGATAAGATAGTAAGTTTTATTTTTTATTTTTATGTAAATATATGGTCTCATTAATATCAAAAATTAATAATTAATATATATATATATATCATATATAATATACTAATGTATTGTTTTAATGTTTTTCTAAGAACTGAATATTGTTAGAGCATATATGTATTTTTTATTGTATCAATCAACAATTATTGTGTTGTGTTACAACTTATGGAGTAGTAGTATCGTCTATAACTTTTTTTTATCGAAGTAGCTAACATTTTAAAGTTTTGGAACTTCTAAATATGAATCATTTTTATTTTTATATGTGAGTGCCTATATGGGATCTATACGGATAAAATATATTCATATATATATATATATATAATTTTACAATTATGTAAATTTGGATATCTCTTTAGTGTTTAAACATTATTTTCAAATGAATTAAAGTCACTAAACATATGAAATAAATAATAAATAAAATTTAAAATATTCTCTTTCCACAAGTCCATTTTGGACCCAAACCTAATAAATCTTTTACACAGAAATTATGTTGGAATCTCGGCCTCTTGAATAAGCGTTCAAAGCGGCTAACATCCCAAGATTCGAATGTGGCATACTTAGCCCTTGGTTCTGAGTTGGCTGTTGCGCCTGAGCTAGAAACGAACATAGTTGAAGTGGACTTCCTCTATATACTGATCCATCGGAAAATTAAACCCCGTTCCCGCCATAAATTGAGTCGCAGCTCTGGCTCCAGCTCCGGCCAAGTTGAAAAATGGCCACATATGAGCACGGTGACCTGCGGTTCGTGTTGTTGCTGCTACTCTCCATTTGACTACCGGCGCTTTTTGGTACCGGAAGCATCCAAAAAGTGTTTCCACCATTAGACCTACTCGTCTGAGCAACCAAGACTTCATCTCTATATATAATAAAACGTAAAAGCAAAATCATGTAAGAAAAGAAATAAGAAAATAGAAATACTAAATAATTTCCTAAATTACTCAATAGAAACATTCAATTAACCTATTATCGTGGCTAAAAGTTAACTTTATACTTGCAATTATAGATCTACTCTCGCATCAAATAGTAAAGATAGACAATAAATGATTCATTCAAGTTCGATAAGGATAAGTATAACGTTTACCGAATGCAGAGGCTATGTGGGTGCGTTTTTTTAAATCTTGAATCTTTGATGTCTTGTGCCAAACCGAGAAACATGCATCCATAATTTATATAGTGAATCTGATTGACTTCTTTTTCTCGTCTCCAAATTGTTATTATGATTTTTAATCTTCCTTTGCTTTATTCTACTATTCTTTATTCTAATTTCCTCCTCCCCGTTTTCAACAACAACCCTCGGTTCGAAGGAGAAGAAGATACGCATTGCAAACTTACAAAGATTCAAGTTTTCCTCTTGAGATTCTAGACTCCCTTTGGTGCTGATTTTTTTGGTTGGTAGGGATGAGCTAGAGGAAATCTGGTAAGCTAAAGCTGTGGTCACCTTTAAAAACAAAATGGGATTATAATTATGGAATAACTCTCAACACTCTTAGCTCCCAAATCATCTCCTTGGGTGATTACTACCAGGTTGGTTTTTAAATTTAACTGTAAGATTAACTTTGTTTCATTGTATTAAATTTAGTTTTGAGATAGTTCATATTGTAGAACTTTTGTGATCTGAATATAAACTTTTATTATGATTGATGATTACAAAACTGTGTTACAATGATGGACTCGATCTATTACTTATACAAACGAAACAGTATGTTTAAACGACACGAATGTGTAAAAGACACGACTTTACAAAAGACAACTTCATGACTTTTCGTTTAATAACTAACATATGTAAATGTGACTTTGCATTATGTGAGATATGATTATACTTCAACACTCCCCCTTAATCATATCTCGGTTTCACTCCAAGCTTCCTTCTAAGATCTTCAAACCTTGACACGTTTAACGCCTTAGTGAAAATATCCGCGAGTTGATCTTCCCCTTTGCAATATTCCAATTTAATGAGTTCTTTGTGCTCGGCTTCACGAACAAAATGGTACTTGATCTCTATGTGTTTCGTTCTTCTATGCTGCACCGGATTCTTTCCTATTGCTATTGCCGACTTGTTGTCACATAAGATGGGAATGCCTTCTTCAAACTTCAGTCCAAGTTCTTCGAAAAGTCTTTGTAGCCATATGGCTTGATTTGTGGCTGAACATATGGCAATGTACTCTGCCTCTGCTGTTGATTGAGCCACTGTTTGTTGCTTGTTTGACTGCCAACAAAACACACCTGATCCAAGATTAAAAATATAACCTGATGTGCTTTTCTTGTCTTCGATAGAACCACCCCAATCATTGTCTGAGTAGCCTATCAATCTTGGTGCTTCCACGCTTGTAAAATATACTCCATAGCTTGACGTTCCTTTGACGTACCTTAAAACCCGTTTGGCTTCTTGATAATGCTTCATGCGTGGTGATGACATGTATCTTGAGAGATAGGAGCTTGCGTACATTATATCAGGTCTTGATGCACACAAGTATAAGAGCCCTCCAACAATACTCCGATACTTAGTCGAATCTCCATACTCTTTGTCATCTTCAACTTCTTTTCTTTTTGGTGTAAGTGGAGTGCTTACACTCTTGCTTTCTTTCATTCCAAACTTATCAATAAGTTTGTTTGCATATTTTTCTTGTAAAAAAAATATGCCGCCATCATCTTGGATTACTTCCATTCCAAGAAAGTAGTTCAACAACCCGAGATCCGTCATCTCGAATTCCTTCTTCATATTTTCTTTGAATGTGTTGATGAGATGAATATTGCTTCCTGTGATGATAATATCATCAACATATAAACTGACTATCAACACATCTTCCCCTTGCTTCATTATGTATAAAACCGCATCATTCATACTTCTTTCAAAACCGTTTTTGATGAAATATGAATCTATCCTTCCATACCATGCCCTTGGCGCTTGCTTTAATCCATATAAGGCTTTGTGTAGCCTTAAGACTTTTTCTTCTTTGCCTTCAATCACAAACCCAGGTGGTTGTGTGACATAAACTTCTTCTTTTAGTTCACCATTGAGGAAAGCTGACTTTACATCCATTTGATACAATCTCCATTTCATTTGAGCCGCATAAGCAAGTATGGCTCGTATTGTATCATGCCTTGAGACCGGGACAAACGTTGATAATCGACTCCATATTCTTGAGAAAAACCTCTTGCAACTAGCCTTGCCTTATATTTGATCGGATTGCCATTTGCATCCATCTTGATCTTATAGATCCACTTCACACTTATCACATTCTTCTTTTCCAGCTTGTCTACAAGTTTCCAAGTCTTGTTTTTCTCTATCATCTCTATTTCTTCATTCATGGCTTTTCTCCATTCTTTGTTTCCGCAAGCCTCATTGTAAGTTTGCGGTTCTTCATGTGCGAGAAGACATGCTTCTATAATTTGAGCCGCTTCTTCAAGCTCCACTCTCGGTGCTATCTCCAAGATTTCATCCATGGATATGAATTTCTTTGGCAATTCAGAAGTTTCTCCTTCTTCATGGTCATCATGGTCACCATAATCAAAAGAAACGGGGCTGGAGATATTTCCACGTTTATCTTTTGATTCTTGTGAATTGCTCATGGATAAGACAATAGTCTTCTTGACTTCTTCTTGTCTATCCCAATCTCATTTCTTGTTTTCTTCAAACTCAACATCTCTTGACACTTCAATCTTCTCATTCTCCAAGATGAAAATTCTATAGCCTTTCGATTGATTGCTATAGCCAATGAAGATTCCACGTTTTGCTTTAACGTCTAACTTTCTCCTCTTTTGATCCGCAATATGCACATAGCATATACTCCCAAAAATCTTTAAGTGTGACACATTTGGCTTGTGTCCACACCACTTCTCTATAGGCGTCACATCATCTTCTATTGCCCTTGACAGTAGACGGTTTTGCAGATAGGACGAGGTGTATACTGCTTCTGCCCATAACTTGAGCGGTAAACCTTGCTCAGCAAGCATTGTTCTTACCATCTCCACCAAGGATCTATTCTTTCGTTCTGCTGCACCATTTTGTTGTGGTGAATAAGGCAAAGTGACTTGCCTAATAATTCCTTCTTCTTCACAAAACTGGTTGAATTCTTGTGAAGTGTACTCACCACCTCCATCGGATCTTAAAATCTTGATGAAATAATCTGATTGTTTTTCCACCATTGCTTTGAACTTCTTAAACATCAAGAAGGTCTCCGATTTTTGTTTTAAGAAGTATACCCAACACATGTGAGTATAATCATCCAAAAACAGTAAGAAGTAACGGCTTCCATCAAGTGATTGGTGTTGCATCGGTCCACATACATCCATATGTACAATCTCAAGCTTCTCTCTTGTCTTCGTTTGAGATTCTTTTGGAAAACTCTTGCGTGATTGTTTTCCAAGGTTACATGCCTCACATACTTCTTTGTTGACTTTGAACTTTGGTAATCCATTTACCAAATCTTTATCTTGCATTTGTTGCAACCGTGTGTTGCCTACATGACCAAGTCTCTTGTGCCATGTTTCCATCTCCTCTTGCTCACTTGCATTCATAGCTTCTCCTTGAACTGAACCCAACTTGATTCTGAAGCTTTTATGAGTCATTGGAATGACCATAATCTTCTTGCCATCTGCATCTAGAATGATGCATTTCTTCTCTTTAAAACTCACTTGATAACCGCTTGAAATAATTTGAGGAACACTCAACAAATTCTTCTCCAAACCAGGCACCAAGAAGACGTTTTTAATGACTTTCTTGCCATAACTTGTCATGACGGTAATATCTCCTTTACCCGCTGTCATGACTATTTCTCCATTTCCGACTCTTATCAGAACCTTGATACTTCTATCGATCTTCGAAAAATATCTCTCTTCTTTTTCATGTGGTTAGTGCACCCACTGTCTATTAACCAAATGTCTTCTCTTATTTTTGTTAATGCTTCTTCACTTGCACTAAACAACATATGGTCTTCAACCAAATCTTCATCTTCGAGACTTACATGTGCTCTTTCCTTTTTCTTTGAGTTACACTTATTTGCATAGTGGCCGATCCTACCACAATTGTAACACTCTTTGTTACCCTTTTGATTCTTGCCATAATCGTTTTCCTTTGATTTCTTCCAACACTCATTTTCTGTGTGGTTGCTTCTCTTGCAAAACTCACACCACTTCTTGTCTTGATTCGCATGGCTCTTGGTGTTGTCTCGTTTGAAACCGGAATCTCTTCCTTTTGTGCGAGCATTAAATGCTCCTTCATTTGTGCTTTCTTCTTTTGCAGCCACTCTTGCTTCATGTGCTTTCAAAATACCGATAAGCTCTGTCATTGTTAATGAAGTCAAGTCGCGAGTTTGCTCCAAAACGCTAACAATGCTATCGAACTTGGCTGGGAGAGAGATGAGTATCTTCTGTATAATTTGGTAGTCAGTCTTCTTTTCACCATGATAAGTTAATTGATACCATGTAGAACTTTTGTGATCTGAATATAAACTTTTATTATGATTGATGATTACAAAACTGTGTTACAATGATGGACTCGATCTATTACTTATACAAACGAAACAGTATGTTTAAACGACACGAATGTGTAAAAGACACGACTTTACAAAAGACAACTTCGTGACTCTTCGTTTAATAACTAACATATGTAAATGTGACTTTGCATTATGTGAGATATGATTATACTTCAACACATATGATATGATATAGATAAAGTTCTATGCTATAACAACAAGACGTTATAGAACAAGGCGTGAGAAATATTCCAAGAGAGTTGCGTTTCTTCAAGTGGATAGTGAAGATGGTAAATATTTCCTAGTACTAGCTGGAGTGTTGGGTGATTTAATGATGTATAGAAGCTGTGCAATATATGGACTAAAGTGGAGGGTCCGTTTAATAATGCATATCGAGATATTGTTTCATTCAAAGGCGAGTTTTATGTTGTTGACATGAGGGGAATGAGACATGTCTTTGTTATCAAACCCTCGTTAGAAATTAGTGAGATCCAAGAAGTCACGCAGTCTCACGAGACTTATGATGAGAGGCTGATTGTCTCAGGAGAAGAGTTCTTGCTGGTGCAGAGAATTACTCCAGGAGAGTATTGTCATGAACATAAGCATGCATGGTTTAGATTGTTTAGGCTTGAAAATAAAGGCCAGAGGAAATGGGTTCGGGTTATTGACTTAGAGGACCGAGTGGTGTTTCTTGGGATTGACTGGAATCTCTGCTACTCGGCCAAAGATCTCCCGGGTATGAAAGGGAACTGCGTCGTGTTCTTTGATCCCAAGTATAGCAACGAAATCCTTGTGTTTGACTTAAGAGCCAGAAAGACCAGTAACGCGTATAACGAATGCAGAGGCTATATGGGGGCATTTGGCGAAAATCAAGAATCATTGGTGTCCTGCGGAATTGTGATTTGTGACGCACAAAATCCAGCAAAGGGCTCTTACACTTCATCCAGCGATTAATTGAATATGATATCGATGTTGTTTGTTTATTTTGGGTCCACTTTTTCATCTCTAGTGTGGTAAAATTGTATGAGCATCAATGGTAATTTTCCAAGATGAATCTAAAGTTGTCCAAAAACCAAACTCCTTTTTTTTTTGTTATTTTCTTTTAAAGGAAACTTAATCTGTGGTAGCTCTATTCTTGAAAGCCTAACAAGTACACAATCTATGTAAATTATGATTCTTGCTCCAACTATTATGGCAAACAGGTATTGATTTGAGATGCCATAGAACATAACATGAGATAAATAATCCAAGAAGTTACATTCAAAGCGCAAGAACCATTGAAAGAAAACAAAAAGAAAAAGAAAATAAACAAGGTAAAGTAATGTAGACTCGAACTAACCACGTTGATACCAAATCAATGTTTTTAAATTTATTGAATCAGTACTCAAGTAAAGTGATTATCAATATCACATGTGCGTGCCGATGATGCTAATGATGCCGATGATGCCGATGATGCCGATGTCTCCAACCAGAAAGATGTAGGAAGAAAAAAACATTTGGGAAAAATCAGAATTATAATTCAAGATGCGCCGATATTACCGAATGTATTTTCATTGTTGTTTATAATAAATTTTCAGGAGTCAAAAATTGAATACAAAACATAGAGCAGAATTAGGATTAAATGCAAAATATAAGAAACTTAAATAATGAAAAAGTGAAAATAGAAAAAGATATCACGGGTCCTATCATTTCCTCCTCCTATACAACTGAAAACATTCTCTTCCCACGAGTCCATTTTGGACCCAAACCTAACAAATCCTTCACACAAATTCTTGTCTAAAAACTACTTAACAACAACATCAAATCTCACAATAAACAATCAACCAAACCGCTACAAACGCTTAAAAATTAATTTCTTACCAAATTCAATGCTTTTTCATAAAGATTAGTTTACATTACTCACTCAGTCACTCAGAGCTATTCGAGTTCTCCTCTCTGCTATCATCATCCTGATCACTCTGTTGCGGTTGCAGCTTACTATTCTCCTGATGCTCCGCTGCATTTTCCGCGTTTGCGTTTGCATTTCCATCTCTCGAATAAGCGTTTAAAGCGGCTAACATCCCAAGATTCGAATCTGGCATACTTAACCCTAGGTTCTGAGTCGGCTGTTGCGGCTGAGCTAGAAACGAACCTAATTGAAGTTGACTTCCTCTATACTGTTCCATCGGAAAACTAAACCCTGTTCCCGCCATAAATTGAGTCGCAGGTCCGGGTCCAGCTCCGGCCGAGTTAACAAATGGCCACATATGAGCACGTTGACCTGCGGTGGTATTGTTGCTACTACTCTCCATTTGATTACCGGCGGTTGTTGGTACCGGAAGCATCCAATAAGTGTTTCCACCACTAGACCTACTCGTCGGAGTAACCGCCCACATCGGCGCCGCCGTAGGACCCGCCGTTTCACTTTCTTTCAAAGATTTGCTCTCGTTCTGTTTCCGATCATCGTTCTCCTTAGATAAATCAACCGATCTATACCGTTTCCTCGAGAAATTCTCACCGTCGGTTCCTGAAATTGTTTCCACCGGAGCTTGATTCTGATTCTGGTTCTGATTTTGATGATGTTGCTGTTGTTGTTGAAGATGATGATGAAACCCTAAAAGCGGCGTCGTATGAGCCGCTCCAAACGCACCTCCTTGTTCATCGTACTGATGATGATGAGTCAATCCAAGAGCGCCGTAAAGAGGAACAGATTTAGACGGCGGAGCAGAAAGAGTGGATCCGCTGCTTCGTAAAGAAACACTTAAAGAAGAAAAGTTCGCCGGAATAGTTCCTGTACCTGTAGCAGCAACAATCGCCGGTTCAGCTTGTTGAAGAAGCCATTCAATAGTTTCACCATCAGATTTATGACCTAACTCTCTCGTTAATTGAAAAACCCTAGCCGCACAAAGAGCCGGCATCCGAATCCGCCGTCCTCTTCCATCGACTTTTGTATGCCGGTCTTTCGTCGACCGCTTCGTTGTAGTCGCCACCGCCGTAGATGAGGTTGTTGCGAGTGATGTGTCTTCTAACGGAGTAGATCTGGGAACTATTGAGAGAGAAGCGTCAACTAATTGCCGAGAACTTGCGGCGGCGGCGCCCTCGTTGTTGTTGTTACGAACGTCGGAGAGATCCATTTGTTAGGTGTGTGAAAGAAGGATGAAATTGAAATTAGGTTTTGGTGAAAGGAGTAGAAACGGCCATGGATGCTCTGATTGTGGCCTTCCTTAGTTTGACTCTTGTCTTCGTCTCAAAATCGGAGAAAGAGAGAGAGATGAGGAAAAAAGGGTTTGATGATGTAAAAGCAGGTGGATGACTTTTCCAGCAAGAGGGAAATATTATTAAATAAAATATATATATATATATATGTCGTCATTAATATTAAGGTTTTAATTATTTATTATATAAACGTTATTAATTAGGAAAGAAATAAGTTAAAGAAATACAAAAATATTAATACTCTTACTCGTTTGTCGTTGATATGAAAAAGACTTGACATTCACAATTTATAAACAAAAATTCTCCCACAAATTGAGTGTTTAAAAAAAAATTATGGGAGATTATTTTTTTCCGAGTTATGATCTTACCGGCAAAATACTTTTATACCTAACCGGCTCTATATTTAATTTTTTGAAGTTTAGAATATATTTTAAACATTTTTGAAGATGTATTAATTGATTTTACGATAAAGTTATGATAATAGGTAATATATGAAATCAAATCAGAAATAAGTTTCACAAGAGATTGCTTGATATAAACCTAAGTGCATTTTACATTATATATGGATGTATTATTTATAGTTTCAGTCTTGTACTTTGTGATATGCATTTTTCATCTAATAATTTTTCTTTTTCTTTTTGCATTATTCTGTACATCAATTGGTAAGTAACACAAAAATGGTGAATGGTATTAAACTTAAAACTATTATCACAAATTCGTCTATAAAGTTGTGTGTTTATAATAGTAAATCATAGTAGTTTTCATACTTTTTTCCTCAATAATTATATATTAATTAAAATAGTTTATCAATTTAAATAAGTGGTACAGAATTTACATAAATAATAAAATACGGATAAAATTTGACATTTCCTAAAAATAAATAATAATCCAAAATACTATGTGATACTTAGTAACTTAAAATGAAATACATGGAATGTGAGTTTAAATTTTGAGAGAATTTGGGAAATTTTTTGATACTTTTCAAAAAGAAAGTTATTTCATTTTTGAAGTGAATATCTTTAATGTTTACAGGTTTTTTAATTAATTGTATGAAAATAATATTTACAAAACACACGACGAATTTGAATCATTTTGGACAGCAAATCATTTTAATTTCTTGTCCAAAATGATTCAAATTCGTTTGAAGTATTTGGAATATTAAATTGAAATGATTTGTTGTAAATTTTTTTTGGTTAAGAGATATAATTTATTCATTGTAAGTTGTGTCAATACGGTAAGCAAAACTTTACAATCACAAAATATGAATCTTTGAAGCTGTTATTTTTCCATTAGAAGGGTTTGTTGGTTATTTGAAAAACAATCCAGAAACATGCAAAAGTAGAAGTCATTCAAAATTTCCCACAAAACCAAAGCATTTGATGTGTGAAAATGTTGGAAAATTGATGAAATTAAAATGTTAATTCTAGAGAAAAGGTTTTGGATCGGTTATTTTATCTTTAGGTAAGAACCAGGAAAATTCAGTAAAACTCAGTGTTATGAGGAAATCTTTTGATTTTTGTTCAGTTTAAAGAAACTAATAGTATCATATAAGATGAGGAAACTGTCCGTACAACTACATGCAATTTCTAAACCAATTAATCAGGTTGAACTAGTAAAACTGAGTTGAAAACATGTAGCTAATGGAAGTAATGATGGGACCCAGAAGAAGTAAAGTAGATGCGGGGAGAGAAGAGACACACATGAGTTTGTGTATAGTTTAATGTATTTGTCAAATTGAGAAACAGATAAAGCATCTTTTAGACAGTGAAGCGTGCGTATTTTTGCAGGTGGGGACAGCTCATCCCAATCAACCTCCGTATCTTCGTTTCACTTTTTTTAGTATTTTTTTGTAATATTTGTTGATTTTATAAGGTTTACTAAAAAAAATAATTTTAATTGTTTTCACAAATTAGGTTAATGATTACTGGTTCGAGGGTTTTTTTTTTTTCAACCGGCTCCGACATCTTGACGGTCCCGTATACATAATTGTTTTCACAAATGCGTTTTTCTATTTACACAATCAAACAGTGTTAATTTAAATTCAAACATTTTAAAAATTAAAATTCTAAATCCAAACTCATAATTACATGCTGAATCCATAATTAACGTTAATGTAAATTAGTCAATCATAACGAAATTGATGATGTAGCATTAAACGATGTCGTTTTGAGTGAAAATGGTTGAATTTTTTTTAATGTGGAGTAACAATGGTTTGATCTCGTTTTGATCTCGCCACCTCGGGAAATTATTAAGGTTTATTATAACCATTAGACTACAACAACCATTTACGTATAATTCAAGCATTTAAATATATTAATCTAACCCCAGTTTTTTCTAATTTTATTGTTTTTTATATATATTTGGAAAACAATATACATATATTATCAATATACATATATTAGTACATATATTATACATTTAAATATATACTTCTTTTTCATAAATAATTAATTTTGTTTGATATCAATTATTTGTATTAATAATTAATTGTTTTAAAAAATATATTTTTGGATATAAATAATTGATGTTTACAAAAAAAGTATAATTAAATATTTTTTAAAAATTAAATAATTAATTTTACTTGATATAAATACTCTTTTGGTTCCGAATTATAAGATTTTTAGGCTAAAAAACATACTTATTAAAAAAATTGTTTTTTAAAAACTAACGTCATCATTAGCCCCCTTTTTTACTGTAATTTATTACTATTAAAATTAGTTTACTGTTCTCAAAACAAAAAAAAAGCAACAGAAATAGCTATTTTACAGGTTTTTTTAAATTAAATTAGATTAATTTTTATTGAAAATTTGCATAAATATTTCACAACATTTTTATAAAATGGAATAAACAAATTTGACTAAAAACTCTTATAATTTGGAATGGAGGGAATAATTGTATCAAACAAAAATTAAATAATTGAAGTTTACAAAAAAAAATGTATAATTAATTATTTATAAAATAAATAAATAATTAATTTTGTTGATATAAATAATTGATATAAAAAATTAGTTATTTATGAAAAACGAAGTATATATTTAAATGTATAAAATATTTATTAAGCAATTATTGATAATATATGTATAAAAGTTTACCAAATATATAAAAACATTAAACTTGGAAAAAACTGGGCTTAGGTTAATATATTTAAATATTTGAGTACACAAATGTTTGTTGTAGTCTAGCTGTTTTGAAATTTTTTTAAATTTTCCCAAGCTCGCGAGATCAAACCTAAGATACTCCATCTTTTTTAAAAAATCAATTCTTTTCACTCAAAACAATGTTGTTTAATACCACATCATCAATTTCGTGACATGTGAGCCAGCAAACTAACGTTGACTACCAATTTGGCACGTAATTATAAGTTCGGGTTTGAAATTTAAATTTTTGAATGTCTGAACTTAAATTAGCACTGCTTGATTGTACAGATAGGAAAACGCATTTTGAAAAAAGTACAGATCGAAAATGACTATTTTTCCTATCTTGTCATCTGAGGTTTCATTTTGCAATTTTTTTAAAACGCAAAATTTTAGTTTCTAAAGTCTACAAACATCAAAGACAGAACAAAAAAACACAAGCATTAGTTGGATTTTGTCATTTTTTGGTGAAAAATACTCCTTTGATCCACCTCCCTAAGTTTTAGCCAATAAAAATTCCACCTAATATCACATTAAAAAAAAATCAAACAATAAAAACATAAATAATAAATTAAAATTAAAATTATTATTCTATGTTTCTGTTTTTCATTCAATGTGTGCTGGGTATAAATGTTTTTTAAATAAAATTATTACGAAATAAATACTATTGTAAAATTAAATATTTAGGTTATTATTTATATGGCTGTAGGGTATAGTATTTTTATATAAATAATTTATGGAATAAATACTGTAAAATCATATATTTAGCTTTTTAATTTTATATGATTGTAGGGTATATTATATTTTTATAAATATTTTACGGAATAAATATTATAAAATTATATATTTGGGTTCTTTAATATATGGGTGTAGGGTATAGTACTTATATTACGGAATAAATACCGTAAAATTATATGTTTGGGTTCTTTAAGTTTATATGGGTGTAGGCTCTACACTGTAGGGTATAATATGTTTTATATATAAATTTTTTATGGAAAAAATACTGTAAAATCATATGTTTGGGTTCTTTATTTTATATGGTTGTATGGTATATTTATTGTTTTTGTATAAAAATTTTACGGAATAAATACTCTAAAATCATATGTTTTAATATAACATATTCCCATTGTCAAATTTTCCAAGAACAATATTCGTTAATGTGAAAATTTTATTTTCCTTAAATTTTTTATTATTTTTTGATTTTATTTGTTTTTATTATTTATTTATTTTTTAAATGTGATATTAAATGGCATTTTGATTGGCTAACATCTAGGAAAGTAAATGAAAGAGTTTATCTCTAGGAGTGAACCTAAGTACAGTAAAACCTCTATAATAATGTTAGGACCAGAGAATTTTATTAATTTATAAAAATTATTAATTAATCGATAAATTAATAATTATTAATTTATAGAGAGTTTTTCTAAATTAAAAAATATTATATAAAAATAGAAAAATGAAGACAATACTTCGATATGTTTTAATGCATTTACATATTAGGAAATAATAATTGCATATATAATTTTTTTAAATAATTTTTGATGCAATTTGAGAAGATAATATCATATATTTTTGACATTTTAAGAGAAATAGAGATAAACTCCAACAAAATTACAAATTTACGAATAAATAAACAACATTAGAATCATATTTCACTAAAATATCTTATATATATAAAATAAATTTATATAAATATTAATATATGTTATTAATGGGACCATATATTTACATAGAGATTTTAAAAAATTATTATCTTATTATTTTATCGAAATGTGTCAATTATTGCACTGGTCCAACTTGGTACCGGAAAAATTTATTAATTTATAGAGGTTATTAATTTATCAAATATTAATTTATAGAGGTTCTACTGTATTGTTCTTTTTAGGTGTTATCTAATCAAATTATTTTCTCAAAAAGTATGGGAGTTGAAGTTTGACTATGAATAAATTTTTAAATTAATATTGTTTTAATTGTTTGTTCAAGTTTGTCTGCCGTTTAATCGAGAATGTGTGAAATATTTTAGAGATCGACAAAGACAAAGAGTTTTCTGTGTATTCATCACAATACGTTAACAGACCTATATACGCGTAGTCTTATTGATACTTGTAGGAAAAGGTGTTCTTTTTTTCTTAGCTCCAAATAAACATCACAAGCTTTATTCGAAATTTCAGAACTAAAAGAAATAGACAAATTTGGTAAAGACCCAACAACTTTTGCAGAGCAATGACCTAATCCCTGATGCCACAAATCATAGGCTTTGTCTATTGGTTAATCCTTAATGATTTCAATAAGAAATCCTTCCAAGACAATATCTAGAACACTTGATTCAACAATATGCTCTAATAGATTGATGAAACTCTGAATGAGAAGATGTGGAGAAAAACATTACTAACCATTGTCTGCAGACATGATTTGTTTGATCTTTTGATTTCTTCTTCCCTTAACCTTTTATGACATGGATCCTTGATGGAGAAAATCATTCTCTTTTCTCTGTTCTTTTTTTTTACGTTGTTTTTCTGTGTTTTATTTTTTCAATTAATAACTCCCTCTATTTATATTAATGAGGAGTTATTAATATTACACCTTTTAATTACAATTTTACATTATATATATATATGTATACCTTAATGAGAACTTTACATTATCACATATTAGGTAAAGGAAAAAGGTTATCAATACACCAAATTCTAATACTCTTTAACCGAAATCGAACCATCACGGTATCAATTTTTATGTATTAGAACTACAACTTTAACATGAACTTGAAGTTTAATTATTAAACTATTAATACATTGGTCACACTAATGGAAATATTCTTACATTCTTCCACTTGGCCATTGTGTTAACATAATGGTTCAATATCTTTAATGCGCATCTTTTCATCAAATTTAATAAACTTTAAGTACTGTAAAATCAGTGATAGCTGAGTCATGGCGGTTACCCATCATTTACTGCGATAGGTTCTCTTACAAGCACCACACACTAACTCCAACTTTAATACTTCTTTTATATTGAGATTAACCTTAATTCTCAAATTACTTACTATTGAGATTAACTTTAATTCTCAACTATGTATGTTATCTTAAAACTATAATATGTACATAACCATAATGATAATTAACATATTTTATTTGCAGAAAAACACAAACTATAATTGAATTCAAATTTTGAGTAACAACTTTACAATAGCATATTTAATACATCAAGGTATTTTCTATAATACCCATTCTCTCTACATGGCCAACGAAAATACCGGGTTGTAATCCTTTAGTCAACGGATCCACTACCATCAAATCCGTTTTTATATGCTCGAATGCTACTCTGCGTTTCTGCACTTCTTCTTTGACCGACAAATACTTAATCTCCATGTGCTTAGCACCCTTAGAGTATTTGTCATTCTTTAAAAAGAAGACAGCTGTATAATTGTCACAATAAGTTCTCAGCGGCTTGGCTATAGAGTCGACAATCCCAAACCGTGAGATAAAATTCCGCAGCCACAATGCTTGAATTGTAGCCTTATAGCATGCCACAAATTCGACCTCCATGGTGGAAGTAGCAACAATGGACTGCTTTCCACATGATACTGCTCCCTCAGCTAATAGGAACATATAGCCAAACGTCAACTTCTTACTGTCGACGCAACCGGCATAGTCTGAATCTAAATATCTGACGACTTCACTACTGTCGGATCTCATGTATGTAAGCATGAACTCTTTGGTGCCTTGCAAGTACCTTAGAACTTTTTTTGCAGCTTTCAGTGTTCCATTCCGGGATTACTTTGATATCAGCCCAACATACCAACAGAAAAAATGATGTCTAGCCGAGTACATGTTTGAACATAGTTCAAACTCCCAACTACTGATGCATAAGGAATTCTCTCCATCTCCTTACGCTCTATTTCATTTTTTGGACACTGCTTTAAGCTGTATTTGTCCCCTTTCTGAATTGGAACTTTTCTGATGGAGCAATTTTCCATCCCGTACTCTCTAAGACTTTATTTATGTATCTTTTCTGAGACAAACTTAACAATTCTTGTGATCTACCCCTAATTATATCTATCCCGATCATATAGGATGCCTCACCTATATCCTTCATTTTGAAGTTCTTAGAGAGATACTTCTTTACGTCATACAACATCCTCATGTCATTCGCAGCTAATAATATATCATCAACATACAACACAAGAATAATAAACTTGCTCCCACTGACTTTCATGTAGTCGCATCGATCAACGATGACCTCTACAAAACCGTATGACAAAATGGTATCATTGAACTTTATGTACCACTATCGGGAAGCTTGTTTCAATCTGTATATTAATGACTTTCTCAGCCTACACACTAGATTTTCCTTTCCTTTGGTCACAAGACCTTCAGGTTGGTCCATATAAATTTCTTCCTCAAGCTCTCCATTAAGAAAGACGGTTTTCACATCCATTTGATGAAGCTCTAAATCATATTGAGCCACCAAACCCAAAACAATTCTTAAGGAATCCTTCTTTGAAATTGGAGAGAAGGTTTCCGTATAGTCAATGCCATCTTTTTGGGTGAAACCTTTAGCAACAAGGCGAGCCTTGTATCTTTCTATGTCACCTTTTGAATCTCGTTTGGTCTTAAAGATCCATTTACACCCAACAGTTTTGAAGCCGTAAGGTAACTCTACTAAGTCTCATACTTTATTAACACCCATCGAAGAAATTTCTTCTTTCAATGCATTTAACCATTTTTCAGAATTGTCACTAATCATTGCTTTTCGGCATGTGGTTGGATCTTCATCAAGGCTCATGTCACATTAATTTTCAATAGCGTAAACCATATAATCATCTGTAATAGCCGATCTTCTTTATCTTGTAGATTGTCTTAATTGTTGTGGTACGTCATTCTCTTATTGAATCATGACAGGTTCATTAACTTGTGGAATTGGCACATCATTATGTTGTTCTATTGCATCCTTTGACTGTGATGTGACAACAGGGACAACGACCTCAGGTGTGACTACAGATGAAGAACCTTCACCTTGGACTTCATTAATGTCCATTTTTCGTTGTTCAACACTCCCACTAGTTTCACCATTTTCAATGAACCTTGCATTATCCGTTTCAACTATTCTCGTACTATGTTTAGGACACTAAAATACATACCCTTTAGACTTTTCCGGATAGCCAATGAAATAACCACTAACCGTTCTAGAGTCTAATTTTTTTTCATGTGGATTATACAACCTTACTTCTGCGGGACAACCCAAACACGTAAATGTCTTAAACTCCGTTTTCTCTCTGTCCAAAGTTCAAATGGAGTCAAAAGTACCACCTTACTAGAAACCCTGTTTAAAATATAGGTTGCAGTCTTTAATACATAAGTCCACAACGACATGGGTAAATTGTAATTACTTAACATACACCAAACCATTTCCATTAATCCCTAATGATTTCAATAAGAAATTCTTCCAAAACCTTCTCTAGAACACTTGCTTCAATAATATGCTCTAATAGATTGATGAAAGTGTGAATAAGAAGATGTGGAGAAGAATATCACTAACCATTATCTGCAGACATGATTTGCTTGTGCAGATGATCCTTGATCACTTGATTTCTTCTTCCTTTAACCCTTTCTGACTTGGATCCTTGATGGAGAGAATCCTTCTCTGTTTTTTGTTCTTTTCTTTTACGTTATTTTTCTGCGTCTTATTTTTCCAATTAATAACTTCCTCTATTTATATTAATGAGGAATTATTAATGTTACACCTTTTAATTACAACTCTACATTATACATATATATATATGTATACCTTAATGAGAACTTTATATTATCACATATTGGGTAAAGGAAGAGGGTTATCAATACACCCAATTCTAATACTCTTTAACCGAGACCGAACTATTACGGTATCGACTTTTATGTATTAAACTATAAACTTTAACATGAACTTGAACGTTAATTATTGAATTGTTAATACATTGGTCAAACTAATGGAAATATTCTTACATTGTCATCCGAGGTAGTCACAGCTGCCACTGAGTCCACTCTGCGAAAGCAAAAGGTTCCAGCCTCTCTTTTACCCGCTCTAATCACTGTCCTCAAAAAGCGGTCCTGAATAACAAAGAATTGATCAACGAGCTGAACCACACATTTTTTTTCATCCATCAACTGTCCTACCGCAATCAGATTTGAATGAAACCCTTTGACAAAGTAAACTGATTCCAGAATCAAACCCGCTCCTAACACAACAGAACCTTCAGTTACTGAAACCCTTTCTCTACCATCAGCCAAAATAACCAAAACAGGTTCCATTGTTCGAATATTAGTCAGAAGACTAATATCCAAGAAGAAGAAGAAAACATACCCGAGAGTTTTTTGATATTGTTGCCCGGACCAGCTCCTCCATTCAAGACAGATACCATGGCACGCCATTGTACATCACTAAGCCCATGAACTCAATCACGATCCTTGTCAGTAATGACCTGATTTGCATGAACACCGCCAACATCACCTGAGGGTACGTGAACAGCATTGGCATAGGAAGAATTACGACCGCGACCAAAACTACCAGAAACGGCTGAACTTCCACCTTCCTTGTGCTTGCATGATTCTGCATTTTGGACGATCACCCCACCACTCCGGGTATCCAATGATGGCAAAAAACCTATCAGAAGCATGTCCTGGACGATGAAAATGTTTGCACAACACAGTTTTGTCACCCTCATGCTTCACGTGAGTAGAACGTGGTCTTGCTTGCACCGCATAAGCTGCCACATCAGTTGATTCTTCAGTCATTCGGGCTAGAATCTTGAGGTCATCTTCTTGGCGAATGATATTATAAACCTCCTCGTAAGACGAATTGGTGTGCGAGAGACCAAAGAGGACTTAACAGTCCAAAAAGTGTCGTCAAAACCACAGAGGAATTCATGAACCTTCTCAGTCTCACGATCTTGCTCTTGAAGAGTAGTCAACTCACACTCACACTTTCCACATTTACAAACGCTCAACGGTTTGTAATTAGCCCAATTATCCCAAATCCGATTCAGCTTACCATAGTAAATTTCAATGGCGAGACCCCGTTGCTTACAACATGCTAATTCCGCCTTGAGCTGTTACATACGAGGTCCATTCGTAACAGAAAATCTCTTCGTCAGATGATCCCACAAGTCTTTGGCAACATCACGATGAGAGATGTCGGACCGAAGTGAGGGATCAATCGTCAGCTTGATCCATGAGACAAGCAAAGCTTGAATGGTCCACCAATAATCTAAATCAGGAGACGCTTCATCTGGTTTCGTAATGGTCCCATCTAGAAAACCAAATTTCTTTCGAGAGCAAAGAGTTGTCTTCATCGCACAAGTCCATTCATCATAGTTCACACCTTTGAGAAGCGGATGCGAAATCATGGCGCTGGGATTATCAGCGGCGGTCAGGTCATAGGGAAAGATCTTGCGACGCACCTCCATCGTTGTCGGGTTCAAGTTGTTAACACCAGCCATGGCGGAAAAACATAATCAATCAAAGAGAAAAACAGAGTTGTCGAAAAAAAAAATTATTCAGGCTCTGCTACCATGAAATATTTTAGAGACCGACAACGACAAAGAGTTTTCTGTGTATTCATCACAATACGTTTACAGATCTATATACTTGAATAAAACATATCTGCTGTCTTAACTTAGAGAATATTACAATTAATTTACATTACATAATTGTAGGAAATTATAATGAGGTAATTACGTGATTGATAAGTATCAGGGATACGATATCCCAATAATGTGTCTCATAAAATTTTGAACTTGTTGATCCAAATTTGTTGGCTATGGCTCTGGAGTATCTGGTCTTTGTATAATTTCACCTTGGTTTTCATATTAAATTCATATAATAAAAGAAAAGCTTGTTAGAAGTTTTTGACCAATGTTACATACATACTCGAACTGAAACATTGTAAAAAAGAGAATTAAGCCTTTGAGAGGCGAAAAGTAAAACTTGAAACCTCTCAAAAAATGTAGCCACTGTTAGCTCTGATCTCCAGTACCACCACCAGTAAAAGGATCTCGTCGTCTCGTTTATCTCCCTCAGCTACTAGTTCTCTGAAATTTCAAGGAGGTGGTTCTAGATATATGTTTTAGCTCTGCTCGAGGTTACTTGGAGGCATCGGGTTCGATTGGCTCGGTGCTTTAGGTTTCGTGGTTTGTTTCTCGCTTCGCCCTCTCTTGGATTTTGAGGACGGGTCTTTATTTGGGTTGATCGAGTTTTGCTTCGCTTCTAAAGGGCTTGACGATTTAGAAATCATTGTGAGTGACTTCAGTGACGTCATGGAAATCTTTGTACTATGCAAAGACCAAAGAGTCACCGAATTGGAAAGTTCTTGAAGATGCCCAAGCCTTGTAGTCAACGTCCATCATAGTCCATCCGTTAGAGTCGCCGACTTTGTGGACAGTTCCTCCAACGGAAACTCCAAAAAGAGCCACAAGAATCAACAAAGAAGTGAAGAAAGATTTGCTCTTCATCAAATCCATGATCGATTCTTGTTTTTGGTTCTTATTTTTTCTAGAAGGAGAGAATTAAGCAGCAGCTAAGAAAACAAATTTGGAAGAGATTTATGAAGTTTTGAGTTTTTTTTTGTTTGTAAGAAGTTAAGAGCACTAATTTGTTTATATAAAGCCAAAGTACCATTTGAGATAAGAGCATGATCATTGGGAGAACCCTTTATGGGGTTCTTACCAATATTTATTATAAATTTTGTGCAAATCGAGGTGGAAGAATTCTTAAAATTAAAAAACTGACTCTAAAATCTTTTATTTAATAACCGATTTTTAAGAAAAGGTTCTTAAAATACGTTTACCAATGGAGTTTATATTTTTTTAATCTTAAGAACCTTTCATAAGAACTCTTCTAAAACCTTCCAATAATATGCTCTAAATCCTTTTGCTTTTAGGAATTTAAAGATTATATTTTTTTAAATCCAAATAATTAAATATTGTATATTTGGATTGATTTCTACTTCCTAGTGATGTTTTGTTTAGGCCATTTCTTCCCGTTTTCCAAATATAAACGAGATACACTAATCGTATGTAATTTAAATTTCCTTTTTCTGGTTAACACGTTTTTCTTCATTTTTAATTTTATTTTTGTATTAGCTTAGTATATGTTTAGTTTCATCACCTGCTTAGGTTTCACCTTTATGTTTCTACTTATCTGATTTTCCTCATATTTTTTTGTTTGCGTTGCGAAGTCCAATTTGCATGTTTTCCTTTCCTTTTTAACCTTAGTTACCCACTAAGGTTGCACCCACACAATTGTTGGAAACAAATGGAATTTGTATTATATTATTATGCATTAATAATTGATATACGATGCTTTTAAGTTTTACTACTTAATCACTAATTTATATAGTCTGTTTTTATATTTGTTTTTACAATCCTTTAGTTCTCTATTTAATCACTTCTGATTACATGTTTTGTTTGGAAGAAATAAGGCATTTGATTAGGCAGCCAAGTATCCGAAATAATTAAAAATCTATTTACTGAATGAATTATGATAGAGACTCAAGTATCCTAGTATTTCCGTAATAATTAAAAATTACAACTGTGTAATAAACGTAAATAAAAATTGTGAGTTTCTTCTTCAGCCTAGTATTTTCCATAATAATTAAAATTACAACTCTATAATAAAACAAATCAAATATCCAGCTTGTCGGTTTCTTTTATCCACACAACAAGTGGATTAATCTGATACCAATTTTGTTAAAAAAATAATTACACTTTTGACGAAATTAGTATTGATTATAATAAAATCCTAAACAACTATTGAGCAGGTGTTTGATAAAAGAAAAATAAAAGGAAAATTGAAGATTTTCTTGGATCCTACGCAACTAAAATTTCCTGTTTTGTGGCCACCGTCAACACAAAACACTCTCGCTTACTGCTCTCTTTCCATTAGATTTCAAGCCACACTGAAACCCTAGCTATAGCCTCATGAGTTAAAACCTTTGTACGCTCTTAGGCTCTTACCATATATCGACAACAACATCTGAAGATCAACAACGAAAGAGAAGATGATGAGAGTAAGGATTACAAAGGAGAGATATGACTTATCTGATTATGCTTATTTTGCAATTAACGCCACTTACAATTCACGAGACCCAGACGGAGTCGAGAGATGCATCAGGGCGTTGAATCACTTGAAGTCTCTGTCTTTCTCTGTCAAGGAATATACTCAATTCTCAGAATCAATTTCTAAGCTGGAGACTCTGAGAAGACATAGGAACCCTATGATCCGTAAAGAAGCTCACGTTTTGTTTGATTCGTGGTTGAAGACGCTCTACGCAGACGGAAGAGATCGTGAAACAGAGAAGATTAAGAAAGAAGCAGAGAACAAAGGAGATTTTAAATCTGAGACTTGTGAAGAAAAACAGACAAAGAACGATGTAAAGCCACTCAATTTGAAGAGAAGACGTGTTGGTTCCGAGGATGTTATCTCGAAGAAGCCACGTGGAGTCGTTACATACGTACGTTCATCGATGAAGAAAACAGAGTTGCATCGCTCTGTTATTGCCACCACTCTTCCTCACCTCTCAAGACAGAACATGAAAGACCCAAATCGTCGAGTTACAACCAAAACCTTGATTCCTCCTCCGAGAAGAGATGCGGCTCGCAAAAACGTTCCACGGTGCCGGGCCTTGGGCCTTGGCATAAGCCCTTGTTTTGGGATTTAAAATTCTTCTATAATGTTGGTGATGTGGTGTGCACATTTCATCAACTTCATATTGTATTCATCATTTTTTATGTAAATGTTTCTCTAATTTGTGTACTTTTTTTCATGTGATTTTAAGTTTTTCAACCATGTTTTACTTTGTGAATTCACGTGGATCTACCACTTTTAGTAGGTTTATGAATAAAAAACCTTACTAATACTAGTTTTCTAATCTTTAAACAACAAATATATGAATTTATATATGTATAATTGTCTTTACAGCTTCCTCTACTCCTATTTTATTAAGCTTATAAGCCCATTAAGAGGCTTGATCAACAGCAGTGAACACAAGTGTAAATGTGAAGCAATCTAATATCTTGACACTTTTAGAAAATAGAAATAATGTTATAAACTTTACATGAAAACATTCATTCACTCCAAGGGAATGCACCATTTTACCAGTAAACATAAAAAAATACAAACAAACAAACAGTAGAGATCATAGTACAACTCCACACATAAGTTTTTTTATTTTATGTTGTCCAAGGTTCGATGTATTCAAACCATATAACAAGTTCCTACAACAATCACCAGATAAATGAAGTCCAGGTGTCTGATCTTCGAACTAAACCACCTCAGGCAAGCCATCTGCTGGAAGTAATATAGGTTTCCAGGTGCACTGGTGAGTTAACTTGTCAACCATCAGATTAAAACATGTGCGGTAAGGCAATAAATAGATTAGGGGCCTGATCTTTGTTGAAACGCCATGCCCTTACAGATATAATGAACCGGTGTGTAGAGAGACAATTTACTAAAAGTGGAATTGACTCATCACAGATACAGAATCACGCCTACAGTTGGAATCTTTGGTGTTGAGGGAAAGACTCGAGAACTGAGAGTCGAGATCTTTGCTAGTGGTGCGTCCAAGACTTATTGATGGTTTATGAGTTTGTTGTTGTTGCTGATACAGCGCTCGGAGTCTTCCAATCTCCTTTTCTAATACCTTCTGTTCCACTGAATAATAGACAAGCTCATGAGTCAGACTGTTCAACTTGATAACTAACTACTACTTAAAAACTCTTACTTCAGACTAGAGTTTGAATCTAAAGAAGCTAAAATAGTCTTATTCAGATGGGTGGGAGAAACTTACACTGTTTGATCAGCTTTTCATGAGCTATACTTTCTAGTCGCTGCTTAAGAGCTTTATTTTCCATAGTCAGAATAAGATTCCTCTGGTTGAGAAAATCAAGCTCAGCTGAAACTTTGGAGCCTTCTGCCTATACACACAAAACAAAATCATTACTTCACAACTGCTCCATAAATTGTAATCTAATACATCTTTCACTAACCAGTGCAAGGGTTTTAGAATCACCTGCAATGTTTGTACATTCCTTTCTAGCTCAGATATGTACTGGAGCTTACGGACCCGTGATCTTTGTGCAAATTGCCTGAAAGAAGAAAAACTAACCACGTTATGATACAGAAAGTTAAAGTTCAAGATCCTTTATCATTTCATCAGTACTATCAGTATAGATCATCTCTTACTACTTGACATACGATGATATTGTTCAAAGAGTCAATAAGACTAATAATCATATCACAAAGAATTAAAAAGCGGAGATCGATGACAATAAGGGAAAGGAAGAAGGTAAATCAATCAAGAACGAGTAAAGAGATGACATACTGTTTGGCTCGTTTTGTATTGTCAGCCTCATAAGTCACAGGCTGAGGAATGGAATTGTTTTCCTCAGAAGAGAACATTTTTGGGTCATGAGAAAGTGTTTCGGCGTAGTTCTTTCTTTCAGATATTACTGTTGCATCTTGAGACAGATAAGATGATCCCATTGGCTTCAGTCCACCGCTCTCTCTAGTGAATGGTAGCCAAGAAGGACGAGCTCCAGATGCCACCAAAGAATCCCGCTGTCGATTCTTCTGTTTTAGATGATTGGCAGTGGCGTCCTGAGTTCCTCTTTGAGTGGAAGAAACTGTATTCCTATAACTGAAATCATTTTGAAGAGTCAAGCTTATGTTTGTAGCATTAGCCACATCTAGATATGCGTAAGAGTCACTTGAAGAACGTCGATGACCACATTTGCGAGCAGGGCTATCCGGCTCATTGAGAAGATCATCAAGCCAAAAGGGAAGCTCTTCAACCAAATGACTCTCAGAGGAAGTTCGTTGGTGGTTTGTTTTCTCATCTCTAAGCTTCTGACCATGTCTTGAACCAATCAAACCACTAGGAATATACTCAGTATATGATGCTGATACACTAGGAAATGGGATTTTTGGAGGAAGCAAAGCATGCTTTCCTGGGTACATCAAGCTTCTAACACTTTGTGATCCTTTGGAGCTAGTCATTGCTAATCTTACCTACCAAAATAACAGTAAAAAACAAGTATTTTTACATCATTTGAAAATGCAAACAACCAAAGATCAAAACGAAATGATAGATTTGACTATCATCAACTCACAAAGCAGGAGTTTTTAAGCTTGGCCTAAGAACCCAGTAGCAGATATAAGAAAAATGAAAAAGCAAACAAAGAACTAAGAAGGCTCATAAAGTTTTTTAAGACAACATCAAGCACAGATCAATGCAACAGTTCTTGAAATGCTTTAGTCAATATAGCAATATTGAAAAATTCTCCCAAATATGTTTTAAAAGATTTTATTTCTTCTTTTGGAAATAAAAAAGCTGACACTGAAACACATCACCATAGTTGACCCATTCAGACAGACAAGACCAGCTCATTCCACTCATATGGTACTGCTCTAGTTGCTTTATCATTAAGCTAGATATTAACATAAGCTACATAGTACATACACTTGTTTTAAACTCATAAAAGTGATTATAGTGACTAATCATTTTAACTAATCAGTCAGATCAGCTAATCAAACTTACTCATCCAAGTTCATCAATAATCTATTTTCATTTTCCAGGAAGCCAAACACTAATACCAAGAATCCATAAAAAGTAAAAGTAAATTTTTTTTTTTTTTTGAGAAATTATCCGAGGCAAATTAATAGATATAGATTTGTCTTCTTTGTTAATAGTTCCAACTAAAAGAAGAAGAATGAAACTAACCAGTAAGAGATGTAGAGATTGGATCTAAATCGAAGTTAAAAATGATAACTTGGCTTTGTTTAGTCCTCCATGGATCTTCAAAGTTATAGAAATTTTTGAAACTCTTTTGCTTTTCTGTCTTATCGTAGGAGGAGAAGAAGAATCTCTCTTGGCTCCGAAGAAGGGTGATGAGAGAAATTTGTGGAAATTTAGTCCTCAAAAGTAAAACCAAAGCCTACTATTTTGTCTTAGACTTTCTTACTTTTAGTATTTAAAATTCTTCCCAAATACTTTTTCTTATATTATATTTGCCCCTATGTTTAATTTCCGCGGATTTGTGATTCAAAAGTTCCAAATACAAACTATTTGAAATGGAACAAATGGAAAGTCTACTATTTCTTTCCTTTTAGTTTTAGGCAAATTTTGTTTTTTTTTAGTTATTCGTATCAACGAATTGTCCAATTAATCATGGAATAAACATGTTACTATTATAGTGAGATATCTTTTCAAAAAATAGCATAATTTGTATTTCCTTTTCATAATTTTCATTAGTTGTGATTTTTTTGTCATCATTGTGAATTTATTTTTGTCATTTATGGTTTTAAAATAAAAAAATATCCCTTATTTGGTAGGTCAATGTGGTCTACCTAAGAGATCAAACCAAGTAAAAATTTCAATTTGATTAGTTAAATTAATTAGTCATTTTAAGAATGTTTTTATTTTAGCATTGCAAATGCTAATTAATGTTCTCACTTCTCAACAACTCATTGACTTATCGACATTGAGTTTTACTGTTTTAGATTCAATGGAAAAATGCATATCTATCTTTTCTATTTAGTTTAGAATATCTTAAAAAAGCTTCTTACCTCTATTATATAGTTGTGGTGATGATAAAAAGAAAAAAGCTTTTTTTTTTAAAATGTTATAATATACTAAAGAGCATAGATAGACAAAGACATTAATCTAGTTCAATTTACACGTCAAAAACACTAAACAAAGGAAAAGAGGATATTTTGTCGAAGATCATGTTTTTAGCATATGGGCAATTTATTATTATTTTTATTTGTTTTTTTTAATGATTGGTGAGTTGGAATTGATCTGTTACCTAACTTAAAGTGCAACAACATGGGCCAAGTTGTTAAATTTAGTAATAGCAAAAACAACATTAAAATATTAGTTTATTACATTTATATTATTTATAGGTTCACAAAATGACAAAAACAAAATGTAATCTCAAATTTCGATTTTCTCCAACATGTCTCTCAGAAGCTTATTTAAATCCATTTCTCTTGTTCCCAATCCAGTCTGGGGCGGCTCCTTTTTCTTCACAACCTTATGATGTTTTATTATTCATCGTTAATCACTGTGTTAACTAATCGTTAATCTAATTTTTGTTTTTGGTTAACTAAGAGGTGTTCCGGACTTTCGGCCTATAATTACCTCCTCACACAGGACCAGTCTGTGATAATACCTTATGACATGTCGTAAATCATTCCTTCCAACAGCTAACAAGAATCAAAGTAGGGGCGCCAGACACTAACGCCGGCACTAAACCACTAGCATAACGCACCGTTGGTAAATCATTAATCACTTAATATTTTAAATAATCCTACTTGTTAATAGATTTTTTCTTTTTGTTAAAAGCATTTCTTCTATCTTAGACTTGACCAATATTTTTTAAATTATCCATGCCTATGTGGGCACATGCATTTATGAAGCTTGTGGGTATTATATAAGGTAATTAAGTGGGATGAAAAAGAGACCATCACCATACGGAAATATAGGGGTAAGGAAGATAACCTTACCCGAAAAAACTGAATCGAAGTGAACCGTGACTAAGAGATTCGGTATGGTTTAGTTTTACTTAGAAACTCTATTATATTATTATTATTCAAAATATTTTGGTTCGGTTTAGTTGTAAACCATACTTTTTGATGTTTATGGAATTCTATATATATTTTATATTATATAAACTTTGATTGCAATCACGAGAACTCAACACGTGTCAAAATTCTAATTAACATGATCATGACATGTGTCGCTCAATCGATGAAATTTTGACACGTATAAGAAATATTGTGCTATTTTTTATTTAAAGAAACATCAGCAACAAATTACATAATATAAAAAATGACTTTTTACTCTCTATTTTTCTAATATAGATTAAATTTTATTATTTCAATAAAATTTGAACTTTCTTTTTTAAATTTAGATTTTTATATTTGTATATTATTTAAACTCTAATAAATTTTTTTTTTATCACACGTTTCTAATTATTGAAACTAAAACATGATGATCAGGATCATATAATAATCATTTGTCAACAAAAATTACATATAATTGGCCAAAGATAACAAAATGGTTAGGAAATTGTATAATATTATCGGTTTACGAATCAAATAAATAACACCTTTATTAAACATAGAAATTGAAGGAAACGTTTTCTCCATAAAGAAGAAAGAGTGTGCAAATGATCTCTCTTAGTGGGAAGAAGTTAGAATTGATCTTTCCCAAAGAGAAGAATCTAAAACAAGAGGCAAAGATCCACTCCAGAAAAATTTCTTCTGTCGAAGCAAATTTTCATACACAAATTTGGATCCAGAGAAGGGAGGAAGGCGGTAGGGATTTTACATAAGATTGCAGATGATGATGGATGGGAGTCTGATGAAGAAAAATAAAAGAAACCTCGAAAAACATACATCTTTAGGTATAGAGGCAGCTAATAGAAATAAAAAAATGAGAGCTGGTGATGGAATAGATGAGCAAAAGGATGTTGTCAGAAAACATAGAGAATTGAAGAATTTCAGTGAGTGAAGGTGCGAAAGTGAAAGTATATTCCACTGCGAACCGAGATAAAATCTGAACCAGAAAAGAAAAAAGTGACACCATAGATCTTGATGGAAGAACATCTCGCCCAAATCTGACCAAGAACATATATGTCAGTCACCATATCCATTTTTTCAAATCTCACATGGTGGACGAACAAAAAATGACATGATGAAACAAAAATTCATTAAACGTGGTCAAGATTTTTATTTTTAAATATGTTATTATTGAAATTGCAATAGCAAAATTTAAATTAACTTATTCATGTAAAAATTTACTTATGTAAATAGTTATCTTCTCTAACGAATCACACTTTGTACTTCTTTTAAAATAAATTAATTAAATTTTCTATTTTTACATTTAATTTATTTTAAACTTTAGGAACCCGTCCATCAGACGAGTCATAATCTAGTCTTATTATATAAACAACGGTTACTCTCACAAGAACTCACCATGTGTCAAAATTATAATTAACAAGATGGACACACATATAAGTTAAAACCTCAAATCTCGCCATGTTTCAAATCTGTAATTTGTTAAGATATTAAAAAGTGAAAGTTAATTATCATATAAGAAAAAGGAAACAAACATATTTTTATATTTTAAGAATGATTATCCTATTTCTAATTGAACTGAATTTAATTTAAAGATTTATAATATTTTTTCCACCAAAACCTTGATTAATCATATCCTATTTGAATTAAGTTTATCTTTGAGTTTTTATCATATTTGATTTTTTTTAAATCAACATAATCAGACTAAATCGAATTCTCAAGTTTTCTTTGCAATAATTTTTTTTTCAGCTTGGATATCAATAAAAATAGTAAATATAATAATTTTAAGTAATAATATATACTATTAACAATATATGAATTGAATAGCAATCATGTTTATCACCAAACTGTAATATATCTTCTTCATAAGTGAAAATCATAAATAAAATAAAAATACTGACCGGATCCTTGTTAAATATTTTGATATTATTATTTAATGAGTAAAATTATGACCATCGAAATTTTTGGAGCCAGTTGTGTTGATACTATCTCGACTTTTCTTCCATTTGATAGGCACACTAACGAATCAGATCTCGGCCAAACTTAATCTTGACTTTGATTGGAGAAGTCTAAAAAGCCACTTAATCAACTCACCAAAACTACAAAATTAAGAAAGAGAAGATGAAGGATGCGATCCAATTAAGACAATGGGAAGCACCGAGAAAAGAGGATTGGCATAGTAACAACACAATCTCATAAATGAAACATCGCAACACATGAACTACATCGAAGGTCCAGAAGAACCAAAATCATCTAAATACCAAAAGTTAAATACTAAACCCCTAAAATAAAATCTCTACCACAGTACATAAAATAATTTTTTTAACCATAGACGAAGGTAAAGACATAAATAGAACTTAAGCGAGACTGGATAACAATCTATTATAAATTATAAGAGGCGAGACACTTCCAGCAAGAAAACTGAGATAAGAACAATAAGAGGCAAGGTGTTTTCATCATTTCCAAATATGAAACGCACCGTTGACCTTTTTATATGGCGGCTCTTTTGTTGCAACATTTGTATCCTTGAATCACGCTGAAAAAATCCAATCACAAATCTTCTTTCCACGCGACCAGCGGTGAGACAAGATCTTGGTCTTCTTTCCACATGATCATAGCTTAGACAATATCTAAAGATAACAAACAAGAAAAAGAAGAAGGAAGAGAAAAGACGACCGATGTCAATGCTAAAGGAGCCACAGACTGCGGGTCTCCGACCTCAGAAAACAAAATCTATGAATGATATGGAATGGTGATTGAATCTCGAGAAAGAGAAAGATTTGGCATTGAAAATTTATATCACTTATAATAAATTTTTCTTTTATTTTTTTTCTTACATAAAATTTATTTTAAAATTCGTCCATCTGACAGATCGTAATCTAGTATTATATAGAACTAGATGAATAACCGCACTACGTGCGAATTCATTTTTACATTGTTAACATCTAGACATTGGCACATAGCAGATATTGTGAATTTTTTCACTATTTATGATCCGCTTTGTTCCAACCAAATATATAATATTATAATTCGCTTCGATTCAAAAAAATTTGGATATCCGATTTCTTTTTGTATTATCCACGGTCCGCGGACTATTTGCTGCGATCTGCTTAAAACGTAATTTTTTAACATACACAATACATAAAAATAACAAAATATTAGATATTCAAATTTCTTTTGGACATGATTCAAAATAAGTTCCAACAACTAAACATGATTGTTGTGCCACTAATCCTTAGTATCATATGGTGGAAAATGATCAAACTAAAATCTTAACATAAAATATATAATAACAACAAAATAGCTTAACATAACTTTCTTTCTCTTCATCTCTTGCAATCCAGAATCTAGTATACCTACAAACCTAAAAGCTAAGACTACAAAGAGGAAGAAGATAAAAGTATGGAAAGTGAATCGACATAGATCTTTAATTTTCTTATATTTATCCTTATACTAAACTAATTTATAGTATAATATGTATATCTATAATTACATACTCTAATATATATATTCGAATCGAAGCAGATATTCATTTTTTTTGTCTCAAAATGATATTTGGGATTTTTTTCTCTTTCTACAAATACTATATTTTACTATTTGCTTTGCTCAAGAATTTTACATGTATTCGGATTTTTCTGTTTGAAGCGGATGTACCGATTGTTTTTCTCATGCCTATTAACTTCATATATTCAGAAAGAGTAATTTCCATTTTTTGTATGGTCATTATCATAATGAATTTTTTCTCACTCACAAAAACGAATATAAGAATTAAAAGTAGAAGAAAAAAGTCAAACAATCATATAAATAAATTATTACAAAGTTTAATGAAATCTTAGACCTCAAGATATGAATTATGAAAAAGAAAAGATTATAAGGCATCAACCATCAATGAAGAGTCTTAAAAGTCTATTGAATTATCTTACAACCAATTAATTTTTAAAAATACATGTGGCACCTTGATAGAAGCTAGAATGATGAGGTGTCATCATAAGACTCAAAAACGACTCCAAAGATACTAAAAAGGACTAGAAAACATTAGTAAATATGGGCCAAAATCATCATATATCAAAGAGCAAGGTTAGCAATGACTGACTTTGGTTTCTCAGATTGTGTTGCATTCTTCAGCTTGTGTTTGAAACCCGGAGGGTATCCGTGAATCTTGTAGCAGGTGTCAACGTTGTGTCCTGTATATCCACAGTGAGCACATTGAACTTTGGTCTGTCCTTGCTTATTCTGATAAGATCGTGTTGCATTGACGGAGTACTGATATTTGGAGTGACTGTAACGTTGAAAGCTGAAGCATTCGATGAAGCTGAAACAATGTTGCGTTGACTGTGATCTTGATCCAGAATATTGTAGATGTCTGCAAGATCTGGTATAGTCTTCTTCATGATGATTTGACTACGAATGGTCGTGTAAGACTCATTCAATCCTGCAAGAAACTTAACAATCTTTGCACACTCTCCTTTAGATGCAGTCACTTTGCAACAATTACAGTTCTGACAAGTGCCTACACAGTCCGCTCCATCAAGATCATCCCACAATATTTTCAAAGCAGTATAGTAATCAGAAAGACTCATTGAACCTTGTTGAAGAGACCAAATCTGCTGTGTTAACTGATAGGATCTTGGTAAATTCGTGATATGAAAACGTGACATCAAATCTTTCCAAATTTCTGCTGCATCGTTGAAACGAAGGATACTTTTGTAGATTTGCTTGTTAACAGAGTTCAATAACCAAGATTTAACCATACTGTTGCAGCGTGACCAGACTCTAAAGCTAGGATCAAACTCAGAAGGTCGTGGCAAGGTTCCATCAACAAATGCAATCTTATTCTTAGCATCTAATGAAACAAACATAGCAATCTTCCAAGTAGAGTAATTAGATCCATCCAATACCTCAGATATGATTGCATTACCCGGACTATCGCCATTGGAGGGAACGTATGGTGAATAGTTGATATCCGTGAAATCAAACTTCGGAATCAGAGGTCTTGAGTTGATATTTGTTCGAATCGGAGGGGATTCTGATTGAATCTGTGAAGACAAAGCTTGATCTGGAGTTTTCTCAGCTGAATCCTTGGTAGATCTTCGTGTGCGAGGCTTGAATCTTTTAACAGACACCATCGCAAGACCTTAACTTGATTTAGCTAGTTTTTGAACATTTCGGTCGAAGACGAAAATGAATTGTGAGAAATCGATGAGCTTTGCGGAAGAAACTCAAGGATTCTCAATGAAAAACGCGCGAATCTGAGGCTACGAGCTCTGATACCATGATCATGAATGAATGTAGAAGATGAAATGGGAAAAAGAATCTGTTATTCATCTTAGTTTGTTTGTTACAGTTAAGACCCTCTTTAGTCTAGAGGGTTCCTGGTGTAATCAATCTTTTACATCGAACCATCTTAACCATATTAAACCGTTTACACTATTAAAGCCCAAACCGGAGAAGGAGACTGAAGATGATGATCATCTTAGGGTTTCAGACAACAACGCCACAATCTCAAATCCCAAAGTGGTTTCTTTGTCGTCAGAACATCGATTAGGGTTGGGTGGCGTATTTGACGAGTTGGGTTATGTGGTATGTGGCTCCCACGAAACTGTTTCCAATTTGGGGTCTTGTAATGCGTTGAAGGTTTCTAAGGATGTTATTGATGTTTCGGGTATGGAAACAGATTCTTCTCTCTTTGATCCTTTACCGTTAGGGTTTTCTGGCGGCGATTACTACAAGTTGGGGGTTTGTAGGAATGACGATGGTGGTGTTTGGGATTTCGATTTTTGTTCAACACCACTAATGGGACCTGTCGATTCTGTTATTGGTAACACTTACCAAACACGGGCTACAGGGAATTGGGGGTCTGTTTTCTAGATTATGATTTGATGGCATGGTAATTAGGGTTTGAAATCAAGTAATCCACCTATATCTTCTCGGTGATTACTGATCATTATTAGTATGTAACTTGTATGTTTTTTTTTTTGCTCCAACGTAATCCCATGTTTGTAAAGTTGGTAGCTTTTTCTCTCTTTGTTTATTGTTGATGAATGAATGAATTTTCTTTCTGTTGGTTTAATGCTAAACTGGAGAATATCGCATTGTCTCAGAGTTATCTTTATGATATCTATTTCTCTGACTCAATTTACCCATAAAAAGTCAGATTTTATTGTAACACATTTACAAAAACCAATCATTAAATCAGAAATCACTAGAGTCTCTGCATGTAAGAAAGGAATTTGAGGGTTAGAAATAGTTTCGCAAGAAACCAAGACTACAACTATAAGCAAAACTTGCAAGCTAAATAGAGTTGTTGATTTCAGAAATGTGCTAATGAGAATTTTGAGCAAGTCTTCCCAAACAACGTCAAAGAAAATAATCACCTCAGTCACTATGGTCAACTCTTACTCATCTCTGCAATTGCTTCTTCAACCTCATCACAAAGTATTACTAACATTCAGGTTATGAATATTATAATAGACCTTGTACTGGAGAAAGTATATTGGATTTTCTAGACTAACAAGAGTTGATGGGTAAAGAACTTAATGGAAGAAGATCTTAAGACCTGTTTAATATCTGTTTCCACATTGATCATAATTATCTAAAATGTTTACTAGCTCACATCATCTCTCCGAAATTTTTTTTATCCAAAATGGTGTCCAGCAATATTCTTCAGGTGTCAAACAACTCGGTTTAAACCCAGAAGATGCTGGGGGTGTGAATGTAAACAAGCACCCTCGTTGCGGAATGCAAGTAGTACCTTCCAACTAGCAAAGTAGCTCTCATAACTTTGTGAAAGATATCAGAGAATGTATGTAAAATATTTGGTCATGAATAAACTGGTCAGCAATATAGTTTTAATACAAATTCTGACTAAAAATATGAAAACTATATAGTTTGTACCATATTTTTTTTTTCATTGAGTTATTTGCTAAACATAGATATATACTACTGCCTTTAGATTTTTAATCAGAATTTGTATTAAAAGTAGAAATAAGCTAACTGGAACAAAAATTAAAAGATATAAAATACATTATTATTTAATATTTAATAGATAATATGATGTCTCCAGTAAAATTATATTCAGTTTTCTTGATGTGGCAGGAGAAGTGTCGCCAATTCCATAGTCAAACTATAGACACGAGACTTACAAAGTGAAACAAATTGTATTAGAAAGAGAGTTCCAGAAAGCTAGGAACAAATTTAAAATCATATTTTCCCATTGAGGATTTTTCATCTTTTCCTTGGTCGGGTGAGAAAGGATGGGTCATTTTGAAGAACTGAGAGATGCTTATTTGTTGTATGTATCTATCTGTATATTCGTGGCAGACTTGTTTAAACATTAGTTTTATCTATGTTGTGGCTCAGTAATCAGCATCATGTATTTTATCAACTGTTTAAATTTCCTTAAAAATGCTCTGTTTTTTCCAAACTCGGATCTCAGTTTATTCAGTCTTAACTTATAGAGTATTTAAAACATACACACACACACACGGGCACCAAGAAGGTCTATCCAAATCATTTTCTTTATCAATCAAATAGAGTTTTCTATTCCAGTGCCTGACACTACCACTACCTCTACCACTATACATGACATCTAAAAGTAAATTAAAGAAAGAAAAAAGAATATTGTGAAGGGTTCTTGACAATTTTTTACTAGACTTTCATGAATTAAAGTAGAGTCGATTATGATTCTCTTAGTGCTTAACGGTGATGTCTCTATGTGAAAGATATCAGAGAACATATATGAGATAAATCGATAATATAAGTCATATATAAGCCGGTTTGCGTAAAACAATGACTGAAGCCAAATTCAGAATCAGTAAGACACTATTAATTTAGCGTAATAAATGAACATGAACCATGGTACTTAAGCTTGAATAGTCTACAGCAACCAGAACAACAAAACCCCAATAGAAAATGAGAATGAACCAGGGTATAATTTCTCCTAGAGCCTAACTAGGGGTGCCATTAAACTAACCATTCTACACTGTTATTTCTAAATTGTAGTGCAGACAAGTGTATTCAGATAAGCTTGCTAAATAATGTAAAATTACACGCTTTCATTTTCTCAAATACGATTAAAAGAAGAAAAGAAACATTTTCTGCTTTGAAAAGAAAAAGCATATGGCCAAATGAGACCTAACTGATATGTGTCTTGTCAAACAGGTTAATAGTCTTGCACTTTCTGGAAAGCTTGAACATCTTATTTCTTGTTAGTCTAGTATTCATATCAATTAACATTATCCCAGTACGTTATCAACTTCTCTAATTACCATAACAATCATCCCACAAAATCAGATACAAAGATGCAGCAGAGCTCCAAAATCTAAACCCCTTGTACCCTAGAGCCTCTGGCTTTGCATGTAGCAATGGAATTTGAGAGTTAATATTAGATTTCTAGAAAATGACCATAAGAGATATCACAGCAAAGCACGATGTGGTCATATAACAGACAACACTAAGAGAATATACTAATAAGTCAAGAATGACATGCTTTCTGAATCAGCAAAGGTGTATAGATAAGGAATGAGTTGGTGAAAGCTCTCTCTCTCTCTCGACATACTCACAGACAAAAACTGTGCAGGAGATTCTCACGAAGACATTACATCGAGCACGTGCACTGCATCATCTACTAGACCACTCTTCATGTCATCAATCATTATATTGCAATTAGGAGTATACAGTATACACATAAATCAAATAGCCCAAAACTTCAGTTCCAAAGGGGCCTCAAGAAAATCGATATAAGTGAACAACAATTACCATTGAGGGGGAGATGAAAGATCCAAAATTAAACTATACAACAATTTCGTTTTAACAGAAATCAAAAGTTCGATTGGGAATAGAAACACACATAAAAACAAATGCTAAGGAGATTATTACTTAATTATAAGGACAATCCAACAAAGAAGAGATTCGCTTCCGAAGGGTTGGCCTGTTGGAAATAAAAAAGATACTGAATTTAATTTCTATAGACTTAAGCAGAAAATCAAATTTATGTGTTGAACTTTGTAGAAGTCTTCTCCTCCTCTTGACAATTTCTCCTTAAATTCCAAAGGAGCTCCAGTGATATGTAATTCTTTCAAGGAAGTGATAAATCTCAGCCCATCTGGAAGCTCCTTTAACTTTGGACAATAATAAATATCGAGACTATGAAGAAGGGGCACAGATCCTTCTTCTACTAGCCACTCTTCCCATTCTTATAGTCCAAATAACTGTAGCTTCTGCAACTGAGCAAACCCACCCCTGGAGCAAACCATTCTCCTCCCGCTGAAAGATCCATGTAATAAATCAACCTCTTTCAACTGAAGCAATTTCTCTAGAATCGGCATTGGATCCTCCTCCACACAACAATCTACTAGAGTTAAGGTTGTAAGGTGAGAAGGAAAGTGCTGTTCTTTAAGAAGATTGGGCCTATACATAGTCAAACTCAGATGTTTGACATGACTGAAGTCCCATACGGTTCCCTCTTCTGTCTTTCTATAATCATATTCTTCTCTTATATAAAGATCTTCAATGTGTCTCAGTCCAGCTATTGCTGCAGATAGAGTTTCTATACTCTTCTCATCATTTAATTCCATGGTGAGAGTCCTCAACCTGACCATACCAAGAAGATCCTTGACACTGCTATTCTTTGCTAAGAAATTCTTGAAGGTCTCCAGTTTTACTAGATTGCTAAATTCCAACTGTCTTCTTATGCATACACCTTGGTAATGCAAGGTATCTCAATTCTTGCATCCCCATCAATATATTGGGCACGAATATATATCCCCCCAATATATTCAGATTTAGATAGATGAGCATCATTAGGTTTCCTAGAGAAGCAAGTATATGAGATACCTCAGCACCTTTTAAGCTCAAGTATCTTAAGTGGATGAGATTCCCAATGCCAGAAGGTAACTTCCCTCCTCTAAACTCGGCTTTGAAGAGATCTAACACCCTCAGAAGTTCTAACCTTTAAAAGCTTGAACTTGAACAACAATTTCGTTTTAACAATTGTTTTGCCTGAGACAAACCTTAGCTTATATTTAAAACAAACAACAACGAAAAAAAACAAAGAAAGAGAAGCGAATTACTTAATTATGTTATATTTTGTATGGTGTAGTCGAAGATTAAGGAACCAAACACACATAAAAACAAATGCTAAATACAATAACGGATAAAGGAGAAAGGATACTCTCACAATCCAATGGAAGAGATATTTAGCTTCTGAAGGGGTTGGCCTGTTGAAAAAATTATAAATAATATTGAAGTTAATATTCATAGAGGAATTAGAAAATGCAATTGTTTTCTCTCTTTGACTATGCAATTGCTTTCTCTCTCTCCCTCTCTGACTATGCAATTGTTTTTCTATGGAGAAAGTATATATTACATGTTTTTATTAATCGGATTCGATTTTCAAAAGAGGAATGTGTTCAACTTTGTAGAAGTCTTCTCCTCCTCTCGACAATTTCTGAAACTCCAAATTACATCCGTAGATATTCAGTTCTTTCAATGAAGTGATAAATCTCAGCCCATCAGGAAGCTCTTTTAACTTCTTACACTCATGAATATTGAGAGTATGAAGAAGGGGCATGGAGCCTTCTTCTACTATCCACTCTTCCCATTCCATTAGTCCCCAAAACTCTAGCTCCTGCAACTGAGCAAACCCACCACCCGAGCAAACAATTCTCCTCCCACTGAATGATTTATACCCTAAATTGACCTCCTTCAACTGAAGCAATTTCTCTAGAATTGGCATTGGATCCTCCACCAAACCACACAATGCTAGAGATAAGGTTGTAAGGTGAGAAGGAAAGTGTTGTTCTTTAGGAAGCTTTGGCATATACATACATATACGCAAACTCAGACGTTTGACATGACTGAAATCCCATTCAGTTCCCTCTTCTATCTTCCTATAATCATATTCTTCAATAATAACAAGATCTTCAAGGTGTCTCAGCCCACCTATTGATGCAGATACAGTTTCTATACTCGTCTCATCATTTAAATTGATGCCCAGAGTCCTCAACCTGACCATACCACGAAGATCCTTGACGCTGCTATTCTTTGTTGAGAAATTCTTCAAGGTCTCCAGTTTTACTAGATTACTCAATTCCAACTTTGTCTTCTTATGCATAAACCTTGGTAATGCAAGGTATCTCAATTCTTGCATCCCCATCAAGACATTGGGCACAAAATTAGCTCTATCCATATTTAGATAGATGAGCAACAATAGGTTTCCTAGAGAAGCAGGTAGATGAGATACATAAGCACCTTTTAAGCTCAAGTATCTTAAATGGATGAGATTCCCAATGCCAGAAGGTAATTTCCCTCCTCTAAACTCGGCTTTGAAGAGATCTAACACCCTCAGAAGTTCTAACCTTTTAAAGCTTGAACCTTGTAACTTCCATCTTCCTCCAAATACATCTTTGACCGGAACAACCACGAGAGATAGAAGTTTTGGATTTTTTATATCTCTCTCAACATCTAATGTAGTGGGATACTGTGAGACAAATCTGCGAGATGTACCATGGGATTGAAAGTTTGAGGTTGAAGGGTGGGTACTGGCAATTTGTAGGAAGTTATCTTCGTTAGCTTTATTCAAACAAATATCTCTCATCATATCATGTAAATGACAAGTTCTCAAAGTCGTAACGTCCCTTTCGGAAATAACCATATTTCTCGCCACCAACTCTTCTATGTAGCTATCTCCAACATCTTGAATGGTCTCTCCATCATAATGCCTAGGTTTGAATACTTCTTCTGCAGCCCAGTAATAAGACAAATCCTCTATGTTTATCTTATGATCTTCAGGAAAATGGGCAAGGAAGAGGAAACAATGCTTCAAATAACTAGGCAATTCTTCAAAGCTCATAGATAATACTTGGTCAATTGAACCGTTGCTACTGCTGATTCTTTCCACAAGTTGATATCCAATATTCCCAGAAACTCGTTTCCAATCGTCCAATGTGTATTTTGCAGCCAACAAACCTCCTAACACTCTGACAGCCAAAGGCAATCCTCCACAATGTTTGATCATTTGTTTGCCCATCTCTTCCATTTCCTCATCAACCTTAGATTCTGCACAACATCATCACTGTGTTAAGTTATTCTACATTTACGCTACAAAACCAAGATATTCAAATGATAGAAAAACATTATAGTTAGTTAAATTATTCTACACAATATCGTCAATATGAAATTCTGCACAATGTTACTAGGTTAAATTATTCTTCATTTAGACAATAAAACTAAGCTATAGAGTAAATATTAGACAGAATAAAGACGTTTTAGTGTCCAGAGGGAAAACATAAATAGAAGAAGATTACATAGTTTTTTGTTTTGACATGTTGTCATAAATCGTATATTGTGATCAACCTTCCTTGAATGCTTACCGGATGCATCGTTTCTAGGAAGTGCTATCCTTTGAAAAAGTGCCCAACTGTCTTCAGGGTTTAGGCATTCTGGTTTTAAGTTGATATATGTTGTACTTTTACGCATGGCGATACCCTCAGTTCTAGAAGTAAGCAACCCTTTCCATCCTGCTCCTAAATATAAAATAAAGAACAAAAGAGTTAGCTAGCTTATTGAATATGACTTATTATTAACCACCATCTAGTGTATGTACCATAAGAAGTAACCTTTTTTTGATGGAAATATTGGCTTGATTAAGTCCCAATCTTCTTCTTTCCATATGTCGTCAAGGACAATCAACGACTTAGAGGTTTCCAACAATTGAATTAGTTCACATTGGAGTGTAGATTCTGTCATATTCAAGATTTTCTTTTCTTCTTCTTTGGGTTTGAGATCCCCCAAAATCTTTTGCCACACATTCATCCGAGTAAAATTTTGTGAAACACACACCCATGCAAGTCCATCAAACTTACGCTTTACATCCTCGTGATTAAAAACTTGTCTAGCAAGCGTGGTTTTACCAAGACCACCCATCCCGGTTATGGAAACAATTTGAACGTTCTCTTCCTCCACAAAATATCCAACTAATTTCTTAACATTTGCCTCCAACCCAACAAACTCGCTTTCGTAGTCTGTAGGAAATGTTTCTCGCATCTCCCTTTGTCTATCACGTTGAGGTTGCATATACCCATTATCGCTGATAATCTGTTGTACTCCAAAACTCTGCATATCTCGGATCACATCAGAGATTCTCGTACGTATACTTTCAATATCTAATGCATTTTCCCTGCGATCTGGAATAATGCAAGCAAGTCTTCTAATACTCTTCTCGACTCCACTCTTTTTCCCGAGTTTTTGCTTAAGAAGAAAGGTTTCGATTATATCCTCTCCATCACAAATAATTTCCTTGATTTCTTCAATACAGTTTTTCACCACCGCACTTGTATGTTTCTTTGCATCTGCATCTTTCAGAAAAGAGCTTAACAAGTTTAGATCACGTCTTAGTCCACTAACTTGATCTTTGAATCCTTGGAATCGCTCGCATTCTTGACCCAGTAGGTTCCAGAGCTTTTGTACTCCAAACGAAACAAGTTCTCCAGCCATAATAGCTCCTTTTTAATGAAAATGAAAATAAGAATCAAGCTACGTACTATCGATGAACATCCATCACAAGTTCCAAGTGGTAAATCAACACAATATGGGATTTTTCTATTTTACTTAAAATCTTATAATTGGGATATTATATCAAATTATGTGGTACAATTTTAGCTTCGATTCATTTTTTGTTAGGCGTAATTAGTATCCGAGATCTAAGTAGGAGAGAGAGTAACATCAAAACATTCTAACTAGTTAAGAATTAACAATACGGGTATCAAGCTGCTATATATATATTTTGAAGAGTATCAAGCTGCTATTAATCATTTTAAAAATGGAGATCTTAAACAAAGAAATTTGCTAAGAAACAAAAAAAAAACAAGTAACATTGAAGAAAAAAAGACTAACCTCTTGATGGCACCAAGACACTCTCCTCTCGTCGAACTTTAGGAATTAGGAAGAAGTGAGATGCTCTCTGAGACCAAAGTCTCTGGGTTCACACTTTTCAACTCTCAACAAACTATATTCTTTTATAAAATTTTCATCCACCCATTTTCTATCTAAATAGTTCCAAATAGCAGCCTTAAAAAATAAGGAAAGTTTATACATTAATATTTTACTTTATTTAATTTTATTTAAATAAATGCTGAAAATACATAATATTTACTTTCTTTTATTTTATTCTAAGAATCAAAAATTTCAATTGCATATCTAGATGATCTTGTGATGAAAAAAAAATCTAGAATGGTTATTGTTGCTGCTCGGGTTCCTATGAAAGTTTGTGAGATAATCTATTAGGGTATCTATCTAATATAATATTATTATTGTTATTATAATTTAATTTTTTAATTAAAAATTTAATAAAGAAATATTTAAGCCAATAATAAGATATGAAGTGTCTCAGTGGGTTTCTTAAGAGTATCTCATAGTTTATCAAAGGAGATACGCTTCTCACCACCTTATTCTTCTTTTTATTACTTTTAAATATTTTAATAAATAGATACTCATCTATATACACATTGTTTATGTAACATGATATTATCATAAACAATGTCATTTTGAAATTTCTGTTAGTTTTCTAGGGAAACAAACATAAATTATATAGGAAAAAACTATTGTACGATACTTTTGAAGTCCAATGATTATAATGCACAACTTTTGGATCATGGTCAATTTTGCAAACAAAAACTTAATGGCTTTTTATAAGAAAAACCTAATATAAATTGCACGGCTCGTTTCGCCGTGACTCTCTTGAATATTCAAACAATAGTGAGCTAGGGGCTCTTCGATCTGATACTGGTTAGACCTCTTTCTTCAAATGAGAGATTGGATCGAAATGACCAATACTTCTCTAGTCAAGCAAAATATTTTAACAAAATATCAATGTTTTTTAACCTTTTTGTTATCATCTAAACATTCAAACTATTTTGCAGGAAGTTTATCAACCAGGTCATCACAGGGTACTTACCCAGTGTGATTTTGATTCTGTTTTTCTATGCTGTTCCACCATTGATGATGTATTTTTTGGCCTTGGAGGGATGTATTTCACGGAGTATAAGGAAGAAGAGTGCGTGCATCAAAGTCTTATATTTTACCATTTGGAATGTGTTCTTTGTGAATATTTTATCGAGGTCCATTATCAGGCAGTTGAATCTCTTCTCTAGTGTCAGAGACATACCTGCACAACTTGCAAAAGCAGTGCCGACACAGGTGATTTACCCATTGTCTTTGGACATTAGTTTGGTTACATTTTTGTAAGATTTTTTATCTTTCGGATTGTATAATTTTAAAATTTTTTTAAACCATAGTGTTTTCATGCACATAGATATTTTAAAATTCTGAGTTGTCCGTATTCCATGATAAACCATATACCAAAGAATATTTAGGCCATTGGAGGAATTACACTCATTGTATCTTTCTCATTTGTCATGTTTGTATCATTAAGTCTGAATATGGCTTCAATCATTTATGCAGGCTGGCTTCTTCATGACCTATTGTTTCACATCTGGTTGGGCCAGTTTGTCTGGTGAAATAATGCAACCTATGGCTCTTATCTTGAATCTGGTAGCAAAAGTTGTTTCTGAGCACAAGATGACTCATATGAAACACTTAGGTTCCCATACCATACCGAAATTCCTCGGCTGCTTTTGTTTGGACTCCTGGGTTTCACCAATTCAGTCATAGCGCCACTAATACTACCGTTTTTGCTGATATACTTTTTCCTCGCATATCTCATATACAAAAATCAGGTAAGTATGCAATCTATACGGTCTCTGATCTCTTTTACATAATATCACAGTTAAGGGCACTCTTAAAAACATCGGTACGGACTTTTTTCTATTTGCAGATACTCAACGTGTATATTACAAAGTACGAAAGCGGTGGACAGTACTAGCCTATTTTGCACAACACAACGATCTTTTCATTGATCTTGACACAGATTATAGCTTTGGGGTTTTTCGGATTAAAGCTATCAACGGTTGCTTCGGGTTTCACCATACCATTAATTCTCCTCACTCTGCTTTTTAGTGAGTATTGTCGTCAGAGGTTTGCGCCCATTTTCAACAAACAAATTTTTGATATAACAATTTTTTTAGATGTTCCTACTGCAGTTTTTATTCATCTTCTCGGTGCTTAATTGATTGGTTTCTTTCAGGTTCTTATAGATATGGATAGAGCTGATGAAATGTCAGGAAGAATGGAAGAGTTACATAAAAAATTGCATCATGTATACTCGCAGATACCATTACACTCTGAGAAACCATCGATTAAAGCTGAAACCAGTACTCCTTTCACAAATCAAGAGTTACCAGATCCTCAGAAATTGAAGCCAGGTTTTGAGTTCTTAACCAATGTTTGTGTATAATTTCAGATTACACTTGATTAGAAAGACTAATGAGATTTACTTTTTTCAGAGGAAGGTGATGCTATAGCTAAAGAGTTATGGGGTTTCCAAGGCAATGAACCTGGTCAAGAACATGATGCTAAGTCCTGCCCCAGTGCTTCACCAGAACATCTTTCCCCAAAGATGATCGAACTCCACAAACGGAACTAAAGATGGTTACGTGTTCATTCAATCACTCAGTGCTTTAGGCACAAGAGTTTTCTCATGGAGACGCTCAGCTCCAAAAAGAAACAATGTTAATGGGAATACTCACTTGAAGAAAAGTGGATGTAAATTGTTTTTTGGGGTATTTTTATCATTTTCTTCGATGTAGATTCCTATAGAACCTCTCTGCAAAACTGATGAGGGAAAGCATCAAAGCATATGTGTAGAGTCTGCTTGCTATGAGATTAAGATGTACATTTTTTAGTTACTTCAGGAAAAAAACCTAACTGTACTGCAAAGATACCAAGTAATAGGGCTAAAATATAACTGTACATTTTATAGTTACTAAGAAGTATTTTTCAAGCCTTAACATAGATGTAATTGGGAAGACAAAATTTGAGAAATATCCAACTCCACAATTTGTTTGTTCTACGTCATAAAGCAATGTTATGAGACCCGAACAGAATCGGCAAGTCCCAGTTGAAGCGTGATCCAGCAAGATTTCTGGTGTGGGTTTTTACCTCGATGTTTTAAAACAGTCACACAAGCCGAGTCGGTTGGTAACACAGATTAATAAAAGACAAAACAAAGAGAATATACTACTATTAATTCAAGAATGAGTCTGACTCAGCAAAGGTAATTTAATACATATGAGTTAGTCATACCAGATTTGGTGAAAACCCTCTCTATTTCTCTCTCTCGATAAACTCACTGACCAAAACTATGTGGGAATCAAGTCTCAATTAGACATTTCGTCAAACACTTTGACTAAAAATAATTTGGAAGCTTAAAAGAGTTTTCACAAGAAGCTAGATCCATCTTAAACAACAGCAAGCAATAGGCACAGTATGAGCTAAACAGATATTTAGCAAGTTTTCTATCAGAAAACTTACAAGCTAGATAGATTTCTTGTTTAAGAAATGTGGTAGTGAGTATGTGAGCTTGAAGTAAGCCTGAAGCCAACTTCAAAGACACACAAATTCAGTTTGTGCAAGAGATCAAGTCTCATTTAAACATTTCGTCGAACATGTTCAATGCATCATCCACTAGACCACTCCTCATCGATCATAATAATACAAGTAGGAATTATACCCATAAATCAAATTGGCCAAAACTTCACTTCCAAAGGGGAAATATATAGCATGAACTCAAGAAAGTCTTAGGCTCTATGATATTAAGGGAAGATGAAGGATCCAAAATTTAAACTAAACAACAATTTCGTTTTAACAGAAATCAAAAGTTTGATTGGGCATCGAAACACGAATCGAAAACAAATGCTAAAGAGATTATTATAATTACTTATACTCTCACAATCCAACGGAGAAGATATTTGCTTCACAAAGGATTGTTCTGTTGGAAAAATAAAAAGAGATACTGAATTTAATTTCCATAGAAAATCAAATTTCTTTACGTGGAGAAAGTATATATTACCTGCTTGTCTAATCGGAATTGGATTCTTCCTCCTATAAGATTATCAAAAGAAGAATGTGTTGAACTTTGTAGATGTCTTTTCCTCCTCTCGACAATTTCTCCTTAAATTCCCAACTACATATGAAGATATTCAGTTCTTTCAAGGAAGTAATAAATCTCAGCCCATCTGGAAGCTCCTTCAACTTTGGACAACTTCAAATTTCAAGAGTACGAAGAAGGGGTGGTGTCGCAGAGCTCTTGAGGAGCTTGCTCAGGTGTGCGCTGAAGAATGCCAGCTGGGGGTGTGGCTGAGGTAGTCTGGATGCGGCTGAAACACAAGGTTGACGACGGTGAAGAGCTGAATGAGCATCTTGTTCGGGAGCGCACAGAACTGGGGTTCCCCATCTGCGTCAATGAATCTGTAGGTGCTCTGGTCACGGAGGATCTTGGAGGAGACCAAGTGGTTTGTGTCCATCTTCTTTACCTTGTTGATGCAAAACGAGGTTGGGAGGTCCACTCCGAGGTAGCGGAACCAGGAGGTAAGAAGGCTCTCGATTCGCTCAGTTCACGGCGATGAGCCACAGTGGAGCTATCCTTGATGGCGCATATGGCGTCAACTGTCGCCGGGTGTCCGTCACCTACCAAAGGGCTGCATCCCAAAAACAACATCAATAGTTCGTCGAGATGTACCTTGTTCCCAATGTCGTTGTTGAAGAACATGTTGCTGAAGATTCTGGCACAAATGCAGACCGCAGAGTGACGTATGTGGGTTTGGCTCGCCGAGTTGGATCGGTAGGGATCTGAAGCGATTGTCTCCCAGGAGCTGTTGGACTGTGGGAACTTTTTTGGGAAACGCGAGCTCCTTCACCTTATGGTGAAAGCCAAAGACGATGCAAAAGTCCTTCATGCCAATGCTATACTTCTTTCCTCCAGTAAAGAAAGAAAACGTACCCTCCTCAAATACCAGCTTCTCCAGATCGGCGTACGTGAGCCGTGCGGTGGCTAAACATTGCCGAGTGAGATCCGGGAAAAGGACATCCTCCTCCAAGGTGAAGGTGCACTGCGCGTGGTAAAGAATTTATTGGACCTCTTCGTAGATGCCCAAAGATTGAAGGGTCTCAATGACATGAACCTAGTTGGTTCAATCTTCACTTTAAGAGTTGGTTATAGTAGAAGGAGGCCTTTTGGTCCCATTGGGTGGTTGATTGCGGGGGTAGGCGATCGTCAGGCAAGGAGAAGGCCTCGTTCTCCATACGTGGCCATGGATGCATGATGGGACAGTTGGTTTGTGCGGCGGAGGATCCGGCATTGGCCTTAGTTTTGGTGCTAGAGAATCATTGTTTTGGAGGCATGGTGGCGAGGAAATCGGCGGCAATGGATACGAGGCGAGCAAGGGACTTTGTGGCGGCGAGTAAGAGATTGTACGATTTTGCGGCGGCGAGTGAGAGATTTGTTGCTGGGTGCTCGTCAATTTTTTATATTTTTTTTTCATAATAAAAACTAAAAACAAAAATTAGTAAAAAAATCAAATTTCAAAAAATATGTACCGAATCTTACCGGTGGGTTGCCTCCCACCAAGTGTTTGGTTTAAGTCTTTAACTCGACTTGGTTAGCTATCTATGCGTGAGGAGGGTCGCTTAAGGTGGCCAGAAATTCTTCTCCTCGAGTGTCCAGCAACACTACGGCTCCATGCGGCCTAACTTCCTTGATAGTGAATGGACCATCTTGACTTCAGTTTTTCTAGAAACAATCTTAGGCGTGAGTTAAACAATAGTACGTGATCATTGGGAGAGAAACTTCTGGAGAGGATCCTTTTATCATGGTAGGCCTTGGTTCTCTCCTTGTAGATCCTAGAGTTGTCATAAGCCAAGTGCATAATTTTCTCCAACTCGTGCAGCTGCATGGTCCGCCTTTCAAACGCAGGTTTGATGTCGAAGTTAAGCATTTTTACTGTCCAGGCCACCTTGTATTCTAGCTCTACCGGAAGGTGACATGCCTTCCCGTACACCAAGTGAAACGGTATAGTCCCCAAAGGAGTCTTGTATGCGGTCCAATATGCCCAAAGTGCATCATCTAGCTTTTTAGCCCAGTCTTTCTTTGTCATGTTCACGGTCTTCTACAGTATACTCTTGATCTCCCTGTTGGAGATTTCAACCTGACCGTTTGTTTGAGGGTGGTAAGGAGTCGAGACCTTGTGTCTCACGCCATTTTTCCTTAGGAGGTTTTGAAAAATCTTGTTGATGAAGTGGGAGCCCCTATCACTAATCACTATCCTCGGAACACCAAACCTGGGAAAATGACGCATTTGAACAACTTAACCACCACACTAGCATCATTAGTAGGGCTTGTCAAAGGTTCAACCCATTTTGACACGTAATCGACGGCAACCAAGATGTATTCATTCCCAAAAGAGGATGGGAATGGTCCCATGAAGTCTATCCCCACACATCAAAAAATTCTACTTCCAAAATGAAGTGCTGAGGCATTTTATTCCTTTTGCTGATGTTTCCTTGCCTCTGGCAGGCATCACATCGAGAGACAAACCGCTGAGCATCTCGGAACATAGTAGGCCACCAAAAACCGATTGGAGAATCTTTGAAACTATCTTGAAAGTGGCAAAGTGGCCAGCATATGAAGAACCATGAAAATGAAATAGGATCCCAGGTATCTCTTCTTCAGACACACATCTACTGAATATTCCATCCAAGCAATTCTTATACAAATAGGGCTCATCCCAAAAGTACCGCTTGATGTCCCGAAGAAATTTTCTCCATTTATTCCCCACGAAGCCTTCTGGTTCTTTCTCAGCAGCCAAGAAGTTTGCTATCTCTCCAAACCAAAAAAAATTGGAGTGGCGTCCCTTTTCCGCCAAACCTGAAAAATACTCCAGAGCAGGTTTTCCATTTGGTGCTCGTCGACTTCACCAACACTGATTGCGTAAACCTGCTCATCTGGGAGGCTATCATTCATAGGTGTTTCTTCTTCGTTATTCATCCTGGATAAATTATCTGCAACACCGTTTTCAGTTCCCTTTTTAACCTTAATGTCCAAATCGAACACTTGCAACAACAGAAGCCATCTCAAGAGTCTAGGTTTAGCATCCTTGTTTGTTAGCAAGTATTTCAAAGCTGCATGGTCAGTATGGACAATCACTTTCGATCCCACAAGGTATGATCAAAACTTCTTGAATGCGAATACAATTGCCAATAGCTCCTTCTCGGTTGTGGTATACTTACACTGAGCATCATCCATAGTCCGACTTACGTAATAAACAACATGAAACTTCTTGTCTTTCCTTTGGCCTAACACTATCCCTACAGCAAAGTCGCTAGCATCTGTCATGGTCTCGAAAGGAAGGTCCCAATCCGGTATCTGAACAACATGAGCACTAATCAAAACTCCTTTATAGTGTGAAAGGTTCCAAACAGGCGCTGTCAAACTCAAACTCCACCTCTTTACACAACAGTCTCGTGAGAGGCCTAGCGATCTTAGAGAAATCCTTGTTGAATCGGCGGTAGAACCCAGCATGTCCCAGAAAACTGTGGATCCTTTTTACTAAATTGGGCGGTTGCAAACTCATCATTATTTCGATCTTTGCCTTGTCCACTTCAATACCATTTTCTGATATTTTGTGCCCTAGCACGATTCCATCTCGTTACACAAACTATTTTGTGCCCTAGCACAAAATATTTTCTGATATTTTCTAAATTGAGCATTACACAAACCGAACGGCATCCTGCAGTCCACGAAAGTGCCATAAGGACAAGTGAATGTCATCTTCTCTTTGTCATCAGAATGGATGGGGATCTGAAAAAAAATCTGAATAACCATATAAGAAACAGTAATAAGGATGATTAGCCAAACATTCTAGCATCTGATCAATAAAAAGAAGCGGAAAATGATCTTTGCGAGTTGCAACATTCAATTTCTGATAATATATGCACACCGTATGTCAGGTTACTGTCCTAGTTGGTATTAGTTTATTCCTATCATTTTTTACCACCGTGATGCCACCCTTCTTAGGTACTACATGCACATGACTGACCCATTTGCTGCCCGAAATACAATAGACTACACCAGCTTACAGTTCAATAACAAGTATAAAAAGATAGTAAAATTGTAAGGGATAACATACTACTAGCACTACAGTTACAGTTAGAGTGCACTAAAGGATCTTAAACACACTTAGCTTTTAAATAAAAACAAGTCTCTTTATTAATGTTTAGAAACTCTCTCAAAACTAAACACTCAAAACCTCTTAATGTTCTTGATATCAGAGTCACAATTCAACTTTGATATTTATATGGATGTTAGCACCTCATTTGCTAATCATATTCCTATTGCTAATAGAAAACTTCTTTTTCCTATATATTCCTAATGCAAATAGATAATTTTCATTTAAGCCTATCTTTATGCTTAACTAACTTGTTAAAAATATCTTAGGCTGCAAACTATTGAAACTTATACAACATTCACCCCCTTAAGCTTCAAGTTAGTCTTCGAGAGGTCTTGAACTCCAATCAAACTTCCCATCTTCTTAAACTTGATTCTTGTTAGGGTTTTTGTTAGTATATCCGCACATTGTTCTTCTCCAGATACATGATCTAATTCAATTTGATCTTCAACAGTTTGAACTAGAGCTGCAGATTTTGACGCTAGTTCCTATAGCTTTCCCGCGAAGGTATCGATTGTGTCTGTGTCTTTTATCTTCAATCTTTCGAACTTGGACATTAGGGTTTGGAGTCTAGCTTTTTTGACTCGGTATGCTCTTAGATGTCTTGATTGAATTTCTTCCCATATACCGTTTGGAGAGTCTTGATTGCCAACTTGCAAGATAAGAGTCTCCGGGATGGATTGGAACTGCAATCCTATTGTGATATCATTCTTGTTGGATTCTGTTGAACTTGGTTCAATTGTTTCCCATACCTTATGAATTCGCATTAACACTTTCATCCTCATGGACTAAACCATATATTTTTTAGGGTTTAGCATGGGGCATTGGATAGAACTCAGAATAACATCCTTCGGGCGTGACGGAGGATCGATGTCTCCCATAGCTCGGTTACATCTTCTTATTCAAAGCTTCTTAATCGAATCCTTAGCTTGATCGATTTGCTCTGCTACCAATTAAAGGATCAGAAACACACTTAGCTTTTAAATAAAGACAACTCTCTTTATTAATGTTTAGGAACTCTCTTAAAATGAAACACTCAAACACTCTTAATGTTCTTGATATCAAAGTCACAACTCAACTTTGATATTTATATGGATGTTAGCACCTCCTTTGCTAACCCTATTCCTATTGCTAATAGAAAACTTATTTTTCTTATTCCTAATAAAAATAGATAATTTTCGTTTAAGCCTATCTTTATCCTTAACCAACTTGTTAAAAATATCTTGGACTGCAAGCTATTGAAACTTATCCAACATGCACACCGCTTTCTCTTCTGCATATATTTGGAGCAAATCCTGAAAGATGTTTAGTGACAAGTGCTAACATTTCCAGTTTTTTTCATTCTGAACAAACCATCGCCTACTCCACCCATTTGTCTTTGCAATTTTCTTCTTTAAGTATCCTGCACGACAGAGTAAAAATTTTGGTGAAAACTTTAGAAGTTATTTTTTTTGTTTTGATAAAAGGTATTCAATTTAAAACAGAATAAAAATACAAAGCTATGACCTTTTTGGATCATACAATTTTAGGAAAGTAGTTTTGAGAGAAAAGAGATTTAGAATACACTTAAACAAATAAATGTTTAAGAGAGAACATGAAAGTCCGAGTGAAAAACTAGTTAATATATCAACGACCACTTCGGCCACGACGACCGCGGCGTCTGTGACCACTAATATTGATTCATCCGTCATGAACTTTCGGAGGTTGTTTGACCGGTCTATCACGCAAGATCATATGAACCGGATCCCCTGAGATTCAGTTCCCATCTCATCTTCCTTCGAGATTGTAACTGAATCCCCTGAGACAAGTGGAGAAGCTTCAAAGTTCAAACTTGTATCAGGTAATGATTCTGAGCCGGGAACAATCTCCTCTAGCTCCAGTTGCACAAATCTGTTGCTTTCTAACACTCCTGAACCATCAGTGCTAAGTATAATATTAGTACCAGACTTTGACTCCAAAAGAGTTGTTGAAGAAGTACTTCTAAAAACTGTAGATACATCCAAGGTATAAGATACAACATCAGAAGTTGGTGAAGATTCTGTAACAACATGGGTAGAAATTTATGTGGCAGCGTGTGTATTGATCTCTGAGTCAACAAGAGTAGTAACTACTGTGTCTGCAATTTTGATAATCGCAGGGACACTACCAGCTTCATTGTTGGAGATATTCACATTAGCAGCAACTTCAGTGGGAGAAACAGAGACATTAACAACTTTTGTGGAAGAAGCAGAGACAGCAGTAGCTTCTGCGGGTGAAACATAGATAACATAATTGGTCTTTATAGGACTGGAGAATTGGAGAGGTGCATCCTTTGTGTGAGAAACATCAGCAGAGGTAGAGATATGGCTTCTTGTGATACCATGTTCTGATGCTCCTGTGACAGTATCAGCAAGAGAGATGGTAGTATAAAGAGTCACAACTTCAGATGCAATTGTAGTAGTCTTTTGTAAAACTGGATCAGGGATAACTGGCTTGGGACCGATGTTATGTGGTTGTAGACATCTTGCTTCTTTGGGACCCAGATGGCCACATCTTATACATTTGGATGGAATCCATGAGTACTCCACTTCAACCATGGATATGTTTCCTTTCTTATCCTCCACCGCAATCCTTTGCAGGAAGTTCTTTTTAAGCTCATCTTCTACCATTATCTTTGCTATACCCATTGAAAAAGGATCCAATCTTGGCTTTTTGTAAGCATAGGAGCTCCAAGCCCTGAAGCAATCCAACTAATTCCAGGGATTGAGTAAACCTGATTTAGAATATTCTTTACAGAAACCCAAACTGGGACAGTATTGATCTCAGGATAGTCGTCTAGAGAGGGTGTGGGACTCCATGCAGCTACAAACATTAGGCAATCATCAACATGCCAAAGCCCTCTTTGTGTGACTCATTTTTCGTGTATATTCATCAGGTATGTGAAACAAAAATGATGATTCACTTAAGCTTCTAACAAAGATTCTGCAATTCTGATATATGATGATTTTGGCCCATATTTACTAATGTTTTCTAGTCCTTTTTAGTGTCTTTAGAGTCGTTATTGAGTCTTATCAGGTCAGAATGAAGTCTTGGAGCATGGATTGGATGGACTGGAGCTATTGGAGCTTTTGGAGCAAAAAAAAGTGGATATGCAGCAAAAGAGCATAATTTATACGCGAGCACGTGCTCCGGTTTGGGAGCACATGCTCCGCCGCCAGAGAAAAATAAGGAACCCGATTTGACTTTAATTTTTGGCGTGATTAAATAGGTTAAGCTGCCTTTCTTAAAACACACGTCTTACCTTGGAGCTGACTTCGAAGCTACTTAGAGATTCTCTCCTTCTCCTCCTTGTTTGCCATCGCCTAGCTCTTTGATTTTCATTTTCTTTGTTTTCTATTATAAGACTTGGAGATCATCCACTGCTTTGTTTTGAGAAGAATTCTGAACCTTATTTTATCTTTAATATTATTCATGAATTCCTTTTATTTCATTGTTGTGTTTTCTTCATCCATGTCTGAGTAGTCCATTAGCTAGATTAGAGTTTTCAAAGGTATTCATGAGATGATAAACTGAGCACAAATAGGATACATAAATATATACTGTCTTCGCCTCTAGTTGAATTTAATGCTTAGATTAAACTGATCACTTAGTCTATGATTTCAGGTTAAACTTATTCACGAGAGTGCTCTAGATTGCTAGAAAAGATGTTGGTGAGCAATCAGACCGTAGACAACGAGAGTTGATATGGCTGAGTGTGAACATATTGAACCTATTCGTTAATGCTTGTCTGCATCTCTAGGTCCAAACGAGAGTTTAAGTATTTAGGTTGTTAGATAAAGTTGTCGGCGCCACGAGAGTGGATCGGTCTTATTTTTATGTTTGAGTTCTGGACCTGTGCTGAATTAGGTCCTGAATAGTTGCTAAAGTTTTTATCTCTGAATCACCGGCGAATTACCCTGATCTAGTGCTTTTCTTTATTAATTTTACACTGCTTTATTTACTTGCAATTCTGTTACTAAACCAACCACATACTTTTATCTTAGCTTTATTTACAAATCTCATAAAGTCATAGTGTAACCTTGGTCTCTATGGATTCGATCCCTTATATACTACTGTGATTGTCTGTGCACTTGCAGAATTTATTTGGGTTAAAACTCTGTGTATCGAATTCCTTCCCAAATCCTATTGAGAACCGAGTGAATAAGGCCCCCAGATGGACATTTGCAGCGATAAAACTGTCCTATCACAAATTCTTTCTGGTTTTCTAGGCGTTTAAGAAATACATGAGATGGGATTTGTACCTTTGGCATTCCATCATCCATGTAAATTGGTGTAGTGGATCGATAGAGGTTACAGACTGAGGGATCTATCTTCGCTGCCCAAGGGAAACGAGAATCATCCTCTTCCCTCACTACCTGAGTAATTGGGCAAACCACTGATTTGGGTTGTTCATGAGAATCACTTGTAGTGTGATAAGATTGGAGGAGCTACATGAGGCGACGAGTACGTTTTGAGTTACTAGCAGCTAACGATGGCTACTGAATCGCAGAAGATAGCTCGGAGATGGAGTTGTTTGAAGTCTCTTGGAGAGCGATCTGAGAAAACTTTATTGGCGATACCGAAGCTACATGGTCAAGACAGATTGGAGCCCCTGTTTTCACCATTGAAGCAAAAGTCTTCTTTGGCTCCATTCCCACTGAAACTAAATTATCAAAATCGACTTGATTTGACTGAGTATACGTCAGAGAGTTGATGGTAGCCTCCAAAATCTTAGTCGACAAGGCTTTCAAAGAGTCACCGAGTGTTGTCTGATGAATTTCTTTTCTGGCTTCCTTAAAGACCAGAGTACCGGCGAAATCTTCAACAACCAGAGAACGGATCGGGGATTCATATCCTAATTCCAGACTTCTGCTTGGCAAAGGCATCAAGGAGTCCATAGCGCAGAGATGGAGTAATTCCGGTGGCCCATGAAAAGGAAGCAACTTTGGTTCAGTCGAAGAGACTTTTCCATCCGCTTCCATGGAAGAGTTTGAGATCTAGATAAAGCAAAGTAACAGAGCTGAGGCACAACTTTGGTTCAGTCGAAGAGACTAAAGTTGTTTTTATAACAAACTAATTACCATGAAAGTATAAGGAAATAAATATATTATCTCTTCACATCTCTATAATCATGCTCTTCATTGTTATTGTAATATTTCCTTCCTATATATTGCACAAACCTCTCTATATAAAGAGGTTATTCACATTAAATATAATAGTTCATTCTTACAAGTTAATATGGTTTAAGAGCAGGTTAGTTGTGTGAGTTTTGATCCACCGATCAAACTCAACAATGCTCATAGCATTTATTTAAAACACATTTTCTTTTCTACTTTTAAATTATCTTTCAAATTTCGACATATATGGCTTCTCTCATGTCTTGATTCCATCCTCTCATTCCTTCTTCTCTACTACTTATTCTTACAAACAAAAAAAAAATCTAAGATCTAGACGTCACGTCCTCAACGTTCTTGATCACTTTATCTATATACTTTTATGTTGTTTGTTTTTCTCCATTGTCACTCCTAAGTGAATAGACAGTCAAGTTGTTCATGACTTCTTCAAGCTTTATGCTTCTTCACAACAAATGTCTTCCATGATCCAAGTAGATAATTTATTAATGACACTTTCAAATTTATCTTAAGCTATATGCTTCCAAAAGATTAAGTTCGTTTCACCCTCCACATATGTTCTCTTCTCCGAAGTTCTTTTTTTTTCAAGTGTCACAACTTGCATAGTACGGTAAATCCGTCAACCTTCTAGGTTCAAGCTTAATATTTCTTGACTACCATTAATTGCACCTTTTATCTTTGGTCAATCTCAAACCGTCACTTCCGCTTCACTCCACTACCAGCTTGATCTTGAGGGGGCATATATGGAAATAATATATTAACAAATATATTATCTCATCACTCTATAATCATGTTCTGCGTTAATATTGTAATATTCCTTTCCTATATATTGTACAAACCTCTATTTATAAAGAGGTTATTCACATTGAATAAAATAATTCATTCTTACAAGTTAATAGAAAGTTCATCCTACACTAGGTCAAAGCTAAAGTGGCAGACAAGAAAAAAGAAGTTTGCAAAATTGGACAGGAACAAAGCTTAGAAGTTGGTTTTGTATCTACAAGTAATATGAGGAAAATGGACAATGAGAAAAAATGAATTTTGTTCGACAGACACCGTAGTATATAAGAAATATAGCCATGGCCAATATTTCACTATTAATTACAAAGATCAATCACATATCTGTTAGTATTGTTAATTGAAGTGATTACAGGGATTCCGAAGAAGATATGATGTGTATCTAGAACTCAATGTTAACCAACCATGACAGATGGAAACCGAACTCCAATACCCCCTTCAAGCTGGAGCATACAGATTGTGTATGCCAAGCTTGGAAAAAAAACATAGAGAACCCATCACGGCTAATCGCTTTGGTCAATATATCAGCTAGCTGTACCTTTGTGCTAACATGCCATAGTTTTATATTTCGAGGCAGTACCTCATCAAGAAAAAAATGCAGGTCCATCTCAATGTGTTTAGTCCGCTCATGGAAAACAAGGTTTGTAGCTATGTATATGGTTGGCATACTATCACATTGTACGAGCATCGGAGTATCGTGCTTAACACCAAGTGTAAACAACATCCGTTTCACCCATATCAATTCTTGTACCAGTTCAGCAATGGCTTTATACTCTGTTTCCGCTGAGGATCGACTTACTGTCTTCTCCGTACTGGTTTTACAAGACACATGTGAGTCTCCTAATTGAACAAAATAGCCAGTAACTGATAGCCTGGTAAGAGGACAGCTACCCCAATCTGAATCACACCAGCCTGTTATTTGAAGGTTATCACTAGAGTGGAGTAAGATTCCTTGACCTGGATCAGACTTCAAATACCGCACCACTCGTAAAACCGCTAACCAATGATCAGTTGGAGGTTTTTTCATGAATTGGGATAAAAAATTAACTGAAAACGCAATATCTTGACGAGTTACACGCAAGTATATCAAACGTCCCAGCAAACGATGATATGGTGTGGGATCTATTGATGTGACTTTGACACAGCAAGATGATGATTCTGTGCAAGTGGAAATGTAGCAGGCTTGGCGGCAAGTAGTCCGGTTTCAGAGATTATATTAAGTGCAAACTTTCTTTGGCAGAGATAAAACTCTGTAGCATTCCCTGCAACCTTGATACCCAAAAAATATTTCAAATCACCTAAGACATTCATGTGAAAGCATGTGGATAAGTATGCCTTGAAATCTACTGTTGCTTTGACATTGCTTCCAGCTATGATCAAGTCATCAACCTAAACAAGAATGTGTGTTCGAGTTGTACCTTTCTCATATGTGAACAGAGAATGGTGGCCTAAAGACTGCTCAAAAACATAGTCAACTAGCGCAGTAGATAGTTTTGTGAACCAGCATCTCAGTGCCTGTTTTAGACTGTAAAGAGACTTCCGTAAGTCATATAGACTCACAATCACACTGAGTTTAGACCACTTGATGATGAAGAGATTTCAAAACCTTGGCTACACAGAAGGTGGAATAGAAATAGAGATGGTGGCGATTTGATTGACTCACTCAATCGATGAACAAAACAAGCTAATGAGTCACTCAATAACTTGAGCTGCAGACTCAAAGAACTTAATTGAATAACTCAAATAAGAAGTAATGGAAATAAACACAAAGAATTCACAACTTTGTGAAGAGAAGAAAACAACTTTTTTTCTTATGAACCTTAAAATCTTGATTAAGGGTGATTTACAAGGAGCTATTATTTTATAGGGTCAGAGTACAACGGCTGTAAGCCAAAATAAATGAAAAAAATCGCAAGAATTGAAGAAATAGAGCCGTTGGAGCTTAAATGACGAAATCACTCTAGATAAGCCAAGTGGAGCCCTAGCTTGTATCTTGTCAACTTGAGGAAGAAGGTGCGTGTTCTTAGAAGCTTTTGATTGTCTTGGAGGGTCTCTAGAACTCGTAAAGGCTGAGGAAAATATGACCGTTGTAAATGAAAGGTGTGATCCGAATATGAAAAGTCTTGATGATCCTCTGGTTCATGTGTAAAAGTAAATGTGGTGTCGTTTTGGCATCTTGGAAACATCTTGTAGTCTTATTAAGTCTTGAATAAAATAGCAGGAAGTCGATCTCCACTTATTTAAGAAGCTTACTTGAATTGAACCAAATGGTATGGGGTAAAATAAGAGCATATGTACCAACTCCTGAATTAGCTCGGTCATGAGGTGGTTTTATTCGATCAAAACTTTCCTTATATATGGGTTCCTGATGAAAACTCGAGGAGAGGCTGAAAGCTCGAGTGAAACATGATCTGAAACATGTTTCTCTTAGATTCTCAGTTCCGAGTGAGGTTCTTGACCATCTTTGATTCTAGTTTGGTCTTAATGCATTCTGGCTTGATCAAAGTCTTCTAAATAGGTGGTTTCCGAGTGAATATTTATTCTGAGGTGAAAAGAACGAGTTGATTCTTCTAGGGACAGCTTCCATGGCTTGGTGACAGCTCCGCCGAGGTATATGTGTTCTAACTTCAGATATGGTCGATCCAATTGGGTTCTAGCTCGATCATTCTCTTTAAAATATGTGACTTGTAAGTGATTCTTCAATGGTAGCTCGTATGCTTGACTAAAACTTGATCTGGAACATGCTCCTCTTTGTTTCTCATCTCCGATACAACATGTCTTGTCATCGGGTTGCTTGGTTCCAGCTGGTTTGATTGTCTCCTAGTCTAGCATGATTCTGATGTCCTCACCATACCTTCACCCTTGAAAATTTTCCAACCTTGAAATTGTACAATCTGCACCAAGAGAAAGAAAGTTAGCTTTCTTCCTTCTTTGGGAGTTTAGAGTCTTACCTCAGTATGGTGATGGTTTGTTGATGTGTGGTGCATCTGGTGGTTCCCTTTTGAGCTGTATAGCATGGAATAATCCTCTGTCTTGACCATGTTCAAGAGGGGGTGGTGTTGTCGGCTTAGTTCTTCCTCGGAATTGGGTTTGAATCTCTACGTCCGGTGGCTCTGCTTTAGTTCCTTGCAATAGTCCCAACTCTTTTGAAAAAAAACAAGTGTATTAATGCAGTCATGGAATTATTAGACATAGGTAAACATGGTTGATTCAATATAGATTTTTGCTCAGGTTCTACTTGAGTAATAAAACAATTATTCGGAACCAAATGTTTCAGTGAGGCACCAACGTTTTTATCAAGTGCTTCTAAACTCAACATGCCTGTTATCACACTTATAGAATCAGTAGATATGAAACTAATTAGGGTGTTACTTACCTGAGTATGGTCTCTTTCGAGTTACTTACCTGAATATGGTCTCTTTCGAGTTTCTTATGCAACATGGTACATGGGAGTGGTGTTGGATCCGGTGGCTCTTCATTTCGGCTGCTGTGCATGCGTAGGGTACATGTCCTTTCTTTGAAACTTAAAAGAAAAAGCAAGTGCATTATATTTGTAATATAGGTATTCAAAGTTGTATACTTCAGATTATGAGTTAACATAATATTTTTAAAATACTTAATAAACTCGTAAATATCATTTACTTGGATTTGAAATATTTTTCTTGGGTATTACTCTTTGAGTTCCAAACTTCTTACAATTTCTTTAACTTTTTGCTCCATGATTAGACCTGTAGAAACAACCTTTGGCATAGACAAGAGTATTATCCTAGAACTGGAATTTTCAATACTTGTTTGAATAACATTTAAATCCGGTTTTGACATTAGGAATGTGGATTTGTCTAATTGTCTAGTAGGGCAGTTAGCCGCAAAGTGTCCTCATTGATGGCATATATAAAAAATTATTTCTTTTGATCTAGTTAACTTAGAATACTTACATGGCTTTGAGTGCCACATAAAACTTTTATTTACGTTATTCACATGTTCGAATTACATTTTCAACTCAGTCATAAAATTATTAACTAAATAAGTGAGTTTATTAATAAAATATTGGTTTATATGAACGACTTTTCTTTACTATTCTCTCACGTTACAAGTTTTGTTAAATCTTCCCTTTACAGCCATATTCCCAAAGCCTCCAAAATAAGTTATCGGGCAACGATTATGCACATAGAGAACGAGTTATCTCCACGTGTATACGGAGGGATGTCAAAACAGAATGACTAGTCAAACCGGTTGAATCGTATTTTTGAATATTTATAATTTAAATATATATATATATATATATGTTTATATACATATATTCTAAAATTAAACTTAAAAGAATCTAAAATATTATTAAAAACAAATTATTATTATATTTCTTAACAAAATAATAAACAGAAGAACAATAGATTAATCATTTAAACTTATATAAAATAAATAACAAAAAATCAAACATAATGGTTTTCTTAAATTAAATATAATATAATAATTCACATAAGAAAAACACGATATTTTAAATATCAAAATTTATAATCAATTTAAATTAAAATAAAATAATATTTTCTATTAAAACTAAAAAATAGAATTAAAATTGAAAAGTAAAAACATAATATTTTAAATTATGGTTTCAATTTGAAATAAAAAAATAGATTTAATAAAAATTATGATTTAATTTTTATGAACAAGATTTTAGTATTTAATCGGTTTTAACAGTTTTATTCAAATCCGATTTTTTCTTCAAAACTGAATTCGGTTAGGTGGCCGTTTCCAATTGAACAGGTCTGATCTGGTTTTGAAAAACGTAAATTATGTTTTATTTTCAATAAAAATGTAACTAAATAAACCTGAATATATTAAAGCAACATAGAAATAGTTAAATACAATCAGAATTACCACCTATTATTGTCTACCGATCAGCGATTGGAGAGGGTCTCATTTATTGACAATTACAGTTGGATGGATCATGACAAACTGATTAATTCAACCATGTTTTACAGTTTCAACGATAAATTGTTCTCTCTCTCTGTTTTATATTGTTAAATTATACTTCCTCTCCTTTGATTTTATTAGATGTTTTGGTTAAAATAACATTTTATTAGTTGTTTTGGTCAAAAATCAGTTTATTGTTGCAACTTATTGAAACTTTTTAGGAAAATAGCATTTTAATCCTTGGAAGTGTTAGATGCTAGCACTTTAAATCTTGAAAGTATTACAATAACAATTTAAACTTTCAAATTAATTTTACCAACATTTTAAACTTTAAAAATAGCTGTTAACTTCTTACTACCATAAATAGTTAGGTCATTACGGTTGTTACAGAATTTTGAAATTCTATTATATTATAGTTAATTTGGAATATTAACCATAAGCACATTTTCAACTAGTGAAAAATAAAGGTTGTAATGCAAATGTAAATGTTTCTTACCACTACAATCATAAAAACCATTCAATGCTGTTGAACCTTAGGGTTTAAATTGATTTATTTATTGATAAGTTATGTTTGCTTGGAAATAGAAAGAGAAGTAGAATTTTGAGGTATAAAGAGGAAATAAGACTAAAATAGCAGAACTGTTTTCTTCAGTCTTCCTCCGAGTTTTTTTGGATAATCGCAAATTTTGTAGAGCTCCTCTATTTATCAGGGTCTCGAGTCGGTGCCGAGTTGATTGGGCTTAGAGCTCCTCTAAAATAGCATGTGCCGACGTGATTGGGCCTTAGAATGTGTCGGTTTTAATTTGGGTCAGGTTTAAGGTAGGGTGTTAAACAGTTACCCCCCCCCCCCCCAGTTTAATAGAACAAACATATAATTTGACTTTTGACAAAGTAAGAAGAATTACCTGATCTGAATTGAGATTGACTCATTACTAGTATATGAGGCCGGCTTCTTCTGTGAAGCATTATTTTACTTACGATGCATATTTCACATTGGCTTATATTGCGACATGTAGGTCGGCTTACGATGCTTCGTTGACTTTGGATTATTCTGCACGTTTAACCCTGGCTTATAATGGGACTTGGAGGTCGGCTTACAATGTCCGTGTCTTCTCAGCTGATAATGCATTTGTGCTTAAGTAAAATGGTGGGTAGGTCAAATATTGTGGATAATACTTTTCGGATATTTGGAGAATATTTACGAATATTTTCTTGCCTATTTTGTCGTAATTAGGGGAAAACTGAATGGTTCCTTAGGTGTTATAGGTCACAAGCTGAACAGTCGCGTAGGTTGGAAGCCGAACCATCACCTTTTTCCTATTTATGATGGGCTCGGGCTGCTATTGAGTAATCTGTTTTATATTTGTGAGTTATTGATTTCCCTGCAAACACTGCCACAAAATAGAACATAGTCCGGTGTTTTCTTCAAACTTATCTAGTTTTCCGGCCAACCTACAAAATTTCTCTGATCCATATTCAATTTTGTTGAAGTCTCTGGTTGATCTTCAAGCTTTCGTTGAGCTACCGTTTTATGCAGATTATCGAGCTTCCACCCTTAACTTAGAAAGTCATAAAGACATAAATCATGTGTCATAGTGAATCGCCTAGTAGACGAAATAGGCGACAAAGAGCACCTCGACGCAAGACGAATGTCACTTCTCCTTTACCGCATGAGTCATTCTATAAAGATGGGCTGATGGATATGGTAGTTTATTAGCTCGGCTATGTGGTTTATTTATGTTTATGATTCTGATTGAACAACTTCTCTCTTTGCAATTCTTCACGAATTTTACAAGGCTCATCCGAAAGATTTTTTTTAACAAGGTCGACTCATTGAGCAAGTTGGGGAATCTGAAGTGGTTGAACATTAATCAATCAAGGATCGACGCTTATCGACATAGAATTGAAACAGGTATGCGTATTTGTCTTGATTAAATGATTCATTTGTTTGTTCATAGGTAAGTGGACCGCTTCTCCATACTGACTCATTTATCATTCTTCTTCCAAGGACGAAATGGCTCTGATTAATCTTAATTATGGGCCAGTTTGGTGATTGACATGTTGAGAATTCTGGGCTGCAGTCACAAAGTGATGTTGTGATGCAATTCTGGAAAGCTCTAAGGACCCAAAACATGGAACATGGAGCTGGAGCAAGGCATGAAGACATGGACGACCATGGAGCTAAGCATGCATTGGAGGTCCCAGTCGAACCGATGATTCACTAGAGAATTAAATCTTTCAACAACACCATTAGAAAATTATTAAAGAACATGGAAAATCACAAGGATCAGTTGACCCAAGAAGATGTTATCCGAGCAATGATATATGATGATTTTGGCCCATATTTACTAATGTTTTATAGTCGTTTTTAGTGTCTTTCGAGTCTATTTTGAGTCTTAACAGGTCAGAATGAAGTCTTGGAGCATAAATTGGATGGACTGGAGCTTATTGGGCTTTTGGAGCAAAAATATGCGGATTTGATGCAAAAGGGCCGAATTCCACGCGAGCACCCAGTGGAAGCACATGCTCCGCCGCCAGCGAGGATTAGTGGGCCCGAGTTGACCTAATTTCGGGTGATTAAATAGGTCAGCAACTTCTTCTTCAAAAACACGTCCTTTTCCTTGGAGAAATATCAGAAGCTGCTTGAAGATCCTCTCCTTCTCCTCCTTTGTCGCCATCGCCTAGTTCTTTGTTTCCATCTCCTTTGTTTTTGGAGATCATCCATACTTTGTTTTGAGAAGAATTCTGAACCTTGTTACTTTCAGTATTTATTCATGAATTCTTTTTATTCCATTGCTATGTTTTCTTCTTCTATGTCTAAGTAGTCTATTAACTAGATTAAGGTTTTTCAAAGGTATTCATGAGATGATTTAACTTGGCACAAATAGGATGCATAAATACATACTGTCTTCACCTCTGGTCGAAATTAATGCTTAAACTAAACTGATCACTTAGTTTATGATTTTAGGTTAAACCTATTTGCGAGAGTATTTTAGGTTGCTAGAAAATATATTGGTGAGCAATCAGACGTAGGTGACGAGAGTTGGTGCAGCTGGTTGTGAACAAATTGAACCCATTCTTTAATGCTTGTTTATATCTCTAGATCCAAGCGAGAGTTTAGGCATCTAGGTTGCTAGATAAAGTTGTCGCCGCCACGAGAGTGGGACGATATTATTTTTATGTTGAGTTCTGGACCTTTGCTGAATTAAATCCTGAATAGTTGCTAAGTTCTCATCTCTGAATCACCTGCGAATTACCTTGATCTAGTGTTTTCCTTTATTGAATTTATACCGCTTTTAATTATTTGCAATTCTGTTCGAAATCAACCATACCTTCTCTGCTAATGATCAGGTATTATTGTTCAACTCTCGACTTAAATTATTTCCAGGTAAGCTGAAGTCGCGATGGTCCGGTCTATTCACCATCAAAGAGGTTCGGCCACATGGAGCCGTTGTGTTGTTGAACCATAAAGGAGAAGAGTTTATAGTCAATGGCCAGCGACTCAAACCCTACTTAGCTGAGTCATGCATCGAAGAAGGTGAATCCACCACCTTTTGTGACCCTCCTCCAGCCTAGACGGCTAACCAAGTCGAGCTAACGACTTAAACCAAGCGCTTGGTTGGAGGCAACCCATCGGTAAGGCTATGTACATTATTTTTAAAGTTTTCTTTTCACGCTAATTTTTGCTTTCAGTCTTATTTTCTAAAAAAAAAAAAAAAAAGGGACAGGTGGCAAGGGAGCACCCCCGAGAAATCTGCGAGCACCTGCTCGCCAGGGTGCTCAGCATGCACGGCCGGACCAAAAGTGGGGGCCCGATTTCCAAGGCCTGTAACTGGCCCCACTTCCCCCACTCCCCACGCAAAAACCCTACTTGGTAACCCCCCCCCTTCCCTTTTTCTTTTTCTTTTAATATTAACCCCTTTTTCTTTTCTTTTTCTCTCACCCCCCCTTTTTAGATCTCTCATCTCTCTCTCCTATTCCTCGTCGCCGAACAACCATAGCGCCCCTCCTGTTCGTGCTCCCGCTCTCGTTCGTGACCTTTCACATCTCCGGAATTCTCCTCTCTCTCGCGCGACCTCCTTCGCGCTACTTCACCATGCCGGCACTCGCGCACCCATCGCGCCGCCCCCATCTATTCCTCACGCATCCCTCGTGCCGAGCACCACCATCCCTCGCGCTCCTCCTCACGACTCCACCTCATTCACCACCGCCGCTCTCTCCCTCACCATGGCACCAAGGCAGCGATTCTCCAGCTCTAAGGGCAAGGCTCAAGCCAGATCTTCCTCCACCCCCGCTATGCATCCCATCACTCACCCGTGGCCCCGTGTGGAAGATGAACCCTTCGCCCTCCCAGATGACACCCTTCCGCCACAATCCTCCACCCAATGGGTCCAAAAGGCGTCGTTCTATTACAACCAGCTGCTGAGGGTGAGGATCGAGCCGACGCGCTTTATGTGCAGCGATACTCTCCGCGCCTTGGGCATTTACGACGAGGTGAACCACATTCTCTACCATGCCAATGCATGAGTTTCGCCTTGGAGGAGGATGTCCTCTATCCGGACCTCACGCGGAAATGCTTGGCTACTGCCCGCCTCACCTATGCCGATCTGGAGCATCAAACCCTCAAAGAGGCCACATTTTCATTCTTTGCCAATGGGACGAAGTACAACATTAGCATGGCGGAGTTTTGCATCATCTACGGGTTCCACCATGAGGTCACGGCACTGGCCTTTCCCAAGAAGTTCACACAGACCATCGCTTCCGGCCCCTACCGCTCCAACTCGGTGAGCCAAACCTGCCTCCGCCATCTCGCCATCCGCGTGTGTGCTCAGATTTTGAGCAACATGCTCTTCAACTGAGATGTTGGGAATAAGGTACATATAGATGAGCCATTGATGTTGTATCTGGGTTACCACACTTTGCTAGGCATTCGGTTCGCGGAGACAATTTGTGCTATCAAGGACAGCTCCACCGGCGGCTCCCAACCACGGACTGAGTGCATAGGCAGCCTCCTCACCTCCCTCTTCTGCCACCTCCGAGTCGACCTCTCCAACGCCACGTGCGTAACGAGGATGGAGCGGATGGATACAGGCCACTTGGTATCATCCAAGATCCTCTGCAACCCGACCACCTATCGGTTCGTCACTGCCCACGGAGAGACTCGGTTCTATACCTTACCCAACAAGGCGCTTACCCAGCTCCTCACAAAGGATGACCTTGCCTTCCGACCACATCCGGACCTCCTTGACTACGCCACCCCACAACGCTCTTTGGCACATGGACGTGCTAACTCCTTCCGAGCTCCACCACCCTACACCGACGATGACGACATCTCCGCTTCACGCTCAGCACTACCTTACCATGGCACCTCCACGCAAGGCGAGTTCGATCTTCTGCCCATCTCCGATGACCCTAGTACTAGCGAGTATAGGCGATGGATGATCACTTCTCAGCGGCGGAACAACTCCCTCATACAGTGGATCATGCCGACCCTATCCCACGGATGTTGCCACAACATGGCAGCTGCAGATGCTCAGCCACCTCCCCCCTCACCCAGCATATCTGACAGCAGCAAGCCTCAGAGAAGTCGGCGGAGGAGAGCCCGAGGCGATGGTCCGGCAACCGCTTCAATGCGGTGATTTCCTCTTTTATTTTTCTTTTCACCATTGTATTATCCATTGTTATTTTCTTTTATGTTTTGACTAATCCGTTAGATCTTTTTCACACCAGAGACAGTGTGATTTAAGTCCGGGGGAGAGGTCCGTTGCTAATTTGTTTTATTTTCTTTGGATTTTATTTTTCATGTTCTCTTTTAGTGTTTTTATTTAAAACCGAATCAGGTGCAGCTGCTTCCTTTGTTTTGTTTTATCGAGTCAGTGTCAGAAGCAACTGCTGCATTTTTCTTTTATTGAGTCAGTTTGTTCGAGTCAATTAGTTGTATGGACGAAAAATGTCATTTCTGGGAATTGAAAATCTATGATGCATTTAAACCATTATGGATTTTTGACTACTTTTCTAGTGACTATCACTACAAAACCATGAGTACAAGGACAAGCCAGAACCATCTCACACTCGGATTCCTCTCTCTCTAGAATGATATCATCTCAGTAAGGTTTATTCAGAAAGCAATAACTCTAATCTATTTGGACTTAACTTGAACTTTAAATCTTCTCATTCAAGGCATTAGACTAGAGGAACAAAACCAATATTCAGGACTTCTTATTCTTTTCACCACTCTTGTTGATCTTGAATAGCTAGCTCATCTTTAGCTAGTACCCTCCAAGCACCTAACCTTCTTTCTAGACCCCTTGCATTCTTGTGTTTCTTTTGTCTTATATGTGCAGACAGGCGCAAAAGGGTCGGAGAAAAGGACTGACACAACCTCTAACTCACTCTGCTGAAGACTAGTAAGTAGAAGATGGAAGTTTAAAATCATCAACCGGAGCACTCAATCTATAAAAGCGGAGCACCTGCTCCGATCACATGCTCCAATGAGTGTGCACTTGGGTATGATCACTTTTCATTCAAAATATTCGTGTTCAGGGGATACATATGTATGTAGAGCCCTCTTCATTCCAAAAAAAAAAAAAAAAAAAAAAAAAAGAAAAAAGGAATGAATGAAGAGTGGTGAATTCAGTAACTCCAAAGATGTACCCCTGAGCATGCCATCATACCCAAGGAAGAGTGGAGTTTCAAGAAGAAGAGGAGTTTTGTTTCATTAAGGAGAAGGGAGTGGTTAGAGGTTGTGGACATCACTAGTCCATTTCTCCTATCATTTTGTGCTGTGTCCAGCACCCACCAAAAAAATAAGGTAACCCTAAACACTCTGAGCTCCAGCATTAAATTAGCCTCCTTATTACCAAGATTCGATTCCTTTACCTAGTGCCTAAAAATGAGAAGCCACGCCACCTTTTAATTTATGTAAGGAGTTATTGTCTTGATGATGAGTTTTTCTGGGTTTGAGATTCAGTTTTGGAACAGGGTTGGTTGATGATGTTTGGTGAGTTTTCGGTAAGAACTTGTTTCTTTTGTTATGAAGTGTGTGGTTTGAAGATTCTGGTTGATATTTTGGTTTTCTGAGGTTCACCTAATCCCTGCGCTGCCCCTCTTTACCTTTCTTGATTCTCGTTTGTTTGAGGACAAACAAAGGTCTAAGTCCGGGGGAGTTGATATATGATGATTTTGGCCCATATTTACTAATGTTTTATAGTCGTTTTTAGTGTCTTTCGAGTCTATTTTGAGTAATAACAGGTCAGAATGAAGTTTTGGAGCATATATTGGATGGACTGGAACTTATTAGGTTTTTGGAGCAAAAATATGCGGATTTGATGCAAAAGGGCCGAATTCCACGCGAGCACCCAGTGGGAGCACATGCTCCGCCGCCAGCGAGGATTAGTGGGCCCGAGTTGACCTAATTTCGGGTGATTAAATAGGTCAGTAACTTCTTCTTCAAAAACACGTCCTTTTCCTTGGAGAAATATTAGAAGCTGCTTGAAGATCCTCTCCTTCTCCTCCTTTGTCGCCATCGCCTAGTTCTTTGTTTCCATCTCCTTTGCTTTGATTGCTTAGACTTGGAGATCATTCATACTTTGTTTTGAGAAGAATTCTGAACCTTGATACTTTCAGTATTTATTCATGAATTCCTTTTATTCCATTGCTATGTTTTCTTCTTCTATATCTGAGTAGTCTATTAACTAGATTAGAGTTTTTCAAAGGTATTCATGAGATGATTTAACTTGGCACAAATAGGATGCATAAATACATACTGTCTTCACCTCTGGTCGAAATTAATGCTTAAACTAAACTGATCACTTAGTTTATGATTTTAGGTTAAACCTATTTGCGAGAGTATTTTAAGTTGCTGGAAAAGACATTGGTGAGCAATCGGTCGTAGGTGACGAGAGTTGGTGCGGCTGGTTGTGAACAAATTAAACTCATTCTTTAATGCTTGTTTACATCTCTAGGTCCAAGCGAGAGTTTAGGCATCTAGGTTGCTAGATATAGTTGTCGCCGCCACGAGAGTGGATTATATTATTTTTATGTTTGAGTTATGGACCTTTGCTGAATTAAATCCAGAATAGTTACTAAGTTCTCATCTCTGAATCACCTGCGAATTACCTTGATCTAGTGTTTTCCTTTATTGAATTTATACCGCTTTTAATTATTTGCAATTATGTTCGAAATCAACCATATCTTTTGTCTTAGCTTTATTTAATAATCTCATAATTTCATAGTGTAACCTTGGTCCTTGTGAATTCGATCCCTTTAATACTACTGCAACTGTCTGTGCACTTGCAGAATTATTTAGGGTTAAAACTCTGTGTATCAAGCAACATTGTTGTCGATACATGCACAAGAGGACTGCCAAATGGGTGTATGTCCCAGTAACACTCTTTTTCTTTTCTCTTTAGTTTTATCCCGTTGGGTTTTCCGAAAGGAAGGTTTTTAATGGGCTTGTGGCTCAGTTGATCATCTTTGCCATTGCCTAGTACGATCCATTAAGGCCCATTACCATCATCTTTGGGAACCATCTATGATGAGGTTCCACCAAACGACCAGATGATCGATCCTATGACCGTATCACCTGGACACACGGACAACGACCCAGAAAACACGATAACGAGCCAAGGTGATCGGAAAACATAAAGAGAAACTGTAGCAGCTTCAACCTTATCTCAATGAGAAATCAAGAAGAATGCATCGAGGTTGTACCAAGCAAAGCTCAATGCTTTCAAGGAATGTGCATTTGCTTTAAGGGTTTCACGGACTACTCGGAGCACACCTGGACAAGGACATGAAGATCAACAAGGACGTACTGGGGACATGTCTTAGCGTTTTCACCGTCCTTAGGTGAAGACGCACACCATAAGCCATTGGAAGAAACACACTATTTTTCCCTACTGGGATTTTCCCTAAGTGGTTTTGCCAAGTACGTTTTTAATGAGGCATGACAACAACGCATCATGGCCAGTCCCATAACCCTTCATCTTGGAAACTCATGAAAAGTGTGATTGATTATGTGGCCGTGATTCTATCCCAAGGGGCCAGCTCATTTTAGGCTTCCTTTTCTTTCTTTAAGATTTAAGTAAATTTGTTGCTAAGTGACCCGTCTAGGCGAATGTTAGTTTAGGCATTAGAGTCTTTTATTTTCTTCATGGTTCGCCCTAAGACTTCTCTATAAAATGGACCAAACTACGCATTGTAATTGGTTATCTTTATTTTGAATTAAAACATCTAAGAGATTTTATTTTTTCTTTCATGAGTCGTTGCTCTTGAAACTCTCCGATTATTTGTTCGTCGAGTAGGAGCTCTGACGCTTACTGGTTGCAGTTATATCGTGAGCTTTCCATATGTCATATATTGCTTTTGTTTCCCCTCTCATTCCCTTGAAGAAACTCCAATCAATAACCTCCCCCAGCTTATTCACGTCTGTACCGTTCGTACGTGAACTCGCCAAGTAACTCACATTCTATCATCAACCGTTCCATGATACAGCATCAGTTCAACGACCGGAGTTGTATATCAGCTGGTATCACAGGTTTAAAACACTCCTACACACGGTTTTCTCTATCTTTATCTAACTTTTTTCTTATCCTTTCATTTTCGTTTTCAGTTTTTGCTTATTTCGTGTTCATCTTTTTTAAACCATAAAGAAAACCCATAAAAATCGTAACTTGTTATCATTTTCTTAGATCTGTCATCTCTTGCTGTTTATGACCTTAAGAAAACCCATAAAAATGTTATCTTATTTTATTTCATGCGTTTCTAGGTTGGTAGTTTGACTTTCGTTCATTCAATGTGTGTTAAATCGATTTTCCACCATTCTCATTTGCTAAAGCTTAAGCCGGAGAAGAAACATCATTTCTATCGGGCAAAGACATGTTCTTGAAGGAGAGATAGCCATGTCTCCCATTTACTTTAGTTTGTGTGGTTGTAGGATAGTCGCTTAGTTTGTGTGGTCATAGGTTTAGGGTGTTATAAAGTAGGTTTTCCTTTGGCGGTAGATTCCTTTTGCTTTTGCTTTTTAATATCATTTATTATTTCTTTTTTCTTCACCAATTTCATATTAGATCTGTTGCACGTGTCTATTTAGATAAGATTTTGACATCATCATTTTTACTCTGTATCTGGCGTTACCAAACGACGAGCTACCCACGTCCCACGAGAGTTACTACGTTATACTGAGAGTTACTTCTTACTGATCGATGAATTACCCACATCCCACAAGAATAACCACGTTGTACTGAGAGTTACTTGTTACCGATTAATGACTTACCGAGTACCATACCAGCCACCGATCACCATCTCCTATGACCACCGGTCATTGGCAACCACCACCGGCCACCTGTGACCTCCACTGATCACCAGCGACTTTGAATGTGGGTAATTCCCCACCGGATATATTTTCTGGCCGACTTTGAATGTACCATCAGTAATGGCTGATCCACCCAATCCACCGGAATTAAGAGGTGTTCTTGCCGCGATCCAAACCCAGCTCCAAACCTGAGGAGAATGGTTGACATGAATGTAAACATAGTTTCCCAAGCTGCCCATCTTACCAACCACTACATGGTTGTGCACCCGTACCGGCTAATCACCACAGTCGGATCGAGAAGCCTTATCTGACGATTCAATATATACACATTATGTCGAATGAGACTTCTGTACAATGGGCAAGATGAACTCATCCTTACACCACACGTCCCAAGATTGAAGATTACTCCACCCAACTTTTCCGGGAAGATAGACCAAGAAGTGTACTTGGATTTGGAGCGATGCATGATTAATATATTTGACTGCTATGCTTATGACGAGTGAAGGAAGCTAGAATATGCCATATCCCAACTCACGTACCAAGCACTTACTTGGTGGGACCATGACATTGGCAAGATAAGGCGGAATCAAGAAGGGCCAATACCATCATTGGATGTCATGAATTATGTTATGTGATGGAGATGCTTACCATCTAGGTATTATCGAGATATAGAAAAGATGTTTAAGCATGTCCGGCACCGGCTACAACTAGAAAAGATCGAGGAGACGCTAATGGTATGCAAGACCGGATCGTAAAGAAGGTTGAGAGAAAAACCTACAAAGGTTTTAAAGAGTTGCTACATCTCTCCATATAATTGAAGAGCCAAGTGAAGCGTAAGGCAGACAGCTTTACTCGTACCTAAACCCAAGAGAGTTCAAGTTGGACTCAGAATACTACTTTGCATTGCCAAGCTCACGACTACAAGACAAGGCCATGGTAGATTCAAGGTTCAATTCACGGAAACTAGACACGCCTCAAGGTAACCAACTTGTAATGATCCTTAACCCTAATGGCCCAAGATGAGGAAGATTCCCAGGAAGAACAAGAAGAAATAGCCTCGGAAGGAGAGATCGAATACTCAGTTTTTGGAGAGCTACTTGTTATCCGGAGAATGCTCAGCACGACTCCGATAACTAACGACTCCAACCAGCTGGGAAACATCTTTCAACCCACTTCCGGGTAATTGGAAATGATTGCGGCTTGATCATCAATAAGGGATCTTGCAAGAATGTGGCAAGTACTCACATGGTGAAAAAGCTTTCTCTCCCTACTACTAAACACACACACCCTTATAAGCTAAGATGGTTGAATGATAAAATCTTATTGCCATGAATAAACAAGTAGTAATTTCTTTTAGCATTGGCCAGTACATGGATCAAGTCCTTTGTGATGTGGTCCGATGCAAGCTAGCCACGTCTTTTAGTAGACGTGCATGACAGTTTGATAAGGATACCACATATAGTGGCTGAACCAACCTATATTCATTTTTTTATAATAAGAAGAAGTATAAACCATCACTTCTATGACCTTCCCATGTAAACGAATTACAATCTAAACTATCCTATGATACTACCGAGAAATATAATTTCCTAGTGAATGTTAATGTTGATAAGAAATCTATGGATATTTATTTTTGTGCATTGCTAATGGTCTACAATGAGTTGTTGAGTATAGGTACCTTGTTACAAGAATTTTCGGCCAAGCTTGGACTGGTTAAAGGATGTGTTTCTAAAAGAACTACTTGAGGGGCTGCTATCTCTCCGTGGGATCGAGCATCAGATTAAATTTATACCCGAAGTGCTTTTACCCAACCTGCCAGCATACAGTGTGAATCTCGAGGAAGCTAAGGAGCTTGAGAGCGAAATGGCTGAACTTTTGAACAAGGGATGTATGCTGGAAATCCTTAGCCCGTGCACTGTACCGGTTTTTTTGGTTCCCAAGAAGGATGAGAATTGGTGTATTTGTGTTGATCGTCGGGTAATCAACAACATAACAATCAAATTTCGCCAGCCAATAGTGAAGGTTCATGATATGCTAGACGACCTATCCGGAACCGCGATCTTTTTGAAGATAGATTTGAAGAGTAGGTATCCCAGGTTTGAATAAGGAGGGAGACGAGTGGAATAACGCCTTCAAAACCATGAAAGGTTTATACAAGTGGTGTGTCATGCCATTCGGGCTGTCCAATACAACCACTACTTTCATGTGGCTCATGAACCACTTACTCCGGGCATTCATCAAATAGTTTGTGGTTGTGTACTTAGAAGAAATCTTGGTCTACAACACTTGTTTAGAGGATCACCTGAGTAATCTTAAAGTGGTTCCAAAGACACTACGTCATGAAGCATTGTATATGAATACGAAGAAGTGTGTGTTTGGTGCCACCGAGCTTGTGTTTTAGGATTTGTAGCAAGTGCGCAAGAGGTGAAGGTTGATACAGAGAAGATAAAGGCAATATAAGATTGGCCCACTCCTACCAGCCTCAGCCAGGTTAGAAGTTTCCACGTACTCATGAGCTTTTACCAAATGTTTGTTAGAGATTTTAGCATGGTAGGGGCTTCCTTTATGGTGTTTATCAAGAGAAAATTTGGTTTTAGTTAGGGCAGTGCACAAGAATAAGCTTTCACGGAGCTAAAGAAGCATTTGATTCATACACCACTTCTTGCATAACCCGACTTTCAAAAGACCTTCGAGGTGGAATCTGATTCATCCGACATTGGCATTGAAGTGGTTCTTACGCAAGGAGGAAGGACAATAGTATATTTTTGTGAAAAGCTTAGTGGGGAAGGATTAAACTATCACACGTACAATAAGGAGTTGTATGTGTTGGTATGGGCCTTGGAGACTTGGCATCATTACCTACTTGCTACAAAATCTGTGATTTAGACTGATCACGAGATGTTGAAGCATATTTGGGGATAGAACAACCTCAAGAAGCGGCACACAAGATGGCTTGAGTTCATTGAGACCTTCTTGTAACTGATCAAGTATAAGAAGGAAAAAGACAACGTGGTAGCCAATGCTTTGTCAAGAAGGTATACGTTGATCAAAGCTATGGAAGCTAAGATACTAGATTTCGAGGGAATCAACGGTTGTTATGAACAAGATTCCGGAATCAACGGTTCACTAACACTTATAACTTCATGCAGGGTTCCTATTCAAGGGAAGAAGGTTGTGCATTCCGAAAGGATTGATAAGGGAGCAATCGATGCAAGAAGCGCAGATCAGTGGATTGATAGGTCATTTCCGTTATGATAAGACCTTGGCCATAGCCATGGGTCACTTCATGATTGGTTCCTATTCAAGGAAAGAAGATGGTCGGTAGTTTTTCTGTCCATTGCCTAAAATGTAAGAAGGCTAAGTCACAGAGGCAACCCCATGGTTTATATTCTCCCTACCAACTCCCACGGAGCCATGGGTTAATCTGTCGATAAACTACGTGGTAGGGCTACTAATGATCGATTAGAAGGATTCCGTCATGGTCGTAGTGGAACGTTTCTTTAAAATGGTGCACTTTATCCTGTGTAACAAGACGAATGATGCCTCCAAGATGGCTGACCTAATCCTCAAAGAGGTAGTAAGACTACATAGGGTGTTAGGGACGATTGTTTCAGATCAAGAGCCCAAGTTCCTCAGTCACTTTTGGTGAACCTTGATGAAGCGGCTAGGGAAAAAGCTTTTGTTCTCAACTGTGTCTTATCCAAAAACGGATGAGAAAGTAGAGGTTGTCAATAGGACAATGGGTTCATTACTTAAAGCAAACATTGGAGCCACAAGACCGACTGGCTGACCTTCTTACCATACATGGAGTTTTCATACAACCACATGATCCATTTGGTGACCAAGTTATCCCCGTTCCAAGTAGTCGATGGTTTCAACCCCTTGACACCATTGGAATTTTTACCCTTACCACCACCAGTCATAGTGAGCCCACAGGGGGTGGAGAAGGCAGAGTTCATCAAAGAATTGCCAGAGGGTCTGAGTCAACATCAAGAAAAAGATCAAGCGCTATACAAATCAAGCAAACAAGTACCAAAAGAAGGCATCATTCCGAGTTAGCAATTGGTTTTCGCTTCACATTAGGTCAGAGTGGTTTCTCAAGGTGAGGAACGATAATTTATCATTGAGAGGTGACGACTCCTTCCAGATTACCGAGAAGATTCACGACAACGCATACCGCCTAACATTACCCGGTGAGTACAAAGTCTCTACTTCTTTGAATTTACTGATTTGGTTCCGATTGATGCAGGTGAGAATACTATTTTGAAGTCAAAACCTTGAAAAGGGGGAGGGAGTGATTAGGTTCCACATAATGACCAGACGACTGTATCACCTGGACAGATGAACGACGACCCGAACAACACGATAATGAGCCAAGGCAGTCGGGAAATATTAAGGGAAACTCTAACAGCTCCAATCTTACCTTAAGGAGACATCAAAAGAAAGTCAGAGAGGTTGCACCGAGCGAAGCTCAACGCTTTCACGAAATGGGCATTGTAGCAAGGGTTACACAGATTACTTGGAGCACACCCAAACAAGGACATAAAGAGCAATGAGGATGCACCAAATACATGTCTCAGCGTCTTCACCATCCTTAGTTGAAATGAAGACGCACACCATAAGCCGTTGGAAAAAACACACTATTTCTCCGTACTCGGATTTCCCTAAGTGGTTTTGCCGAGTAGGTTTTCATTGAGGCGTGGGAAACAACGCATCATGGACTGTCCCATAACCTTTCATCTATCAAATTCTATCCCGGGGGGGGGGCATTTTAAGCTTTCTTTTTCTTTCTTTACGCTTAAAGTAGTTTTGTTGCTAAGTGACTTATCTTGGTGCATGTTTTTTTTGGGTATTAGCGTTTTTTTATTTTCTTTAAGGTTCGCCCTAAGCCTTCTCTATATAAAGGACCAAATCTCACATTGTAACCAGTTAATTTTCTCTATGAAAGGGACCTTAGGAGATTTTCTCTTTTCTTTAATGAGTAATTGCTCTTGAAACTCTTCGATTAAGTGTTCGTCGAGTAAGCGCTCCGACTCTTACCGGTTTCAGTTATATCATAAGCTTTCCATATCTCACAAGTTGCTTTTGTTTCCCTCTCATTCCCTTTAAGAAACTCGGCTTGATAACTTCCCCGGTCTTCTTCCTGTCCATACCATTCGTTCTGGAACTCGCCGAGTTACTCCCATTCCATCGTCAATTATTCTGTGATACAACCTTGGTTCCACTATCCGGGTTGTATATCAGCTAGGATCAAAGCTCTAAAAAACTCCTAAACACGGTTGTCTATATCTTTATCTTATGTTTCGCTTACCCATTCATTTAAGTTTTGATCTTTTGCTTTTTTCGTGTTCATCTTGTTTAAACTGAAAGGAAACCCCATAAAAATCGTAACTTGTTATCCTTTGCTTAGATCTTTCATATCTTGCTCTTTATCCCTTAAGAAAAACCCATAATAATGTTATCCCATATCATTTCATGCGTTTCAAGGTTGATAGTTTGAGTTTTGTTTGTTCCACTACTAGAAAGCAAGTTGGCGGTCAGAAATTTTTCTACCGTTTTCTGGCCAAAAGAGCGGTGGTCAGAAAATAGTCAGAAATTTCTAGCAAAATCAATTAGTCAGAAATTTTTGGGAAACATTTGTCGTAAATTTGTTGGTATATGCTTGTAAAATAGTCAGAAACTGAGACAGATAAAATTTCGAGTATCCCGACTATTTTCTGACAACCATAGTTGGAATTTGGTTGAAAAAAGTAAGAGCTTCGACTAAATATGGTTTTAACTATATAACTGTTAAATTTTTCAATATGCCGACCATATTCTGACTATATATAGTCTAAATTTAGTGGGAATCTTCTAAAAGTCAGAATTTGGTCGGAATATTCTTGAAAATTTTGTAACAGTAACATTGATTTACTAATTTATTCCAACAAAAACAACTTCTATATAAACCAAAAACCCAAAAAAAAAACACTTGTAACGTCCAATGGAATCTCGTCCAATTTATAGTATTAGGGAATTGATGTATAAGTGGGTAAATGAAGATATTATAGAGATTCGAGAAGAATATAAGGCTGGACTTTGTCAATTCATGGAGGTGATAATAAATCAACAAATAGAGCGGAAACAAGGTATGTCAACTTGTCCTTGCCTAAAATCCAGAAATGAAAAGTTTATTAAAATAGATGTAGTTTGGAGGCATCTTTATAATATGTTATTATTATATATGGTATTCTCTCCACGTCTCGCTTTCATATCCCTTAGATTTTGGAGTCCAGCTAGTCTAATACCTTGACATACGTCCCTACTTATTAAAAAAATTACTAATTTGTGGGAAACTCTTCCACTCCCCACTATCCTCGCGACGGTTCTCTTTTCTTGTTTAGGTCAAATCTCTCTTGTTTGCTTTCACACGTCTCACATCACATCTTTGAAAAATTTTCATCTCATAACTCTTCATGAAATTGCTTCTTCTTATCCTCTTTTCTTTGATTCGTATCATCCCTTCTATTCATAAATTATGTATGACTCAATGAACATCCTTGCGGCGGACCCGGTAGACACAGAGATTCAGGAGACAAAGTTGCCTTCTGACTCTACTAAAGTTTTGACGGCTCTTGTTCGGTGCACCCAACCAGGGGAAAAATTCGGATCTTATTGTAAGACAAGGTCAATTCTGGAATCTTGCAAGACTATCAGAGATTGTTGTACAGTTCCCCTTGGGTACTGCTGCAATTATGAAGCTTATTTCTCAGGTCATGGCATATTTTTTCCCTTTCTTTAAGTGCTGTTAAAGTACCTGGATCATCTTGGGCTTGATTTTCCGCAGATGACTCCAAACACGCTCTGAAACATTTTGTATTTACTCACTGCCGCTGCCGAGGGCGAATACTCAGTAAGTGTGAACGAACTTCTTGAGTTCTTTAGTGTTTGGAGCACAAAGAAATACTGGTCGTTTTACAATTCAGCCCAATGACAAGAGATACTCGGTCATCGGGCTCCCAAACAAAGACCAATCCTAGGAAATTTTTGTTCTTTGTTAAGGTTAACGATGCCTCTATCAACGGTTTATCCAATAAACTTCACCAATCATGGGCGACTGCTCCAGGTAACCACTTTTATTCCTTGCGTGTGTTTTCTTTTTATGGTTGGATTTATTTTGGAAGGAACTGTTCCCATACTGTTTGTCTTACTTTCGTTCCTATATATAGCTCCTCAAATCCATAGTTCTTCATACGGAGGCTTCCTCAATTTCTATCAGGTAATAATTAAAAATTACATGGATTGGAATTCCTTTACTCTTAACCAAATCCATCGGCGGACTCTAAAAGACTACTCACTTTTCATCATGAGAAGACAAATCAATGGTCTTGATAGATGCATAATCATGATTAATAAGAGAATAGTTAAAAGATTTAAGAAGATAAGAAGATTTGATAACTTAGATCAAAGAGATTCATACAAATATCCAAAAGAGGCTAAGCAATAATCTCTCTAACCAAGCATAATGTTTCTAAGTGAACCCACATAAACCAAAGGAAAATAAACACAATTAAAATTGGACTGGTTTAGACTTGGTTTAGGATCAAAATCGGTGAATCTGGGCTGGTCCAGCGACATCGCGATCCTGCTAGTGGAAACTGCTGGGAGGTAGCGGTGTGCTCAACTCGCTGGAGCTGCCCGCTGTGCCTCCACGACGTGGTGATCCCGCTGCAGAATCCCGCTGAAGATCCATGACTACCATCCCACTAATTCTCCGTTGAAATCCGTCATCTCGACAGCGATGTTTTCATCCCATTGTGGCTCGAAGACGTGAGGATCCTGCTGCACTAAACCGCTGGACCCTCTGTTCTTCATTAAGTCTTCTCCTTTTCTTATTTTTAACTCCATTTGATATATGTTCTTGCATATCTCGAATTCAAAACTATGATTGAGAAAAACACATGCAACTATGCATCTAGACCCTGAATATGAAGTGAAAATGCAAGAAGCTATAATTAAAATAATCTTTAAAAGCTCTATAAACCCAATATATCACTTGGGGATTGTACTACGGTTTGGATGTTTACATCGATAAGAACTCTAACTGGACGACTTTGGAAATAAGGTCGGAGCTTTCTTGCCGAAGTAGTAACCTCAAAAGCGATTTTTTTTCCAATGTTGAGTATCTCGTTTCTGCTACTTCAAGATTTTTCTTCAGATAAAAATCGGCCTCTGATCACCACGTTCATCTTTGACCAAAACACCACTTTCATCAGAGACAATAATATATAGATACAGAGTTTCTCCATCGTATTGTTTGCATGTGCTGTTGATAAATATTTTTTTGGCTCTTGAAAGGTTGATTTGCATTGTTCGTCCCAATCAAAGGTTTTGTTGATTCGAAGGAGTTGGTAAAAAGGGAGGTATTGATCGGTAGATCTAGCAAAAAAAGATGTTGACCGCAACATTCCTTTTTGACAGCCGTTGTACTTCTTGTTTGTTCCTTGATGATGGTAAGTCGAGTACTGCCGTAATTTGTTTCGGGTTTGCAAGTATGCCTTGACTATGTATCCGATGAACTTGCCCAAAGTAATTCCAAAAGTGCATTTAGCTGTGTTCAACTTCATACCATATTTGTTTAGGATTTCGAAACATGCCATGAGATGGTCTATGTGATCCTTTGCATTTTCTAATTTGACCAACATATCGTTGATGTAGACCTCCATTAATTTGCCAAGTTGGTTGGAGAACATTTTTTTAATCAGTCTCTAGTATGGCACATAAGTGTTCTTTCAATCAAAAGACATGACTTTGTAGAAATAAGTTCTACAATCAGTAATGAATGATGTTGTTTCACGATAACGGGATGCATTATCTGATTATATCCGGGAAGGCATCCATGAAATATAAAAATTTGTTGTACACGGTAGCTTCGACTAACCGATCTATATGATGAAGCGGAAAAAAATCCTTCATTTTCAGTTCTTCATTTTTACTGGTAATGGGGTTTGCTAGCTATTAAGGATACTTCACTTCACAGATAGAGCCTGCTTGGAGTAGTTTGTCGACTTCATCATTGACTGCTTTGGTGCGCTCTATGCTGAGTTTTCTGCACTTTTGCTTAATTAATATGTACACTGGATTGATGTTGAGTTCGCGAGATCCATGAAGTCGACACTCTCTCTCTCCATTTTTAGTTCTTCATTTTTACTGGTACCAGGATTTTAGGATTGAAAACAAACATGTCTTCGGGTTTCCAGGAAAAAGTAAAGACATTTTTTCGTAGTAATTCTTCGAGTTGTTTCTGAAGATCAGGTTATACCTGAGCTCCAATTCCAATTTGCTGATCTGGATGGCTTGAATTGACATTGATCATGTCGACTTACTCCTTGTTTGATTTTCCTGGTCTTTGCTTTGTTATATCATGACTGTCTTTCCTGTCGACTATGGAATGTACTGAGATAGGCGGCAAATGAAATTTCTTCTTAGCAATAAAGCTTGTTTGTGTAACTATATAAATTCCTTAGATCGTGAATATGGCCTCGTCAAATGGAAACCACATCCACTAATGGCAGTTCGACGCTACTGCCCTCATCGCTTGAATACATGGCATACCTATGATGACATTATAGATGACGGGTTCATCCACTATCATGAATTTAACGCGTTTGACTGTATTTCAAGATATACTGGGAGTTTAATTGTGTTGATAGTAGTAACGTGCCTGTTATTGAATGCTGTGAGAGTTCATGTTACCTTCTCTATGTCGGATTTGGGAATGTTCATGTTTTTTAATGTCTTCTATAAAGCAGATCGACTAAGTATCCAATTTTTATGAGAACTTTGGCGACATTGCAATCGCCAATGTCGAGGTTTATGCACTACATCTACCACATCCCCTTTTTGTATTTGTTAAGTAAGAATTCTGGAATTTTTCCTGCATTCAAAGGTGGATGTCTCGCTTCGAAGATATCCTTCAGATCGACCATAACCTCTGTGTTAGGTCTGATGTTGTTTTCCCCTCGAGGCCTTCTCCAGGTTGGGTGTTGTGTTCAAACCGGATGTCTTCCTCAAGTCGAAGGTACTTATTCCATGGTAAAGGAGGTTTATGTTCGTTGCTGATTTGAAAAGTAGCTTCTGTCTTTCTGCCTTTGTTATCCCAATAACTATTGTAATGTTGGTGAGGTTCACGATATTTATCGTTTGGTTTTTCTTTAGCCGACGTATATACCTTTGGGGATGTGTTGTTAATGAGTGTCTCATGCTCTTCTTCAATATTAATGTAGATAGTTGCGCGATGTAAAGCGTCTTCTAGTGTGGAAGGTTTGGCGGAATTTGTACCATAATCCTCTTCGTAAGACTTCTAAAGACGCAACATCTTCCATGGTGACTCGAGATACAACTACTTTAAAACGGTAAATGTATCTATGTAAACGTAAACATTCTTAGTTTTTCTGAGCTATGCTTCATAGGTTTGATGTGGATTCCTAGGGCAAAATGACAATCGAGTGCTTCATAAATTCTTCGGAAAATCATTAAATGGGTCAATTGTGAAGTGTTACGCCCCTCAGGTTTTAGACGAATAATTGACATATGATCGCATATTTTTACTCTGTTAAAAATTTGAGCTTGTCTTGTTGCAATTTTAATGTGGCTTTTGGGACCTTTTGTTTCATCTTAGGTTGACAACTTTAATTTGCCAATGTATCGCATACCTGCTCTTGAGATCCAAGCTGTGAATGGAGTTTGTTGGGATTCTTCGATAACTTTATCGATCCATCTGCAATTTGATGTTTTTTTATTGTTTTACCCAATCCAGCCTCCTGGTGACAGTTGGTGGTGAGCTTGTGTATGATGTATTGTGGGGTCCTGTGTGTCGTTGTAACCGATCTGAAGATATGTTCTCATATCATGGTGTGTTGTGGTGTTTCCAGTTGGTACGGTTGCCACTGCATCTTCTGATACATTATATTTTGGATAGGTATTGTATGAAGAGTATGAAGTTTGGCTGTTGCAAGATCTGGTCGATTTGCTATGACGCTGTGTAGTCTGGTATTTTTAGGAGTGTAATCTTTGTCTTGATGTTTAACGTTGCCCGACCGTCGTTCTAAGGACGAATGACCAGGTATTTTGGATCTGCAGCCCCAGTAAAGTTAATTGGTGATGAAGCGGAAACTTCTAGGGATAGAACTAGAGATCTGTTGATTCTGATAATACCCGGATAACTAGGGTTTAAGTGTCCTCCTCTTAGGGCTTTCTCAAAAGCTCTAGGGTTTGTGAATACTCTTTACAATAGTTTAACAAAACCTTTTTAAAATCTTTTGATTAATCAATTCATCAATAACTAAATACAATAGGAGGCCTCAAAAGGCTATTTATAATATATATAAAAAAAAACCCAAAACCCCAAAACCTTAAAATCCTATAATAATTATAATTTATTAATTAAATGATAATAATGAAGATATTTGGAAATTATCCAAATATCTCGTTGCCGTAGGTCTCGCCGGCCATGAAAGATTTGACCTTGAATCTACAATCGCGTTCTCAACACCAAATATAAAGAAACTTGGCCCTGCCACCAACTAATGAAGCAGAAGCTTCTAGGGATAAAACAAGAGATCTATTGATTCTGAGAATATCGGGATAACTAGAGTTTGAGTTTCCTCCTATCAGGGCTTTCTCAAAAGCTTTAGGGTTTGTTAATACTCTTAACAGTGGTTTAACAAAACCTATTTAAAATCTTTCGATTAACCAATTCATGAATAACAAAATACAAAATGAGTCTCAGAAGGCTATTTATAATCAAAGCTCAAAATCCTAAACTAATATAATAATTATGATTAATTAACTAAAGGGCGATGGTCTAAAATGGACTCTTTAGAATATTTATATTCAAACGGGGTCCCATGGAAATGATTTTTGAAGCAATAGGGGTCCTTATTTGAAAATAAATTTTCAAATTGGACCATTTTTGTATTTAATTCTTAATTAAATGATAACAGTGAATATATTTGGATAATTTCCAAATATCTCCCTGCATCATTTGGTCTTGTCATAGATCAAGAAAACTGGTTTTTTAAACAATTTCCCATAGAAGTTTAATCTTAGAAGTTCAATTAGGGTTTAAATCAATTAATTTATTTGATAAGTTCCGTTTGATCGGAAATACAAAAAGAATTAGGGTTTTAGGTTTAAAGAGGAAATAAGACGAAAATAGCAGAGCTGCTTTTTTTTTGTCTTTCTCTTAGATTTTCTGGATGATTTCAAATGTTAAATAGCTCCTCTATGTATAAGGGTCTCGAGTCGGTGTCAAGACGGTTTGAGCATATTTAATGGACTTTTCTTTTCCTTCCTAATTTCCCTTTTCTTATCCGGTTTATGTCATTAACTCATGTAAGATCGATTAAACCTTATGGAGACCGGTCCTGATTCATTCGAAGCTTCATGGGATGACTTGATTGGGCCTTAGAATTAGTGGTACTTATTTTGGGTCAGGTTTAAGGCAGTGTGTTCAACCCGATACCAACAAATGCCATTACAACTAGACATGGACATTCGAATATCCGTTTTGATTCAGACTTACTCTTTTAGATTTCAGGTATTTTGCAATTTAGATTTAGGAGTTTAGGTACCATATAAGTATTCTAGGATTTTGGTTTGAGTTCATTTTGGTACTTTTTTGGTTCGGATCTGTTTATATATTTGAATGAATAAGCAGTCTAAAACCAATAGTTGTTTGGATTCAGTTTGGTTCAGTTATTTTTTTATTTGAACTACCCAAAAATCTACATTTTTCAAAATACCAGAAAAGTATCCTAAAGACATTAGTTGATGTTTAATAAAATTTGGTTAAATTTTAACAAATATAACTAAAGATTTTTGGATATTTTTGTTATTTCTGTTATTTATGTATAATAATACGTAATATATTTTGGATGGTATAATTTTGTAATTTTGGATAGCCGAGTTATTTCAAGTTTAAATATAATTAATATGTTTAGATATATACTTTTTATTTTTGATATTTCAAATATCTATTCGGTTTGGTTCTAGCTCTTCGAGTTCCATTGGTGATTTCCATGTCGGATCAGTTCTGCTCCGATTATTCAAATCGTTTGCCTGATTTTCTAGTCGTTTGTAATACTGTCTCGACTATTATAATCTGACTCAAACAAGATAATATATTCCCTTAGTTTTATTTTAAGTGTTGTTTTAAATTTTAAAATGTGTTTCAATATTATTGTTATTTTGTGTTTCCAATGCAGTTTTTTGATTAAACTTATACTTTTGCCCCTATTATTTAATATAGTAACCAATGAAAAAAAGTTGTTTAGTGTATTACTAATGGACAAAAGAGGATTTTACTGTTTTTTTAATTTTAGTGTAAAATCTTAAACTACATTTATAATGAAACAGAGAGTATTAATATGCTAGTGTCATATGTAGTAAGAAATTAAAAATAATAATAATAACATGTAAGGATTTTTTTTACGAGAAGAAAAGATTTAACGTTTTATATTAAAGTTGTAATTTTTTTATTTGTTTTTTCCTGAGCCATTGTGATTAAAAAAAAAAGAGTTGTAACTTTCTTCTTTCTATACTAATTTTTGAATATTTCGCTTAGGTGAAATGACTACTTTAACCTTTAACCAACGACATACTCTTTGTCTCTTTCCTCTATAAATACTTTAACCGACGGATAATTATAACACAGACATATTCCACAAAATTCTCAGTGAGAAATTAAGAAATTAGTGAATCATTCCTTCAGCTTCAACAACTACCTAAAGATGATCAACAACTATCTTAGAAATGTGACGGTGAAAGGAACGGTGGTTCTGATGACGAAGAACGTTCTTGATTTCAACGATTTCGGAGCTTCATCTCTTGATCGTCTCGATGAATTTTTCGGATATAAAGTCATTCTTCGTCTCATTAGCTCCGATGTTACTGATTTAAGCACAGAGAAGAAGAGCTTGTGAGCTTAAGAGGAACCGGCGAAGGAGAGCTTAAAGAATGGGACAGAGTATATGACTATGCTTACTACAATGATTTAGGTGTTCCACCAAATAATCCACGGCCAGTACTTGGTGGGACATCAGAGTATCCTTATCCAAGAAGAGGAAGAACCGGGCGAAAACCCACTGAAGAAGAACCTCAAACCGAGAGCAGGTTATCAATAATATCGACCTTAGATATATATGTTCCACGAGATGAGAGATTTGGACACTTGATGTCTGGTTTCCTTGCTTATGCATTAAAAGCGATTGCTCAGTTTGTCCACCAGGCGCTTGAGGCTATGTCTCATGACACTCCTATGGAGTTTGAATCTTTTGAAGATGTTCTTAAGATCTATGAAGAAGGAATTGATTTACCTAACCAGACTATGTTTGAGAGTATTGTTAAGAAATTAAAAGAGATTTTAGGAACAGATGGCCAGAAATTGCTTAGGTTTCCAGTGCCTGAGGTCATCAAAGGTATAGTAATTGGTAAAAAAATTATTCGACGCAACAATGTTTTTGATCGAACTAGTCTTGATTTTCTTGTTTTCTAGAGGACAAAACGGCGTGGAGAACTGATGAAGAATTCGCTAGAGAAATGCTTGCTGGAGTAAACCCTGTTGTTATTCAACTTCTTCAGGTTTAAATCGATGAAATTTCTTGATAATGAACATTGATTCTTTCGGTTTTTCTGCTTTCTTATAGGTTCTTTCGGTATATTAACTTGCAGGAGTTTCCTCCAAAGAGCAAGCTTGAAAGCGAATCATACGGTAACCAGAACAGTAAAATCACCAAAAGTCACATAGAACAAAGCTTAGATGGGCTCACTGTTGAAGAGGTAACAACTACTATCAAATTATCGGTAATATGATACCGATTAAATGTGAAAACTAATTTTCTTTTGCTATTTCAGGCTCTGGAGAAGGAAAGATTGTTTATATTAGACCATTATGACACACTAATGCCATATTTGAGACGTATAAACACAACCAAAACCAAGACTTATGCAACGAGAACACTTCTGTTTTTGAAAGATGATGGGACCTTGAAGCCATTAGTGATAGAGCTGAGTTTGCCTCATCCTGATGGTGACAAATTTGGAGCAGTGAGTGAAGTATATACTCCTGGTGAAGGGGTCTACGACTCACTATGGCAGTTGGCAAAGGCTTATGTAGGCGTAAATGACTCTGGAAATCATCAGCTTATCAGCCATTGGTAATGGATACATATTACTTAAATTTTGGGTATAGTATCTATCATTTGAAGTAACATTTTGGTCGTTTTTCAGGTTGCAAACACATGCATCGATTGAACCGTTTGTCATTGCCACAAACAGACAGCTGAGTGTTCTTCACCCGGTTTTTAAGCTCCTTGAACCTCACTTCCTTGATACGATGAACATCAATGCTCTTGCGAGGCAAAGCTTGATCAATGGTGGTGGTCTCTTTGAGATCACTGTGTTTCCTTCTAAATATGCCATGGAGATATCATCATACGTTTACAAGAACAATTGGACCTTCCCTGAGCAAGCCTTACCAACAGAACTTAAAAAGCGGTTATACATTTATACTCAATATTTAGTTGATGACAAAATGATTGCCAGATGATTCATTCTGATCTAAGAAACCATTGGTTTTTTTCCTTCTCGATTACAGAGGAATGGCTGTTGAGGATCCCGAAGCACCACACGGATTACGTTTGAGGATTCAAGACTATCCTTATGCAGTCGATGGGCTAGATATTTGGTATGCTATTGAATCATGGGTTAAAGACTACATTTCCTTGTATTACAAGACAGACGAGGCTATTCAAACCGATACCGAGCTCCAAGCCTGGTGGAAGGAAGTGCGCGAGGAAGGTCATGGAGACAAAAAGTCAGAACCATGGTGGCCTAAAATGAAAACTCGTGAAGAACTCATTGAGTCTTGCACTATAATAATCTGGATTGCTTCTGCTCTTCACGCTGCAGTTAACTTTGGACAGTATCCAATCGCAGGGTATTTACCAAACCGTCCAACCATAAGCCGTCAGTTCATGCCAAAAGAAAACACTCCAGAGTTTGAAGAACTTGGGAGGAATCCTGATAAAGTGTTCTTAAAGACAATCACTGCTCAGATTCAAACACTTATTGGGATATCTTTGATTGAGATTTTGTCTACTCATTCAAGCGATGAGGTTTATTTGGGACAGAGAGATTCCAAAGAATGGGCAGCTGAGAAAGAAGCGTTGGATGCATTTAAGAAGTTTGGTGAAAATGTAAAAGAGATCGAGAAGAAGATTTATGAGAGGAATGAAGACAAGAATTTGAAGAACAGAACCGGTCCGATTAATATGGCTTATACTTCTTTGTTCCCGACCAGTGAAGGTGGTGTTACCGGTAGGGGAATTCCAAATAGTGTCTCTATCTGAAAGAGCTCTCAGGATTGGGGTTTGCTTTCTTCTTATTTATTTTGTGGTTGTGTTACAGTCTTGATTCTGGTTGTTAGCTATTCCGTTACTGTGGCCAATTTGCCAGATTGGTGTATTAGCCGGTATGGCCTATAAGCATCATAATAAAACAGTCTCTATACTATTAAACAATAATGATTCATCTGTTTATCCAAAAAATTAGACAAAATCTTCTAAATAATCAAGATTTGGCCTATATATGAATGCGTAGTCAAAATTAATCTTCTAAATTAGACAAATTGTTGTGAACCAAAAAAAACACGACTCTATTATAAAACTTATGGCCACCCTCAGAAAATTTAAAACAATGCAGAAGACAATGAAACACAAACACTTTCTAAGAAACTAGACTTCTGAGAACAGATCAAGGCATCACGACGGTAATGAAACAAAACTTCTGAGACCGACCAAGGCTATAACCACCTCGCTAATGAAACTAGATTCTGACTGCTTCTGACGTTTCACCATTCTCAAGCTGCAAGCTTATTCCATTCCTTAAGCTGAAATTAAATCCCATAGAAGGGACCGGAACTTGGTTCCCTTTAAGTGATTGTTGTCTCTCTTCATCTTCATCTTCAAGCCAATATGTCTCCAGAAGTTTTACAGCCATCTCATATATCTCATTGTTGTCATTACTCTGAAGATCCTCTATCTTTTCTAACCCTTCTGCATCACCCATTATCTGAGCATAATAGTTCATGTCCCCTACGAAATTCCCAATGGACAGTATAAAAGACAAGAAATCTTGTTGAAACAAACAAAACTTTGTTTCATCCTTTATTAGTAATCTCTCAAGATGTTTACACCCTCTTGTAGGTTTTACACAGCTTAAGAACTACCATTCTTTATCGGGAAAAATGTCAAAAAAGCCTCGACTTTCAATTTAAGGAAGATTAAAGTCTGAACTTTTAAAATGTCATTTAAATGTTCAAGTTTTTCATTGACATGTAATTAAATAGCAAAATTTTGTTGACTAGACCATTTGAGACATGTCATTAAATTAACATTTACGGCGTTAAAGTTTCCGTTAGATACTTCCGTTGAATCAAAACAAGGTCATTTCAAGTTTTATTAAAAATCAACAACTTTCAAATTGTGGATATTTAAATCTTCAAATTTTTTAAAACTTTTGTTTGAATGCCTAAGTTTTCATTGACTTTATAATTAAAATGTCTTACTTATGTTGACTATGCCATTTGAGGCATGACTTTAAATTAAGTGACGGAGCATATTTACAGGGTACAATTGTATGTTAGTAGATTCTGTTTAATCAAAACAACCAATGTTACGAAAACTAATTATCATTTGTTTTCTCTTCTACTTCTGGTCTCTTCATCGAGATCAAACCAAAATCTTCTCAAATTAAAATCCGTCTTTGGAGAAACATAATCCAACAAATTCTTAGCCACCTGGAATCTCTAGAAAACTTCATAGAATTCTCTAAAACCCCTCAAGAGATTGAGTTTCTTCAACATTGGTGATAAAATTAAATAAAATGTGTAACTGGTAAAAGAATGTTAAATAACATTCGTTGGGAAGTCAAATAACTGATAAAAGAATGTTAAAACTTTAACTCTGTAAAGCTTCAAAAAAAAAAGAAATGGTGAGTATAAGAAATCAAATCGGTTATATTGACTTCCCAATGAATATTAAATAAAATTTAATTAGTTATCGACAAATTAAAATTCAATTAGTTATCATCAACACTTAATCAACACTTAAGAAACTGAATCTCTTGAGGGATTTTAGAGAATTTCATGGGATATTTCTGGAGATTTCAGGTAGCAAAAACTTTGTTGGATTATGTCTCTCCTAAGGCAGATTTGAATATGAGAAGAGTTTTTACTCCTTGATTATGGTTGGATTTCGATGAAGTGACCAGAAGTAGAATGAGAATACGAATGATAAATAGTTATCGGAAGTTGTTGGAACATTGGTCGTTTTGATTAAACGTAAGCTGCTAACAGATAATTGTACACCGTAAATGTGCTCTGTCAATTGATTCAAAGTCATACTTTAAATGGCAAAAGTTAGATATTTAATTATGATGTCAATGAAAACTTAGACATTTAAACGATATTTTTAAAAAAGTTAAGGATTTAATTATCTACAATTTGAAAGTTGATGATTTTTAATAAATCTTGAAACGACGTCGTTTTGATTAAACGAAAACTTTAATGTTGTAAACATCAATTTAACGAAGTATCTCAAATGATCCTCCCACAGAAAGATTGAGACCATAAAGTGGCCTCCTTCAGATGAAGTAACTTCTCTAGAATAGGCTGGATCCTTCTCCAAACGACAACTTTTTAGAGATTAGGTAGTAAGGTGGGAAGGGAAATGTTGATCATCAGGTAACCTTGGCATATATATATGTAAAAAAATTTTAGCTGTCTGAGATGAACGCAATCCAAAACAAATCCTTCTTCATCATTTATGTAACCATTGATTGTAAGAATTTCCAAGTGTTTCAATTTACTTAGAGATGAAAATAGAGTTTTCATAGTACACCCACCATTGTATTCGATTGAGAAAGTCTCGAGCCTTCTCATTCAGTGAAGATCTCTCACACTGCAATTTTTTGTTGAGAAATTATCCAACGTCTCCAGGTTGAGTAGATTACCCAATTCCAATTCTATCTTATCATGTATTCTCAATGGAAGAGAGAGATATGCCAATTCTTGCCTCTCTTTTAAGAAGTTGGGTATGTAGATTGGAGTACTCAGATATACACATAGGTTTAAATAGAGCAACAGCTTCGGATTCCGCATAGAAGAAGGTAGATGAGTTACATTTGCCTCAAATAAACTCAAATATCTCAAGTGGATGAGCTTCCCAATGCTATATGGTACCTGCCCTCCTTTAAACTCGGCAGAAGAGAGATCTGATGCTCTCAACAATTGTAAATGCGTAAACAATAAATCCAATGGCATCCACGCTCGAGGCTTAATAAACAAGAGAGATCTAAATTTTGGATTCTTCATCATTGATGTGGACATCAGAGCCATGCTAAACCGTGAGCAGATCAAACCAGCTGGTTCAAGCTCCACAACGGACCAACATGATGAATTCTTTCTCCACCAACGTTCTGATCAAACACGAGGCCTAGGATTGATTTTATATCAACAGATAAGTACTAAGAAGACAAATGATTCACGAGAAATTATTAAACCTCTAGCCAAGCCACATGAAGAAGAAGCATGCCTACACGGAGATGAGAATCAAAGTGAAGCGTGTTCCAGATCAAGTTCTACTCGAGCACAGGAGCTACCATTGAAGAATCACTCGGAAATACCCTATTTTGAGATGATTTATCAAGTTATATCAGCCCTGGTACAAGTTGGTTTAAGAGCTAACCAAGGAGGATCAAAACCGGGTGTAAATAAGGAAAGTCTTGCACCCAACTTACCATCAGCTGGAGCCACGAATCGGAGACCTTCTATGAGCATCAGAGGGTTCCCATTTAACCCAGGAGATACTCTATAAGCTTTACTGATATGCTCAAATTAACCCTAGAGCTACTCTCTCAAATTAAGAGATCAAACATAGTACTTAGGGATTGAATTCTACGGAGACTCACGTTCACACAATATATTTTCGGTATAAGAATTAAGCTAAACCAGAGAAATTGTAATTAAACAAAAACAGCAAAGTAATTAAATCGAGTTATAAAACAATTGAGAAAAGAGCTAATCTTTGAAAAATTCTCATGTAATTCAGAATTACAGATTAAATAAATTATCTGGATTATTATTAAGATTAGTTATTGAACTCAAAACACAATGGTAAAATCAATCAGCTCTCGCTGCAGAGATTATCTATGTCTAAATTTAGAATTCCAAATCTCTTTTCTAAATTCTTCAATTCAAACAAGCAATAATTCCAGATTCGATTGTTCACAAAATCCCTAAACCAAATCTCTTTGCGAATAGTTATTTTGCTCATCTAAGATAGTTCAGACAGTCAATTACACTCTTGTGTCAACTAATCAACCTAAGATCAGATTTCAGGTGACTAATCTAGCATCAGAAATAAAAGAAAATCTAGATGAAAAATTCTATTGATTCTATCCTAAATTACCATCAACTTATCCATTCATCTTCTAACTTTGAAAACCCTAAACCTGACAAACAAACTACTCAGACATGATCAATGAAACAAAAATCATAGTTTGAATAGATTGCATAAAATAAATCAAGAGAAGAAGTAAGAGTTTAGAAATCTTCTCCAAAAATCTCTGGAAAGGTGGCTTAACGTAGAATGAAGCATAGGTCTAAACAATGACCTCAAAATCCTATTTATTACATAAAACATGAAAAAAACTAAATTGTAAATAAGGAAAACTCTAGGGCAGTTTTGCAAATAATGAATTGTGTCTGCGACCGGTGTCGAGCGACACCAGTGGGTGGTGTCGGTCGACACCAACACCATAATTCCTCTCCAAATTTGTTTCTTCAGCACAACTTCTCAACTTGCTCCAAAGTGCTCCAATTTCTCCAAATGAGTCCAAAACGTATATAAACATGCAAAGACTCGAAAATATTCTAGAAATGCCAAAAAAACTCTAAACACAAGACTTATATAATAGTTAAAAACCCATAAAAAACCATGATATATCATTTACCACCAGAACTTTGGTACACCTTACCACACAAGAACATGCAAAGTCATTGCTTACCATATTTAGAACCAAAGGAGATCAATTAACAACGGCTCTTTACCTTATCACTTGTGCATTCTGAAGCTTCATTCTAAAGCTCTAGACACCCCAAAGAGTCATGGATTTGCATCCAAGCTTTCAAGACTCAAGATACCTACATAAAATGCCTTATTTGGCTGATTGTATCATCAAAGCCACAACGGCTCTTTTCTTTCAATTTGCACGATTTTTTTCTTGTTTTAGCTTCTTAGGACTGTTGTTTATGATCCTATAAAAGCTTAGTTTTGTTCTCATTGGAAAAGACCTCTTAATCAAGATTTTAAAGTTCATAAGAAAAATAGTTTTTCTTCTTTTTCACAAAGTTGTGATTTCTTTGTGTTGTTTCCTTCATCAGTTCTTATTTGAGTCATTCATTTAAGTTTTTTTGAGTCTGCAATTCAAGTTATTTGAGTTATTTGGATATGGATGTCTAATCCTAGAAATAAAACTTGAATACCAGTCTATTTTGTTTTCACCTAACCATTTCAGAATCTGCATTTACTGAGAAAACTATTAAAACTAGGGAAATTGGCTAGGAAAAAAAACTATGCAAGAATTAAATATCCTTTTATGTACTAAAATTTGAACGAAAAAAAATCATAATTTGAAAATGTTGATGGTGTTTAATCCAGATTTTAGTTCAGGTTTTTCATTTTTAGGATTTTTGACTTATGAATTGCAGTAAAATTTAAACGTAATCATTGGTATTCGATTTTGGCTTGTATTCAATTAAACATGTAACAAGTTTATTATTGTTTCCTTCCCTAAAACAGAGTCAAAACAATTAAGAACTGAAATGTATAAGCACTGATGTGGCCATACCCTAATAAAAGAGGGTGGTGAGGTTACTTGCAAAAGAAGTTATAGCCTCCCCCATGAATTTAGAGGAAAACATCTTAAAATAGAGAGAGGCATGGCGTAAACAAAGGCTTAAACAAAAACAGCAAAGCCCTTTATATTTTCAATCTATCTCTCTCTCACCTCTTGCGGGAAACAAAAAAAATACTTAGTCCTCACAAAAATTCAATCCATAAAGATCAATTTAACAAAGACCTCTTTCTGCTCTCTTTCTCATTTTCATCCCATATGTTGCTTCCTTGAATTGATTTCTTCTCTTCTTAAAGAATGGGAAGCAACATCTGAGGATACATTGATTACCAGACATAAAACTTATATTCAAAACAAAAACATATATTTGTGTTTGTGCTCGTTAATGATGAAATAGTAGATTGAGAGCAAGAAAGAGGTATAGCTGATAGATATAAATCACAATGGAGATACAGAGGATGAGGCAGTTGATGTCCCTTTGGTCTAATTTGAAGAGTAGCCGTGTTTCTCTCACCGGTGGGAATCATACAGCCGCAAGGTTCTGCACTCGCTAGACTCGCCTTTCTCTAGCCCGCTCTTTCTCTCTTCTTCTCTTTTTCTTCTTATAACTTCATTTGGATTCTATTTTAGCTTTGTCTTCTCTTCTCTTATCTCTTTCCTATTCTTTAAATTTTAACTACACTTTTCGTGCGCGCTCTTTTGTCTCTGCTTATAAGACATAACAAAAAAAAAAAGACATGGTATTTGTTACTGTCCAAGACTTTCACTCCATGTGCCAAAAGCATTTTAACTCTCTCTTGAAAAAGAGAGACCGTTCAAGCTCTTCTTTAAGCTCTACGGATTCTTTCCTCAAGGCTTCTCGTTTTGAAATCTTGAGTGTCTTTATGAGATCAACGCTTTTGGCTTTGTTGTTTTTGTCATTTACTTGGTTAAGTCTCCTCAAGTATGGAACCTATGCAACTGCTCCATCTAAGACTGTTGAATCTGATCACTATCCTGAGCTACTTCCTTTGCTTCTAAATGATTTGGAAAAGGAAGGTCTCTTTAAGCTCGGCGATAAAGCTCTCTTACTTAGTGGAGGAGATGATGAGGTCACTGTTTCTTCATACTCTCAAACAGTGACTGAAACTGAGATGCTTCTTGTATCTGCAAACGACCAGGAGACACAGAGGATGGTTCCAAACGAGACTTTTGATTTCGCCTTTTCACATTCTCGTCACATTGACTCTGCTGAGTTTATAGACCGGACTCTCAAAGTTGGTGGCATCCTTACCATCCAACTCAACCTACAAGATCTTCCTCCAAATTTCTTGAAACATTCAAACTACGAAATAGTCTACGTAAAGAGCTCTGAGTACACGGTAATGACAATGAGGAAAACAGGGGAAACAGAGCAAAAACAGAGCTTAGTCACTAGCGGGAGAAAGCGTCTCAGTATCACAGAAGAAAATGCTAAGGAAAAAGCTTTGAGGAAGCTAGAGGATGTTCTCCTTGAACCACCAAGAGCAGCTTCAAGAAAATCAAGAACTTACTTCAAACGGACAAGATACCTCCCGGACCTTATGGGAGATACTTTGGACCTTGGAAGCTACTCGAGACGTGTATTTATCGATGTGGGTAACGGAAAAGGAAGCAGCGGAACAGAATGGTTTATTGAAAATTACCCAAAAAGGAATCAGAAGTTTGAGATGTACAAGATTGAGACGGTGAACGATGAAATGAGCCTAGAATCTGAGAATATGGGGATGACTGAGTGGCTTAAAGAGAATGTGAAGGAGGAGGAATACGTGGTGATGAAGGCAGAGGCTGAAGTGGTGGAGGAGATGATGAGGAATAAGTCGATTAAAATGGTGGATGAGCTTTTCTTGGAGTGCAAGCCAAAGGGTTTAGGGCTAAGAGGAAGGAAGATGCAGAGTAAGAGTGGAAGAGCTTATTGGGAGTGTTTGGCTCTGTATGGCAAACTTAGAGATGAAGGTGTTGCTGTGCATCAATGGTGGGGTTAAAGTTAAAGAACATGGAGACAGAACTGAGAGAGAATATTTAACAAAACCAGTCTCTTTTTATTCTATTTTATGTGTTTTTTTATGTCGTCTCTTTTTATTTGTTGTGTTTCATCGTGTGATTAATGTGTTATTGTGTTTAAACTTTAAAGTATTTTGTGATGTTGTAAATTTGGGGATATAATGAGCTTAATGAAAGATCTTTTGCATTTCCTCATTGTAAGTAATGTGTAGAATTAGCTAAACAACAATTTGCAGATTTACTAGTAGAGGAGGTGATTGGCTGGGTGAGATTCTGAAAAATACATCTCAAAATCAATGAAGCATTACAAAGGTATGTTTTACTGAATATAAATTTAAAATTTTTTTCTGTTCAGTTGATTTTATGTCAAATTTTCAAATATTTAAATAATTTAATGTGCTCGATTTATTATTGTGATTATATCTTCATCTTGAGCAGGTCGATTTCCGGTGTACCGGATTAATTTTCTCTCTTTCTTCTCTCACAAATATCTTTTAGAGAGAATTTTTGTTAATATTTTTTCAATTGGAACTATTCCGATTTGAGAGTCCTTTCGGATTTAGTAGTCGGTAATAACTACCGACTTGTTCGGTTTCTACCTCCGACTATGTCGGTTTTACTTTCTGATCTTGTGTCGGTTTAGTTTTGTTTTTGATCATGCCTTTTTACTTTATATTGACTGATTGAATCAGATCTTTGGTTTAATACTTCGGTTTGGGTATTACTTTGATTGGTTGAATTGGTTTTGATTCAATCAATTTATCTAAACAAAGAGTAAGAAACGAAAAACAAAATATCTTCATTTTTTTCATTCAGAATTTATTAGTTTCTTTGTTATGATTACATTCATTATTTTTTAAATCTAAAATTAAAATTTTCTATTCACTGGACATTAAAAAATTTGGAAAAAAAACATTGATCGAATGCATTCTTTCTTGACAAAATATTCAACTAAATGAATTTTGTGCAGAGAAAACATACTGACACTGAGACACATTTATATTTCTCTTATAAACAATATATAAATGTTATTTTAAAATTGGGAATTTTTTTTTTCATTTTACAATAATGTCTACCCTTATATTATATCTTTTAAATGATTTTTTATAAATATATATTAAACAAGTTGGAGTCGGTGCACCAACCCCAAATATCATTACACATCAACACGACCGTCAGTTTCTTTTTTTGACATCATGACCATCAGTTTCTACAATGTCCACCTCCATATATAATAATGTCTTTATACATCAACACAAATAAAATGCAATTGTAGTTGATCGGTTTGGGTATTATCTCCATCATGGCCACATTTCTCTCCTTCTTTCTTCTCTCTTCTCTAACCTTACCCCTCATCCTAAATTTAGTCACAGGAGAAACCCTTGAACGTAACTTCTTGCGTCACAAGAAAGAGAAACTAACTCATTTCAGAGTATACTGGCATGACATCTTAACCGGCCAAGACCCGACTTCGGTCCAAATCATGAATCCTCCGGTTAACTATACCGGGGCAACGGGTTTTGGTCTCATGCGTATGATTGATAACCCTTTAACGCTTACCCCAAGATTAAGCTCCAAAATGGTTGGAAAGGCACAAGGGTTTTATGCAGCCAGTTCTAAAGAAGAGGTGGGATTGTTAATGGCTATGAATTTTGCTATTTTTGATGGGAAATACAATGGAAGCACAATCACAGTGTTTGGAAGAAATTCAGTGTTTGATAAGGTGAGGGAGATGCCTGTGATCGGAGGAAGTGGACTTTTCCGATTTGCTAGGGGCTATGTTCAGGCAAGAACACATGATTTTCAGCTCAAGACAGGGAACGCCGTCGTCGAGTATAACTGTTATGTTTTGCATTACTGATTCTATATTTTTAGTTTATTATTATTTTTTATTGTATGGTTTTTCCTCTTCACATAGTGGTGGTGGGGGACAGTGTTTTAGTACTTTAGCTATTTTTCCACGATTCGTGTATTTTGCTTCTTTTTTTTTCCTGTCAACTCAATATTTTTATATAGAATTATATATTAAAGAAGAAACCCATCAAAGACTATACTCAAAAAAAAAAAAATGAAGAAATCCACTACTAGAGTGGGTGGACATACAATCTCACAAAAAAAAAAAAAAGAAGCATTCATGTTACTTATCACTAGACCATATCATTCTCGGGTACGAAGGTGTTGGGACTATGGAAACTGTCGATCTCCTGAAGGTGGGCAAGAGTGCTAAGAGCATCTACATCAATGGCTTTTCAATCATGGTATCTCAAATACTGAAAAACAAAAATAATAGTTATTTATTATGTTAATTTTTCAAATAGTGGAGGAACCCACAATATATTTTGTTTGAAAATTCTCATAATATTTAATTATTATTTTGTTTTTAACTATTTGAGAAACTATGGTTGAGCTATTAATGTAAATGATTAAAAAAAATCAATTTTCACTTTTCAATTAAAAAAAAAAACAAAAGAATTCATTTTCATGTTGATGAACCATCTGAATGAGGAAACAAAAAGATGGTCTTTAGACTTTGTTGAATGTATATAAAAACTTAAAATCATATTTTTGGACTTATTAATTCTAACTAAATAAAATGTTCTTTAGACTGGGTTGGTTCTTGGTTGTATATAATAACTTAAAAATCATATTTTGGAGTTATTAATTCTAACTAAAATTTGGTAACAGTGTTAAGGCATTCTTTAAATTGTCATGTCCATTCTCCCTCTTGCAGTTTTGAGCTGCTATTAATGGAAAATGACCTCTAATGCATAAGATTTTATTTTCGATCCCAATCTCGATTTTATGCGTTGTAAATATATTGCAATCAAAACGTATTATATATTTCTATCTAAATACATAGATCACATTTATTTTGAATGCACAAAATTATGCTCGTTTTTCAATCGAAATACTATCACAAATTTTCGTATTAAAAGACAAAATATTGACAATATTGTTATGTTCGACTTATTACAATTTTACTTTTTTTATTATTATTACCATTGTGTAAACATCATTTCATATATACAAAGATACATCTGAATATTATTAGAAACTGAAGATAGTTTTATATTTACTCAACTCCATATTTCTCTATCTGAAACATAGAATCCATTGTTATTCTCGTCTGAACTGAGTCTCCACTTCTCAAGACTACAATCTGACAAATTGTAATAACATCCATGAATCTTGACATCACCTCTCTTTACTCTATCTCCTATCCATGGATATGTTATCAAATTCATCACAGAATCCTTTATAGATTCCTACCCAAACACACACCAAAAAAAAACACTTAAAATCAGATTCATGTCTAAGTAACCTGAAAACGATAAAGAATATGTTTGAAATTAGTTACCTTCTCACACTGTCTGCATTGTTCATCAAAGCTTAAGTGTGATGAAGCTAATTGTGTTCTTAACTTAGCCGCTTTACCATTCATAACCCATCTCTCTACTAAACTACACACACAAAAAGTTGTTGCAACAATCAAAAACAGTTTAAAGACATGGTGAGACCCCGAAGCAAGCATCACAGTTAATCAAAGCTATTGACAAACAAGTACGAAACAAGTTATTTTCTATTGGACAAATGGGAGATCAACAATATGAAAAGGACATTGACACATGGTTTGCCACAAGATAAAATAGTCGACAAAGTTCACATTTTTTCTATTTTTTCAAATATCAGGTTTTGTTTTATAACTCTAGAAACGGTTAAAAGCTCAAATATGTGGAGTACCCAGTTGTAAAAATGTATTTTCGAGTTGAATAAATTTAACATTCAATTTAAAAAAAAACAACAGTTTAAAGAGTTGTTGAATTTAAAAAATAAACTTGTTTATATTATATATCTCTACCTAGAGTGTTGTTCTTGGTGGTTTTGATGGTTCATAAGCGCTGCGATTCCTCCACAATTGCTATGACCCATTACTATAATATTCTCAACCTATGCAGAAACAAGATAAGTATATATTTCTTTGCTATAACTTTTTCACTTTTTATAATGTTTAAGCTTACTTACTTGAAGAGTAGTGACTGCAAACTCAAGAGCAGAGTTGGTTTCTGTTGGTCCGTTCTTTCAAAAACAGAGGAAATCATCGAAAGGGTATTAGAAGCTTTTTAGATGAAGAAACTATAAGAACAGAAGGAGTAAAAGTGAATGCACCTGAACCGGAGTAACGAGATTCGCGACATTTCGGATAGTAAAGGCTTCACCAGGTTGAAATCCTAGTACATAAGATGGACATACCCTTGAATCTGCACATCCTATCACCATAACCTGTTTCTTACCTTTTTAGTTTAGTCTAATCTGCGATAGTTTCTTGGTCCCTTTAGACACAGATTCCGCTCTTTCGAGTCGATTAAAGTTTGAAGAAAGATTAAGAATGGTCACCTTTGGTGATTGAGCTATGGCCAAAGCTTGAAACTTTTCAATCTCTGGTCTGATTTTTAGGTTTCATCCATCAATTCAAAGTGAATCAGAGAAAAACAGAGCAAAAAGCAGAGTTATGAATCGAAAACAGTGTCTTGCTTACAGATACTTTTGTCTCTTGAATCTGAAAAATCTTTGTCTCATCTCACCAAGAAAATCATAGCTTGTCTCAATTTCTCCGTTTAACTGCATAAATTCTTCTCTAATTCCCAATTCTTGAACCATGTTCGTCCTCCTATAAATACCAAAAAACATAGTTTCTTTTATTAATTGCAAAAACTATAGCTTTATAAAACCGCAAATTTCAAGATTTACAAAGACCAAAATCAATCTTATCACCTGGGTAATAATCTTATTGCTTTTGCTTCACCAATCTGAAACCGATCCGATCCGGTCTGCTGCATCTTCAAGAATCAATTTGCAGTTCAGGTTTAAGTTTATGTTCTTAAAGAGATCAAGATCAAGATCAAGGTGTGTGACTTACTCTGAGAAAACAACAATTGCTATGAACTGATGTTGCAGAGACAAGGCGACGAGCTCTTCCACCTGAACATGAAAGTAAAACGATGACGTTTAGTGAAATAGGTATAGATGAAACTGTGATCAGCTTTTTGATCTTGAAGACTTACATAATGTTAACGCCATTTTTGTGGAACTGTCTTATTCTGTGGAAGGTCTTTGATCTTTACTATTATAGTCTCTTTACGATATTTTGTTTGTGTATGATTCTATATCAATAGTGCAAAATGATTCCTCTTTTGGATTAGAAATATAACAGTTTAAATTTCGATTTCCAGAAAGAAAGGGAACAAAAATAGATTTATTAAAAATATTTGAAATGGGTGGCAAAGGCTTATCCAGAGAAAGAAGAAAAGTTACACACGAGATACGTCTCATTGCCTGGTCATATGTCATATCCACCCACTTGTCAATATAAATCTAATAATAATTGAGGAAAAAATGAAAAAATATTTATTATTTTTGAACCATGAAGGAAGACCATCTATATAAAAGACTATTTTGGAAATGTCTTTGTGATCTGTGAGATATCTTCCCATAATTATTTTTGTTTACTTATAATTTACAAAAATAAAAGAATTTCCTAAATTATTTTTTTAGATATGTGCCCAAAAAGTGTCTTGATGCTTTTAAAATTCGGTATGAGTAATGCTTTAGGAAAATTAGCGGATAAACCTGCGGTCGTCTATTTTAACAGGCACATATTATTGGAGATATGATATATGTACTGCATTTTTATTAGTCTTTTAACCATTTTTTAATCACTTTTTTAGTTTTGTTATTCAGTTAAAATGTGTTGGAGAAGTAATTTAATTACAGAACCCGGGTAAACCGAATTAAAACATTTAAATTTATATGCCTATTAAATCACTTTCTACTCTGAAGATTTTCTTAAAAATGAAACTATCTCATATCACTAATTAATTGATTAATTGATTAGATATAGCTAGAAATAGAACCCACATTTATCTTTGTTTAAGTTAAATAGAAAATGACTTCCATAGATTAAAAAACATATATATCTAAGCTGAATGAGAAAAAAACAATTCTCAAACTATACATTCAATCTCATGTTTTATCTATCCAATTGACTCAATCAGTTTCCAAAATTATATCTGTGAAGTTCAAAAAACAATAGTTAGAAGAAACAACATTTGAAGCGGATCAGACTCGCGAGTTGTGATCCATAATAGTCTTAACCGTTTTTTTATCATCGAAAGAAAAAAAATCTTAACCTAACTTAACTTATTTATATATAGAAAAGTGTGGGCAACATTGCAAGCGTAAATGTTGAGAAGAAAAAAAACGAATTTTCTGTTAAATCACAGGAACTTGGAACTTTTTAACAATGACGAAATTGTCCGATCTTCCACAAAATTTGGTTGGGAAAATATTCTCTAGGGTTCCAAATTTCCAATAACTTCTCTGAAAGCAGAGAGATGCACTTGCAAACTATGGAATGATTTATCTAGAGATGGGGTTTTACGTAATGCAGAAGCAATGAAGCCGTTTCTAGGGCTCATGATGATGGACTATAGACTTTGTTCACTAAGATTCAATCTCTATGGAATCCTCAAAGAAAACGGTGAAGAATTCATTGACCCATCAATAAAGGAGATTGGTAATTTAATTAATCAAGTTGAGATATCTAAAGTTATTAATTGTGATGGCTTATTGTTATGCGTCACAAGGGACCACACTAGGCTCGTGGTTTGCAACCCGTATTTGGGTCAAACTAGGTGGATCCAACCTCGGAATGCTTACCTTAGATCAGACAGGTATGCTTTCGGACACGACAACTAGGGTAACTACAAAATATTGAGGGTTTTGGATCATTTCGACCATATGATAATCACCAAATGTTTGAGTATGAAATCTATGATTTAAAGTCTATTTCATGGAGGGTTCTTGATATTACTCCGGGTTTGGATATAGAGTTTTATCAACGCGGTGTCTCTTTGAAGGGAAACACTTACTTTTTTTGCTAAAGAAGATATAGCTTTTGAAGAGGAAGGACCACTAGAGATACCTTAGCCCGAAGACTTTTCAGTCTGTTTTGATTTTACAACGGAGAGTTGGACAACTTCTTCCTCTGCCGTTTTCAACATTACATTGTAGATGCTGGGACTCTATCTTATGTTACAGAAGAGAAACTCGCGGCATTATATCAGCAAGGGGATACATGTGAGATGGAGATATGGGTTACAACTATGATTGAGCCTAGTGCGTTGTGGATCAACTTCTTTAAAGTTCAATTGCGGTTGAATCTGGGAGTTTCTTCATTGACGAAGAGAAGAAAGTCGTCGTGGTTTTTGATTTAGACGAAATTGAACGCTACAAAATGAGTCACATCATTGGAGAGAATGGATACTTGAAAAAAGTGAATCTTGGAGAAGCTTTTGTGGATCTCGATGAATCTCCCTATGGTCGCCCATTTGAGCTTTTTTACATGTCTATTTGTTTCTTGCATCATTCACTTTTCATTCACTTGCTCTGTTTCTTTTTTCAGTCATTGTCTTTTGAACAAGACTCTTTCTCTTCTTTAGTCATTGTCTTTTGAACAAGACTAGTCAAATGATTAGTTTATATTTATCCTACTCATTCAACAGTCGTATTGAATTTGCACCACCCTTGTGATGTTGTCTATGATTCTGTATAGCATTTAAAGGCAAAGAGGGCGAAGATTCTCACTAATTTGAGGGTTCTGCCAACAACTAGGAAGGATCATTTGGTGAAATTGTTAAAGAAAAAAAATAAAAATTTTGTGGGACTACTTCTTCTATTTCAAGGATGATGTGAACTAACAAGGACAAGTTATATAATAATCATATGAATCATCAAACCCATTAAAAGTAACAAAATTTTCAAAAGTCTCTCCCAAAACCTTCCTTGTAGAATAAGTTAAATTAATTAACAAAATAAATTAATGGCTCTTCCTTTGATTTCTTACTTTTGATTTCCTATACTGTACATAATGTAGTGTCATTAATATAAAGTCATCGAACCACAAAGCCTCTTCCCTTTTTATCTCTCTCTTTTATCTTGTGTTAATGATTTCTATGCCGTCGTTCATTTATATAACATGGATCATGGTGATGATAGAGTCACTACAGATGCATGGATATAGAAGTTGCATCGAAAGAGAAAGGAAAGGATTGTTGGATCTCAAGGCCTATTTCAAAAACTCCGAGTTTCCGTATTTTTTGGCCGAATGAAACAAACAGCGACTGTTGCAGATGGGAAAGAGTCAAATGTGATCTTAAGAGTAGGCGTGTCACCAGTCTCTTCTTGAATCCTTCAAACGATCCTCTTCCCCTAAATCTTTCTTTGATCTATCCCTTTGGAGAATTACAGATTCTCAACTTAACTTTTTATCGGTGTGGTTTACTGGTTTGATGATATCCATGGTATATAGAATATAGTTTATTTCAAAACTGAACTTCCATCTACACAACTTTTAACACATAAACCATATATATATCTAAGCTTGATTGATTTTTTTTTTCTAGGTTATAAAAGCCTCGGGAGATTGAAAAAACTTGAGGTCCTTGACTTTAGTTACACAGGCGTCAATAGCAGTGTCTTACCCTCCATGCAAACTTTGATTCTCCATGCAATCAAACTCTATGAAAGGTATTTTCCCAATGAAAGGTACGTCCATTTTTATGGGGTTTCAATAAGCCTCAAGTGTCTAGTTTTAGTTATCTAGTTTTACAGATCAGATATTGTTAGTTCTTATAACAGATTTTAATCTTTTAACAATTACAAAAAAAAAAGTTTTATAGCCACCTATTGTGCAGAACTCAAAAACTTGAGAAACCTAGAACTACTGGATCTAAGCATGAACCGGCTCACTGGCCAAGTTTCAGGTAAAGATACCAAGCCTTTTATTCATAGATCGAAAAATATAGATCTAGGACTTTAGTTTGGATGCTTGTTAAATTCTTTTTTCATATGTATATTTGCCTTAAGTACCACAGGCTTGGCGAATTTTCATAACCTTCAAGGCTTGGACTTAAGCAATAACAAATTTTCTGGATCATTGGAAAAGACAGGTATGTTAGTATAAATCGAATTATTATCTTACACTTATGAACGTTCTCATCTTCTTATGCATTCGCATGTCAATTGTTGCAGGACTTTGTCAATTAAAAATTTTACAACAGCTTGATTTGAGTCAAAACAAATTTATAGGTTCCTTTCCTACGTGTTTTGGTAGCTTGACGCAACTTCAAGATCTTGATATCTCTCCAACTAAAAAAGAATAACATTTCACAATTTCTGTTGCAAATCCACATATGGTCTTCTTCAATATCTGCAATTATTTTCTTCCTAGTCTGCTATGATTTTTAATGGTATAAAAAAATGCTTCTCCATTTTTATGATTTTTTTTAATGTTTGTATATGCGGATGACCTTCCAGATCACTAGTTTATCGGTCGAACTGGATCGACCGCCGGATCAATGGAATATTGATAAATACATAATAATATAAACTGTTAAGAAAAAAAATATATTACAATGAATTATTATAATACAAGAATATTTGAAATATTATATTTCATTATATTGATCATAAAATAAAAACCACAATACTATACAATATAAAGTTCACGCCAAAGAAATAAGTGGGCTTTAAGCACAGCCCAAAAGAGCACAAGCCAAACAAGAGGCTTTAAACAAATAAACGGTCCAGCAACCTAAGAGAGAATCATCATCATCTTCAGGATTGGGAAAAAAGACGGTGACGTAAGCGTCACAAGAAACCCGATTAACCAACTGAAGCGGACATCAATTTCTAACAAGCAATATATGATTGGTAACGATAATAAGATATTGCCATTTTTTTTTCTTTTAGTTTCTGTTTGGCTCTCAAAATTTCCTCCATAGGTATGAACAGTCTTTCCCACCATTTTCTTATACCGACGACTATTCACAAATCCTCACGCGCCATCTCACTGTTCTTTCTACGCGCCAACTCACCCTTCAATTTACGCATCACCTCTCCTTCAAATCCACGCGCCACCTCCTCACACGACTCACAATCAATCCAAAACCAAACTCTAGAAGTCCTAGAATGGCGCGCCCTCTGCAATCAACTCTCTCCCTTCGCCTCCACAACCATGGGTCTCGCCGCCACCGAAAACGCCGAAATTCCGGTAGGAAACTCGCCGGAAGAGAGCAGACACCTCCTTAACGAGACGGCTGCTGCGTTGGCAGCTATGGAGATAATCGAATCTCGGCGATTAGGTTTATCTGAGATCCAAGACTTGTCTAACATCGTTGAGCGTGCTAGTATTGGTCAGTTACTCACCGTGAGAGAACTCTGCACCGTTCGAAGCTCGTTAATGGCGGCTACATCAACATTTCAGAAACTTCTAGAAGCAGCTAATCATGATAACCGGTATCTCTCATATCCGATCCGGTTCGGTTCAACTCGGTTTTGGACACAAATTTATAACAAAAATTACCTAATTTCAGTTTATTACATTTAAATGTATGGTCTATATATTTAATTAATTAAATTTTAGTTAAACGGTTTGGTTTTAAATTCAGAAAATTTGATGTAGGAATTTCTTTACCATTTGGTTATTTTTTAAATACGGTTTCGGTTTGGTAATTTTGTTGTCTCCTTTCTCTGTGTATTTATCAAAATGTTCTTTATTGCTTCTATTGAGAAGCTTATGGCTTAAGCATTTTTTTTAACTGTAGGGTTACACCACTTGTAGATATACTTAAAGGTTGTGATTTCAAGGAAATATTGAAGAAGAAGATTGGTTTTTGTATTGACTGTAACATGTCAATGATTCTTGATAGAGCTAGTGAAGATTTAGAGATTATAAGATCTGAAAGGAGGAGAAACATGGAGAATTTGGATTCTCTTTTGAAACAAGTATCAATGAAGATTTATCAAGCTGGTGGAATTGATAGGCCTATGATTACAAAGCGTAGATCAAGAATGTGTGTAGCTATTAGAGCTACACATAAAAGTTTGCTTCCAGGTGGTGTTGTTTTAAGTGTTAGTAGCTCTAGAGCAACATGTTTTATCGAACCAAAAGAAGCTGTGGAGCTTAATAACATGGAAGTGAGGTATGCGAATTCGGAGAAAGCTGAGGAAATGGCGATTTTGAGTATTTTGACTTCTGAAGTGTCGAATGCGCAGAGGGATATATTGCATTTGTTGGATAGAATATTAGAACTTGATATTGCGTTTGCGAGAGCATCACATGCGAAATGGATGAACGGTGTCTATCCTAATGTAACTTCAGAACAAGGCAAAACATTGGACTTGAGTAGTGAAGACGATGAGTCTTTAGCTGTAGACATTGATTCTGCGCAGCACCCGTTGCTTCTTGGTTCAGTATTAGGCACTCCAAAAGGTGGAGACATTTTTCCTGTGCCAATAGACATTAAAGTTGAAAGCAGAGCCAAAGTTGTCGTCATCTCAGGTCCAAACACTGGAGGAAAGACTGCTTTATTAAAGACATTGGGATTATTATCTCTTATGTCCAAGTCAGGGATGTATTTGCCTGCTAAGAATTGTCCAAGGTTGCCTTGGTTTGATCTTATTCTTGCTGACATTGGAGATCCCCAGGTATTACTTTATAAAGATTTATTGTGAACAAATCTGAAAGTTTAGTATTGTATTTTGGTTCGAGTCGACATATATGTAGATGCAAAGCTTTTATGTTTTGCAGTCTTTGGAGCAAAGTCTCTCAACTTTCAGCGGCCACATCTCGCGGATACGCCACATACTTGACATTGTTTCAGAAAATTCGCTTGTACTACTAGATGAAATCTGTAGTGGAACTGATCCTTCAGAAGGAGTTGCACTTGCTACCAGTATCCTAAAGTATATTAAAAATCGTGTTAATGTGGCTGTTATATCCACACATTACGGTGACTTAAGTCGCTTGAAGGATAATGAGTCTCAATTTCAAAATGCTGCAATGGAGTTCTCCATGGAAACTTTTCAGCCTACATTTCGAGTACTCTGGGGAAGTACTGGTGCATCAAATGCATTGAGAGTAGCTACGTCCATTGGTTTCAATAGAAGAATATTAGAGAATGCACATAAGTGGACGGAGAAGTTGAATCCAGAGCAGGAAGTAGAGCGGAAAGACTCACTTTTTCAGTCACTTATGGAAGAAAGGAATAAGCTAAAGCTTCAGGCGACCAAGACTTCAGCTTTTCATAGAGACTTAATGAACCTTTACCACGAGGTATTGCTTCTTTTTTCTTTCACTTTTTGCATGTCATTGTGACCATAGCTTATAGTAATGTCTGTTTCTGTTCCTGATTCCCCCCCCCCCCCCTTGTTACTCTGAAGCTTGAGCATGAGTCGCATGATCTTGAGAAACGTGAGAAGGCTCTTCTGAAGAAAGAAACCCAAAAAGTACAAGAAGATGTAAACTCTGCCAAGTCAAAGATGCAGAAACTAGTGGCTGATTTCGAAAGTCAACTAGAAATCGCTCAAGCTGATCAATACAACTCCTTAATTCTGAAAACTGAAGAGGCAGTTGCAGACATTATCGAAGCTTGCTGTCCTAATGATCTTGCATCTGTTGAAGAACCGTATAGTGACTATTCGCCACAAGCAGGTGAAAAAGTTGTTGTGACTGGACTGGGAGGTAAGTTAGGTACTGTGGTTGAAGAACCTGGAGATGATGATGAGACAGTTCTAGTTCAACATGGTAAGATAAGAGTACGCATAAAAAGAAAGGACATAAAACCTCTTCCTCGTAGCACAATCAGTCAAACATCTAATCGTTCGAAGAGACAGGTATATACATGTTTTTGCAGCATCTGAGATGACTTTAAACATCAATTTTACATGAGATCTTTGTATACTTGCACAGATAAACATGAAAGATCTAGGGAGTGTGTTGCAGATGCAGAGCGAACCAGTGAGGATTCAAACGTCAAAGAACACATTAGATCTAAGAGGAATGAGAGCAGAAGAAGCAATTCGCCAACTAGACATGGCTATCGCAGGAAGAGACACAGGTTCGATCCTCTTTATCATTCATGGAATGGGGACTGGTGTTATAAAAGAGCTGGTGCTTGAGAGATTAAGCAAGCACACTCGTGTCTCTAGATATGAGCAGGCAAATCCTATCAATCATGGATGTACAGTTGCTTACATTAAATGACATCTTTCAAACATTGTAAATTTTCTTGGAAGTCTTATGGTCCAATAACTAGCTTTGATGGTGAATCAAGATTTAATTGTACAGGAAGGTATAGCTATTGAATTTGTGATGTAGAAAAATGTTATTTTTTACTCTTCAATGGCTAAGAAAACGGAGGAGAAGAATAATTAAAAAAAAAAAAAAAAATAATGGAAGAACATAACATAAAGTTAGTTTTTAGATTTTGATACAATTTAGTTTGTCGATATATATATATATATTGATGCAACTTGTGAAAATAATTAAGAAGGCATGTCTTATTAATAATTAAGTTAATAGAAAATTAGTTTATTTGATAAATTTCGAATATAAACTTAATAAATAAATAAATAAAATTACATTAAAAATTAAAAAAATATATACATACAAGCAGCTGATATATTAGCTAAAAAGCCTTTGTTTTTGATAATCTTTTTCAGATCTTTGATGTGCCTATAATATGGCTAACAAAATATGCACTTTTTACCGTTTAATGTAAGTACTCTTACAGTAAGCCGACTTTAACTTAAAATTTTAATTTAGCCTTATCATTATCAACCCTTAAATAAGCCGACTTTCAAGATCCTATAAATATATTACTCAACAAGCATATCCACTACTCACAAACGATTTAACATTTTCAAATTTCTATTTATATTACCATTTTTATTGCTAACAATGGCAGGAACTGGAACCGTGAAAAACCATTGTTATTAAAAACTCAAGCTTCTTAGGGTTTGATTTTGTAGTAATTAAAACCTTAAGAGAGGCCATAAGCGTTAATTATTCATCTTAGAGGCTACACATATTCAAAAGCCATTGTTATTAAAAACTCTACGTCTATATTTTTGCGCACTTGACGTATCAGAATACTTAATTATTATTTTTTGATTAAGAAGATGTAGCAGATTTCATAGAGGCTACATGTATTCAAGAGCTTCAAGATGACAATTTGACTGTTCAAGTAAAGGCTGCGAATAAGGTAAATCATTCTAAAGGCTTCAAGATGACGTACAAGAGGAGTTTCAAATCCTTGAGTGATTGTATAAGATAAATATTGGAGATAAATGGGCCGTAAAGATTTGTATTTTGTGGACCAAGATTGTGAAGCCATAGAAACCCGTGAAAACTAAATGGAAAGAGTTGAAGAGAAAGTCGATCTTAATATATTCTTAGCATATTTACTTTGTATTTAGCAAAGTTTACATTATGTGGGTTTTATCATTATGTTAATGTTAACACTATATATATGTATGTTAGGATCTCATATTAAACACAACTCAATAAACTATTATATTCTTTATTATTTATCAATAAATCACTCTCAATTACTTTGGAAATGATTGTTTTTTTATTATTCAAGTATTGTCTTCGGTTGTCCTGTTTTCAGGGTATATAAGTGAGATAATTCTAACACAAGACTTATTTTGTTTCATGAGTTGTTCAAACTCTTTCATCCATCTATAATTTGCATGAGTAATTTCATATTTGACCATATGTGGAAATTTTCAGTCTTTTTCTGAATACAATACTATTTTGTTATTTTTAGATTACGGTGGTGGTTTTATACAGTAGAATATCCTTCAATTAAATGCTCTAATCTAAATCTCAAACAAATACTTAAATAGCAGTCTCAAATATTTTTCTATTAAATGTGTTCATTTTAACCAAGTGGTGGTATTCCAGTGGTTTGGGGTTGGGTATGTACCTGCCTCAAGATTCGGGTTCGATTCCACTTGGCCATCCAACTGTGCGAAAAGGAAGCTGGGCGTAAAGGAGATTAGTTTGGGCCGAAGGCCCGGATGAACCTCTTGATTACAAAAAAAAGATTTTTCTATTAAGTTAAGTGTTTTTGTTTCTTTCACTTATAGTTTTGATATAGTTAAGTGATCATTACATTTTCTTTTAAAATGACGAGCATTATAACTTGATATCATAGACATATAAAGTCAAATATCAGAACAAAAATAGCACGTACGGACGGGAATGTGGGAAATGGGTAACTCAGGAAATAAAAGACATTACCCAAACTATTTACAATCAAATACAGACTGAAAACTTTGCGTAACGGGATGAGATTGGAAAATTAGGATAAGTAATTTCAATTACTAAACTCGCACTAATTTCGGTAAAGTTTTCTTTGGAACATATATTTTAGAAAATTCGTATATTTTTGACAAATTTTAGATAATTTTGGGAAATATGAAAAGAAATATATATAATTTCCATCACAAACAGGAAGTTCAAGTATCGAATATGATTTCCTTACCGAATTCCTTACCCAAAATACATATTTCTAAATGAGTAATTCATTAAAAAGAAACAGTTATGGGAGGAAAAAATCTCAACAGATACGAAATTGGACGGATTTTCTGTTTTGAGATGAATATGCCTATTTTTTCATACATGATACACCTAATCACACATAATTATTTCTACTTTAACAAATTTTAATTTATGGCATTTAAAATTAACAAACATAAGTAAAATTAAAATACAATAAATATCAAATAAATTTATCTTATAAATATAACGCCGCATGTACGGGTCCGAATCTAGTCAGATTTTTTTTGAGTAGCAAAATCTCATAGGAAGAGATACAAAAGCAACAGTGATATACTGAAAAACAATGAAAATGAATTCCAGGATTGCATTCATGAGCTTCATGGTGCTTACTTCAATAATCATCTGATTTCTTATGGTTTCATGTTAGTCTCATCATCGTGTGTCTTTTGCAGACTATAATAAATATTATCTCAGTTTTTTTTCTTTTTTTTAGTATTGGGTAAAAAGTAGGAAAAGTGGAAGCTAAAAAAATTACAATGGAAAATGTGATATGCTTTTTAACTGTGATGCCGCTTGCATCAGGATGAGATACCAAACTGGCCAATGCATAGACTGAAAGAAGCCCAATGACTGTTGTTGCGATCATTAAATGTCTCCTATCTAAATGTATTGAAAACATATTAATTCATAAGGAATAAACAATATATGACCCTTTTCTTTTTAATAGCCAAGTTAAATTTGGATCGAAAACTTTCATTCTTTTTAAATATCTTGACAATACAACCAAAATGAATTACAAGATTAGATTATGAGCTTGCTCATGATTACGTCAACAATCATCTTCTTTCATAGGTTTTCTATGAGCTGTAAATATCACTTTGTCTGTTTTAGTCGCAAATTATGAGAAATACAAATACTTTATTTAATATAGTTTGTATTTATTTTTGTTTTTTAATGTTAAATGAAATATAGATAAAGTAGAAGTGCAAACAGAATGTATTAGACTATGCTACATGATGGATGACTGTGCGTCTACTTGCATCAAGAGTGGATTTGGTGCTGGGCATGTGTTGGATGGGAAAATCCTGATGTGTTGTTGCGACTTACCAGATACATAACTACTCCCCGCATATCTGAATGTTTCAAAAATTGTCAATTATAAATTGATAAATCGTCAATAATAGTTAAGAAATTAAGAAATAATATATATGAATAATAATATGCATGCTTAAATTTTGATCAGTCTTTTTTCAACTTATCAATCATTGTAATCAGTGGCGGATCTAAAAGCATTTTTTGCATAGGGCACAATCATAGAAATTCTATTTTTTGTTGGTTAATTTCATTAGCTGTGTTATAATTCATAAGTAAAAAAAATTATTATTTTCGAAAATGAGTGTGAGGCACTTGCCTCCCCTGATTGTAATAATATATTGATAAAAAGCACATGTAAACAGCTCACATGAGAGAAAACTATATAACTTGAGACTTGCAATCTATGTGAGGGCTAAAAGTTTTAGCCCTCACATAGATTGTAAGTCTAGCTTTAATTTCATGTGAAACCAAGAAATAGTTACCTTTGAGTTAAGTTCTTGAGTTTTTGTGTTGTCTCTCACATGCCAAAAATAGATTTCGATCTCATTGCCTAGTGTTTAATCAAGTCATGAAAAAAAAAGAACTAGCCCATTTTGAGCATATTATAGAACAAGAACTCATCACACTTAGTGATCAAGACTAACAACTAGTAATCTAACTGCGATTGGTAACAATCGTCACTTAAGATACTACAAACTCTAAAATCACAGAGAAGTATAAAGACTGAAAGGATCATGTAAATCCATAAATGGATTTACACCACAAAACAAGAGGATAGCTAAATTTTTACCTTTCTGGGATGTATTTACACCACCTCACAGCTTCAGCACCAAAATTTGCACAGGTGGAATCCATCCATTTATCTATGGTCAACAAGTCTAACGATATCCAAGGTTATGCGAAAATCCCAGTGCCTACTACTCATTGGCAATGCATTGATAACTACTATATACTTAAATACATTTTTGTTATGCAAGCTTGACTACATCTTTCCTATAAATATTGACAGAATCAAAGTCTCCTACACTATTGGCAGTAAAATAATTGAATTATGCCAGTCATTGAGGAAAATGTTTCTGGTAAAATGTTTTGGGGAGGTTAAACAAGTTAATGAAAATTAATGCAAATAAGTCACACTCTAGATTGGCAACAAATTATTTGGAAAGTGCTAGACCGCTAGTCAATGAAAATTAATGCAAATCCTTTTCTGTTGAAGTCTGAATATCTATAAATGGAGCTCGCAACAACATCCTCATAATTATATATTAAATATATTTCGATAAAGCAAATTGATATACTGAAAATACAAATAAAATGTAAATAATCAACTTCATAACTAATCATTGGATTTCTAAATGTTACGAAAATCATCAATAAAATGATTTAGATATCCAATGATTAGTTATGGAGTTGATTATTTGCAACAACATATTTGGGGGTAGTCCAAACCGACAAATTTGCCAACACGGTATCCTTTCATGATGCAAGCGGCCATATAGTCCTTAACCATTTTGCATGGTCCAACACAATTTGGTTGCGTATCTACTTTATATATATTTCACTAGAAACTGAAGAAAAAGGAAGCAAATGATATTAAACAAAATATTAATTAGTATTTCTCATAATTTGCTATTAAAATAGACAGGATGAGATTTGCACCTCATATATAGATGGGCTAGCCTGGAACCAATAGAGAAAAGAGGATTATTGAAGTAACCACGAAAAAGCTCATGAATCTAATCTTGTAATTCTTTTTATTTGTATTTTCAATATATCAATTTGCTTTATCAAAATATATTTTATATATGTTTCTATGGATGTCTTTGCGAGTGCTTTTATAGATACTAGACCATTGATTAATAAAAATAATAACTTTAATAATCAAAACATTAACTTAGTACCATAGAAGATCATGATCCCTATTTAAAGACAAGCATAGATACATGGTGTGAAGTTCTAAAAGATTGAGGAATAAACTGTAGACTATAAAATGCCATTAAGCTACTCCTTAGTGGTTGTGTCGTGTTGGTTTAGAATAATTCTCTCTTCCCGGAACTTCTCGAAGAAGAATCTTGAAGAGAGTATCAATGGTGATTCCATCGTTTTCTAGGTATTTTGTCTTCACACATCTTTTATATAATTTTTACATTTGACTTTTCTTGTTTAGTTTAAGTATCAAGAGTTGTTTGATCATTTCTATAAAAATGATTTCATAAAAATTCTTTCAAATGACACTAGGTTTGGCTTTCGTGTTGACATCGACAACAAAGAGCTTCAAGCTTTCTGCATTCGCCAAGTAAAATATCATTTAAATTCATTTAAGTTTTTTTTTTGATTATTCAATGAAAGTACGATTTCTCAACAATCCGAATAACCAAGAAAATTCTCAAGGAAAAGTCGAAATCCAGAAATAGCATATTTAGGCTACACTGAGATGAATTCAAGTGAGATATTGCTTAGCGAGAGTGCGCAAAAAGCTTGAAACCCTTTTATCGTTAATGTCACAAAAATCAAACCTAAAAGTAATTAGAATAATGTTTGTAAAATCATATTTTCTAGAAAGGAATCAATATAGAAACTATGAAACAATTCTTGATACTTAAAACTAAATAGAAAAGACAAATGATGGAATAAAATTTATATTAAACATATGAGAAGACAAAAATACCTAGAAATCGTTGGAATCACACAACACAATCACTAGAGAGTAGCTTAATGACATTTAGTAGTATGCAGTTTATTCGTCAGCTCTTTTAGACTATCATACTATGTCTTTTCTATTTTCTAGTAAAAAGTTTATCTACATACGGATTCAATTAGTAATATCATAATTGTTCACTCGAATCCAAAAAAATCAGATTCAGATCTCTATTTATAGGCAACGATGAGTACACAATCAGAAAAGTACCCACAATATTTGATCCGCAAAGGAGATTCTAAAGCTGCAACTATCAGCCTAAATTACAATCGATTAAACCTATACATTTAAATATAATCAATCTTAAACCTAAGTTTAACTAGCAGGTCATATATTTAAGGAGACCATTGGTGGGTTCCTTGAGGAACGCAGAATCAAAGCATTAAAGCACCAATTGCTGTTTTATATTCTAAAATATTTTCAAGAATAATCTGTAGATAATCAAGAATTATATACTAAATTAAGAGAAGAAACACGAAAGAGAGGTACGACTTACCAACAAAAATGGTGTTTCTCTTGGTGACGCTGATGAGATACGAATTAGGGTTTCATCGGGGAGAAGGAAACGGTTGCCTTTGAAATGAATGGATCCTGCATCTGTGAGTCGGAGTTCCTTGGAAATTGACGGCTGAGGGCTCGAGCAATATTCATGATGGATTGGTAGGTTTCAAAGATGTGCTTTTATAAGGAGGGATTTATAAGAAGTTTGTACTGTGGGAGCGTTTCTAGATAATCTTGACCAGGTCACTCATTTGTAGATTTTTTTACTTAAATATAACAATGTTTATGGAAAGAGTATATTCTTATTATTATATTATGAGGAATAAATTTTCAAATGTAGAATAGATTTTTATTTTTTTTGGGGTCAAAGTAATAATATTTTTAACATTTAAGAAAACCTATAAAAGGACATATGTTTGAATTTCAATATTGTTTTCCAAATCTTCTTCATTCCTCCGTATGTAGTAGCCTTTCAAGATAATCTTGACCATGCTTGTAGATTTTTCACTTAACTGGAGCAACGTTTCTACAAAGAGAATTTTTATGCTATTATTTTTTTAGGGGGAATAAATTTTAAAATGTAGAATATATATATTTTTTTGGTTTTTGGGTCAAAGTAGTATAGTATCTTAATACTACCTACTATTATTGGAAATATATTTATAAAAATAATTAAAAATCTGTTAAAATTTACATGAAATGTTGCTGGTATGATGCTCAAACAAAAAAAAATCACTAACACTAATGGCAAAGGGTGCTATAATTATGCTATTATTATATTGTGAGGAATAATTTTTTAATGTAGTATATTTTTGTGTGGTCAAAGTAGTATAATACATTTTAGCATTTAGGAAAACATGACATATTTTTGGATTTCTTCTTTGTTGTCAGTTATTTTGTCTTTCTTCGGTAGAGTTTAATTCGGCAAAATTATTATATGCAGTGATTCTACAGATTATTTGTTGGTTTGTTAAGCCTAAGTGAATAATACATATTCTTATAGAGACAACAATTGGGTCTGGAATTAGAAGTGTTAATGCATTGGTATTTTGAATATGCAGTAGATATGTTTTGGAATTTGTTATCGGTTATTTTATGTCTCTTTTCGGTAGAGTTTGATTCAGAAACATTACTATAGGCGGTGATTCTACCAGTTTATGTATTAGTTTGTTAAGCCTAGCTAAGTGAATAATACAAATTCTTAAAGAGACAGCCAGTGGATGTGGAATTAGAAGTGTTAATGCATTTGTGTTTTGAATATTGCAAAGTTAATATAGTATTTCATACTCGGATGATAGTCAAAAATCGTAATAGGTTGAGTTCGAATACAAAGAAGAAAAATAACATATTAATTTGTTTATCTATTAGCGAGTAAAATACTTCTGAACAAAACATTGTGTAAATTTGCTTCTTATGGTGTATCGTTCTTTAACTTCATTGATTAACGTGTATATGGATAATCTCTTTGTAGCTTTTTAAGTTCCGGTTTGAAATGATTATAATCAAATAGACAATTAAAAAAGGAATGTACACAAATGACATTTATTTGAAATTGTTATTATTATATAGATATATTAACGTCGGTAAATTCTTTTGACTAATAATCTTCATGCAATTAACTTTATTAGACAGGAAAAAATCTTTGGCTACTTCTCTTTACTAACATCGTCGTCTCGTCCTCATCACAACCATTCGATTAAACCCACGATCCTCTATTTCCTGTGAGGCTTTTCTTTATCTGAAACCCTTAACCATGATTTGATCCATTATAGAATATAGTTTTAAGTTTTTTTTTTTTTTTTTTTTTGATACTGAAATATTGTTTAAGGTCACTAAGGAAATTGAGATGTTTCTTGGTCATAAACAAATTTTAAATAAAAAACTTTGTTTCATTCCTTTTCTTATTCGACAAAGCTCAGTACATATTACATGTATATATCCATCCTCTCTCATGTTCTAATTTCCATATCCAAATCTTAAAGATAAGTGAAACCCTATTACACTCTTTCCAAAACATATCCACTTATGGTTTCTACAAGATCGATGGAGAAGAAGAAGAGTGCAGAGGCAAAACCAAACAACCAAACTTATTCAAACCTTCCCATTGATCTCACGTTCGATATATTGAGACGCCTTTCATTAAAAGGCAACATTCGTGCTTCCGCTGTCTGCATAACATGGCATGATGCTTATGTTTCGGTCCGGGTTGAAGACCCGACACCATGGGTTATGTTTCTTCCTCTACACAAAGAAGAATACGAGCTTTACGATCCATCACTTGGTAAAACACATTTTTGTAAGTTTCCTGAGTTACGCAGTTCACATATACGTTATTCTAGAGACGGTCATGCACGACTCCTTTGGGACCAACAATACTTTCTTTTTCATTCCATTTACACATGAACGTATTCAAGTGGCTTGGCCTCATCTGTATCTTAGTGATGCAGCAGCTTTCTCATGTGCTCCTACATCGAGTAGTTGTGTAATATTCACGGTGTGGGATATCACCAATACACTCATTACTATCGGATCATATCGCCCTGCTATTAGTGAGCGGACTACTTTGTTTTTCCCGAATAAGTTACCACTTGGACAAAGAGGTTTCGAACATGTTGTTTTCTCCAATGGAGTCTTCTACTGTCTCGCCAAAACAGGTTGCTTAGGGATGTTTGACCTCTCTAAGAGTTCATGGAATCTTCTTCCTCGGCGGCTTCCTAAATGCCTTGAGGCCAGTTTACGTTTCATGACAGAGTATGAAGGAGACATCTACCTTGTATACAGTCACGGCCACCAAAAACCAACATATCTTAGACTAGATCTTACAAACCGGAAATGGACCGAAAAGATAAGATTTCCTCGTTTGACGTTTTATTTAGTGGATTAAGTTTTGGTTTAGTGAAATTTGTATATGGTGCATGTATTATTATTTATTAACTACTTTAACTATTTTATTAACTACACGAAGGTGTAGTTATCGGGTGTATATAGCTTCGGCGATCGGATTCTCCATAGTGGTTCGTTAACGAAGGCACTGGATGCAGTTTTCAGTTTGTTTTTTTGGTTTTGTTACTTTTGCATCTGAAATGGAAATAAGGAGAAAAGGAAACAGAATAGAAATTACTTCTTTCATTTGTGTGTTTGTAGAATTCATAAGAAGTTTCAGTATTTTTTTTCTTGGGATTTCGATATATAGAGTAAAACTCTGTTTTTTATATATAAAAGATAGAATAAAACTCTACAGGTAAAAATGAATTCTAAAGTTAAATAATTTTGGACATTGATACATAGAGTTTTAACCCTAAATAATTCTGCAAGTGCACAGACAATCGTAATAGTATTAAAGAGATCGAATCCACAAGGATCAAGGTTACACTATGAAATTATGAGATTTATAAATAAAGTTAGGACAAAATATGAGATTGGTTTCGAAACAGAATTGCAAATAAATAAAAGTGGTATAAAATCAATAAAGAAAAGCACTAGATCAAGGTAATTCGCAGATGATTCAGAGATAAAAACTTAGCAACTATTCAAGATATAATTCAGCAAAGGTCCAGAACTCAAACATAAAAATAAGACCGACCCACTCTCGTGGCGACGACAACTTTATCTAGCAACCTAGATACCTAAACTCTCGCTTGGACCTAGAGATGCAGATAAGCATTAACGAATGGGTTCAATATGTTCACAACCAGCTGCACCAACTCTTGTCACCTACGTCTGATTGCTCACCAATGTCTTTTCTAGCAACCGAAAACACTCTCGCAAATAGGTTTAACCTGAAATCATAGACTAAGTGGCCAGTTTAATCTAAGCATTAAGACCAACAATTGGCGAAGACAATATATATTTATGAATTCTATTTGTGCTCAGTTTATCATCTCATGAATACCTTTGAATCTAGCTAATGGACTACTCAGACATGGAAAAATAAAACATAACAATGAAATAAAAGGAATTCATGAATAATATTAAAGATAAAATAAGGTTCAGAATTCTTCTCAAAACAAAGTATGGATGATCTCCAAATCTAAGCAATTGAAAACAAGGAAGATGGGAACAAGAGCTAGACGATAGCGACAAAGGAGGAGAAGGAGAGGATCTTCAAGCAGCTTCCCCTTTTTCTCCAAGGAAAAGGATATGTCTTTTAAGAAAGGCTGCTGACCTATTTAATCACCCGAAATTAGGTCAACTCGGGCTCCTTAATTTTTTCTGGCGGCGGAACATGTGCTCCGTCGGGTACTCGCGTGTAAATTCGGCCTTTTTGCTTCAAATCTGCATCTTTTTGCTCCAAAAGCCCATTTAGCTCCAGTCCATCCAATTTATGCTCCAAGAATTTATTCTGACCTGTTAAGACTCAAAATAGACTCGAAAGACACTAAAAACAACTATAAAACATTAGTAAATATGAGCCAAAATCATCATATATCAGACATATGGGGTTCACTTTGAATAGTTTATGAAATATGGAAACTGCATTAATGAGAGAAAGTTGAATACATATTACACTAGATTATGCTCCGTCCGATAGACAAGTTTTTAAAAATAAAAAAAATATTACTGATATATATCTTAAAATTGTTAAGTAGAAAACATATTTTTAAGAAAGAGATTAATTTACATATGTTTGTTTTTCAATATGAATAAATTAATTTAAAGTTTTAGATAACAAAATTATTATTAATATATTGAAAATTAGACCACGTATAATAGTTTTTTTGTTTCATTTAGACCTCCGAATTCCTTCACTATTCTTTGTCTCCTAACATTTTTCGACAACACTTTCTAATTCATCCGTAATGTTACCAGCTCTTGTTTTTTATTCATATCTCGCACTACATTTATGAAGTTATTTGGTTTTAACAGCATTCTTTATTTTTCATCATCGGATTCACATCTACAATCATCTTCAATCTCTAGCAAACCCCCCCCCCCCACCACCGACAAAAGAAGTTTGCTTTGAGTTTTTATTCTATTTAACCATTTGATCTATGAAATTAAATCCATGTATGGGTATATTCGATCCAATAAATTCCGTTAAAATGGATATTTTTATGGGTTATCTAATCAATTTATTCTAAATTTAATCAATTAGAATAATGAATCATGTTGAATTATATTCAATCAAGTTTTTTATTCAAATAATTAGAAGAATGTAATAAAAAAATATGAAATGGAAGTTTTTAAATTTATTCAGTGGAGCTTAAATAATATAAAATTTTAAAAATCTAAATTTAAAAAAGGAAATTTGAAATTTTATTGAGATCATAAAATTTAATCTATATTAGAAAAATAGAAAACAAAAATTTATCTATTTTATTCTTTATTTTACGTTGTTGGTTTCTTTTTTTTTTTTATTATAAAAAAGAAAAAATAACATTATGTTTTTTACATGTGTCAAAATTCTATCGAATAATCATTGTTTTCATTCAAATAATTAAAAATGTGTAATAAAAAAAACTATTGGAACTTAAATATTATAAAGTTCTAAAAAATTTAAATTTGAAAAGGAAAGTTTAAACTTTATTGAGATAATAAAATTTAATCTGTATTAGAAAAATAGAAAGCAAAATTGTTTTTACGGAAAATAAAAATAACATAATATTTTTTACACGTGACAAAGTTTCATCGAATAAGCAACATGTGTCATGATCTTGTTAATTATAATTTTGACATGTGTCGACTTCTCGTGAATGCAACCAATATTTATATAATATATATATATATATATATATATATTTATAATTTTTATTTTACTGAGAATTGTTCATATATGATTGAATTTTGAATTTTTATTATCTGAATAAAATTTGCCACTAAAATTACACATATGTTTATGTCATTTTACACTACAAGAAAATAACCACATTTCAGAAAAACTTTTGGATGGAATTTCTGACATTTGACGGAATTCAAACAAAAAATGTACCATCATTTTCCGAAAAAGTATCTATCCGTCGTTGGAAAAGTATACATTAATGTAGTCATTTTAATAGCAGTTTAAAATTTTCAAAAACCAACAGATTTCCTACGGTAACACACTTATAAATATGTTTTCACACTCACTCATTCACAACACACAAAAGTACTGTAATTAGTTTATTATTAATTATTTGAAGAAAAAATTCAATAATTTATATATCAAGATGCCATATCATCAAATATTTTATAAATATTATAATCTTTATCTTAAAATTAATTAGTTTGGTTTTATATGGTCAATATAATTTATTATTTAGAAAATCAAAATTCGCCTAAACTAAATCATTTTATATATAAATAAGAAACTAAATAATACTGAAAAAAGTTTGTGTTCCAATGATATTCATAAATGTTTGTAAAGAAAATTACAACATAAAACAAATAAAAAGCAAGAACAATCATAGATAACAAAGAGAAGGAATAAGCAGTTAAAGAAATTTAGGATTTGATTTCTTTTCACGTGTACTCCTTCTTGGTTCACTGTTGTTTTCCAACAGTAACACAGGTTCCCTTTTCTTCTTTGCACTTACTTCTCTAAATAGTTCTTCAAGTTCTTGACAAAGAGGCTCAGGAGTTAGCATAATCATCTCGCCATCATCATCATCATCATCATCATCATCATTTGGATCTGTTTCTTCTGTGTCACCATTATGAGAACTCTTCATAACTAATAATAATTTTACTTAAGTTAAATTATAACCATCTACTAAAATAGTTACAACAATAAGTTTGTTCAAGTGTACAAGTAACATAATGTTCATTGTGGTGGTGGATAAAAATAGTGGTAGCCAGAGATGAGAATATGATAGTGTGTCAAATGAGTTTGTACGACTTTATAAAATGATTTTTATTAGATTTGTAAAAAAAATTCAAACAAGAAAAATTTGTTTTTAAAATTTTTGCTAAATTATTTATGTTATAATGATCTTTTGTACAGCACTTTTTTACATAACGTACACCAATGGTGATATATGAAATGTACATGACATCATAATGTACATGATATAACGGTGTACAAGATATGGTGGTGTACAATATTGTGATAAAATAAAATAAAACTTTACAAATTCGTAAAATATAACAAAGTTGAACTTCATAGATTCACAAAATAGTTAAAAATTAATATTTAGTTGCATTAATTTTTAATGAAAACATTATAAAAAATCAAGTTATAAAACTTTTGGGGAGAAAAAGTTGAGAAGAGAGAATTTTTTTTTTCTTTTTCGCCACATAAAAATATTCTTTTTATCTCAAAAACTGAGAAGAAATAGTAGTTCTCGTAATTACCACTCATAAGGATGGCACACCAATAACCGTAAATCACGTGAATAGTAACAACTGACTTGTTTTAACAATTTTGGAATAGTAACTGCCCCATTTCTCCAATAACTTTCAAAAATATGTCTCACTCGGCAAATTAACTTTATATTTTAAGTTTCTTTATTTTTATTTTCTTTTTTTCTCTTTCTCTTTTTATTTTAATTCTTAGTTTTTTATTTATCTCACAAATCAGATATCCAAAAAATGTAAATACCATACTTTAGTTTTAAAATCTTTTTATGAATTTAAAAAGACCCATTTTGCATAAATTTATAATAAAAAAATCATCTTATACTCTGACTCTGTATACCAGTTTTGTACACCGTCTCTCTAAGCCGTACACTAATTTTGTAGACCGTCTCTTGTACACCATATTACATCCAATTGTCGTGTCCGGGACATGAGACAAAAATTTTGTCCACTATCTTGTACTTCAGATTTTGGAAGATTGTGTACACCATATTCCATTCAATTTTGGTGTACTAGATCGTACACCAAATCTCCTTGTACACCAACTTAGTCCGTACACTGATTCTCCTTGTACACAAAAATAAAATACGAGATGGTGTAGAAGATGCACAAAATCTCGGTATATATAATCAGTGTACATAGTCAGTGTAGTGAGATGGTGTATAGAACCGGTATATAGAGTTAGAGTGTAAAAAATATATTATTAAAAATAGATTCACAAAAAAATTTTAAGAAATAAAATTTTATTTTAACATTTTTTGATATTTGATTCAAGAGATAAATAAAGAATAGAGAATTTAAAAAAAAAAAGAAAGAGAGAGAGAAAGAGAGAAAGAGTGAACTAAGAAAAAGAGAAAACAAAAATTGTTCAATGGCATAAATATAAATATAGAAATGTCTGAAAGACATGGTTATAATTTCCAAAATGAGATAAAAGCCAAAACTGACTATTTCTCTACTTGTAAATAATAAACCTACTTCTTTTGTAATATTGTTAAAAAAACGTACTAGTTGGCATACATACCCAATAAACTCCAAGTCCTCTCTCTGCCAAAAAAATGTTGGTTTAGTCTTGGAGACCACGTCTAATTAATTAACAAATATAAGCGAAGTTTCTTCTTGTTGATATTCGACACAATGACATCAATATATTCTTTTTACCAAGTTATTGACTTGAGGATGAATAAATGTTTGTTTTGATAAATGGATGATGATGAGTACTTCGAGGAGGTCTAAAGTCGTCGAACTAAAACGTCTCTTCCCTATTCTTCTTTTTTTGCTGATTTTTTTTGTCAAATGTTCATATTATTTATGCCTCAGTTCTTTTGCGCGACATGGGTCATGGTAATGATAGTATCATTGCAGATGCATGGGTATAAAAGTTGCATCGAGACCGAGAGAAAGGGCTTGTTGGAGTTCAAGGCGTATGGAAACTTTGATTTGCCATATGACTGGCCTAATGACACGGACAGTGACTGTTGCCGATGGGAAAGAGTCAAATGTGATCTTACCAGCGGCCGTGTGATCGGCCTTTTATTGAACAATACATATGATGTTCCTCCCCTAAATCTTTCTTTGCTCTATCCCTTTGGAGAATTACAGATCCTAAACTTAACTGTTTTCTGGTGTACAGAATGGTTTGACAATATCCATGGTATATTAATTATTTATCATCTTTTTGATCGAACTTCCATCTGCGCAAGTTCAAAACATAAATCATATATATTTTTGTAAGTTTTATTGAATTCTCGTTTTTTAGGTTATAAAAGCCTCGGGAGATTGAAAAAACTTGAGATCTTGGATTTTAGTTACAATGGAGTCGATGAGAGCGTCTTACCGTTTTTGAATGCTGCCTCATCGCTTAAAACTTTGATTCTTCACGGGAACTTTATAAACGGTACTTTTCCAATCAAAGGTATGTTCATTTTTTTTTTAATAAGTTGCATGTCGAATCTCTCTATTTTTCTTTAAACAGAATTTTAATTTCTTTACTCTTTGTTTGTGGTCTTCTATTTTGCAGAAGTAAAAGATTTGAGAAATCTAAAACAGCTGGATCTGAGTGAAAACATGCTCCATGGCCCTATACCAGGTTTGAGAGTAAATTAATTCTTACATCCCACATCTACTTTTTTTTTTTTCTTTTGAGTTGTCTTGTGACCTCTAGACATTATTTTTCAACTTATATGTTTACCTTATTGCAGACTTGACTTATTTACGTAAGCTGGAAGCTTTGGATTTAAGTAATAACGAATTTTCCGGATCATTGGAAGAGCGAGGTATGTTAATACAACCCAAAGTGTAAAACATCATTTTTTAATTTGTTAAGAGAGCTTGACAAGAACATTTAGGAGTTTGAAAAGGTTTTCTTATTAATATCGTTACAGAGGCACATCCTTATATACATTAACATAATTACAATGGACGGTAGTACACAATATCGATAGCCCAAGAAGCCCAATTTACTTTTAACTAATACAATATATAAATTTATTTCATTGCATAATAGATTCAAACAGTAGGATAAAACTGGAAATCATATAGAAATATGTATTGAAAAGACAAAAAAAACACTTATTATGGAAAAAAATTAGGGAAATTTAGCTCAAAGTGATTATTTTACCCTACTTTATTGAATCTATACCTTTTTTAAGAATTTAGTAACATATACTTTACATTATTAAAAAGTCAAAATTGCCCTCAGAATTATTAATATGTTAATTTGATTTTAAAAACAAAATTTTAAAGATTTAGGGAGATTTATGTGTTGGCTTTTTTTTTAAAAAAAGGAAATATAGAAAGCTTTAATCGATTATTCCTCATCGACGACAGAAACAAAACAAATAAAAAATTCACATTCATCTCCTACCTTGCTCTCTGTTCGATTCTAATAATCAAGACTTGACTCTCTGAAGTTATTGATTTAAATTGATACTATACGTTTTTCTTAAGTTAGTAATTTTTCTTAAGCTTTATTGTTCTTATCGATGTCAAGCCACATTACTTTTATTACAAAGAATCATAAAATATTATCGTTTATTACTTGTATCAACATGATATTATGATTTCATGCAAGCATAGATAGTTCAAGTGGAAGCCAATTGTCATCGTCCTTTGCTTAAAATTCACAGGTCACTCATGGTTTATATATACAAACTTAAAGCATAAACTATAAACAATAAATCCCTAAATCATAACTTATTTATTTTGGATTAGGTTGAAGATGTATTCTACATTAGGTAAGGTAACATATGAATTCTAGATTAAGTAGATGATATATCCTAGATTAGGTAAAGTAGAAGACGTATTCTAGGTAATACATATCAGATTAGGTAAGGTATAATATATATTCTAGACTACGTAAGGTAGAATACATATTCTAGATTCCGTAAGGTACATCATATTCTAGATCAACCAACCTTAACGCTTGATCAACCAACCTGCAAAATTTTGGTGAATAACAGTTAAAAAGCTCTTGAGGCCTTGATCCATAAGTGTGTGGCCAATGCATATTCCTTGAGTCTTCACTCGAACTACACCTTTATTATATGTGAATAGATCAGGACGTACTACAGCCAAAAAGCTGACCGGATCGTGGAGGTACACTCCTGAAACCACCAACAAAAACAACTTTTGAATCAAAACTGCAATTTTCAAGCATTGGTTATTGAATTCACAATATCTTGCTTACCGTAAACACCATCAGATTTAACATGCCAATCTCTGTAGAATTTGCACATGTCGCTTAACATTTTACCGTGTTTCCCCTTGAAGTTACTTAAAAAAAACAGACGTTTGCTTTAAGCGGGTTATAATGAAATATCGATATGTTTTAAGGAGATGGAGCAGGAAGCTTTCTTCACCTGTTAGTTTAATGGTTTAACCAAAAACCATCTCTCAGCACTTTCGACTTATCTTTCTTAGAAAGCTATCGATTGAGAATTGAGACTCTAACATTAATGTATTTTCTTGGTTGAAGAATCAGAGAGAAATGAATGAACGCAAATGCAGAGGATGTTGGTTTTGTATCTAACATTAATGAATGAACGCAAATGCAGACTCTAACATTAATGAATGAACGCAAACTGCGTTGAGTGTTTAGTGTGCCTTAGACCTGACACTGAGATTCAAGAAGCAGCTTGTCTCAGATATTAAAATTGTGGAAGAAGAAGATAGTTACCTTCCAGGGAACACGTACGTAGGGACCTGCAGAGACAAATAGAAGAACACAAACTCCACTTTCAGGAACAGAGCAAATGGTATTGTGAATGGTAATGTTGAGAGATTCACATACTTGGATCAGTAGTGGTGACTGTAGCAACTCCTTTGAAATCACAACATCACGTTTGTGTCTCCACCACTACTTGACAACTTCTCACGTTTTAGAGCTATTTTAGTTGTTGGAGAAGAACAATTTGCACTATTAAAACCCATAGTTAGTAATCGACCATGTCCATAGTTTAAGTTTATTTCAAAATCTTAATTTAATTATTTAAATACACAGAAAATTTAATTAAAGATTAATTTGGTAATTAATATAGATTCAAAAAATAAGGTAAAATAATCCCTTTTGGCTAATTTCTCAAAAAATTAAAATCTAAAACAACACTTAATATTAAACAGATGCTGTGACATTTATAGTTTTGACTTGTATGTAAAGACGTTCTCATATTTCTTTTATCTTCGCATGTGATTGTTGCAGGACTTTGTCAACTGAAGGATCTGCGGGAACTTGATCTAAGTCGAAACAAATTTGTAGGTCGACTTCCTTTGTGTTTTGGTAGCTTAACCAAACTCCAAATTCTTGATTTCTCTTCAAATCAACTCAATGGGACACTTCCATCTCTTTTCGGCAATCTCACTTCTCTTGAATACTTATCATTATCTGATAACGTGTTTGAGGGTTTTTGGTCTTTCGATATGATCACCAACCTCTCAAAACTCAAGGTGTTCAAACTTTCATCAAGATCTAATTTGCTGCAAATAGAGACTAAAATCCCATGGCAACCAAAGTTTCAGTTGAGTGTCATCGAACTACAGTACTGTAATTTGGAAACTGCTCCCAGCTTTCTTCAACAGCAAAAATACTTGCGTCTAATAAATCTCTCCAACAACAAGTTAGCTGGAGTGTTTCCCTCTTGGTTTCTAGTGCAAAATCCAAAACTTGAGGTTTTGCTTTTGCAAAACAACTCTTTCACCATTCTCCAACTTCCAGTACTTTTTCATAGGTTGCACGTTATGGATATATCAACTAATGGTCTTGATGGGCATTTGCCTGAAAATATCGGAAACATACTTCCAAATTTAAGACACTTGAATCTCTCGAATAACGGGTTACAAGGAAATTTACCATCCTCATTGGGAAAGATGAAAATGCTCCAATTCTTGGACATATCTCATAATAATTTCTCTGGTAGTCTACCAAGAAAATTTCTCATGGGCTGCACTTCTTTAAGTTTTTTCAAGCTTTCACATAACAAATTTAGTGGCCAGATTTTTTCACCACAAACAGATTTAGAGATGTTGATGTTTTTGATCGCGGATCACAATCAGTTTACTGGGATTTCAGATGGACTGCTTAATTCAAGAGGTCTAGGAGTGCTTGACATTTCGAATAACTATCTACAAGGCAACATTCCAAGTTGGTTGGGTGATTTTTATTTCACGTTTCTTTTGGTTTCAAACAACCTTTTGGAAGGTACAATACCGAGCACACTCTTTAACATATCTGGCATAAAACTTTTGGACCTCTCTGGTAACAAGTTTTCAGGGAACTTGCCATCACATTTCAACAGTGAAAGTATGAGTCTGTTGTTCTTAAATGACAATGAGCTGAGTGGTTCAATCCTAGGTACCTTGCTAGAAAATCTCTTAGTTCTCGATCTGCGAAACAACAAATTATCTGGGACTATCCCACGCTTTTTCAACAACCCATACGTTCTTTCTCTTATGTTGAGGGGTAATACATTAACGGGTCTTATTCCTACAAATCTTTGTGGTCTAAGAAGCATCACGATTTTGGATCTTGCCAACAATAGTTTGAATGGGTTTATACCTTCATGTCTCAATAATATATCATTTGGAAGGAGCTTGGGATATGAGGTAGATGGATATGGTTTCGCATCTGTTCTCAGTTTGGATAATGAATTGGGAGCATATCATAAATCTTTGGTTTTACCATATGAGTTTGATCCAGACTACTCTATCGATTTGAATTTCAGAGTTGAATTTACATCAAAGAGAAGATATGATTCTTACACTGGAGAAAGTTTCGACTTCATGTTTGGATTGGATTTGTCAAGTAATGAACTCAGTGGTGAAATTCCGAGAGAGCTGGGGGACCTTCAGAGAATACGTGCTTTGAATCTTTCTCACAATTCCTTGTCAGGTTTAATACCTGAGAGCTTCTCCAATCTTACAGATATAGAGAGCATTGATCTTTCCTTTAACGCGTTGCATGGAGCGATACCTCAAGATCTATCCAAGTTAGACTATATGGTTGTATTCAATGTGTCGTACAACAACCTATCAGGCTCCATTCCAACTCAAGGTAAATTCTCTACTTTGGATGAAACCAACTACATTGGTAATCCTCATCTATGTGGATCAGTCATAAATAGAAGTTGTGATGATAACAACACTACTACTGTGTTCCGTGGATCTGATGCTCAAAGTGGAGATGACGAAACATCAATCGATATGGTGACCTTTTACTGGAGCCTTGCAGCCACTTATGGTGTAACATGGATCACATTTATTCTCTTTCTTTGCTTTGATTCACCTTGGCGCCGCGCATGGTTTCGCCTCGTTGATGCTTTTATCAGATTTTTCAAATGTGTTTGATTTGTTGTATTTTCATAAGTATGTAAACTACATGTCATGTTGTTTCTGTTTGTGAAGATCTTCGAAGTTCAAAGTTTATTTGGTATTATATCGTTTTGGAAAGTGTTCCCGTTGGATTTGAATAGTCAAATCTGATTCTCATGAAGTTCCTAAACACACAAAAAAACAAAAAAAAAAACAAAAAAACAAACAAACTACATTTGAGTTTTTGAGTCGTGAGTTATGTACAGAGATGAAATGGCGCAAACCTCTACACTTAAAAAAAATAACAGAGTCGCGCTCATTTCTCCATTTCTATTTGTTACTTTCTACAAACACAGCAAATTGGTTGGAACACAAATTTCTTCTACATCTTCTCCTTTTACTCATTCTGATCCAATAAGTTCTTCAGACTCCATTAACGCACCAGATGCTTCAAGTTCTTCATCAATTGGGAGTGTACGTTTTGAGCCATCCAGTGCAACACCAAGAACAATGTTCTCCTCTAGCAAAGAACTGGTACCTGACCCACCGCCATCTCGAGCTTTCGAATCTCCACTGCTCTTTTCGGTCCCTTGTCTTGCTTTTGATTTCAATGTCTGCTCTGTGGCACCTTCTCCATCAGAAACTTCATCCTTCTCTGCTTTCTTTGAATCTCCCACTTTCTTCTTCTCTTCTGACTTTTGTGCTACTGGCTGGTCTGATGTTGAGGTTGATGAACCCTTGGTGCCTGCACTGGAGTTGGAACTGAGAGCCTCTTTTGGTTTCTCTTTTTTGGTGTTTGAAACCGACACTGATCCATTGTTTTCTGTTTCATCCTTGGTTTCCGATGGTTCTTCTTGGAGGTCATTTTCTTCACTTTTTTGCGTTGAGCTAGGTGAGGACGACGTTGCTCTGTCATCACTGTTGATTTTGTAGGATGGCTCAATCAGCATGAATCGACGGTTCATTGCTGCTTGATTGAAAGCGATGTCTGAAAATCCTGCACTGTCCACCTCAGCCTCATAACGCATCCTCTGAACTGTACGAATGGGAGTTGCTAGACGTGCCCCATGATGACTAATAACTCTAAGAAGATCCAAGAGTACTGCTTCCTGTTCGAAAATACAAATGGCTATAAGATAAGCTCATGCCATATTATAAGGTTCATCATAAGATTCAATCCTGATACTTATCCACATGACATGCAGATATACACACACAGAGACATAAACACATGAGACACGGGCACATATGCTCAGAGACGCACACAAGTACACCCGGATTGCACACAAAACGATACGTTGGGAAAATTATCACTTTTGACAAAAGAGTTGCATGTACACACGTGTGTGGGTGAAATATACAAAATTTGAATGATATGATTTAGCAGACAAAGAGACACACTACAGTTATGACAAGCGTCAATTAAGTTAAGTTTTACATACCTTAACACACAGGTATTCTTCAAAACGGGATGTTTTTACAAAACAGGATATTAGGATCTGCAACAAAATCAGAAATAGATATTAAATCTAATTAACGTGAAACAGACATATAAGATGTGGACAGAAGGCATCTGCTTACCCTAAGGGCTTGGTTCTCTGGATCTACATCTTCCAAAAAGACTCTTCTGTGTATCTTTTGCTGCTCGATTTGAGGGTTTTTAGACAACACCTTGCGCATATCAGCCACAATATTCTGTAAAGTTGAACAAATAATACAATTACTTGTCACATTGAACACGCCAGCAGGCATTTAAAAGTTCAGGGATGAAAATATGTGTAAAACTCACGTTAATTTTGCTGACATCAAGATGACTGATGGCAAGATGTGTTTTGATGCGCCAATGCGTCTTTTGAGTGAGATTCCTCACAATGTTTACACTAAACTGGTGGTTAGGAATATGTACAGCTTCACGGTCATCACCTCTGATAATTGTAGGTGACCACCAACCGACTTGCTGAAAAAAGAAGCAAAGTCAATTTCTATTAAACAAAGTTCATCTGGAAAAAGAAAAAATGACTACTGTTTGAAGCCAGTGACATGAATACAAAGAAAAAATAAAATCAAATGTAGCCTGTGGTAACAAAAATATATTGACAAGTTAAAAGACCTCTACTGTGCCAGAAACTTCATAGCCTCCTATCTTGGTCTGGATCCACTCATTAGGAACAAAGGGCCGTGTAGCATGAATCATAATGCTTGAAAGAAAGTTTGTAAGTATCTGCACCATCCACAAAAGGTATAATTGTCCCACTGTTAAAAATATTTTAGTATACCAAAGTGTTTCCACAAAGAGAGGATTGCACCTCACGACCAGCAAGTGTGAGCAGTACTGTTCCCAGACCCCCAGCCGTTAGCCACTTTTGGGTAGAGAAACCCAATAGTTCCATAAACAATGAAGCAGCAGCAACCCATGCAGCAGTGTAAACAGCTTTTCCAGCAAAACTGAAACCCATCTGCATAACAAAAAACAAATAAACATATTTCCGAATCCCTTAACTGGAGAGTAGTAAAAGATATCATCATCTAATCTCAAGTACAACTTGTGTATCAGCCAACTGAGTTTTTGTACATCTATGTCTAGAGAGAGTTTATTCCTTCAGAACAACTAAAATAAATGAATGCCAATTGCATATTCACAAAAAGAATACAAGTTTGGATAGGGAGACATACATTTCTAGTATCCGCAGGATTATTTGTCTCCATAAAAAATTTCTGCGCCTGCTGAAGTAGGCTGCAGAAAAGACATATTTGTATAACATGCTCAGTCACTGAAGAACCATTTCGTAAAGCTAAGTTATGAAACAAATAGCATGTTCTTTCTCCAATCAGTTCCAACTGATTGAAAGAACCTAAATGCTGACCCTGCGGAAAGGTCATTTAAGTCTTTAAAGATTTGTATTCTTAAGCAAGTATTTCAGCAGTCAAGCTCAACGTAGCAGTGTTATGCAGTAACAGTATAGAGAAATTCTTGCTCACCTTGATAAGCAGCAGGCAAATGCCAACACCGTTGATATAGACCGAGCAAAGCTCAGAAGACGTTGTTTAATAGCCTGGCTAGCACTTGAAGGCAATACTATTGGGTCCAATGTTCTGAGAGACAATTCTATATTGGTTTTAGTAAAAACATATGATAGTTCACTAGTTAAGAAAAAAGGATATTATTGACCTGCATAAAAGGATTGCTCCGCTCCAAAGCAACAAAGGCTGAAGATATGACACAACAATGTACTGCGTGTTGCTCTTCTGTGAATTTGCATCATTCCCCTTCTGGAATTAAAGTTACACCCACTTATAATATAAACTATAGCAAGTACTCCAGGAACCAAAAGTGAAGGAATGACATCTCACCTCGAACATGGTAGCTCTGGCAAGGCGCAAAAGGGGTGTAAGACCCCATGTAGCAAATGCAAGAATCCCAACTGCTGGAATTAGTGTCATTAAATGAGGATTTCCGCATAAAGAATCATATGCCCTGATATCAATAACGAACATTTCAGGTAAAATGGCTTCAATTACTAAAAAGTATAAATGTATTTGAAAGACCGTCCAAACGTGTAAGAAAAATTATCTGATGTGTGTGCACAATTTTTCCATTAAACACACCCAACTCATTGAGTAGAATAAGTGAATAAAGGTTCAAGCACGTAACCTTGTGAATATTACTGCAGTTGATTTAAGAATGGGGCCTTCATTTCCACTCCCTGGAAAGAGAGCTGATCGGCAAACAAATGCATTACACCTATATGATACAGGGGCTCTTGAACCACTCAAGCTTCCTAAAAGCTGAAGACTCCAAACGTCTTGTCTCTAAGACAACAGGAAAGGAAACATTAATACGAATCCCTTGCGTTACTTAAAATATGAATCTATGTTCAAGAGGGGAGTTAAATAGCAAACAAAAGATGACCAAATTCTAATCTAATTTAACTGAGAGCTATACGTAACTATCAGTCACATATGTACACACAGACTTAATTGCAATTGAAGCATAGATATGATATTTACAAACAAAAAAGTTCCTGAAGTTATAGAAGCACTAACAGATGCACAGAGCAAGAAACTAAACCATTAAACTATGCTATGAGCAAAGATGATACCGTGGCACATGACGAAAGACCAGTCTGATTTAGATACACACGATTTTTACCAGCAACACTCTGCAGAAAAAAAAAGAGAAGATGGTCACACACACGAACAGATAAACTGTACGTAATCAAAACGCAAGAAGTCGACGATAAAATCTAAAAGCTGAACACAACACAACGTACATTATGGTATCCAGAAGCTTCATGGATCTTATGAACATTCAGATCATGAGACAATGGTAAAGAAACAGTGCGCATCATCATCCCAAGTGTAGATGACAAAAGATCAACTAAGCTCCTTTATACAATCAATTAGCGAAGAAACCTACAAATAATAAAGAATTAGCTTCGCAGAACACTGAACAGTAATACGATCTCTATACTCAAAACTACCAAAACAAATTCAAAAACTAAGAAACAGTTTGCATAATTACAAAAGATTAGCATAATTCTAACTTGAAGCAAGTCACGATAGAGAAAATGAGACGATTTCTTCGAATTATTGCAAAACTGTACTAATTTTAAAGCGATCTTTGTGTAATCAAAGCAAGATTACAATCCGATTAGCAAAACTTGTTAAAATCCTTTTAGTTTCATCCAAAATTAACCAGAACTAATTGAAGAATTCGCGTACCTATGACGAAAAGAAATGAGAAATCCAGAAAGATCGGAAGCAACCGACGAGAAGCAAGAAGAAGCTGAAGAAATCGGATGAGAAAAATCAGAGAGAAACGGTGAGCTTCTTCTTCTTCTTGATCGTTAGTTTCCCAAAACAACACGGTATTAGCTAACGTGCGCTAGGAGTTGACGTCTCCCTCTATCTCTCTAAAATACGCGTCTGTAGTAGAGCAATTCGCAGCCTCATCAAACCGAAACAAACGAACGAACGCCTACGAGTTTTTGGATTAGACGAAATGATAGATATTTCAATTTTCGTGGTCCCGCATAATTACAATTTTTCACCAAATAAAATTACTCTTATCCAGAATATTTTCCACGTGATCAATAGATATCAAAATGGACCCGATACGTATATTGGATCCACCGACCAAACTTGGCCCATATTAGGCAACCGAACGGGCGATCGATCAGTCACTGGCAACATATGGCCGACTGATTCCATCCGATTCCCAGCTCCGGTTAGCTTTTCTGGCGCTAGACGAACTTGGATCCACTGAAATTTTGCTTTCAAATTCCCCTTCTGGATTGTTGTTGTTGTTCTTCTTATTGGCATAGATTCTGTATGTTTTATTCTTGGCTGAATGTTTGCCCATAGATCACAGTTTTCTGCAGACCCAAAGGATACGAGAGTAGCATCTGAGAAACCTGAGTCTCTGAGTCTTCCCAAAATGAAGGAACTCCTATGATATCCCACAGGTTCTCCTTTTGTCAGCAGGCTATTTATGTTGGTTACTGTTGGATGAAGCTGTTGTGATGTAAGAAGCGACGCCAAACTAGCAGTGTAACTCTGAGTCAACACGAGTACTAAGAAGTACCAAATGATAACCACAAGCAAGCCTGGCCCAGAAGCTAAGCACTCTTTCTCCTTTAGATGCATTGAGATGTAAGCAAGATGATTATTAGAAATAGATGCATCACTAAAGTATGTGAAAAATGAGCATTGGTAACTGCAGTGTAATGGAGCATACTCGGAGACCATAATGGAGAAAGCAAACCAGAAGATAGTGCTGATTTGATACTTGCCAGGCCCATCAAAGTCTGGGTTTACCCTATGTTCAAGAACCCATACGACAAGGCCAATAACGAAAAAGGAGAAAAAGGCTGATTAGCCAAAGTTCCAACTTCAAAGGCGTCAAAAAGATGGTACTGCTTCTTCTAACACTGTCTTTAACAGGGACGACCAGACCTACGCCTGATGGTGTGTATGGCAATGAGAAATCAACATATATTGACCTATTTGCTAATATTGTTGTATCTGCCACCACTGCATCATATTTCTGTTTCAAACATAAAGAACAATAATGACGTGGTTTGAACAATGTAGCTCAGTGGAGATTGAGCATATAAAGAAGAATAAAGAAATGGTCAGTGTCTCTAAACCCCGAGATACACTTGGTAGACTAACGTATCATAACCACCATTTTCCACGGGAATGAAGTCATAGGAAACATCACAGGGCATCGCTTGAATTACAGCCTCAAAGTAGTCGATGCAGAATCCGCTGAAAGTTGTTGAATTGGTGATAGGAGCCCCTTGTAGCCTTCACAAATTGGTGGAAAGTGCTATTAGTTGGGACTCCAATCTGCAGCCTTTTCCCATTTGTCGGAATCTCCCATCCTTTGGGTACGGAAATAGTGTCTCCTGGCCATATAATTGGTCTTAGTCGATCTTGCCAAGTAGAGAAAGTGGTCGTGTTAACTGGGTTAACTAATCCGTCTATTGCTTTGTCCAGCACCTTATTAGCCTCCTTATCCTTTGGGCTTGACCATATTGATTCCTCACCACATGCCTCAGCTTTCTTCTCATTCTCACCATCAGTCTTCTCTATCTTCAGTGCAACTTTCTTCTTTTTCTAATATTTCGTCTTCGTCGTTTTATCTTTCTTTCCTTTCTTCTTTTTATTCTCACTTTCCTGTTCTTTCTTATCTTTATCCTCACTTTCCTGTTCTTTCTTCTCCTTGATCTCATCTTTATTTTCTATCTTCCCTTTCTTTTGAACGTCCTTTTGTTTCTTCTCTTTTTTTCTAGGTTCAGTTTCTTTCTTCCCAAGTTCGTTTTCTATCTTCTCCTTCATCTCAGAGTTGTTTCTTTTCTTCACTTTCTTCTTAGCTTCCTTTTCTTTCACTCTATTCACCACTCTTGAACTTGGGAACTCGTTATTGGAGGTTTGATTCAATTCTACCATCCATGACTGTAGATAAACAAAACATTGGTGAATTAGTAAACAATTAGTAAGAAGAAACAAAAATTTAGTGAAAATAATGTAGATGATATATAACTTACAGGTGCTGCACTTGAAGCTTCATCATCAACGTTTCTGTTTGAGTTTACGTCCTCCTCATGTTGAACTTGAACATTCTTCTCTTTTGTTTCAGCAACTTCGAAATACTTTTTCATCTTTGAATACATGCCAGCAATCTCCTTTTGTTGCTCAGTATTCTTCTCATTATTTCTCTCATTTGCTTCTACTTTCTTTGCCAAATCGCCCAGCAAATACTTGATTGCATCAACGTCACCAGTCACCTTCTCCACCATGTTAAACATAGCATGCACGAAAGAGAATTCACACTAAAAAACCAGCAAGATAGACATTCAAGAACCAGCAATATAGACATTCAATAACCAACAATATAGACATTGAAGAAGTAGCAAGTAAAACACATTTTCAACCAGCAATTACAGAAACTCAAGAAGTAGATATCAACATACCTTTCCATTTTCTTTCCATTTCCTCTTCTTCTTCTTCTTAGACATTTCAGCATCATCAACTAAGTCTTTCTTTTTGTCTTCAACAACCATTTTGCTTTTCTTCTTCTTCTCATCTTCAGACTAAGCGTTGGCCTGCAGTCTACTACTGATGATATTTTCAACCATGTTCTTGACTAGTGGATCTATCTTGTTAGCATCACTCCATTTTGGGTAAATATCTTCAACCATATGTGTCACCTGAACCTACATTAATTAATCATGTTAGAAGCCATTATCAATACGTTGAAAGTAATATGAACAAGTGGCATATACTTATTTTCCGATGAGCAGCCTTCTCCTTGGTTATGAATTTGTCAAAGCTAATCGCACAACGACCAGAGTGCCAATTCAGAGGTGGAACCTCATCAGGATCTGTTTCGTTTGCTTTCACCTTTTTCCCAGATGTTTCTCCTGTACCATGAACGTGCTCATGCAACAAAGTCAATAACACTTGAACAGGTCCTTGAAGCGAATAAGATTCGTGACTAACAGAACATACATCAGATGGTATTGCCTCACAATTAAGACCAGTGAAAGTTCCAAACTCATGGAGGGAGAATCGGATACGTCTATCATCAATAAGGGACCAAATCTCATGGGGATCACCGACTAAGAGCTGGTTGACCAATAAGTAATGAGCTCGCTTAGCTGCCCATGTGTAATCCAAATCAGCAAACTTGACAAACACACCAATGGAAATTTTCTTCAAACGAGACCATACATCAGCTCCTAATTCTTCTCTCACTTTGGCCAAGTTCGCCTTAGCAGAATAGTGATTCATGCTATGCGTCTGTATTGAAGATTTTCCTTGTTGATGCAGTCAAGGAGGATATGGACGGAGCACACTCGAAGAAGCCAAGCCTTTACAAATCAAATGAAAGTTACAGTTAGTAACATGAAAACATTACTAAGAATATGACATTACAAAATGCAAAAACCATCAATGAATAAAAGAGATGAATCAACTTAAGCTTAACCACTTTAAAATACAATACTGCAACTTATGACAAAAGATTAAACAAGACAAACAACACAACGTAAAGATAGCATAAAAACAATATTTTCATCTTTACAAGCATATCAAGAACATGAGGTTAGTTGTCAAAAAAAAAAGAACATGAGGTTTTGTACCTTAATTATCAGTTCCAAACAATTTTACTCTTTCATCACACTAGCTAGCTAAAAACACTATGCAATAAGAGAAGACTAAATAATCCTATAACTCTGGCTAGCCAAAATCAGAGCAACCTTACAAACGATCAAATGTGAAAGAAATAATAAAAGCTTCAAAATTTCACACAGCTCATCAAATCAGATTGTACAAAATATCAGCTAGTTATCAAGGGAACAACGATATAAACATTGTTATCCTCAAATCAGATTGCACAAACTATCAGCAAGGATTATGAATACCAAAAATCTGCAATGACAAAGAAAATCAATTGGTTAAAAATCTGCGGTTACACGAAATAACAAAATAAAAAAAATCTACGATGAGGCAACAACAAACCTAAATAAATGTAACAATTAAGCATAAAAATCTGCGATAACAAACAACATCATAACATAATTCAGAATATATCTGCAGTTAATCAAACATTCAGGCGGGATTTCAACGCGAAATTTAAAACAAAAAGGTCAATATCAACTTACCTGACGATGAGCCGTGAAGATCTAAGTGATCATAAGTTTTGCTGGATTAAAAAAAAATCAGAAAAACACATGGCTAGATTAGTATTCAAAAAGAGAAACATATTGAAAAAACTGCTGAAACCCCTTAAAGTTTTATCGAAAATGATGTTAATAAAAAAACCATTAAAACCAACAACAATATGCCGACTAATAAACCCTAAAAAAACTAATGATTGATAATATGAGTAGAGACACCTTAAAACTTAGGTTTAACCGATTATATCCCATTAGACCTAATTAAAATTAAAAATTGATGAATATATATTAGGCCGTAGTGTGGCCCTAATCTAATTAATTAAACCGATTAATATTATTCAAACTAAATATAATATTATGAGGCTTAATTTATCAAAAAAATTGGGTTATTGAAGAGCTAAAAAGTATCTTTAACACTATAATTCTTTTAATTTCATTAATGACATTTTAGTAAATCTTCTTTCAACTTTTAATGTGGTGTATTCCACAATTCTTTTAATGCTTAGTATTAGATATAGATAGATAGATGTATTAAGCCTTTATATATATACAGTATATATATATCTCCCAAGTCTTTAAACAGGAAGACAATCGCAAAACTATCATCAAACGATGATGTTTGATGGGAATGATAAGTTGATAACGATCATCCTGAGAGGAAACGTGATGCTCTTGCTAGGTAAAAATGATCCCGAGTTTAGGCTCACCACAAGAAAAACAAAACTTTGCTCTTGTCCCCAAGTTATGTTATTCATTTATTTGTAGATTAGATTAACAAAATAATTGGATTCTTCTTTTTAATGTTATAATTTTTACAACATGAGATAGACATAGACCTCATTGTTTAGAAAAATACACATATCCTTAATTTTTCATGTCATAATGATATGCTCCAAAGATTTAAAGAGAACATTGCAACATTTCAAACCCGATCAAGGAATAAAGGAATGTTTTTATGTTCATGGTGTAGTTAATCTGACTTAATATATATAATCTTCAAGTTCGTGAAGCTCAGACAGTAAACAAGAAGTTGACCTCTTTTTTAAATCTCTCCTCATATATCATTTTAGCAAAGCTATGTCACCATCACTTTGATGTGCCGAGATCAAGCTCATGATCATACAAACATTGCCAAAATAATTTTAAACTAGCTCCAAAACGTTCATGGGAGGCTCAATCCAAATGTTATTAGAAAAAATCTGGTTTCCCCAGTCCAGACTCTGTTCACGCTGATGATATCTCCCTTCATCAAACGAATATGCCACACAACATTTACCATTGTTACATAACTTAAGTAAGTAGACACTATTCCTTAACATTCCCTCGCTGACAAAAGTTATCGATTCACATGACTTAATACTTGCAAAAATAGTTAAACTACCAAGTGCATACTTCTTCTCCCACATACCCCGAGCAAAATCGAGTTTAAACACCAAATGATCCTTTCTTCCACATCTACAAATGACAAATACATCTCCTTTATAACCCACCATGAAACTTTCCGTCATGACAATTATTCTCATCAATCTCATCGGGGCATCTAGGTGGAGACAGTAAAACAAACCATTCAAGAAGACAACATTGTTACGTTCAACATAAAGAAATTGAGACTCAACCTGCATTGAAGTCCATATAGTCTGACATGGACTCCATCAAGTATGGATTGTTACATGGTGATGTAGGTCAAATTACAATCCTAAAGCTACTCTCTCAAATTAAGAGGTCACCGTAATACTTAGGGGTCGAAATCCACAAAGACTCTGAAGTTCACACAATAGATTAAAGATGTTCGAATTAAGCTAAACAAAAATGAATTAAAAGTAAAAGCAAGACAATGCAAAAGTAAATAGCTAAAGTAAATGGGATGTAAATTCAATACGAGAAGAAGTTAGACCTAGAAAAATCAATTAGGGAATACTCTAAATTACAAACTGGGCAGTTCGATAATTAGGATGCAATGTATGACTGGGTCTTAAACTCATAACACAATAATATGATAATCCAACTTTCGCTGTAATGATAACTATACTTTAAACATAAAAAACCAAATCTCTTTGCGAGTTCTAATGAATGAAGCATGCATTAATGACAAGTATGATATGTTCACAAAATCACTAACCCAAATCTCTTTGTGAATAGGCTATTTTGCTCATCTAAGATTAATTCCAGATATTAATAACACTCCTATGTATATTAATTATCCTAAGATGCTAGATTCCAGGTGATTAATCCAGTTTCTAGTTTATGTTTAAATCTAGATGAAGAATATTATGAATATCCTAATATGTTTATACCCAATTCAACAATTCATCATAAACCCTTGAAGACTCTAGATCTGACAAGGAGACTACTCAGACATAGTAGATGAAACACAAAACATGGTCTGAATAATACTCAATAACAGGAGTTCAGAATCTTCTCTCTAAAAAGGTGAGTTCTGATTTTTCTCTCCAAAAACTCTTTAGATCCAAACTCTCAATTAGAACTTGATAATACAAAACTTTGTCTTTAAAAGAGTTCTAAAGCATAGATATAACATAAAACACAAAAGGGCTTGTTTGCAAATAGTTAAAACTCTTGGGGCAAAGTTGCAATTCTTAAAACTTGATGGAAATCGAAATCCTCTTTATGTCGCCATACGTGTCGATCGACATCAACAGTGTGTGTCGATCGAAGTGAACACCAAAATACATCTCCAAGTGTTTTTGCCCAGCTACAAGCCTCCAAAAGCTCTAAAGTGCATCAACAAGCTCCATTCCGCATTTGTATCTAATAAGACTCAACAAGTAATAGAAAGACTCTAAAACCAATACTTATATCATTGTAGAAAATCATAAAAACCATGATATATCAACTCCTCCAGACTTAGCTTTTGCTTGCCCTCAAGCAAACAGAAAACCAAATACAAGGAAGAAGTTTGAAAACGCGAAACTCACCTTCTCTTTAGAACATCATGCTTACCAGTCACCATGAAATCCACATGTTACAAAAACCAATCAGAGACTAACCACCATGTACTTCACCGTAGTCATTCGCGGCTTTCTAAATTCCCATCATAACTTAACAACATATCCCTACAAGCCATCATCGCATGGGCCTCATCTTTAATCACAGTGCCAAGAACCTTCTAGACTCATTCCCATAGTATACGATAGTGAAACAAACCATACAACAATATTTGGTACACTTTCTCTCCCCCAAACTTATTCTTTTCTTATTTTGATTAACTTTCTTTTCTGAATAAGCTTGCAAAGGTAGAGACGAGGACGAATAGTGGTATCACGGGAAATTTTTCTAATGTCGCATAGGTCTCTACATTCATCATTTCATGACAAGGAAATGGGGTCACAAGATTTCTCCTACCCCAAGTACTCCATGAGAATCATTTGGGCATTTCAAACTTAGACATAAAGATTGTTTTTAGGCTTATGAATACTTTTATTCAACTTGCGTTGATTCAATTGCAAGTAGGGAGAGGAGTACCATTTACTTTCACACAGGTTGTTTCATGTATGGTATGAATGAGGAGTCAAGCCCTTTGAAACACCAGTCACATCAATGAGGTATATGAAATAATTAAAACTTAGCTCAAGCTTTAGCAAGAATCTGTTGTAAGCATGAGAGTCTCAAGTCAACCGGTCAGACATGGGGCTTTTCCATTATTCAAAAATGAGTTAGTTCTGTAACAATGGTCACTATATAATATAGCAAACACAATAGACCAAGAGATAGCTCATAGTTTCTAAAAATTAGGACTGACTCTCAAAAGAATAAATATGGTTAGTAACTACCTCCCCCAGACTTAAACTACACTGTCCCTAATGTAATCAAGCCTTACGAAGGTGAAAAAAATAAAGAAAAATGGAACATGAGTGAATTGTTATGTTAGAAACCGTGACCTTAGGGTATGCATGTCGATCGACACCCAGTAGGTGTGTCGGTCGACATGTAGTCTGATACAAGACAGTGAAGTTCTATAGTCATCTATCCTTGCCATTCATTCATTTTTCTCACAAGATTTCCTGATTTAAGAGTTAAAAACAAATCAAATAACAAGCTGATATCATAACAAAGCAAATCCATAAGAAATTCCAAATAAAAATAAAACAATCTGACTCAATTGCAAGAATAAAAAGACTCAGTTCAAAGGAAAAGAAAATTAAAACTCGGAAAAGAAAAGAAAAACTAATCTTTATCGCTGGCCGTCTCTGAAGACTGTGAGGGAATCGGGATAGGCTGAGGTGGTACCACTGTATCTCGTGGAGGACGATCACAACCACAATGCGACAGAGTAGACATGACGTGCCATATGCTCTGGAAGCTGTCAACGATATACCTCTGAAACACAACTGCCTCCATAGGAATGGGAGCTGCGATCGGGAGCTGATACTGAGGTGTCTGTGAAGAAGTGCTAATGCCGTGAGCACGATCCGAGAGATACTCATCCTCTGCAGCTGTAGGCATGGATCGAGAAGTAGATCATCTTCAGCGTCCAGTCTGAGGCATGTGACGTGTAAGCGTGTGATCTGGCTGGAAGAAGGGCTGTGCACATCTCATGTGATCTGCGTGAGCTCAACCTGAGGAAGCTGAATCGTGTAGTCAACTCTATTGCTTCTAAAGCACCAAATCCACTCAGGTCTGATCCCATCTAGCACTCTTGAGATAGGGCTCATCCATGAGATATCTCTCGGATTGGGACCTGCATCCCTCGGTGCTAATACCACAGTGATAAAAAATAGGCATCAGAAGACTGCAAACACTCTCAATCTTAGGTCCGATGCCTGTGAATAGCTTAATCTTCAAACTAACCAAATGATATGCAAAGGTAGCACCCAAATTCACCTCATCATCTAACTCAAACCACTCACCACTAAACAAATCCTCAACAGCATAGCATAACACTAACAGTTCTGATTGTCGCATCTTTGTTGGTTCCATCTTACAAAAAATAGTGTTCACAATGGTGCCAGTCACATACATAAAATCAGCTGGCGTATGTCTGTGTGAGTGGATGACGATGCACTATAAACTCTAGTCGCAAACTTAGCCCAGTAATCCTTGATATCCACTGACTCCACAGCAAGCATGGTATGTCTTATGGTTGGCGAAACCGTAGATGTCGCAGAGGTCTCGTAGCATAACCTAGTAACGTACTCCGCGAATCAAAAAAGTTAATGTACCTTTTTGCCTATTCCGCACCTTCTCATTGACATAGTAAACATGTATTGTGGCCATAAATTGGTGCACCAAATCTGGGTATAGCACATAGTGCTTCATATAAATCTTACCCAGCCCAATCTTTTGCAAAGGATATTCAACATCCTCCCTAATCTTCATGCAGCACAAGGCGATGGAGTCCATAACTCTAGTTGGCATAATCTTGATGCTCAACCAACCGTTGTAGAACAACGTATCACAGTCATCCCATATTTCTGCAATCTCACGCCGAACGCATTCAGCCTTCTCAGTCTTTTTCTTAGGCGTTCCTTCCCAATGCACTTGAGGAACGATCCACTAGCCTTCTCTTTTAGGCCATGGGTGATGTGAAACAACGGTTGGAGATGGTGGATTCGAGCATAAAGCTCTAGGAGCATCTGCTATCCTTTGTCTCTTACCACAGCTTGTCATTGCTCAGATCTGAAAAAGGCTAGGAATAGATAGAGGATGAAAATCTAACTAAATTAGCCACAAAAGTCACTCAAATCGGATCAAAATCGAAAAAGTTATGAAGTTTGGTATTTTTTTGGAGAGGAGGCTTGATTTTAGGTTATAGGGAAGAAGAAGATGTGTACGGGTATTCATAGTGGTTCGGGTAGGGTTATACATGTCGACCGACAAAAACTCTCCATGTCGAACGATATATACTCTCCATGTCGATCGACATGTATCAAGTGAAGATATTCAACTGTCGTTACACATATCGGCCAACACAAACTGTCTGTGTCGATCGACATGTATCAAAACGATGAGGCAGTTCTATTTTTGTTAGATAAGTAAGAAAAAAATACATATGTACAATATTTACAAGTGGGTTACCTCCCACTAAACGCTTGTTTTAAGTCTTTTGCTTAATGTATGGAAGGAAATCAGATAGGAGCAAATCCATATGCACCAAATGTCTATCAGGAAGTTCAGCTTCTGCCTAGTAATAGTTCACCCGTTGACCATTCACTGTGAACTCTTCTCCTTGAGTGTTTGTCAAGACTATAACACTATATGGTCTAACCTCTTTGACATTGAAATGACCTGATCAAAGAAAACACAATTTTCCAGGAAATAAATTCAAACAGGAGTTATAAAGGAGTACATGATCATTGGGTTCAAATGTTCTAGAGATGATGTTCTTGTCATGGTATGCCTTTGTTCTCTCCTTATACAACTTGGAGTTCTCATAAGCGTGATACCATATCTCATCCAATTCATTCAGTTGTACCAATTTTCTTTCTATAGCCGGTTTGATGTCGAAGTTCAGTAGATTCACAGTCCATGCATCTTTGTGTTTGAGCTCCACCGAAAGGTGACATGCTTTCCCATAAAGAAGATGAAATGGAGTAGTACCCAGTGGTGTCTTAAATGCAGTCCGATATGCCCACAGTGCGTTTTCAAGCTTGGTGGACCAGTCTTTTCTTGTCTTACCAACCATCTTCTCAAGGATCTCCTTAATCTGCCTGCTAGAAACCTCAACTTGCCTACTTATTAGAGGATAATAAGGAGTGGCTACACGGTAATTTACTCCATATTTCTTCAAGAGCTTGGCAAATACCTTGTTAATGATGTGTGTACCTCTATTACTAATTACAATGCGAGGTATTCTGTACCTTAGAAGGATGATAGATTTAAATAGCTTGATAACCATAGCATCATCATTGGTAGGACTAGCGACTGCTTCAACCCACTTAGATACATAATCCCATAAGATGAGAGAAAAGGTCCCATAAAATCAATACCTCAGCAAGCAAATACTTTAACCTCAAGGATGAAGTTATGTGGCATCTCATTCTACTTATTGATCTTACCCTTTCTCTGACAGGCATCACATTTTGTTATGAAGATATGAGCATCCCGAAATATTGTAGGCCACCAAAATCCAGTTTGTAGAACCTTAGAGACTGTCTTGAAGATTGCAAAGTGTCCAGCATATTCAGATGTATGGCAATGAAAGAGTATCTCAGCAACCTCTGATTCAGCTATGCATCGCCCATATATCCCATCTGAACAATGTTTGTATAAGTATGGTTCATCCCAATAGTATCGCCGAAGCTCACGAAAGAATTTTTTCTTAGCATATCCTTTAAGATCATCTAGTTCTTCCTTAGTAGCAAGGTAGTTTGCTATGTCAGCATACCATGGGGTTGTGGGAACAGTCTTTACAGCAATGCATTCATTCTCAAGATGTGACTGCTCTGAAGTGGAACCGTATCCAGCAGGACTGTACGTGTCGACTGACTTAGCTGATGCGTATCGATCGACATGTACAGACGGAGATGCACTGTTTAGAAAAATTATGCATGTTTCTCCATTCATACATGTCTCAACAAAGTAGAAATTCTCCTCAGGTAAGGAATCATTGATAGGGAAATCATCATTGATCTTTATTCTTGAGAAATGGTCAGCAACTCTATTTTCAATACATTTCTTATCTCTAATAGTGATATCAAATTCCTGTAGAAGAAGCATCCATCTCAACAACCGTGGTTTTGATTCCTTCTTACCCATCAAATACTTAAGATCAGCATGGTCTGTATGAATGATGATCTTTGATCCCACCAGGTAGTTGCGAAACTTATCAACAGTAAACACTATAGCTAACAACTCATTCTCAGTTGTAGCGTAATTCCTTTGAGCATCATCTAGTGTTTGACTAGCATAGTACACAACATGCAACTTCTTGTCTTTTCTCTGTCCCAAAACAGCCCCATCAGCATAATCACTTACATCACACATCACCTCAAAAAGTAGATTCCAATATGAGGCTTGAACAATATGAGCACTAATCAAAGCTTGCTTGATATGTTCAAAAGCTGTGAGTCACTCTGGTGTAAACTCAAACTTGACATCCTTGCATAGTAGTGTAGTAAGTGGCTTAGCAATCTTGTTGAAATCTTTGATGAATCTCCTGTAAAAACCAGCATGTCCCAAGAAACTTCTAACTGATTTCACACAATCTAGTGGTGACAAACCAACCATAACCTCTATCTTAGCGCGGTCTACCTCAATCCCAGCCTCTGAAACTCTATGTCCAAGCAGAATCCCATCATTAACCATAAAGTGACAGTTCTTCCAGTTAAGAACCAAATGTTTCTCTTCACATCTCTTAAGAATCTTGCATAAATGATTCAAACAATCTTTGAAAGAAGAACCATAGATAGAAAAATCATCCATGAAGACCTCCATGTAGTTCTCAATCATATATGTGAAGATAGACATCATGCATCTCTGAAAAGTCTTAGGAGCATTACACAAACCAAAGGGCATTCTGCGATAGGTGAAAGTACTAGGGATAAGTAAAAGTAGTTTTCTCTTGATCTTCAGGGTATTAGAATAAAAAAAAACTTGGAGTAGCCATCTAAGAAACAGTAATATGGATGATTTGTCAACCTCTCTAACATCTGATCAATAAAAGCCAGAGAGAAGTAATCCTTCCGTGTTGCTGCATAAGCTTCCCATAATCTATACATATCCTATGACCAGTCACTGTCCTCGTTAGAATCAACTCATCTTTCTCATTCTTTACCACTGTAACCTCTCATTTTTTTGGAACCACGTGAACCGGACTGACCTAATTGCTATTAGAAATCAGATATATTATCCCAGCATCAAGCAGCTTCATAATCTCCTTCTTAAAAGCCTCTTTCAAATTCGGATTTAGCCTCCTCTGATGCTCAATTGATGACTTAGCTTCATCTTCGCGGTCTATCCTATGCATGAACAGATCTGGAGATATATCTGCAATATCATCAAGAGAATACTTGTGCAGCTTACTCGCAAAAGGGTGAGCTCTGCGTTGTTCAAAGAAGCATTTACAGTAACTGGATAAGAAGAGTTTTCACCAAGGAATGCATACCTGAGCCCCTTAGAGAGTGCTTTAAGTTCAAGATTGGGTGTCTTTGATGCACTCCAGTCGCCAGTCACGTCCCCACAGCCAGATGTCTGGTCAACTCTCTCATTTGCTACCAGCTTCATTACTTGTGTGTTGACATCCAAGAACTTGGTGTAACCAGCAGCTTCTTCATCTATGTCTTGAGCCTCTACACTAGATGCAACCAAAGCTCTCTCTAATGGATCATCAAGATGCATCTCTTTGAAGATCACCTTTGCGAGGTTAGAGAGTGTATCCACATAAAAGGTCTGCCTGTCTATAATTGGTCTTTGTACCAGCTTACTCATGTCAAAGTTCATCACTAAATCCCCAACATTCAAACTGATCTTGCCACCTCGCACATGAAGCATTGCTTCTACTATATCTAAAAAAAGGGGCGTCCCAGTATCAATGGATCCTTAGGTTCTTCCTCATACTTCAGTACCACAAAATCTGTAGGAATCAATCAATTTTCTATTTTTACCAGAATATCTTCCAGAACACCATATGGAATTCGACCCGACTTATCAGCGAGAATGAGAGTAATTTGTATTGGTTGATAATCAGTCATACCTAGCCTCTGCAACTAAATTGGACATTAAACTCACACTAGAACAGAGATCACAAATAGATATACCAAATACATCAGAGAAGATGGTGCAGCCTAGAACAAAGCTTCATGGATCAGAGAGTTTCTCTAGAATCTTGTTTTGAATTACAGCACTAACCTGTGCTGAGATCATCATTAGTCCTTCCTCAGTATTCACATTCTTGGTGACCATTCTCTTGACATATCTTCTTATCATAGGAGAGATGTCTTCACCGCTTCAATAAGCGGGATTTCAACAATGAGCTTATCAATGATTGTCTTACATTTAGCACTTACATTTAGCACTTACATTTAGCATCCTCCAGCTCCTGTTTTGTCTTCTTGGGAACCTTAGGGTATGATACCTTTGGTTTATAGATCTAACAAGGAGACTACTCAGACATAGTAGATGAAACACAAAACATGGATAGAATAATACTCAATATCATATCAAAAGAATAATAGGAGTTCAGAATCTTGGGTCGACTGCTTAAAACCCCTTCTATAACGCTGGTTCTGCCTCTATCAACCTACACTCTCAAACTCTTGATTTTCACCCCTAATTTATCATATTGATGTACCAAACCCCCCCCCCCCCCCCCCCCCCAATCTTTTTTTCTCTGCCCAATTCCACCTACAAATCTAATTGATCAAATTAAGTAAATCACAATCAAATCTTCTAAATAGTATATATGAAATAGTGATTGTAACCCGATTTTAACCGAAGTTTGTGTTTCTTCTTCGTGACAAAACCTTAAAAGCTGCTTTGCACACGAAGTCTCCCTGAATTCGAGTAAGCGACAATCAAAGTGTTCCAGGAATATTCATCCTTTTCATATAATTTATCGAATGAATGGCGTGCTTCATTGACCAGACCGGATTTAGTCAAATCTCCCAACACTAGATTAAAATGAAGCTTCGCTCGATTAACATAGCTGTGAAAGTAATTACCAAACGGTTTCAACTGAAGACAGCAATTTCTGAAATTCAATTTGTGCATCATGACGTGATACAACAATCTCTCTTGGAACGATGTGTTTTACAAAATAAAGATTAAATTTTCCCTTTTCATACAATAATTTTTTAACCCGATGAAGTACTGATTTGCCAAGTACAACTGCATATATTTAGTATCCACGCATTATGAAATAAAGAATTTATGTTTTGTGACACATTCAAGATTGAATCTCAGGAACAAATTCATTAATGTCAATTTCCACTAGTGTCTCCTTCCTAAAGAAAGTAAATCCCACCATTGCCTGCAACAACACAATAGACAAACATCTAAACAAACACATTTGTGCAAATTAATTAGCTTTTGTTATCCACATTGATGTTTGAAACTCCCCAATCTTTTTTTCTTTGCCCAATTCCACCCACAAATCTAATTGACAAAGATGAGATCTGATTTTTCTCTCCAAAAATTCTCTAGATCCAAACTCTCAATTAGAACTTGATAATACAAAACTTTGTCTTTAAAAGACTTCTAAAGAATAGATATAACATAAAACACGAAAAGGACTTGTTTGTAAATAGTTAACTCTTGGGGAAAAGTTGCAATTCTTGAAACTTGATGGAAATCGAAATCCTTCTTATGTCGCCATACGTGTCGATCGACACCAATGGTGTCGATCGACATGAACACCGAGATACGTCTCCAAGTTGTTTTGCTCAGTTACAAACTGCCAAAAGTTTCAAAGTGCATCAACAAGCTCCATTCCGCATTTGTACCTAATAAAACTCAACAAGTAATAGAAAGACTCTAAAACCAATACTTATATCATGGTAAAAAACCATAAAACCATGATATATCACATGGCCTAGATCATAATCCTTGATAGTAAACACAACACAATCAGTTACACAAGAGAAACCCACTAACTTATAATAATTCCACAACTCAAGATAAGGCAAGATCACAAGATCCTTAGTAAACGGATCGAACAAGCAAAGCCTGGTGAATTGTGTTTGCTCTTAAGTAACCAACCATCTTTAGAGTAATGAATAATAGAGTGATCAACTAATGGTTTTTAGGAATCTCCACTGTATATATATTATAGTTTGATGGATCATAAAACTCACAAGTGTTCTTGGTTTTAGGGAAGTGGATGAGCCAAGAAGGTTGGTCTATGATCCTAACCAAAACTGTAGCTTCATAACTAGATTTGTATACAACAGACGCTTGAACGTTATCTTGGATTTCAAGATAAGCCCTTACTGATCTCAGAAGCTCTAAAGGAAGGTCTTTCCAAATTTGATTCTCAACCTTTTCTTTTGTATTCTTCAGGTTCTTGGACCCTTCATTTTTTTTAACGCCCATGTTAGATTCGAGAATTGTCCATAAACAAGATCGAAATATGAATAATCAGATTCAGAAATTTTTAAAAGAGTGTGTAGAACAGAGGATGAGGTAATCTCATCAGTATACGCGACAAGACTTTGTACTTATCTTCTAAATGCCAAACATTTTATTGACCCTTTACTTAACTGATATTTTTCTATATAGGTAGCAAAATTTCTGAATCTAATATTTTCCTTTAATTGCAACTCACACAACACAAGATCTTTTAACAAAATTAGCCAATTGATCAGTTTTTACCACGTCATTACTGTAATACAAATGGCAAAAAACACTTCCAACAATTTGACATCTCTTAGATATCCGCACAATATCATGTGTTTGATTATTTATGCATATGATTTAACATGAATTTCATTTTATAGTATAAAACATCTTTTGTTCCAGTAATTAAAACAAACATGGCATGGTATATTTAAAAGGAAAAAGTACATTAATAAAAACAATCATTTACTTAGGCTTTTTTCAAAATTATACACGAGTATTTTCAATTTCTATTTTGTATCCTTCTTGACTTAATAACATTAACATAATTTTAAATTACTAATTAATTATATTAGTAAAAACTCAGAAAACAACATCCTGAATGTTGATGCATTTGAAAGTTTAACCTTTACAATTCTTAAACGTTCAAATTTTAGCATTGCTTCAGACACTAGAAGCAATGGAGATCCCAATCTGGGAATTGGGAATGGTGTTTGATTGTCACAGTTATAATAGTCTTGACAGTTGGATCCAATGTTTGTGGAAGGCAATTTCTGAATCCTTGTGAGGAAACAAAAGAATCCTAAAGTGTCTTCTATATATTAAAATAAGATGGTAAGACCAATGATACTGAACATTTTGTGAGTTGATGAAAGGATGATGTGTATTTACAATTTTATAGATAATTTCAAGCTAAGAGAACAATATATCACATTTTCTAAACCTTGTCGATAATTCAACAACGAATAGTCTCTATATTTGCTTTTACATTACAAGTCTTTAAGTTCGAAGCTTGACTTGAAATTACACTTTTTCATGCAAATCTGAAGCTTTGTGGTCTTCCCATTCCATCTACCGACTTAATTATCTAAATTTTAAAATTTATTATTATTGAACAATCCACCATATGCGTGAAACCACATTTACCATACAATATACAGATTTAACCATAGAATAATATAAGTGGTAAGTATACTATTGTTTTAATTTAAAAAAAAATATATATTGTGAATTAAAATTAGAAAAAACTAGCTAACCCTTTCAGCTTCTTCTAATATTATTTTAGTCATTTTCCAAACTCTAATCACCAAAAAAAAAGACGCAATTTTTGTTCATATTATAGTTTAAAGAGGTTGATTTGATATTTGGTTTGGATTTTGAATTTAGTTAATAATGTAACGTTTAATATTTAGAACTGAGATTTGTGGTGATTGAATTTTTATTTTGATACATATAATATATACATGAAATTTTACTCAATTGAAGTATAACATGTGTTACTAATATTACTCTTATTCAACTAAAAATTCTAAAATAAGATTTACCAATTGAAACTAGGAGACATATTGAAACACTCCGTCCCGGAAACCACTAAACCGGAACCGGTTAAAGCACAACAAACCATGCAAATCGAGTATTTTAAAAATTTTTTTAACAACTTAACTGAATAAAAAAAATTCACTTTATTTATTACAAAACACCAGTCAAACCAGACTAACAACCTAGCGGAAACGAGTACTAAATAATCGATCAAATAAAAATAATTAAATAATCAATAACACCAACAAAGACACTAGTCATGTCATCCACTCCACAGTCTTGGTTCCACGAGGTCTAGCAAGACTCAGTCCTTATTTGCATCACATAACGATATACCTCAGTATAAAAGATACTGAATGAGGTAACAACTACACAAAAGCTAACATTCAGCAATGTCAGCAATCAATAAACACAATCACATCAACAAGCAACACATGCCATAAATAACAACAATAAACATCCATTACTCCTAATGGACCAACAACAAGAACCACAGAAACGAGACTCACTCTAAGTCCTCAGACTAACCATAGTTTAACACACAAGCACTCACCTTTGCTCACAACGATTTCATTGATGTCACTTTCCTTTTCAGAAAACTTTCCTTTTCAAAAAACTTTCTTTTTTAGGAAACTTTCCTTTCCAGGAATTTCTAGGGTTTCTTAAATGTCATAGCAATACAACCACAACCTCCCTTCCTCACCCTACAGCCAACCACAACAACAAAACAACCTTCCACATTCCAATCACACCGTTGAAAATCAAACCCTAGATGTCCTGAAGCTACGCCCAAAGTTGCATGGTGATCCGACCATAGATGAACTCGCGATCTCTCTTTGAATCCACGTTGGTCCAGATCGCGTCATTGAAAATGATTTGCTAGGTCGAACCTTCGTTCTACCACGACATGTCGGATGTATCTGCATCTCCTTTATGTGCAAGCTTTCCTTCTTCTCTTTCAGCCACACTCAGCCTCTCTCGTTCTCTCCTTGAAGGTGGCCACGGAAATTATGATGAATAACTAGGGTTTCTGCAAATTTTAGAGTTTTACATAGGCTTAGGGTTTTATTCTCTAAAATTTCCTTTAAGTCCCTCAACTTTTTAGTCTTTCCAATTCAGCCCCACAACTCTTTAAACTATCAATTAAACCCGCCGACCATAATTGATTTAATCAATCTAGCCCCCAAACTTCTAATTCTCTAATTAAAACCTCTAATTAATGGGTTACGGATGTTACAATTCTCCCCCACTAATATAGATTCATCCCCGAATCTAATACACCGTCAAACCGTGGACCACCCCGCTAGCCCACTCCACTCACCACTGTATCGCAGCTCCACACAATAGTGTCGTAGTTCTTTTCACCTTTATGGTTTAGCCACCCACTTCCGCACCCGGAAGTACACCAACTTCACGATCCACCACCATGGATCGATCCGTCAAACGCATAGAGAGCCAGACAACGGTACCTCTCTAGTGACCTCTTCTACCCGCCAGGCATCACATCGAAACCTGACCGGCAAGGTACACTCGGCAGTGACTCCCCCGAGCACTTCGATGCCATCCCACGGAAACACCATTCCGTCCGTTAAACCAATCTGGAACTACGAGCCCAGATGGCTACAGTACACCTAACATCCGCCCCCTAGCTACCGGACCACTATCCGATAGTGCACCTACCTGTCTACTAATTCTCCTAGTAAACCTACCACACGACCATTCAATGTTAATACCTCTTTTATTAAATAATCCAAAATCCAATGTACATCGATTAAATTATCACACCATAAAATAACGAGTACAACAACGCAAAAGTAAAATCCAGTATCAGCAACACCGATGATCACCCACCCCGGCTAACCCTTCAGTTTACCGAACCACTTGGGAAACTTCCGCTTCATCTTACCTTCCGGCTCCCAAGTCACCTCTTCGGCTCTATTGCAGTCCCACAGAACCTGCATCTCCAGAACCTTCTTCCTCCAGACCACTGTCACCCGGCGATCTAGGACTCTCAGAGGCCTCGCCTCCCTCGCCATGCTCGGTGTCAAATCTGATGGCACCTCTATCACCACCGGCTAACCCCGCTAGCATCTACTCAAGGCTACCCACTCACTCGCCTACTCAAGGCTAAATACACTAGAGAGCTCTAAACTCTAAGGAGTAAACACCTCAACACACCGGCTAAGCGCTCTAGCTTGCAAAACCTCTTGGAAAAACTTACATTTCCTCATAGCTTATAACTCCCAAGTTTCTCTGCTACTCCATCGCAATCCTACAAGACCATCATCTCTAGGACCCACTCCACGTGATGATACTGAGTTATTAATCAACTAGTAACTCCACATAGTTTGCACAGCTAACCATAACCGATCCTCAACACTCAAGAAACATAATGTTCACCAGTCACCTCCTCGATCCCACTCCAACACCCACCTGGGTTATACACAGTGAAATGCTTTGGGTCCAACAACCAACCACAACCAATAGCATCTGATATCTGTCCCACCTCCAGTTAAGGTAATCACGACGGAACATGCTAAGACTTTCGAATACAAACACAACATCATAATGAAACCTTAACCCTTCCAAAACAAACAAGTACAGAAGAGGAAGATCCCACCCAAAGATAGTCTGCATTCGTTCATCTCGCTTGTCTTGCCACTCTCTCATGTGGCTCCTAAATGCCCTGATAACTTAATTCCAAGACAGTACATCAACTCCTCCTACCGGCTGTACAAGTTCATAACTCAACTGAACTCCAACATGACTACACAACTTACACTAAAACTAAACCGTAGCTCCACGATTATCATCACAACGCAATAATATATGTACTCGGCTAACAAACTCTCCCTGTGGTACCCCCATCGGTAACCACCAAGAACAATGAAGATCCTTCATCCAAAATCCAATTGACAACCTTGGGCCAACCCCAACATCCACCCAAAATCCTAAAACCCATCTCCTGGATCCAATAACAGAGCCAACCCAAACATCGACCTTTTATAACACATCCACAAGTACCACATCTCATAAGACGCGTACTTAACTCAATTACAACTCGCTCACAGCGATAACATTTTAACACCAGAACATTAATGACTCAAAGCTCTCTTGCTTTTATAAGAGCATCGACACTACTTACAAGGCCTCAACCACAAGAACAACTCCCCAATAACATTTGATTCTGTGCTCTAGAATCTCCACACTCCACAAGGAACACCCTGCGAAAAGTCTGTCTCATGTCCGATCCTCCGGACAATGAACACTAAGCCAACCGCTCCATTAATCCATTGGGTCTCTACTCCGCATACTCTACTTAGTCTCATAAATAGAGCACCTCGGCCTCACCGCATGGTAATTGTACGATAGACCAAAACTTATCAACAGCTCTAACTCCTACTTAGCTCCTTACAACGCAACAATTTAAGACTCAAACCCCCTTCCGTAGTCTCAGCACCACATCTACACCAAGAATGCTCCTCTCCCCCACTAGAGAACAACATATGGTGCATAACGTGACCAACACTCACCCCTACTTAATACACAACAAGCGAACCATTGGAATCACCTGCCCTGATAATCACTACCACACCAGTGTGACCCAATGCAAACACAACAACGACATGTGATCCAATAGAGTCAAATTGTATCGCCCAACTAGCGATACACCGTGCACTCTCCGTATCGCCTAACTAGCGACACACAGTGCACTCACCGTATTGCCTAACAACAAAATCCACTACTACAAACTTTGCAAGATAATGCCATCTACGACTATGCACTCACTCTACCCGACAACTCGGAGCACTTTACTAGACTCAGCTAGTCATCACTCATTACAGATGGATCGTCCCAATCCATAACTTCCATCACCGTCCATCGATGGCCCAAAATAAACTCTTAGCGCGATTCTATTAGCAATTTCTTCTTGGTTAATCAACTACTCCGACCACTTGGAGTTCACAGATTCTAGGTCAACACTATAACATGATCAGCTCGTACGTATAAAGAACCAATAACCTCTCTAGTGGTCTACCAGACCCTCATCAAAAGCATAATGCAACTCAACTGGCGAGTCCTACACTTTCAAAAATCCAACTAAAATCAACTAGGTAGAATCCACTCAGTAGTGTCTATTTGCAAAACACCTTGATGCATATACATGGGACACCTCCCAACACTCCCCATATAATTCAGAATGCTTTATGCCTCACGGTCAGCACCACCTGGGAAGACCTACCACACTAACAATGTACTCACGTCGAGCACTGTAAACGTTTTGGATTATGGCCTGCTAATACACTAGCAGCCATCTCTCTCGCACCATCTACCGCACTAATGAGCATATCATGCACTGTCCATCCCACCAAATAGTTTGCCACGCGTCACCGCGCCGCCCATCCTAGTGGATAACTCACAATGCACCAATGTCTATCAGTCCTTCACGGACAACACTTAACACCGACTATCAGCACATGATAATTCTACGATGTAACAATGTCTACCTACACCCGATAGATATACTACACGCCGTCTATCATCCTCTAATAGTAACCCGAACTCGTCCTACCTGTCTATATCCCCCTAAACAGCTCGTACTATGGTTCACTGTCTCTCGAGTAAACCATATCCGTCTATCCCTCTGATAGACCCTCCGTGCTATTGTTTACCCACCATTGAGTAATCAATATCACTCACCCCGTCTATTACCACTAGTAGACATACAAGATGAAACTCCAACCGCCACGAAGTACCACTTCTGAAATGTCGACTAAATCCCAACTTGGAAAACTTAAATGACATCTCATTCCGCATTTGAGCAACCACTATCTGCTTAACCAACGCGCTAGGCTACCACTATAGCTCGTAGTTGACATCTCAACGATTGGATTACGCTTCTAGAACTTAGCATGATTCTCCTGCATATCCATCTAGATCAGCTCATGATCTATTTCTTTTTAGGTAACCTATTACTTTTGGAAACCTTATATTCTTAGCAGTTTTTCATTTCTAGAAATTTACTATTTCGGGAAAACTTTCCTCTTTAGAAAACTTCCTTGTTGAGGAAACTTTTATTTTCAGGAAACTCTCCTAATCGAGAGACTCCCGAAGCTTCTCTAAAATTTCTCCAGATCCCTGCAACATCTTAACGACTTTACCGGCCTCACCGGTTTACACTTTTTTGCCTCTCATGGCCCCTCGTCTAAACCACCCTATCGGCATGCTTCCAGCGATAAAAACTACAGCTCCTTAGTCCAAGTCATATGACTAAACATCGAACGCACCAACACAGCTTGGTCCTTGATCACCTCATTGATAAGGATTCCTCATGCTGCCCTGGATCAACCTCAAATGATGTCTACCACAAGATCAACACCTGACCACCGACAAGATCCCCATCTGGATCTACCGTACTTATACAATATGATCCACCTCAAGGATTTACCACGCTATACTGCTAGATAGCACAACAAAAATTTATACAACTCTCCACCATACCTTCCGGCACCCCGGAATAACACCTTCCCACAAAGCAGACAACTCATGTGACCCCACTGGAGCCAGAAATGGTACCACAACTAGTATCTGCTCCCAAATATTGGGCCAACGATCCCCAACACAGCTCCTTTTGGGATCTGGTCCATCCTACGTGAGCCTCACCTTGCACCAGCATAACATCATGTCCGACCACATGCTCTGGTTGACCGTCACCCTATAGAAACTCAACCCATGCATGCTCACCGCAACTCTCTGCCCCATAACCTCAGCGGCTCCACCGCTCCTGCCTGCTTTGCCACCTCGGCCAACCTTGCCGCCACGATCTCTGAGACCATTCTCAACTCTGCTTGCTCTACTAGCAAACCCCCTCGGATGTCTAACTACAGACTTACCATGGTTAACCACCTGCAACACAATTTCATACTAATTTACCCTAAAAATTAGCATAACAACAAAATGAGTCTTACCGTATAACCAATTACCGGCTGAGAGATGACATGACCATGCAACTCAACACTATACAAAGAACATAGCTACACCTAGCTAACAACACTATACAACTCTATCTTAAAACCAAAGCGTCCTAGAAACAACTCCGCTCTGATACCAAATTGAAACACCCCGTCCCGGAAACCACTAAACAGGAACCGGTTAAACCACAACAAACTATGCAAATCGAGTATTTTAAAAACATTTCTAACAACTTAACTGAATAAATAAAATTCACTTTATTTATTATAAAACACCAGTCAAACCAGACTGACAACCTAGCGGAAGCGAGTACTAAATAATCCATCAAATAAAAATAATTAAATAATCAATAACACTAACAAGGACCTTGGTCATGTCATCCACTCCACAGCCTTGGTTCCATGAGCTCCAGCAAGACTCAGTCCTTACCTGCATCACATAACGAGATGCCTCAGTATAAAAGATACTAAATGAGGCAACAACTACACAAAAGCTAACATTCAGCAATGTCAGCAATCAATAAACATAATCACATCAACAAGCAACACATACCATAAATAACAACAATAAACATCTATTACTCTTAATGGACCAACAACAAGAACCACAGAAACGAGAACCACTCCAAGTCCTCAGACTAACCACAGTCTAATACACAAGCACTCACCTTTGCTCACAACGATTTCTTTGATGTCACTTTCCTTTTTAAGAAACTTTTCTTTTCAGGAAACTTTCCTTTTTAAGACACTTTTCTTTTCAGGAAACTTTCCTTTTCAAGAAACTTTCCTTTTTAGGAAACTTTCCTTTCCAGGAATTTTTAGGGTTTCATAAATGTCATAGCAATACAACCACAACCTCCCTTCCTCACCCTACAACCAACCACAACAACAAATCAATCTTCAACTTAAATTGGAAAAATAACAGAAACGATGAGCCTCAAAGATGGGATGACGAATCGAAATCTAACCGTCCACATTCCAATCGCACCGTTGAAAATCAACCCCTAGATGTCCTGAAGCTACGCCCAAAGTTGCATAGTGATCCGACCATAGATGAACTCGCGATCTCTCTTTGAATCCACGTTGGTCCAGATCACGTCATTGAAAACGATTTGCTAGGTCGAACCTTCGTTCTACCACGACATGTCAGATGTATCTGCATCTCCTTTATGTGCAAGCTTTCCTTCTTCTCTTTCAGCCACACTCAGCCTCTCTCGTTCTCTCCTTGAAGGTGACCACGAAAATTATGATGAATAACTAGGGTTTCTGCAAATTTTAGGGTTTTAAATAGGTTTAGGGTTTTATTCTCTAAAATTTCCTTTAAGTCTCTTAACTTTTTAGTCTTTCCAATTCAGCCCCACAACTCTTTAAACTATCAATTAAACCCGCCGACCACAATCGATTTAATCAATCTAGCCCCCAAACTTCTAATTCTCTAATTAAAACCTCTAATTAATGGGTTACGGATGTTACACGTATTGAAGTGTTAAGATTTTTGGAAATGTTGAAACTTTTTATCTTAATGTATGGATTGTTTATTGTATGTTGTTGCCCATTTTGTGATTTTTTTGTGCATTCTACTTTTTCTTTTTTGGGGTATTTTTTGAAGCGAGGTCTAAAATAAAATAGTAAGGAATCTCTCAAAACTGGATAATCTATAAGCGGACCAGAGTTTCTGAGGCTAATCTCGACACATAGTTAGTATAAAATTGATTTTGAACTTTTTTTTGCTCTTCATTCACCACACATATCTGTTTCTTGTTCTCCTTCTATCTCTACCGTCATCACCACTTACAAAGAAAGCGGTTATTTTGTTGTTGAAAAAACCAACACAGAAATACTTCAGACATTCATTTCAAAACTGAGAAATCGAAGAAGCTGAGAAATCGTACCTGTCGTTGATCTGATACTCTTAGCAGTTACAGAACTTAGCTTTGAAAAAAGAAGTTAAAGTTGGATTAAAGAGAGAACACAAATTTTCTCGGAAAAAAGATTGAATAAGAAGAAGAAAGAATTTTAACATGTAAACAAATTTAAGCAATTGTGTGTGTCAATGTACGTCAATGTGGGATAATTTATAGTTGATCATCATTCCCGTCCCTAAATGAACGGGGAAGAGAAAACTCATTAGATCAATGAACTAAACATTGTTGCTCCTGGATTCAAATCATTTCTCTATAACATAGTAAGTGTCACCTAAATTCATTATAAACACTCTACTGCTAGCTCCATATATACACCTCAAATGTATAGAAAAAAAAGATTATCAACCCAAACAATTCAAAAAAGAAAATTATTTTCTTAATCTTAAAATTAATAAACCACAAATAGAAGAGTTTTTTTGCTTGATTGAAGTGAGAGGATTCGATGCATTACTATTGGTATCAGCTAAAATCTTCTATAAACCATCAAAAAGATTTTAGCTTGAAAAAATACAAAAGCCTGGAAAATCCATCAAAGATGGAAACAGCTCAAAGAATAGAGCAGAAGATTTTATCTTTCTAGTATGCGACAAACTAAATGCTTCAATCCCATTTTTTTTCCAGCACAACTTACCAATTTTCATGAAAAAGAGCTAACGCTGAAATGGTTACCAACACTAGTGGAAGATATATATCATTCCTGAACTACTTAATACTAGTTAACTTTTTATTTCTCCCTATTAGTTGTCTCTCTTCCTCTCCTCCATCTTCCATCTTTCTCTTACCAAAGCTCTTAAAAATTGTCAAAGTATATCATTAGAAAGTAAATCATCAGATACACTTGCCACTCCCACCACTTATCCATCCTTTGTGATAATATATTGATGTACGGCTTTATAAATCTTAAAAAATAAAAGGAGACAAATAAAAATGATGAACCAAAAGGAAGTAAATTAGAGGTCCGTTCAAGGACTTAACAACATTGAACATATAAGCAAGGGAAACGACCAAATATTAAATTTTGGAGGCTTGTTATAAGAGGATAACATGCCTACATTGATACTATACGTACTTAAATCTTCTTGAGTTGCTTAATATTATCTGTGTTCAGTCATATGTAATAGATATAAGCTTAACCTTGTCAGAATTTTATTTAACTATTATTTCATCATTTTAGTTAAACTGTTATTTCAAAACTTGGATGAATATTAAAACACGAATTCTCTAAATCTGATTTGCCATCAAACACCAACAAATAAGTGCATTGAAATGCAAACACTATTCAAGTACAAAAATTTGGAAATGCATTAGAGCAATAGTATGTTTTTGAACAAACAAACAAAAAAAGAAATATAGGTTTAAACTTTCAGCCACGATTTTGTTAGCTTTTTTAATAGATTCCCTTAAATTTGCAACATCGCCAATTTCACTTGTTATTAAAATTGTATATATTCAACTTAAAAGAGTTCAAGTGTCAATTTAACCAAATATTAGTGTTAGACTAGTAAAATGTTTTTGAGGATAAGTCATTAACTTCAAAATTATTATCATTATATGCAAATTTCAGAAAAACATGTTTTTTCTCCGCAACAGTCACATAGATACAATGCTAAGTCTTTATCACATCATCCTCACAGGAAACAGCTAAGCTAATGTGAACTAAATCCCTACTCAATTACAATCAAATTAACATTAGTAGCCAAATTACACAATTCTTCAGCTACAAATAACTAAATGCATCATCAACCTCAGCAAAAAAGAAGGATGCAAGTATGAATACGCCAACTTAATAATATACTATGCATGGTGCTCAAGTGTGAATTTGAGTCACTGGTTAAGAACATTAAACCGAAAGATTAATTGAACCGGATCAGGTTTAGGATGAGTTAAGCGGGTTAAGTGTTTGTTTCAGCAAGAAACATAGTTAAGGACTTAAGGCTTATAAGAGCTGTGTTCATGTAGTAATCTTTAGAGATATATCTCATAATCCTGAACCTTCAAATTATTTTAGCTCTCAATGAATCTGTAAATTTGAGATAGCGAACAGTAAAATCAATTACGCCGATTTATCTTCACTCATACACATCGTGTGCTATCATCTTCTTTCTTTACTCGGTTTCTTCGTTTGTGCTCTGTTCTTGATCTCGAGTAACTCTGATTCTCTTCGTTTGTAATCAATTTAGTAAATCAAAACTTGGATCATCTGATAGTAACAGCATGTGATCTGCTACGAGGGTATAAGAAATCAGATCCCTTCTTTAGATTCTTTACAGATCCTTCTTCTTCATCTTCTTCATCAATCCTCGCCATTGGCATCCCAACACTCGAACTCTTCGGCAAACCGGCTCTCGCAGCTGCCGCAAACGTGACATGATTCTCTAGCTGCTGCTGCTGCTGCTGCCGTTGCATTAGCTGTTGATGTATGATCATGTCAATCTCGTTCTTGTGACCCAAACTTCTAACGGAAGCAGCTCTGAGCAGCTCGCTGTAGTCATCATCGAAGTTGAAATTAGAAGTTCTTCTCCGGGAAGAGGCAGAGGAAGAGAAGGCGGAGGAAGTACTCCGGCTTCTCGGAAATGGAACAGAGGCGGTATCGACGGCTGAAGAGTAATGAGTTCGAGCTGCGCAGCCTGTGATGCTTCTCATGTAGAGATCACGAGCTTTGCCTAAAACTTTTAGGGGCATAGTAATGATTTAAAAGAACTTGTTTTGTTTTTGTCCTCTCTTTCCCATTTTTTATTTATTTTTTGGTTGTCTTGAAGTAATAATAATTGATGGGTTTGGTTTTGGAGGATGTAATGGTTTTAAGTAAGTAGGTAAGGAGATTATTTAAGGTCAATTTTAAGAAAAGATAAAAAATGAACGTGTTGAAAAGTAGTTGTCGTTATTTATCAAAAAAATAAAACAGTAGTTACGTTGTCGTTTTAAGAAAAAATTACCACTTGGAGTTGAAAAGTCTGTTCTAAAGACTTATAGCTATGATTCTTCCCCAAGAGGACTCTGCAAAAATAAAACATCTCTCTTCTTCCTAAGCTCAAAGAGAGGAGAGTTTCTTGGCGCCATCAAGAGGTTAGTCATTTCCTTTTAATGTTTTTAGCAAATTTTTTTGTTTATGCTGAACTAAATCTACCTTTTATATAAATCTCTAAATATTTATTAGTCTCTCTTGCATCTGGGTATGTTGAGAGAGAGAGAGATATTCTATGTAATATCTATGTATAGTTATCAATATGTAGAGGTGTTGTTTGACTTCTCTTAGTTAGGTAACAAAAAACAAGCCTTATGCCATAACAATAGAATAACAATATCGATTTAATGATTCGTGTTATTGGTTGATCTCTATATTTATACAAGATGAAATCCTACAAATAAAATAAAATAAAATTTTCAAAGGGTGCAGATTTGGTAGTTTTATTTATATTAAACGCAGTTGGAAAACTTTAGGTTTAACAAACGTTAAGGATAGATCGAAGATCAAACTCACAAACGATGATCTTGAAGGATAATTTTTTTTCAAGAATCTACTAGAAATTCTAGAATTACTAGAAACTCTAGAATCTACTTGTAAAGAGAAAACTCTATCATTCAATTAATTAAGAAAATAGTTAAGAGGATATTTCTTATAAAATACATAACCTCTATGTATTGATAAATACCAAAAAGAAAAGAGAAAAAAAATTTAAACTAAAAGAAACCGGTAAAAGTAAAAACTAATGAAAAAAACAAAAAACACCAACAAATAAAAAAGGAAAATCTATATATATTATATATTTATTTAAACATTCAAATGACTCTTGAATCACCTCCATCGGTCTCTTTCACCTCCGAAGAACTCGTCCTCGAGTTCTCTTCCCTGCTTAGTCTCATCCGAGAGTCTAATGTCTATGACTGCTTTTTTCAAAGAAAAAAAGAAGGAAAAACTGTTCTTGATTTGCTCATCGACACAAACCACGAAAAACCAGGTTATTTATTTGGGGCATTGTATAAAATGGACCCTTTCAGAAATTTATTTTCAAACAAGATTTTCTGGGAATGATTTTTAAAACTATAGGAGGCCATTTTTTGGAAATAAATTTCTAAAAAGGTATATGTTTGGGTATTTTCTCTATTTATTTTGGGATATATATGTTTTTCAAATATTAATTCACTCGATTTGGCGGGAAAGAAATGGTAGAAAACATGGTGAACCGGCAACACAACATGCTCAACTCACCAAATGCATAGACAAGCAAATATGAAATAGATTATCGACGATCCGAGACTCAAGTGAATGGAGATGTGGGTTGCCACTAGATAAAAAATGAAATTATGTTTTTATCTTCCTAAAACGTTATAGTTTCTCTATAAATTTGATGTATTTGATGTAAAATAGGCTTTTGAATAAATTTTACATTCTATTAAAAAAAAATAAAATTTCTCGTAATGTATTTAACCAGCATAAAAAGACCTCATAACCTTATCTCAAATAGGGTAGACATCATTTAGAAATTCATTTTCACTCAATTCCTTATAATCTTTAAGAATCTCTGACACATCTTTTGGAATTGTGGTTTCCAATTTTACATTAATCATCAGCCCTTTAGTCACTACTAGATATAAAAAGTTAGTTTTTTTGAAGGACTCATCCAGCTCTTTCTCGGTCTGAGTCATAATGAAGAAGTTGGATTTATTTCTCTCTCGATCCTTATTAAAGTGCAAAACAGAAGACATCACAGTCTTATGTATGTCCTATGTAAACATCATCATGTTATCTTGCCATCGATATGTGATATCAGTTAGGACTGTGGTAATATCTGAAAAAATCCCTAAAAAACTGCTCATATGAATGATTAATTGCCCTTGGCTGATCATGCTCTGATATTAGTGGTCATATTTTCAAATCTGCATTGCCACTTAGTGGTCAGATTTGTAATTGTTCAAAATTGTACCGTCTAAAGGTCGAAACCCTAAGGTTGTTCCTGTTTCCGTTTCTCCATTATAAGTACCAAAACTTTAAGATCCAGAACATTGCATAAAATTTCAAAAGTCTCATGAACATTGTTATTGAATTTTTTTTAAAAGTATATGTGGCATCTAAGTCAACATAAACTAAACACATGGCATATGACTCAGAAGTAAATAACGGTTTAACTAATATTTTTAGGTCAAAATTGATTTTGCACACATATTGAAACACCCCGTCCCGGAATCTACTAAACCGGAATGGTTCAACAACAGATAAACCGATTATTTTTAAAATTTTCTAACAACTTAACCGAATAAATTAAACTCCAATTAATTTATTCCAAACACCAGTCAACATCAAACAAACAACTTAGCGGAAGCAAATAATATTCAAACCAACCAATAAATAAAATAATAAATAAACCAACAAACTAGTCATGTCACCCACTCCACAGCCTTGGTCCCACAAGCTCCAGCTAGACTCAATCCTTACCTGCATCACATAAGGAGATGCCTCAGTATAAAAGATACTGAATGAGGCACAAAACTACACAACAACTGAAATTCATCAATGTCAGCCACAACCACACAACACACCAACAAGCAACGCATAACACAAAACAACAGCACACATTCATACTTCTAATGAACCACACAAGCAACACCTACATGAGAGCCACTCCAAGTCCTCATATACTACAAGTAACACACAAGCACTCACCTTTGCTCACAACGATTTCTTCCATGGTACTTTCCTTTTTAAGAAACTTTCCTTTTCAGGAAACTTTCCTTTCTAGGAATTTCTAGGTTTTCTTAAATGTCATAGCAATACAACCACAATCTCCCATCCTCACCCTACAGCCAACCACAACAACAAAATAACCTTCAACCTAAACTAAAAAAATAACATAAACGATCAACCTCAAAGATGGGATCACAAATCGAAATCTAACCGTCCACATTCCAATCGCACCGTTGAAAATGAACCCCTAGATGTCCTGAAGCTACACCCAAAGTTTCATGATGATCCGACCATAGATGAACTCGCGATCTCTCCTTGAATCCATATTGGTTTAGATCACGTCTGAAAAAGGACACCTCACGAAAATGCGAATAACTTTCAGAATATTAATTCAAATCAACATCCGCAAAGTGGTACCTCTAGATATAAAGATTAACTACAACACCAAAAACTTTCCTTACCATTGACAATGATTTGCTAGGTCGAACCTTCGTTCTACCACGACATGTCGGATATATCTACATCTCCTTCATATGCAAGCTTTCCTTCTTCTCTTCCATCCACACTCAGCCTCTCTCTTTCTCTCCTTGAAGGTGGCCACGAAAATTATGAGAAACAACTAGGGTTTCTGCAAATTTTAGGGTTTAAATAGGTTTAGGGTTTTATTCTCCAAAATTTCTCTTAACTCCCTAAACTTTTCAGTCTTCCCAATTCAACCCCACAACTCTTTAAACTATCAATTAAACCCAGCAGGAAAAACTGATTTAATCAACGCAGCCCTTAACTTTTAAATACTCCAATCAAACCCCAATTCAAAGGAATACGGATGTTACACATATGAAAGTTCATGTAGGGTTTTTTTTTGAAAAAAATGTAAGTTGAAATTGAAAAACACATTGGATCTTAATTGGTCTATGGAAAGGCACCGTGCTGATAGTTAAGGTTGAAATTGGTCATTTTCCCAATTTTCACACACTTATTTATTAGTCTACAATCTCCCAAAGTCTAGATATGGGATAAATACAATACTAACACTGTAGACAATCAGAAGTCGGGTTGAAATGTTCACATTTGTTAGGGATTAAATTTTTTGTCAACCTTGCCATGACTATACTGTGGATAATGTCATGTCTGCCAAAAGTGTTTGGGCGTCTCTCATCCTTTGGTCTTCTGAGGGCTTTATACCGCATGACTGTCATCTTAGAACATCCATATAGTATTCTTTCCGGAAGAGAGAAATCTCAGTCAACTTTAGATCGATCATTTTATCATGGCACTGGGAGGCCAGCAGAAAATCACCCACATTCGGTTCACTCCCCAGCCCAACCACTATCTCAGTTGCTCCTGGGCTGTGGCTGCCGCTACCTCACACCGGTGAATAACAAAAAAAATATTTTACTGAGTCCAACCATTGTTAGTCGTCATTGAAAAGGAAACAAATCTTTTTCTCCAACCAATCATCACCACGGATGTCGAGAAGAGATTAGAACACTGACGGGAAATCATCCACCGCGCCGGAATTTTCTAGGCAAATTGAATTTTGGAATTAGGTTTCCAAGTTTGAAGATTTTTTTTATCTCAAAATCATGTTCTATATCATGAGACTAACTATATTTTTTCATTAACTATACAATAAACATTGATTATTCTCAAGGTTAAAATGGTTTGGTCAACTCAAACTTGGGGGTTTTATAGGAGTGAAAGAATTTTGTTTTTTTTGGCCATTTTGCCATATTTCAAAGTTTAAATGAAAATTTCCCACTTTTATGAATATAATAGATATAGATTTTTTTGTTAGTTTTTGTTGTCTCTTATTTCCTAGGCCAGGTCATAGGATCTATATATATATAGAGCTTAGTTTGGAAACAAATAATCGAGAATAATAAGGGAAACTTCCATGAAATATACAACTCTTTATCGATTTCCATTATAATTTATGAATTTTTTGAGTACAAAAAAAAACATGAATTAACTTTTTCTTCTTTTATTACACATAAACTTTTAAATTGTATCCATTTTGCACCTACGAGCTGACGGAAAATAATCTCCGTCAAATTTTCTTATTTTCGATAAAAAAATTCCTAAAAAATAGAAAAACTTTTAGACAGTTCTTTAAAATTTCAAAACTTAAAATACTAAATTTTCAGATTCAGAACAAACCCAAAAATTTCGTAAAACTATTTAAAAATTAAGAAAATTCTAAAAATTAATATTTAGATTTATCTTTTGAAAATCTATACTATTAAAGGGGAAGGACACTTTAGAAGTAACATTTATGTTCTAAGAATATTACATGAAATGCCATTGAAATAAAGAACAAAAACAAATCTCATTAATTGCAAAAATGTCCATGTATTCCAACACTATTAAAAGTTTTTTTTAAATATTAACTAATAAATAAATAATAAATAATTTAAAATTAAATTCATTTTTTTCTATCCTATTAATTATGGACGAAAATATTTTTTAAAAATTGTTAACTAATCAAAATTGAAAAACTAATATTTGATATCTAATTATACCATATTAATTATTTTAATTTATTTCATTTGAAAGATTTTTTAAGATTTTAAATTATGATTCTTCTACATTATGCATATACATATATACATATTTTAATTCGTTAATGTTAAATATTAATATCAGATACCATATATCTACTTATTTTATTAAATTGTATATTTTTTTGTGTTTTATATTTTCAATATTTGTGTTTTTATAGTAGCATTTACGATAAGTACAAACTTACTAACAAGATTGTATATTTAACTGATATTTTTAACGAACAAAAATTTTGATAGATGAATTCAATTATCAAATTTTTACTAATTTTGAAAAGGGGTGAATATGTGATGGAGATGGGTAAATATACATCTCGAAGTGAATATTTTGGAACTTTTGGATAATTTTTCCAAAAACAATTAGGGAGTTTTTAAGAATTATAATTTTTAGATAATGTCCATTAATTTTATAGAAATTGAATATCAGTACGAGGAAATACGGGTATTATATCTAAAAATCTTACCCAATTTCTTATAATAAATATTTTTGAATGGGTAATTATTTAAAAATAACTGATTATGTAGCAAAAGGTTTATGATGGATACGGGACTAGACAGTTTTCCATTCTAAAATATAGACATATTAATTTAAATATAAATATAAGAAATCATTTCAATATTATATTTTATTCAGGTATGGAATGGGAATAAATAATTCACGTAATTAAAAAAGTACTTTTTAGACTATTTTTATTTTTTTAAAAGGGAAAATAATCTTTTGTAACAATATGGGTAACAAATTGGGTATGAAACGAGTAAAGATTCACTTTTGAGTAGGTAAATTTAATTCTCAAATTCTCATTAATTTCGATAAAGATTGACTATTTAACGGGTAAAGATCTACTTCAATAAAAGTATTTTAGGGATTTCGGCTAATTTATAAAAATATGTATAGAATTTTTTAGAACTATGATTTTGTTTTTTTGATAATTTCTATTAATTTTATAAAAATCAAATATTCAAATGGGAATATGAGTATCATATATAAACTCTTACTTAATCTCTTATAATAAATATTGCCGAACCTGTAAGTTTTAAAAAAAAGGTTACGAAACAAAAAGTTCATGATAAATTGGAATGGGATGGTTTTCTGTTCCACAATATATATACCTAGGATATATACTAAAATAAGCTAACTTAAAACCAAATATAAATTCGATTTAACACTCCGAGTCAAACTATTAGAAATGTTTTGATTAATATAAAAATATACACTTAACATGTACAACTGTATTATACCTTAAATTTACATATCAAATAATTTTGTTTTACAAATATAATCCCGCACATTAGTAATTAGGATAGGTAAAATTAATTTCTAAACTCCCAGTAATTTGGGTAAAATTCGTATTCGGGACATATATTTTGGAAAATTTGTATATCTTTGACAAACTTTAGAAATTGTTTTAGAAATATAAAAAACAATTATATAATTTTCATCACTAACAAGAATTGCAAGTACCAAATATGATTTTCTTACCTAATCTCTTACCCAAAATAAATTTTTTAAATGAATAATTAATTAAAAAAGTTTATGAGACGGAAAATTCCCAATGGATACAGGATTGGACGCGATTTGTCTTTTGAAATGAACATGCATATTTTTTTTATGATACACCTAATCACAGATAAGTATTTCTAAATTTTATATGAAAAATATTTGTATAATTTCTATTACAAACGGGAAATGCATGTATCAAATATGATTTTCTTACCTAATCCCTTACCCAAGATAAATATTTTCAAACAAGTAATTTGTTTTAAAAACTACTTATGGGAAGAAAATTTCTCAACGGATACGTGATTCGCCGGGGTTTTTTTCTGTTCTAAAATGAACATGCATATTTTTCCATACATGATACACCTATTAATCACACATAATTATTTCTAAACTTTAACCAAATTTGATTTATGCCATCTAAATTTTATAACAAACATAAATAAAATTAAAAATATAATAAATATTAAATAAATTTATCTTATAAATATAACCTCGCACGTAAGTGCGGGTCCGAATCTAGTTATAGATACAAGATATATTTCATATATAATACCATTTATATACATTTTCATTTATTTATATTAAAATATTTTCAAAAACGTTTTTTACTACACATAAGGTAAATAACGTGTACACACTATTTCAAAATCATATATGTAACTCATACAACTATGTAGTTATCAGAATATACCATTATTATGATACTATTTATCAAGAAATAATTGTATCTTTATGACTGAAATTTTATGAATCTATTTTTTTTTACTTTTAGAGTTTTTAAAGAGTATTAAGAGTTTCATCTATTTTTTGGATTTTTATTTGAGAATCCAAAAAAATTTAAGTTTATTTTTTTATATTTTAAAAAAAATTTAAGAGTTTTATTTGTTTTTTTCTTGGATTTTAATAAATATCATTTTGGGGTATTTTTATTTTAATTAAAATTTTTATCGGAGGTTACTTTCTGTCAAATTGGTGGGTATTAAATGGATATAATTATTATTTTTTGTTATTATATCATAATAAGAAAACAATTTATGTGTTTTCTTGCCTATTCAAAATTTGTATATATTTTTCTGGAAAACGATAAACAATTAGTGTTTTATTTCTAGAATTTTCTCAATATTTAAATGAATTTTATAATGAACATTCATATAATATTTGTAACACACATACTGTATGTACTTCGTTTCTCTGTATTATTTTGGGTTTTGTTATATGAAAACAAATTACAAAAAATTTTAAATATATGGGAAATTATTTATTTTGGACCCCTTCGAAAATTTATTTTCAAACGGGGTCTCCTGTGAAATATATTTAAAGCAGTAGGAGGTCTGTTTGAAAATAAATTTTCAATGGGCGTAAGTTTGGTAGTTTTTCCAAAATATATTAACTGTGATATTGACTCGTTGCAAATATAACATGTTCTTCAATAGTAGCTTGATTCTTATTTCCATACTACTTAAGCAGGTGCCATTATCGCCATGGAAATTGTGTCGATTGGAATAAAAAGGCTTTGGGATAGACTGAGCCAGGAATACGAGCAATTTCAAGGAGCTGAAGATCAAGTCACTGAACTAAAAAGTAAACTAAACTCTTTAAAGTCGTTTTTGAAAGATGCAGATGTCAAGAAACATACAAGTGATAGAGTACGAAACTGTCTGGAAGAGACCAAGGAAATTGTTTATGACGCGGAAGATATAATTGAAACCTTTATTCTCAAGGAAGAAGTTAGAAAAAAAAGTGGCATCATAAAGCGTATTGGAAGATTTGCTTCCACAATAGTGCATCGCAGGGAGCTTGTGTCCAATATTGAAGGCATAAGTAAGAGGATCTCCAAGGTGAATCAAGATATGCAGAATTTTGGAGTCCAACAAATCATGATCGCTGATGGCAGTCAATCTTCATATCCACTACAACACAGACATATGGAGAGGCGACAAGAATTTGCTAGGGACTCCGAAAGTAATCTTGTGGGGCTGGAAGAAAATGTTAAGAAATTGGTTGGATATTTGGTTGAGAAAGATGATATTCAGATTGTTTCTGTAACCGGGATGGGTGGTCTTGGTAAAACCACACTTGCTAGACAAGCTTTTAATCATGATATGGTTAAAAATAAGTTTGATAGACTTGCATGGGTGTGTGTTTCACAAGATTTTACCCGTATATCTGTTTGGCAAACGATCCTGCAGAATCTCACATCTAAAGAAAAGAAAGACGAAGTCATGAAGATGAAAGAAGCTGAGCTCCAAGATGAACTCTTTCAATTGTTGGAAACATCTAAATCATTAATTGTCCTTGATGACATATGGAAAGAGGAACACTGGGACCGAATCAAGCCAATATTTCCACCGAATAAAGGTGACCTCCTATCGTGCCTAATAAAAAGAAAGATAAAAACAACTCATACTTATTTCTGTGTCTGGTTGTTATGAAACGAGTAAATATTTTGCAGGCTGGAAGGTGCTAATTACGTCTAGAAATGAGAGTGTCGCAATGCGTAGAGATACAACGTATATCAACTTTAAGCCAGAATGTTTAACTATTCCAGACAGTTGGACGCTTTTCCAAAGAATAGCAATGCCAAGGGAAGATGCATCTGGTAAGTATTCAACTGAAGAGAATTAATTATGTTTTGGGATTGATTAAATAACTGATTGTACTATATCAGTATCACATCCTATTGAACTGTACATATTTTTTTATTGTCCAAATGATGTATTACTTATTTGTTTTATGATGTTGTGCAGATATTAAGATTGATGGAGAAATGGAAGAGATGGCTAAGAAAATGATAAAACATTGTGGAGGACTACCATTGGCTGTCAAAGTGTTGGGAGGTATGCTGGCTGCAAAATACACACTGCATGATTGGAAAAGACTATCTGAGAATATTGGATCTCATCTTGTGGGAGGAAGAACTGATTTCAGTGACGGCAAGAATAGTTCATTCAACCATGTATTGTCCCTTAGCTTTGAAGAGTTGCCTAGTTGTTTGAAGCATTGTTTCCTCTTACTTGGCCATTTTCCTGAAGATCATTAGATAAACATAGAGGATTTGTCTTATTATAGGGCTGCAGAAGGAGTATTCAAACCTAGGCATTACGATGGAGAGACCATTGGAGATGTTGGAGATAGCTACATAGAAGATTTGGTGGCGAGAAATATGGTTATTTCCGAAAGAGACGTTATGACTTTGAGATTTGAAACTTGTCATTTGCATGACATGATGAGAGAAATTTGTTTGTCTAAAGTGAAAGAAGATAATTTCTTACAAATTGCCAGTACCCGCACTTCAACCGCAAACTCTCAGTCCCCTTTCACATCTCGCAGATTTGTCTCACAGAATCCTACTACATTAGATGTTGAGAGAGATGTAAAAAATCCAAAACTTCGATCTCTCGTGGTTGTTCCCGGGAGTAGACATATCGGATGGGCTCTATCAGGTTCAAGCTTTAAAAGATTAGAACTTCTGAGGGTGTTAGATCATTTCAGAGCCAAGTTTGAAGGAGGGAAGTTACCTTCTGGCATTGGAAAGCTCATCCACTTAAGATATTTGAGCTTAAAATATGCTGAGGTATCTCATCTACCTGCTTCTCTAGGAAACCTAATGCTGCTCATCTATCTAAATCTGGATATAGAATTTATGGGATCTATAATCAAAATATTCGTGCCCAATGTCTTGATGGGGATGCAAGAATTGAGATACCTTGCATTACCAATGAATATGAATGAGAAGACAAAGTTGGAATTGAGTAATCTAGTAAAACTGGAGACCTTGCGGAGTTTCTCAACAAAGAATAGCAGCGTCAAGGATCTTCGTGGTATGGTCAGGTTGAGGACTCTCAACATGGCATTAACTGATGAGACGAGTATGGAAACTGTATCTGCATCAATAGGTGGGCTGAGAAACCTTCAAGATCTTGAAATAACAGAAAAATATTATTATAGGAGGACAGAAGAGGGAACTGTATGGGATTTCAGTCATGTCAAACGTCTGAGGTTGAATATAGTTACGTATAGGCCCAATCTTCTTAAAGAACAACACTTTCCTTCTAACCTTACAATCTTACGTCTAGGATTTTGTTTGTTGGAGGAGGATCCAATGCCAATTCTAGAGAAATTGCTTCAGTTGAAACAGGTTTCTTTATATCTTGCATCTTTCAGTGGGAAGAAAATGGCTTGCTCGGGCGGTGGGTTTCCTCATTTGCAGATGCTATATTTTTGGGGACTAGAGGAATGGGAAGAGTGGATAGTAGAAGAAGGCTCCATGCCCCTTCTTCATACTCTTGAAATTCGGAGTTGTCCAAAGTTAAAGGAGCTTCCTGATGGGCTGAGATATATCACTTCCTTGAAAGAACTGAATATCTACGGATGTAATTTGGAGTTTAAGGAGAAATTGTCGAGAGGAGGAGAAGACTTCTACAAAGTTCAACACATTCCTCTTTTGGAAGTCGAATCCGTTTAATAAAAACAGGTAATATATACTTTCTCCATAGAAAACAATTGCATAGTCAGAGAGGGAGAGAGAGAAATAAAGCAATTGCATAGTCATAGAGAAAACAATTGCATTTTCTAATTCCTCTATGAATATTAACTTCAATATTATATATAATTTTTTCAACAGGCCAACCCCTTCGGAAGCTAAATATCTCTTCCATCGGATTGTGAGAGTATCCTTTCTCCTTTATCCGTTATTGTTTTTAGCATTTGTTTTTATGTGTGTTTGGTTCCTTAATCTAAGTATAAGCCAAGGTTCAAAACGAAATTGTTTTTCAGTTTAATTTTGGTATGAAACTTGCCATTGTTTATTGTCAATGATACTAGATTTGATTTGAATCATAAAATCCTTTGATGATTTGTTTAGACCTTTAGAAGAGAAGTTTTGGGCAATTTGATTTATGGGAATACTCGTACTTGGAATATAATTGGTCAAGTGGATAATGCAGTGAACGTCGACGAAATGTCTAACTCAGACTTGATCTCCTGCACAGTTTTAGTCTGTAGGTTTGTTGAACAAGAAGCAAAAGATGATATATGTTAAGTAGTAGAGAAGCTTACTACTAGTTCCATGGATGCCAAAACTGATTTGTGTTCTTTGAAGTTGGCTTGAGACTTAGCTCAATATCTGTTTTTTTTTACGAGTTCAGTTTTGTTTGTTGTTAACATCTGCTTTAATTTTCATGTACCATTGTTGAGTGTAGTCTTAGGAAAACAATGAAGGCTAGTTGCCGGCTTCATCCCATTCATCTAAGTAGACCTCAATCTTGAAGTCATTTGATTAGTTAACAAGTTACCTGAAAGACAACATTCTTACTTAAGCCATTTGATTGCCAAAGGAAATATAGATGTTTAACTCCTGATGATAAATGTTTGACATCATAAGAATTAACATTTCTAGGAGATATTAAGCTTCCAGTTCATTAAGATGTCAATATGATCATTTTCTCTTGTCAGACTTAGTAATTAAATAAAGGTTGAAGAAACAACTAAAAAGATTGACGTTGCAAATTTTTGTTAATTAAAATTTTGTACTTATTTCACGTCAGCGAGAAAACTCCATTGAATGTTTTAAATTAAAAATCAAGTCATCTCAAGATGTCCATAATCTCCAAACTAGCCAAAACGGACGGTTTCTCTGTTCTGGAGACAGAGTCTGTTGTTTGATAGGTGGCAAGTATCTGGGTTTAGTCTGTAGGGGTGGATGGATCAAGCTTCATTTTATGGATTTGGTAGTGGTGGGCTTCTCGATGATTGAGTTATGTAGACTTTCATAACCCAATGTTTGGTTAAAAAAGTAATCAATCTATGGAATGGTGATTTATCCTAAGCCTATTTGTTTGGAGTATTGTCACTTATTGGCGTACCTAATCAACGCTTTTGAAGGAAACATGGCATGAAAGCTTTTCTTAGATAATTTTTTTCTTTAATGTCATATTCTTCAGAGGTTGATCCACATAGTTAGTCTTCAACTGTAACTGTAAATGCTAGTAGTATATTATCCTATACATTATTGTTATAGAACAGATATGCCTGTGAATTTAACTTTCCCAGCTTGCTTATTAGTTATTATATATATTAAGAACCAAGAAAAAAGAAACTTCTGGGGAACTTTAACTTTGGAGGCATCATTCTCTTGTAATTTTTACTTTTCTTAGGTCAAAAAATTTGCAACTACAGTAAAAGACATGATTATAAATTTTTCATTCATTCGATCTTTCGTAATTGTTATTGTATTAGAGCGTTAAATAGTTTATTGGTTTATGTTCCTTGGTAAAAAATTTTGTTTTTTTTTTCTGTTCGTAACTTTGTATCGTATTTTGGTGATCACAAGAAATGGTGAACCCATATCAGATGTTCAAGATATTCAACGCAGAAGAAGAGGTCTATATCTTAAATAAACAGATGAACGAAATTGTTTTTTTTTTTTTTTAATTTACCATAATGCTCAAGATATTCAACTCAGAAGAAGAGATCTTGCTGGTCTCTAGATCTAACTGATTTACCATATTGTGTTTTAAACTGAACTCGTTCTTATTAATTGTCATGTGGGTGAGCTGCTGATCTCGAGATTGCAACTTTATATATTTTATCCAAGTGGGCAACTATGGGTTTTTATTTTCTAAAACTAACTCAATAGGAGTGTAATTTGAGGTAAAACTATTTTCAACAAATGTAACTTCTTAACAAAACCACCAACATATCTCTCTATCTAGTGGGGCGACATCACACACACCCCTGTGTGCTTCTCAATAAATCCTAGACGCGAAACCTTTCTCTGTGGCAGCTGCGCTCTATTTATATGTTCATGTTGAACAAAAACACTAAACTCCTCAAATTTGGGTTTCACTCTGAAACATCGTCCACATGGCTTCTTTAAAGATCTCGAAGCCCATGTGACACTTTTTCTTTCGTAATGGATCAACTCTTCAATTCGTTGGGCTTCACTTAGAGCCAAAGCCCATATTCACTCGTATATCACAATCAGACAGTTGTGTCACACACACACTTACCTTTGTTGCACGGTTGTGTCACACACACACACTTACCTGGTGTTTCACAGACGCCATCTGTATCATCGCTTATGTCACATACACTCACATCTGTCCCAACAGTTCATGTCACAAACAGACTCGCCCATGTTGCAGTGCAATCTGCATCATCTGTTGAACTGTGTCATCATCTTGAGTCTAACAACCAGTTACAAATATACTTTTAGATTCAAGTGCTGAATGCATCAGGAGTTGATTATGGAAGAGTTCAGCTTCATGCAAGATTGCATTGGAGCTGTTTTTCATAACTCGTGATCTAAAGATGTGTTGATGGCTCAGGTTCGTTAAGCGGTTCAACCGTCACAACAGAAGTGTATTGAATGTAAGTTTAATGCAGGGAGGATCAAGCATTTATAGTGTTTAATTTGCAAAGGATCAAGGCTGAGTAATGATTCAAGAACCGAGACTGGAATCCAAAAAACTAGAAGGCAAAGCTCTCGATCTAAGCTAAGTGATGCATGTTTAGGCTTAATCATCATGTTCTCATGTGGAGATTTGTGAGGATGAGAACTTGATGTGAAAGGTTTCAAGTCCAAACAAGGGTTAAGCAACTAGAGTTAATGCAAGTTCAACTCTGGTTTGGTTAAAGTTTTTGGACCACAAAGAGAAGCATTGCTATTGGCTCAATGCTGGAACAAGAAGTACAATTTTGTCTTCTTGCATCAATAGCAAAATGCAGGAAAAAGAGATTATTTTTGGCGTTTTGGAAAGAAGCGGCTAGGTCTGAGGTTCTCACTCTATATAAGCTGACTTGAAGATTTGGGAACAGTAGAGCAGCACAGAGAAACAAACATACACTAAGAATGAGAGAAATCCATTGTTAAAGGCATAAGCTTTTATTGTTTTCACAATAGAACAGAACTATGATACAGAGTATTAGTGTGTTAACAAGTAGGCGTTTTCACATTGTAATATCTCTTAAATGTCTGTTCGTTTATAATGGATTTCGAGCTGTAGGTATTGGGCGAGATGTAGGTAGTGTCACATTGACACTGCTGAATTCGTTAAATGTGTGTGTGCGCTCCCATCTCTTTCTCTAATCTCTCTCACAAGCTCTCTTCTTAGTTCTGTTTCATCTCTGTCAAAGTTCTCTGTTCATAACAAAGTTCTCTATTCTGCATCAAACTACTTTAGTCTTGGTTTGTTGGCTTTTTTTTTCCTCTTAAAGGTGAAGCCTTTGAGTCTCTGAAACCTAACAGTTCTCAAATTATGAAATAAAGAAACGAGAAGTATAATACCATATGAAGTTTTCATTTTGAAGTACTCGAGGGAACAACACTAAGCAAGCAGAAAGTCTTATGAAGCAGCCTTGATCAGTTCTCTCTAAAACAGCAGCCGCCTCCTCTGATCTTCGATAACCGACTGCGATGGCTTTCTCAGCATTGGAGTCAGGGTTTCTCTCTTAATCTCTTTGTTGTTTAAGTATTTGTCATCCTTTCTTGATTTTTATGAATTGATTCCGATGTTTTGTTGGATTGATCAATTGATGAAGATGTGTTGGTGAAGGTAGGGAGGAAACTTCTAGAATTCTATGGACTTTTGGTGCCTTTAAACTTTGAGGCACCAGATCTGTGATCAACGGTGCAAATTTTTTGCAAACACTTCAGGTTTCAAAGCTCCAGTCCTAGATCTATTTGAAGGTCTCTTTTCTTTTCACCATTTTCAATTTCTCCTTATTACTCCTCCCTCAGGTTCAAAGTATGTTGGTTCAAAGATCTAGATGTATGATTTGATGTTCTTTTAACAATTCTTATGGTGATTGATTCATTAACATAGCCCCTACTGGTGTGCGTGGATATGTTTCCTCCATAAGGAATTGAGCTTATCATTGTCGAGTCAAGCATGGACAACATGATACCTATGTTGAATTTATAATTGGGTGATTCCCCATATGTAGACTAGGTGAATTTTTCTTTGAGCTCTATATGTTTTGGAGCTTTTATCTTCAATACCTATTGGAGGCTCGTTGTATTATTTTTTCTTTGATTAATGAGAATTTCTGCAGAAAAAAAAAGCAGCCTTGATGACTTGTATTAGAATATATCTTCATATATATGATTGTATCTAATAGTTACCTTAAGTTATCTTTAACCTAGGTCTCTCGACTACTCTATGTATGTATCTCTTCTTCTTTCAATATATACAGTATATCATCATATTTACATGGTATCAGAGCAGAGATCCATATAAACCCTAAAACTTTGTTTTCCTTCTTTTTCTTAAAATAAAAAAAAAAAAAAGAAAAAAAAGTCCACCGCTTGAAGTTGAAAAGTACTAAAGACTTATAGCTATTATTCTTCCCAAGAGGAGTCTGCAAAACTAAAGCATATCTCATCTTCCTAAAGGTCGACGAGAGGAGAGTTTCTTGGCGCCATCAAGAGGTTAGTCATTTCCTTTTAGTGATACTTGCATCTTTTTTGTTCTTAGAAAATTTCTTTGTTTATGCTGAACTATATCTACTTTTTCTCTAAATCTCTAAATATTTAGTTGTCTCTCTTGCATCTGGGTAGGTCGAGAGAAGAGAGAGAGATTCTATGTATTCTACATTTATCCATGTTTTAAAATATTTTCATCACTACTTAATTCATCACTTTATCAAACAATTTTTTTTTAACAAAAACAAACCAGGCAATCGTTTTGACGCCGAAAGTAAATCCTCCAAATAGTTTTCAGACTTCAATAAGAGTTTTCTTACAATATTATCTATTGGTACCTAATAAAAATAAGAGTTATATACACATATTATAAATCAGTTGTACAATAATACATCAATCAAAATTTTAAATAACCAAATAAAAGATTAAAAAAAAAAACATGAATCACTCTTTAAGCTAAACTAGTAATTATACACAATATGTTGAATTGATTTTGAGAAAACTTATTCAGCAATAATCAAACATTCAAACTTGAAATAATATAAACTAATCTTATTATATAAAGTTGGGTTGCACGCACGAGAGCCGACATGTATCAAAATTATACTTTACGAGATCATGACATCTGTCGCAAATAATTCAGACCTTACCATGTGTCAAATTCATAAATACAATTATTAAAAAAAGATATGTAGAAAAATACAAGTATTAAAAAAATATATACAGAAAGAAATAATTTAAAAGAAAAAAAAACCAAAAATTTGTTAATTTATCTAATCAATAATTAAAATTAAGAAATAAGTGTTTTTTTTAAATCTAAGTTTTTTAAAAATAATAAGAAATAAGTTTTTAAATTAAGAAATAATTAGAGGAGGGAGCAAGTCAATGAGACTGAGGAGTAATCTAAAATGCTCCTCTTAGTTAAAATCCTCTCTCTGTATTTCTCCCTGTAGTTTGCGTATTTTGCCAGTGTATTATCATATTTATAATTTTTTTTGTTAAATGCGGGACCAATCACAATTCTTCCCTCCTCTTGGTTCTGATTTCGCGGTCGGACTGGTTTGCACGCTCTTCATTGTCTTTGTCTCCTTCTCTGCGTCGTAGTCCCATCTTGCCGGTGACCATCGTTGAAGCGATTCAGCCAAAACCAGGTTAGTTAATTATAAAATGGTGGTTTAGTTCTAATCAATCTAAGGGGTATGTTATTAGGGCGATTTTGTTTTGGATTTCAATCAAACGGATTTCAATCGAATGAATTTCAATAAGATGGGGAAGCTGTTCAGAATGTCCTGAATGGATATTTGGGTCGATTAGCACATTGGTTTTGTTTAATCATATCACAGCTGGAGATCTAGTTCTAATGGTCCAACGTGGTAATGAGGTTTGATGTTTTTTGTATTTTAGGGGATAATGAGCAACCGATCGACAACGACAGTAATAAATTTCAGTATTGGAGTATATACCGGTGATGATTTCTGATGGAACTCAAAATAGCATCGTATGTACGCGATAACATTTAGATCTAATGAAGAGATAACGTATAAGGTGTTAGTGGAAAGGATATGCAGGAAGATTGGGGTAGATCAAAGTATGACGAACCTGAAATTGAGTTACCTTCCCGTCTTAATGAATGACGGTCTTCCTATAGATATTTTTGATGATGATGACCTTTATGGTTATATATCGGTTGTTGATAAAAGGTTATGTAGAAATGCTTTGCACGTGGAGGTAGTAGAAAATATTTGTGTAGGCGGAAATAGTTCATTTGGTGTGAATTATGGTGTTAATGCTAGTGCTGTTATTGTCGACACTGGAGATGAGGGTGCCAAAAAAGTAGATGGAGAGCTGAAAGAGGATGTTGAAGTTAGTGTTAATAAATGTGTAGATAACGGTGTTGATACAGGAGTTGAAAACTATTCTGAACTTGGTATTGAACACCGTCTTGATGATGGTGTTGATAATGGTGTTGATGACATAGTGGAAAGGGGTGCGATTGGTGAATATGTAGAGGTTTTGCATCCTGTAGAAGGAAGTCATCCGTCTATAGAAGCATGAAAAGACGGGACAGGACTAAAATTACATCAAGAATTTCAATCTAAGGATATAGCGGAGAGCTTCACATGACAAATGTTTTGGGATCAAAAATAAAATCTCAGATACTAAACGATGGGTGGCTAAATGTGGGGCTGTGGGAGAAGGTTCTGGTTGGTATTTAAGAGTTATAAATACAAGGGTTTCAAAGTTACTAGATACAATAAGATGCATACATGTTCGAGGGTGAGTAGCAGCTACCGTAGTACAAGTGGCACACAACACTTAGTGGCATCTATATTGAAAGAAGATTATCCAAGTCAGTTTGAGACCCCAACCCTTACAGTTCTCATGGTACAAACAAAAGTCTGTGTGTTAGTGTCATTTTCTACGGCATGGAGAGGAAACTTTTGAGCATTTAATGAAGTCCTTGGTAATCCAGGAGAGAGTTTTAGGTTGTTGCCTTCCTACTTGTACATGCTTGAGGAGGTGAATCCTGATACCAAGTTAAGGTTGGAATTGGACGATAAACAAAGGTTTAAGTACCTATTTATCGCGCTTGGAGCTTGCATTGAAGGGCTTCAAAGAATGAGTAAAGTGATCATTGTGGATGCATCTTTTCTGAAGGCTGGTTATAATGCTGCACTAGTTTTAGCATCAGCTCAAGATCCGAATCATCACCATTTTCCCATTGCCTTTGGGGTAATTGACGGTGAAAAAAATGCAAGTTGGCTATGGTTTTTTGAGACATTAAAAACCATTATTCCGGATAGTGATGAGTTGGTTTTTGTGACAGACAGAAATGTGAGCTTGATGAATGCGATAGGTGAAGTGTACCCGAGGTCTCACCATGGATATTGTATCTACCATATATCGCAGAATGTGAAATCTAATGTTTATCATGTGAACAAAGATGAATGCGCTAAAAAATTCATGGAATGTGCAAGGATGTACACAGAAGTTGAGTTTCTGCAAAAGTATAATGAATTCAAAACCGCAGTTGCATATCTTGAGAAAGGGCTGGTGACTCAAGAAGAGATCATTAACAGCCAAAGAAAATGGGCAAGGTGTTACTTTCCTGGAGAAAGGTACAACATAGTCACTAGCAATACTATAGAGTCGATGAGCAGTGTATTTTGTGTGACAAGGAAATATTCATTGTTGCCTATGATCGATGGAATAATGGCTAAATTTAGTGAGTGGTTCAACAGAAATAGAAAAGAAGCTGCATCGGGTTTGGAGAGAGAGAAACTCGTGCCTTATGTGAAGAACATATTGCACAAAATTGTGTGGTTGCCTCAAAACTAGCTGTCGCTGAGCTAAATAGTTACAGGTTAGAATACAAAGTTACTGGCAAAGATGGTGTGGATTATGTGGTAGATTTAGTTAATAAAACTTTGCGATTGCAGACATTTTGAAATAGACAAGTATCCTTGTGTTCATGCATTAACCGCAAATATGAAATTGTTGAAGCAGAAAGATAGGTATATTGATGTTCATTATCATGATCTCTGCTCGAAATATTATTGGTTGGATCTGTGGAACTTGGCGTATGGGAAAACAATTTATCTAGTGCTGCATATGTCTCGTTGGATTATTCCACCGTCAATAGGAGGTAAGGTATGTAAACCTGTATATTTTCCCAAAAGGAAGGGAAAAAAAAACAAAAAAGGAGTACATCGACTGGAGAACATCGGAGTGGAAATAAAAGGAATAGAGACCAAAACTTACAGAGTTGGTTTAATTATTCTAATTCAAATGCTACTGTGTAATTTCTATCTAGGAAGATATTTTTGGATGATTCTCCGTGTAATTTCTATCTGAACTCAACTATTGTATTTGTTTTTACTGTAACGGGACATCTGGACAAACTAAGTTATCTTGTTCTCTATTTTCTGTCACTGGATAAACTAATACAAACTAAGAATAACTCAAAGTATTAAAAGAAAAAAAACTAAGAAATAATAATGTGTAAATGAAAAAAAATATTATTGGATAACTAGAAAAATTAAGACAAATTAAGAATAACTCAAAGTATTAATAGGAAAAAAAAACTAAGAAATAATAATGTGTAAATGAAAAAAATATTTTTGGATAACTGGACAAAATAAGTTATCTCATAAGTATTAAAAGGAAAAAAACTAAAATGATAATGTCTATATGAATTAACAAAGTAAACTAATTCTGTGTAAACATAATAAATTGGGCTTATATTAAATAAATTATCAAATTTCATTCAATGTGATATAGCATACTTAAAACCACATATATGGTTTTCACATCCCTTATACTTTTAAAAAGACTTTGTCCTTCTTAGATGGATTTAACTCTTATTCATCAATTAATGTGATATAACAACTTTAATTTCACAAATATGTATAAAAAGTGAGTTGGGTAGCAATCTTATTGGTACAAGAAACGAATTCAAGTTTTAATAATGGTAATACTAATATAAGTGAAATTTTCCTCAAAGTACAACTGTTTGGAAGATGGTACAACTATACAACTAGGAGGTCGAACTATGTAGCATTACCAAAAAATTTTCCACATTTCATATTCCCGCTCTTTTTAAATTTTGGCCGACTTTTAAAAAGTTTGAAAATTCTGATTGATTTCCCACCATCTTACAACAGTTTTCGAATAAAAAGGGGATAGATAAGGATAACATTTCATTCGTTGAAAATGGACCTCAAAGGGAATCCGGTACGCTTTTTGATTCTTGTTTTGGGGTTAAATCATGAGTTCTGGATTCGTGTTTTGGGGTTTAATCATGAGTTCTGGATTCGTGTTTTGGGGTTTAATCATCAGTTCTGGATTCATATTTTGGGTTATAATCATGAGTTCTGGGTTTACTGATGCAAATGGCTGTGACAGAACACAAATAGGGGCCAAGAGATAACCATGGAGTGCGGTCTATTGTGGAAATCCCCACGCGAATTGGAGTTCCAACAACATGCTACTGTCCTAATGGCTCGATTCCTGTAGAGCTACCCTCATTATCGGAGGATTACAAATTTAGGCGATACTATACCTGTTGGCTTGCCGCTCCATGAAATTCTTCAAGAAATTCTGAAGGAGTGAGTGGAGTCATATCTGATTTTCTAATTTTAGGTGGAACCTTATCTTTCCCTCTTTCTCTTGTAGGTTGAACCTTGTGGCTTCTTCAAATGGTGTGATGACACCGTACTAGAGGAGATTCTGATGCTAAAGAACAGATGCGAGCAGCTGGAATCGAAAGTTGAAGTCCTTCAGAGCCGTGAGCAGATGCTACAGGAAAGATGCCACCAGCTGGAGATGAAGTATGAAGATATTCAAAGCCGTTTCTAATTCCAACTTATGGTTTATTTGATGTTTCTAAAAAGCATTAAGTTACGTTGTTGGCTATATTTTATAAACTTTTAATGTTTCCGGAACTAAGTTATTATGTTGTTTTGTCGTTGTTGTCTGCAGTAATTCAAAGACATATTGACATAGTTGTCTGCAGTAATACATAATCAATGATATACTGACATACTTGTCTGCAGTAATTCATAATCAAAGACATACATATCCTAAAAAACATTAAGCTCCTTCAAGTTTAAGTTCAAACAAACCAAACAACCCAAAACTAGGGGTAAATTATTTCTTCTTTCCTCGGAACCTCGTCTCATATGGACTCCTCTTCATATTTTTCCCCTGTTTTCCTGTTCTTCCTCTTCGTTCTCCTCAGCGTGATTCTCCTCATTTTAGTTTTCATCATATTCCTTCTCCTCTTCTTGGTTTTCTTCCATTTCATCGTCATGTTTTTCTTTATTTGTCTCCTCATCTTCTTGGTTCTCTTCTTCGCTTTCAGCCATTTCATCATCCTATTTCTACTTCCCAGCTTTGCCTTTCTTCTGCATCTTTTCAATTTTTGTGATTCTTTTTTCATGGTCACTTAGCTTCTCGTTCATCACCTTAAACCCATTTTCCACAGTTATCTGCAATTCCTTGAGTTTTTCCAACAAAACTTCTCTATCATTCTTCGAAGCTGATGCCATGTTCTCATCTCTCTCTTCCTCCAAATTTGCATCATCCATAATGCCAGCCAGCATTTGCTCCTCATCATCGTTATAAGGAGGCAAGACACTATGAATCTCCTTCGTACCACCAAGTTTCTTATTTATTTCTGAAAGAGCAAAACCTTTCAAATCACCTTTCTTGAATTTGGTCTTGCACACCCTTGGACAGCTGCTACTTGCCCCAGCAACAACTTCCCTAAACTGGCTTCCAAGAATAGGAATTGCCTCAAAGGCCAGAAACTACACATGAGAATACATGAATTAGTAAACAAATGCTCTTGTGTATAGTTATAGCGCAGTAATATACGGTTGTACATAATTACCTCCATTGGAAGAAAAAAACTAGGAATGACTTTGTTCGCTTTTCAGACACTTTTCCTTGAAATTCATCACTCATCTCTCCGATTTCTTCGTCTTCAGATGGGTTACCGTGTGGAGTATCATTTCTGTCACTGCATACAGCTCGGTTATCATCTCGTCAGAAATGAGTCCGGGCAACCATGTTCTGATTTGAATTTGATTGCTGGTGTGTTATTTCTGGGGAGGGAGTCCGGGGTGCTCCCATAGGCTCTCTCCCTGGTGTGTGCTGTGGTAACTCGGCTGGTGTTTGTCTTCTCATTGCCCGATCTATTCTTTGTGTATAGAATCACCCCCCTCCTTCTAGCACCAATTGTTAGAGGATAAGATTCTAACAACTTTATTTAAGGTAGGTCGAGATTTTCGTTGTATAGAATAGAGGTCGGTATAATAATCAGGTCGGATTAACTTGTAGAATTTCAGTTCGGTAAAAAAGACAGTTCCAGAAGATAATGGAGATAGAAAAGTTTATGTATTTTCTTTCGTTTTTCCTCCCTTTCTCAATAAATGAGGTGGGTGTATTTATAGTAAAGATTGAAACGGTCGGATTTCGCCTTGCATCCCAAGGCCTTCATGTCGCTCGTCCCGCTTTCGGTGGAGTTGTCTTGAGCCCGACGCCCGAACTGACGCGTGGCCAGGTCGATTGGCTTGTTGGGCTTTAATTCATAAATGAGTCTTGACGATTAATGGACCGAGCTGATTTGGGGAGGGGGTATGCTAATCCCACCTCCAACAATTAGGATGTCTAGTTAGTAATTTCTCTTAGTCATGGGAAAACTACTGTACTATATATCTCCAACAGATGGATTAAGCTTTCAACTTTCATGGCCGTCAAACCTGAATGACGATATGTATACCTTGTGGTGGTGTGTAGAATGTAGAAAGATGCTCATTTTCCGATTTCATGTCTTCCCTGTGTGTGACAGCTGCATTATTTTGGTACTTACAAAATCTCTTTAAAACACCAACATCCATAGAAAACTTCGAAGCAATACAAGACCCCAAATTGGGAACAGTTTCCCAGCAGCCACACCAAAAAATTTGATACACAGATTTTTAACCCAAATAAATTCTGCAAGTGCATAGACAATCGCAGTAGTATATAAGGTTTCACTATGAAATTATGAGATTTGTAAATAAAGGTAAGAAAAAATATGTGGGTTGTTTTGTAACAGAATTACAAGTAAATAAAGCGGTCTAAACTTAATAAGGAAAAGCACTAGATCAGGGTAATTCACCGGTGATTCAGAGATGAAAACTTTAGCAACTATTCAGGATCTAATTCAGCACAGGCCCAAAACTCAAACATAAAAATAAGACCGACCCACTCTTGTGGCGCCGACAACTTTATCTAACTACCTAGAAAACTAAACTCTCGTTTGGACCTAGAGATGCAGACAAGCATTAACGAATGGGTTCAATATGTTCACACTCAGCCGCACCAACTCTCGTTGTCTACGGTCTGATTGCTCACCAATGTCTTTTCTAGCAACCTAGAGCACTCTCGTGAATAAGTTTAACCTGAATTCATAGACTAAGTGATCTGTTTAATCTAAGCATTAAATTCAACTAGAGACAAAGACAGTATGTATTTATGCGTCCTATTTGTGCTCAGTTTATCATCTCATGAATATCTTTGAAACCCCTAATCTAGCTAATGGACTACTCAGACATGGAAGAAGAACACACAACAATGAAATAAAAAGAATTCATGAATAATATTAAAGATAAAATAAGGTTCAAAATTTTTCTCAAAACAAAGTAGTGGATGATCTCCAAGTCTTAGAATCCAAAACAAAGAAGATAAAAACAAAGAGCTAGGCGATGGCGAACAAGGAGGAGAAAGAGAGAATCTCCCAGTCTTCAAAATCAGCTCCAAGGTAAACTGTGTCTTTTAAGAAAGGCGGCTTGACCTATTTAATCACGCCAAAAATGAAGTCAAATCGAGTTCTTTATTTTTCTCTGGCGGCGGAGCATGTGCTCCCATAACCAGAGCACGTGCTCACGTGTGAATTCGGCCCTTTGCTGCAAATCCACTCTTTTTTGCTCCAAAAGCCCATTTAGCTCCAGTCCATCCAATCCATGCTCCAAAACTTTATTCTGACCTGATAAGACTCAAAAACGACTCGAAAAACACTAAAAAGAACTAGAAAATATTAGTAAATATGGGACAACTTCATCATATATCAACTCCCCCAGACTTAGACCTTTGTTTGTCCTCAAACAAACGAGAATCAAAGAAGGTAAAAGAGGAGCAGTGTAGGGATTAGGTGAACCTCAGAAAACCGTGACAATAACCACAATCTGCAGACCACACACTTCATAACACGAGAAACAAGTTCTTACCAAAAACTCACCCAACATCTTCAACCATGCATGTTCTATAACTGAATCTCAACACAGAAAAATTCATCATCCAGACTATAACTCTCTACATAAATTAAGTGGTGGTGTGGCTTCTCATTTTCAGGCATTAGGTAAAGGAATCGAATCTTGGTAATAAGGAGGCTAATTTAATGGGGGAGCTTAGAGTGTTTACGGTTACCTGATATTTTTGATGGGTGCTAGACATAGCACAAAATGATAGGAGAAATAAACTAGTGATGTCCACAACCTCTAACCACTCCCTTCTCTTTTTTGAAACAAAATTCCCCTTCTTCTTGAAACTCCACTCTTCTTTGGGTCTGATGGCATGTTCAGGGGTACATTTTTGAGTTACTGAATTCACCACTCTTCATTCATTCATTTTTATTTTTTTTTGGAATGAAGAGGGCTCTACAGACGTATGTATCCCCTAAGCACGAATATTTTGAATGAAAAGTGATCGTACCCAAGTGCACACTCATTGAAAAACGTGCCTTCTATTTTTCGGAAAATTGCCCGGAGCATGTTCTCGGAGCAGGAGCTCCGGTTGTTGATTGTATTCTTCCACTTTCTACTTACTAGTCTTCAGAAGAGTGAGTTAGAGGTTGCGTCAGTCTTTTTCTCCGACCCTTTTGCGCCTGTCTGCACATATAAGACCACAAACACAAGAATACAAGAAGTCTAGAAAGAAGGTGAGGTGCTTTGAAGGTACTAGCTGAAAATGAGCTAGCTATTCAGGAGCAGCAAGAGTGGTAAAAATAAAAAGAAATCCTGAATATTGGTTTCGTTCTCCTAGTCTAATACCTTGAATGAGAAGAATTAAAGTTCAGATTAAGTCCAAATAGAGTAAAGTTATCGCTTTCCGAATAAACCTTATTGAGATGAAATCGTTCTGGAGAGGGAGAAATCCGAGTGTGGGATGGTTCTGGCTCGTCCTTGTACTCATGGTTCTGCAGTGATAATCATTAGAAATATAGTCAAAAATTCACAATGGTTTAAACGCATCATAGATTCCCAATTCCCATAAATGATATTTTTTTCCCATACAACTAAATGACTCGAACAAACTGACTCAATAAAAGAAAAATGCAGCAGCTTCTTCTGACAGTGACTCAATAAAACAAAAGAAAAGAAGCAGTTGCACCTGATTCGGATTTAAAACAAAGACACTATACGAAAACATGAAAAATAAGACTCAAAGAAAAGAAAATAAATTAGCAACAGACCTCTCCCCCAGACTTAAATCACACTGTCTCTGATGTAAAAAAGAACTAAGGAATTAGTCGAAAAATAAAAAGAAAATAACAATAGATAGTACAATGGTGAAAAGAAAATAAGAGAAAAAATCACTGCGTTGAAGCGGTATTCGGGCCATCGCTGCTGACTCTCCTCCTCCATCGCCTCTGAGGCTGGTTGCTGTCAAACATGCTGGGCGAGGGGTGAGGCGAAGCATCTACAGCTACTGTGCCGTGCCAGCATCCTCGGGTGAATGTCTGCATGATCCGGTGCATGAGGTTGTTTTCAATGGAATGATGACTTTTCAACTGCATGAGGCTGTTTTCAAAGCTGGTGCGGCGGCGCGGCGAGAGAGAGAGGAATGGAGATCTAGAGAGGAATGAGAAAAAAAGAAAGAGGGGGTGTTAGTTTAAATAGGAATTGAAAAGTGGGAGACCAGTTTACCAAATTAGGGTAGCCGCTTGATTTGGTTGTGTGGACCCTGTGTATCCCTTGAAAATCGGACCTTTGCTTGCTCTCTTTGTGATTTGGGGTCGAGTGTTAATCTGATGTCATACTCTGTGGCAAAGCGTCTAGGGTTCACGAAATTCAAACCCACCAAGATCTCATTGGTATTCGCGGATAGGTCAAGCAAGCTACCAATTGGACTAATTGAGGATCTAGAGTTGTGCGAATAGGGGACACACTCATCCCAGCAGATTTTCTGGTTCTGGAGTTGGATGAAGAGCCAAATCCTCTGATTTTGGGATGCGCATTCCTATGCACTGCGCGTGCGATCAGCGACGTTGAAGAGACAATCGTCGATCTCTGCTTGGGAGATATGCTTGTGAGGTTTGAGATGAACCAGCTTCTCCAGAAGCCAATGATTGATGGACAAACCTTTGTGGTTCATGATGATTCGGAGATAGCTGAAGAGGTAACCGAAGAAATTTTGGTGAAAGACCCATTGGAAGTTGCCTTGACTAAAGCCGAAGATGAACATGGGTTTTTGAGTGAGGATACCGAGAGTTTTGTAAAGATGTTGGACTCCAGCCTCGGAGTAGAGTAGATGGTGGCATACATGAGTCCGGAAGAAGATGCATAATCGATGGAAAAGGATAAGGGTGGAGCACGCGCTTTAAAGCCGGGAGTACCTGCTCTGGATGATGTGCTCTGTGGTTCTTGGAGCGAGCTGAAAGCTCCCAAGCTGGAGTTGAAAGCCCTCCCAACTCGGCTCCGGTATACGTTTCTTGATCCTAACTCTACATACCCTGTGATAATTAATGCTAATTTGAACAATATCGAGGTTACCTTGCTTTTGTGTGAATTGAAAAAATACATGAAAGCTTTAGGGTATTCGTTGGATGACATCACCGGTATTTTCCCAGACCTCTGCATGCATAGAATACACCTAGAAGAAAAATCAAGGACTTCTGTCGAGCATCAGAGAGGGTTAAACCCGAATCTAAAGGATGTCGTCAAGAAAGAGATAATGAAACTTCTAGAGGCTGGTATAATCTATGCTATCTTCCGACAGCAAATGGGTCAATCCTGTGCATGTAGTACCTAAGAAGAGAGGCATCACAGTGGTGAAAAATGATAGGAACGAACTGATACCGACTACGACGGTAACCGGGCATAGGATATGCATAGATTATAGGAAATTAAATGCCACAACTCGCAGGGATCATTTTCAACTTCCTTTTATTGATCAAATGCTTGAACACTTAGCTAAAAATCCTTATAACTGTTTCTTAGATGGTTATTCAGGTTTCTTCCAGATCCCCATCCATCTAGACGACCAAGAGAAGACGACATTCACTTGTTCATACGGCACCTTCATATACCGCAGGATGCCGTTCGGTTTGTGTAATGCTCTAGCCACTTTCCAATGCTGCATGATGTCCATCTTTACCGACCTCATTGAGGACATTATGGAAGTTTTTTATGGATGATTTTTCTGTGTATGGAAGTTTTTTTTCTGTGTGTTTGTCAAATTTGTGCAGGGTCTTCCAAAGGTGTGAAGAGAAACACCTTGTTCTCAACTAGGAGAAGTGTCACTTCATGGTGCGAGATGGGATAGTGCTGGGACACAGGATATCCAAAAGGGGCATTGAAGTGGACAAGGCCAAGATCGAGGTGATTATGAGCTTGCAGCCGCCAACTTTGGTGAAGAAGATCCACAGTTTCCTAGGGTACTCTCGGTTCTACCGCCGGTTCATTAAGGATTTCTCAAAGATCGCCAGGCCCCTCACCAGATTACTGTGCAAGGAGGTAAAATTTGATTTCGACAACGATTGCTTGGAAGCTTTCCACATGATAAAGAGAGCTTTGATAAGCGATCATATTGTTCAGCCACCAGACTGGGATCTTTCTTTTGAGATCATGACCGATGCTAGTGACTTTGCTGTAGGAACAGTTCTGGGCCAGAAGAAAGACAACAAACTTCATGTTGTCTATTATGTGAGTCGAACTATGGATGAAGCTCAATGCAAGTACGCCACAACCGAGAAGGAGTTACTAGCAATTGTGTTCGCCTTCGAGAAATTCTGTTCATATCTTGTTGGATCGAAGGTGATTGTGCACACTGGCCAAGCAGCCCTCAAATACTTGCTAACAAAGAAGGACACCAAGCCTAGACTTATAAGGTAGATCTTCTTGTTGTAAGAATTCGATTTGGAGATTAAGGACAAGAAAGGAGCTGAAAACGGTGTTGCAGATCATTTGTCTAGGATGAACATCGAAGAGGAAACGCCCATGGATGATAGTCTGCCTGATGAACAAGTTTATGCAATCAGTATTGGCAACGTCAGCGAGCACCCAGAGGAGCACCCAGAGGAGCATGTGCTCCATAATGTTTCTTCAGTTTGGTGGAAAAGGGACACCAACCCAGTTTTTCCTGGTTTGGAGAGATAGCCAACTTTTTAGCTGTTGAGAAGGAACCAAAAAATTTCGTGGGAAACAAAAGGAAGAAATTCCTTAGGGACATTAAGAGGTACTTTTGGGATGAACTTTTCTTGTATCGGCATTGCTTGGATGAGATTTTTAGGAGGTGTGTTTCAGAAGAAGAGATACCAGGGATCCTTCAGCATTGTCACAGTTCATCATATGCTAGCCACTTCACCACCTTAAGACTGTTTCCAAGGTACTTCAATCCGGTTTTTGGTGGCCCACCATGTTTTGCGATGCTCACTGCTTTATCTCTAGATGTGACGATTGCCAAAGACAAGGGAACATCAACAAATGGAATGAGATGCCCCAGAATTTTATTCTGGAAGTTAATGTTTTCTATGTGTGGAGAATAGACTTCATGGGACCATTTCTATCCTCTTTTGGGAATGAGTATATCTTGGTTGCCGTTAATTATGTTTCCAAGTGGGTTGAAGCTTTGGCAAACCCTACAAACGATGCTCGGGTGGTGGTCAAGATATTTAAATCCATTATTTTCCCCAGGTTTGGTGCTCCGCGGATTGTGATTAGCGATGGAGGTTCCCACTTCATCAACAAGGTCTTTGCAAACCTCCTAAGGAGGAATGGCGTGAAGCATAAAATCTCGACCCCTTACCACCCTCAGACCAACGGTCAGGTTGAAGTCTCTAATAGGGAAATCAAAAGTATTATGCAGAAGATCGTGAGCATGACAAGAAAGGATTGGGCTACAAAGCTCGACGATGCACTTTGGACATACGGTACCACCTATAAGACGCTTTTGGGGATCATGCCGTTTCACTTGGTGTATGGGAAGGCATGTCACCTTCCGGTTGAGCTAGAATACAAGGTGGCATAGGCAGTGAAGATGCTCAACTTTGACCTGAAGCCTGCACTTGAAAGGCGGACCATGTAGCTACACGAATTGGAAGAAATTAGGCACATGGCCTATGATAACTCGCGGATCTACAAAGAGAGAACCAAGGTATACCACGATAAGTGGATCACTCCCAGGACTTTTTTCCCTAACGATCAGGTATTATTGTCCAACTCTCGTCTTAAATTGTTTCTAGGAAAGCTGAGGTCATGGTGGTCTGGTTCATTCACTATCAAAGAGGTTTGGCCGCATGGAGCCATAGTGTTATTGAACACTAGAGAAGAAGAGTTTGTGGTCAATGGTCAGCGATTCAAACCCTACTTAGCTGAGTCGTGCATTGGAGAAGGTGGATCAACCACTTTCGATGACCCTCCTCAAGCCTAGACGGCTAACCAAGTCGAGCTAAAGACTTAAACCAAGAGTTTGGTGGAAGGCAACCCACCGGTAAGGTTATGTACATATTTTTCAAATTTTATTTTATTACTAATTTCTGCTTTTAGTCTTATATATAAAAAAAAAAACGAAAGGGGACAGGTGGCACCGCGAGCACCCCCTCCCCCTAGAAGTCCGCGAGCACATGCTCGCTAGGGTGCTCTGCATGTGCGACCAGAACAAAGTAGAGGCCCGATTTTCAAAAAGTATAACCGGCCCCACAACCCCACTTCCCCACGTGGAAACCCTACCTCGTAACCCCCACTTTTTTAATTCCTATTTAAACTAACCCTCCCCTTTTTCTTTTTCTATCATTCTTTCCTAGATTTCTCTCTCTCACTACCGTCGAATACCACATCCTCGCGCTCGCGCTACCTCACCGCCGGATCTCTCTCTCTCTTTCGTGATCTCCCTCGCGCTACCTCAATCTCCCTCGTGCTACCTCGCTCTTGCTCGCGCTTCCCTCACGCCACGCCACCACAAATCCTCGCGCCTCCACCTCGTTCTAAACACCGCCGAACCTTCCACCACCATGGCTCCCAGGCAGCGTTTCTCGAGCACCAAGGGCAAAGCTCACGCCAATTCCTCCACCACTCCCGACGCGCGTCCAATCACGCACCCGTGGCCCCGCACAGAGAACGAAGCTCCTTCTCGATTCTGGCATACTTGCACTTAGCCTTATCTGTAGTCCGACTTGCATAATAAACAATATGAAGCTTGCTATCTTTCTTCTGGCCCTAAAACTGCCCCTACAGGGAAATCGCTAGCATCGGTTATAATCTCAAAAGGAAGGTCCCAATCCGGTGGCTGAACAATAGGAGTGCTTATCAAAGCTCCTTTTATAGTGTGGAAAGCCTCCAAGCAAGCACAACAGCCCCCCCCCCCCATCCTCCATCTTTAAAACGGCCCTTCAACTCTTTATTTGATCAAATAAACCCGCCAGCAAAAAAACTGATGTAAACCGAAAGACCCTCAACTTTTAAATACTCTAATTAAACCCCCGACAACAGGAATGCGGATGTTACAAGTACAATCAATAAACCTTATTAGTATGCGATATTGAAATCATATTTATTTCAGAACCAAACAATTCATCAGAATCATATTAAAAAAAACATTCTTGAAACATAAACCCTAACGATAAAACCAATATCGAATCATGCGGCTAAATCTGATATTTATAGGGTAAAACACCTTAAAACCTAGGTCTAACCGACTATATAACATTATTAGGCGTAGTTAACAACTAAAAATTAACGAATATATATTGGGCTGCAGTGTGGCCTTAATCAAACTAATTAAACCGATTAATATAATTAAAAATATTAAACCGATTCTAGTATTATGAGGCCTAATTTATCAAAATATTTGCGACATTAAAGGGCTAAATTGTATCATAAAAAACATAATTCATTAATGGCATTTTGGTAATTCGTGACTAACTTTTAACGTGGTGCCTGATATATGATGATTTTGGCTCATATTTACTAATATTTTCTAGTCTTTTTTAGTATTTTTAGAGTCGTTTTTGAGTCATAACAGGTCAGAAGGAAGTCTTTGAGCATGGATTGTATAGACTGGAGCAGCTGGAGCTTTTAAACCAAAAAAGAGTGGATTCGCAACAAAAAGAGCATAATTCACACGGAGCACGTTCTCCGGTTTCGGGAGCACATGCTCCACTGCCAGAGAAAAATAAAGAACCCGATTTGACCTAATTTTTGGCATGATTAAATTGGTCAAGCCGCTTCCACAGAAAAACACATTTTACCTTGGGGCTCACTTCAACGCTACTTTTAGATTCTCTCCTTCTCCTCTTTGTTCTCCATCACCTTGCTATCCTTTGATCTTCTTTTATTTTCGCTTTAAAGATCTGGAGGATCATCCACTACTTTTTTTGAGAAGAATTCTGAACCTTATTTCATCTTTAATATTATTTATGAATTTCTTTTATTTCATTGCTGTGTTTTATTCTACCATGTCTGAGTAATCTTTTAACTAGATTAGGGTTTTCAAAGGTATTCATGAGATGATAAATTGAGCACAAATGGAATAAATAAATACATGTTGTCTTCGCCTCTTATTGAATTTAATGCTTAGATTAAACTGATCACTTAGTCTATGATTTCAGGTTAATTTATTCACGGCAGTGCTCTAGGTTGCTAGAAAACATATTAGTGAGCAATCAGTCCATAGCCAACGGTAGTTGATGCTACGACTGAGTGTGAACATATTGAACCCATTCATTCATGCTTGTCTGCATCCCTAGGTCCAAACGACAGTTTAGGTATTTAGGTTGCTAAATGAAGTTATCGGCGCTATATGAGTGTGTCGGTCTTATTTTTATGTTTGAATTCTGGACTTGTGCTGAATTATATCCTGAATAGTTGCTAAAGTTTTCATCTCTGAATTACCGGCGAAATACCTTAGTCTAGTGCTTTTCTTTATTGATTTACATCGTTTTAATTATTTGCATTCTGTTACAAAAACCTACCATAAACTTTTGTCTTAGCTTTATTTTTAAATCTCATAAAGTCATAGCGTAACTTTGGTTTCTGTGGATTCGATCCCTATTATACTACTGTGATTGTTTGTGCACTTGCAGATTTATTTGGGTTAAAATATTGTGTATCAAGTTTTTGGCGCCGTTGCTGGGGACCAATTGCGTTACTTTTGATTTTTGATTTTAAATTCAGTCTAAGAAACTGCTAATTCTTTTCCCTTTTCTTATATTTCAGATGCATCTCTAGTAGAAGAAAGAGAAGAAACTGCACTGAGAACTTAATCAACATTTCAAACAAAGAGCTCGCTAAGCTAGAAAGGGAGAACTGACAGCGAAGACTCACTACCGCCAACATGGGCGAACAAGACAACGGACTGGCTGCTCAGTTGCAAATGCTTCGGGTTGAGATGGAGCAACTACGGAGAGATAGAAAGAGGTTCAGCAACCACAGCCTGGTATTGGAGACTTGGACAATCCACATGCCTACTACTAGAACTGAGCCGCCATTGTGCCTCCCCCAATTCAGAGGCAAGACTTCGAAATCAAAGCTCAAATAATTTCGTTGGTAAAGCAACATCTTTTCCATGGATTACCAGCTGAAATACCCATTGATCACATCAAGACTTTGAGGAAATCTGTAGCACCACGGGTTCTAACGGGGTGCCTAATGGATTTTTTAAGTGCAAGTTATTTCCATTCTCACTTGTGGACAAGACCTCCCGATGGTTGAAGTCACTACTGCCGGGGTCGTTGAAGACATGGGCCAAATGTAGGGCAGGTTTTCTGAACCACTTCTACACTAAGTCGAAAACCGCGGCCTTGAAGAACAAGATATCTTCATTCCAACAACATTCTGGGGAAGCTTTTTGTGAGGCTTCGGAAAGACTGAAGGAATATTGCAGAGAGCGTCCTCACCACGGATTCAAGGATGAGCAGATTTTTAGAATTTTCTATGATGGTGTTGAGTGGGATTATAGGAACGCGCTGAATGTGGCTAATAATAGTGATTTCATAACCAAGACTAAGGAAGGCGCTTTTGAGCTAATTCAGAACTTGGCTTCAAGTTCAAACAAAAATACTTCTGAGTATAATAGGTCAAGGAAGATCAACAGCATGGACACACAAAAGATTGATGAGCTGACGGTAAAGGTGAACCTACTCCTTAAGGGAAGCCAAAAATCGGTTCATGTTGTGGATGAGGATGAGAGCACACCTATCTCCCAAGAGTTTGAAGAGGATGATAATGCTGGTTTGCAAGAGGTTAACTACGTGAGTGGACAGGGATATGTGCAAAACCGTGGGTTCAACTCAAACTATAGGAGCCACCCGAACCTCTCTTACCGAAGCACCAACGTCGAGAACCCACAAGACCAGGTTTATCCACAATAAGGAGGAAGTATGAATCAATTACCGCAGAACCAAGGATTTCAGAAGTTCTACTCCAGCAACCAGCAGGAGAAACCGTTCATCCCCATGCAAAACCAGAACCGGTTCCAAGGAGAAACTCAACAAAAGCCCCACTTCACAACCGCTCAACAATCCACTCCTTCGCCTCAAGATGAGCTGAAGACTCTTATGCAGCAACTCTTAGTCAATCAAAAAAAGACTGCAACTGAAATCAATCCAAGGTTGATCACATGTACAATGATCTTAATGCGAAGTATTAAGCCATTACCGCTCATGTGAAGAAGCTTGACACGCAAAATTGTCCAAATTGCTGAGGTAATTAAGCAACCTAGTGGGACTCTTACAGGAAAAGGGGAGATAAATCCCAGAAATGAGTATGTCAATGCAGTATAGCTTAGAAGTAGAAGAGTATTGGTACCGCCAACTAGCCCTACAACCGTCGAAAAGGATAAGGAGAGTGCTACGGAGCACAAAACCCAAGGGAAACTCTTGCCACAGATGAAGGAATGATGTAGCATGGCTCACACTCAGGAACACCGGTTAAGACTACCCCAACTGAATCTCAGACCAAAACTACTGAGCACCCAAATCCTTCTCGGGAGCACATACTCCGACAGGGTGCTCCAGCCAAATCGGCAAAAACTCTTCCAGAGAGAGTTTACATACCTAGGGTTCCCTATCCAGTCCCTCCAAAGAAAACTCGCAAAGATTTAAAAGAGGCAAAGTGTAGAGAGATGCTGAAGGACTTGACGGTAAAGCTCCCGTTAGTAGATATCATGCAGATGGTACCACCTCTGAAGAGGTACATGAAACAACTGGTAGCTGGTAAGGTTGTAGAAGAAGAGAAGGTGATGATGATTACAAAAAAATGCAGCACCATACTCCAGAACAAGGTTTTGACAAAGAAGGGTGATCCTGGGAGGTTCGTGATCTCGGTGAAGATCAGACCAATGACGTTTACTTGCTCTTTTTGTGACTTGGGCTCAAGCATAAATCTGATGCCATACTCTGTGGTAAAGGTTTAGGGTTCACAAAGTTCAAACCTACCGAGATCTCGTTGGTATTTGCGGATAGGTCATCTAAGCTACCGATTGGTATAATTGAAGATCTGCACGTGCAAATAGAGGATACACTCATCCCTGAATAATTTGTTGTTGCATACATAAGTCTAGAAGAAGACACAAAATCGATGGAAAAAGATAAGGACGGAGCACCTGCTTCAATGCCGGGAGCACCTGCTCCGGATGATGTAATTCGCGGTTCTTGGAGCGAGCTGAAAGCTCCAAAACTGGAGTTGAAAGCCCTCCTAGCTGGGCTCAGGTATGCATTTCTTGGTCCTAACTCTACATAGCCTGTGATAATTAATGCTGATTTGAATAATATCGAGGTTACCTTGCTTTTATGCAAATTGAGAAAGTACAGGAAGGCTTTAGGGTATTCATTGGATGACATCACCAGTATTTCTCTAGACCTATGCATGCATATAATACACCTAGAAGATGAATCAATGACTTTTGTCGAGCATCAGAGACGGTTAAACCCGAATCTAAAGGATGTCGTCAAGAAAAAGATGATGAAACTTCTACAGGCTGGTGTAATCTATGCTATATCCGATAGCAAATGGGTCAGTCATGTGCATGTAGTACCTAAGAACGGAGGCATCACGGTGGTGAGAAATGATAGGAATAAGCTAATACCAACTAGGACAGTAACCGGACATAGGATGTGCATAGATTATCGGAAGTTGAATGCTGTAACTCGCAAAGATCATTTTCCGCTTCCTTTTATTGATCAGATGGTTGAACGCTTGGCTAATCATCCTTATTACTGTTTTTAGATTGTTATTCAGGTTTCTTCCAGATCCCTATCCATCTGAACGACCAAGAGAAGACGATGTTCACTTGTCCTTATGGCACCTTCGCGTACCGCAGGATGCCGTTCCGTTTGTGTAACGCCCCAGCAACTTTCCAACGTTGTATGATGTCCATTTTTTTGACCTTATTGAGGATATTATGGAGGTTTTTATGGATGATTTTTCTGTGTATGAGAGTTCTTTTTCTGTGTGTTTGTTGAATTTGTGCAGGGTCTTGCAAAAGTACGAGGAGAAACACCTTGTTCTTAATTGGGAGAAGTGTCACTTCATGGTGTGAGATGGGATAGTGCTAGGGCATTAAATATCCAAAAAAGGTATTCAAGTGGACAAGATAAAGATCAAGGTGATGATGAGCTTGCAGTCGCCTACCTCAGTGAAGGGGATCCGCAGTTTCCTAGGACATGCTGGGTTCTACCGCCAGTTCATCAAGGATTTCTCTAAGATCGCTAGGCCTCTCAATAGATTGCTGTGTAAGGAGCTGAAGTTTAAGTTTAACCGTCTTCACATCTTCAGCCAAACCTGTGGAGGAGTGTTCAGCGAGCTTGTAAGCAAAGGAGAGAGCGAGTGGGTGGTTTTATGTTACGTGGGAAGATGAGCCAAGCCTTGTGGTGTTGATCGTAGCTCTGTGCCATCGTGGTGTTGCTGTGAGTGAGAAGTCGAGCCCTCGCTCTCATCTTTCATCACGGTAAAGGCTTTTTGTCCTTTGTTGTTCATTTTTGTTATGAGTTGATGAATCGGTGTTGTCTTCAAATCTCGTTGGTTGTTTTTGTGATTGTCGCATTGGATGATCGATCCTTGTCGTTAAGTTACGATGATGGCGGTTGTGGTGGAGTTCGAGTGACAAGAAGGAGTATGGCGGTGGGGATTCATGAGAAGATCGTCGGTGTTGTTGTCATCGTCTCGACGGTGATGAGGACTCGATGGTGTGTGGTGTTTGTAGTCGAGATTGTGGATCGGTGTTGGTCGTTAGTGACATTGTGAGTTGACGACGTGTGGCGTTGAATCGATGATCGACGATGTCGTGATGTGTTTGTGTTTGCGGCGTGGTTCGTTAATCGGTGGATGGCATCGTGAGGGAGTTTGGGTTGTGTGGTGGCGATCATGGAGTACGGTGGTGGTGATGCGATGAGTGGTATTGAGCGTGGGTCACAGCATGGTGGTGTGTCATTCATTGCCTTGTTGGGATATTACAGGTCACATGGCGAAGAAGATTCAGGAGTGAATCTTAGTTTTGTCGTGATTATGTAAGTCGTGTAGTGTAGTGACTTGAGGATTAAGTTCATTATTTTATTTTTTTAAGTCGCGTGCAGGATAGTTTTGGGGGTTATTCATTCCAAGAGATTTGAAAATTTTCAGTTTTTTGTCGCAAAATTTTATGTGCACGTTCCAGGTGAGTGCAATACCGTGATCGGATATTTTTACGGAAACTTTTTTGGGATAATTATGTGTTAGAATTTATCTATGTGTTTCTGTGATTTCCGCCGTTTATTTATTGCTGAAATAAATTCCAAAAAAATTGCTGCTAATTGTTGTTAATTGTGAAACTATTATCTGCGATTTTTCTGTGATTTATTGTTGGATTAATTGTTGAGAATTAATTATTTTAATCACGTTTTGGTTGTTTAAAATATCGTTAATTAATTTAATTTATTATTTTGCGGTGAATTAATTTTCATCAAGATATTATTTTGCTGTTTGTCGACTCCAGACATTTAATTATGTTGGGGGTATTTTCATAATTTTTTTCTAATTGACCTAGTAGACGTCTATTCATAATGGCCCAGGTAAGGGAAATGATAAAGGTAGCTGCAGTGACGGTCCAAAATGATATACTGGAAGGATGTTTTATTTATTTACTATTGCTGCTATTGTTGGTTGTTTTTCGTAAACCGTTAAATTGTTAGTTGGTTCGAATTTATTGATTTATAATAAATATTTATTACTGAGTTGTTTAATTGTTCGTGTGTTAAGAATTATTAGTATTTATGGAAATATTAATATTAAAAAAAAAAAATTGGTCGGGGCGTTCCAGTACTGTTCGTTAATGCTTTTTTTTCTTGATCTTGATTTTGATTTTTTTTTTTGTATTTGTTTTTGTTGTTTTTCCTTTTATTAGGTCGTTCAGTGTATTGAGATCCGTCTCTGTCGATTTCTTATTCTATGTGTGGATGCGCTATCGACCCTAGGGTTTGTAGAGATCATTTACACCTTTCTGATAAGGTATATTATGTTTATAATTAAGCATGCTCATGTTTGTTTGTTTATTTTTATTTCATTTTTTTTCTGTGATATATGATATATATCTGTTAATATCTCATTAGTAAGTTTTCTATTTATGTGTATGTTTTTCTTTTGTCTAATGTTTATTTTACTTTTTCTGCATGTTGTTGAATTCTATTAGATAGTCCGTAGATGATGTGAATCATCTCTATTCCAAAATAGTTTTTCTGCGACGGCATGTCAATTTATTTGTTCAGTGTTTATATTGATGTACATATATTAATTATAGTATTTTTGTTTATTGTCAATTGTTTTTATTAATATTTTTGTTTGCATGTACGTGCTTTTAAGATTGACTGATTACTTGCCTGTTCATCACATAATGTTCTTTAATTTACCTTCTTTTGATTTCTGATCAGGCTTACCTCTGTCCCATGGATTATTGTCTATGTTGTCTCATTTCTCTAGGTATTCAAATATTGTACGGTTAAATCAGCACTTGTAGAATTTTGCTGTCGATCGATAGGAATCTATTAAAACCTTGAGCTGAGTGGTGGAGGACCAGACTACTTTGGTCTTTGTGTTTTGAGCGGAGTAAAGTTAATCTGAATTGGATTTGTTTGCTTGATTTGTTTTGTTGATATCATCAGTCATGTGGAGTCTCTCATTAAGCTACTTTGTTGATATCAATATGTTGTTGGCAGTGTGAACTTGACCATCGTCAAAACGATCTCATATGTGGAAACAGAATTGGCAGCTGCAAGAGATGCACAATAATCCATCATGAATGGTTAACCCGTTTCTGATGATTTTAAGCTCTCTTAAACTGCCACCAAGAAAAAGTATATAATGGTTGTTAAGGGTAAATACTTACAGCAGGAAGTGCAACTTAATTATATACAGAATTAAGTTTTGCAAAAGGCACGTGAAAGTTACAGTCCCATATTCTCATGAAGTTGAGAGGATATGAGTCAGAGGATGTGCTTGAGGGTATCATTGATGAAACCCTGAGAGCCTGGGAATATGTAAAACAATCTTCTTCGGCAGGTAGAGCCACCTTTTAATTTAAAGGAGCTGTAAGTGAGAATGTGATTTAAATATGGTCTTTATGAAAGAATCTGTATGAATTCAATGGTTAATTCTACGTCTATCTGTTTTGGAGGCTGTTCTTGAGTAGCTTAAGAACTAAATGTAATGAATTATCCTCTGAAATTTGTGTTTTAAGATTCTTTTAGTTTAATTTATCTATCTTGTAACTCTTCAGATTGCTGAATAGATGAAACTGATCTCATCTATAAAATAGAGCGCACACCTATGGATGATGGAAAACTTTCTTCTAAAGAAGAGTATGCTCCTTCTGTGAGTGAAAATACTGATGCAACTAAGAAAGAGAAGGTGGTTGGAGATTGAAAAGGTAGTTTGGTAAATTTGACATGCCTTTTTTTTTTTTTTATGTTGGCACTTTAATAGTCTAGGGGTTGTTCAATGTGCAATGAGATAGGTCGAATCATATATTATATGAACTGAAGAGATAGCTCAGATCTTATATCAACTTTTTGCTCTGGGGTTTCACCTACGCCTAGAGGTTTGATTTGCTCTGGAGTTTCACCTACGCTTAGAGGTGATTTGGATGTCTGAATCCTAAAATCCGCTTTTGACAAATCTCTTTAACAATTATTTTGTGTGATTAGTGTAGATTAAAGTTCATTCGAAAGACTTTTTAGGTAAACTGTTGTGATATGGAAATTTACATATATTCACATATATGGTTACTGGCCATCTGGCGTAACATATTGTTTATGTGACACTTTATTCACTCATCGTTAGAAAAGATCAATTGCTTAAATTTTGACAAGCTCAAAACAACAGAACAATTGTTATTCAATTAACAGTGACTTTTAGATTTAAAATTTCTTTGTTGTTGCAAGGAAGTTTTAGATAGTGTATGTTAGTAAAGAAGATCAAGAAACAATATACTAATTAATTTTCGACCAAATTTTCAGCTAAAGGAATAAATTAACTCAGAATCCTTCTGGATGTAAATGATGGTGTGTTCTCGAATACAATCAATGTTGAATTGTTTTCCATTAGACTTTACATCATTTCAGTTTAATCTGTATTTTTATGATACAAATGCATCCCCGGTTCAGTTTTTGAAAGAAGATTTATCTCACTTGCACAATATCAACTATAAATCAATCTAAATGACACACAATAGTTTTTTTTTTTTTTTTTTTTTTTTCAACGATAATCCTCTAGCATGATTCTGCAAGCTGAAGCAGCCATCATCTATGGGTTGGTTTTAGTTTCTCCTTGTGATCCAGAACTTGACATATCTGAAGCTATGTTTTCTGATGTGTATAATACGAGATGGCTATAAAAATCTCTTTATACAATGGTTAGGTAAGTGTTAAGGACATGGCAGAGAGGTGTATACGAAGCTAAAGAATAAGTTTACGTAATGAACTATTTCTAAACTGTTAGCCAAAGAATGAAGCTTTTACAATCTTTTTGTCAAATTTGATTCTCTTCTATCAGGTCTTGTGATGAGGCCTTGCGGGAATCAAGCATATAAATATGAAAGAGAAAGAAGAACTCCAGAGGAAACTTGGTTTTCCCGAGAGAGCTTTGAAATATGAGTCAATAGCGAAGAAGAAAACCACAATTATTAATAGCAAGAAACAATAGGTGCTATGATATATTAAAAAAAATGGTTCTATGATTGTTATCGATATCATGCGATGATATTTAGGAACGTAGCACCTTCTTTGATAATGATGACGTCTACTTGTGGATATTTTGATAGATCAACTGTGTTATTAGAGGTAGATAACAATAGGTCCTACGATCAATCCTATCTTTAGAGGTAATTAATGTATAGGCAAAGATTGTTTTATAATTTAGAATTTGTGTAGCATCATAAAAAAAATATACAATCACATTGATGCTATTTTGATAGATCAATTTTTCAATCATGTAATAATATAGTCTAGGGTAGGGATCGTAGTACCTACGACTCATGGGTTTTTCATGATAACTGCAAGAAACAAAACCGGAGATGGATATAAATTGATATTTGGCATTTTTCTGTCTACTAAATTGTGATCTTGGTGTATTGGAGATGAAAAAAATGATGTGATGCTGGATCTAGCGAGATCAAACTTAGTATAAAAGTGGGCAGATCAGAGGGAGTGCACTTTTTCCTTGTGGTTCCAAATATAAATATAAATGGAATAAGCCCTTTGAAGATATATTTTTCTCCTCGGTACATAAAATTGTTAATCAAATATGCACCTATATGTGACTATTATCTTGTTTTTTATTGATTTATTTATACTTATCTCTTCTTTCTTGAAGATTATGCGGGAAATAATGAAGAAAAAGCAGTTGACTGAAGACATTCAAAGATCGAGTTTGATGTATAGCAGGTGGTTGTTGGAGTTTCTTTGTTCCTTGTCGTAAGTTAAAGTTTATGTGCTTTGTTTTGGCTTTTCCGTGGCTTATTTGCTTTTTATGGATTTACCAGAAAGAAAAATATAAATTTTGGGTGAGACGTTGAAGTGGAGGACGATAGAATTGGTTTATTTGTAATGATGTTCAAAAATTGATTCTTCTGAATACTCATGGTATTATTCGAAGGACTGGATAGTCTGAATTACTCATTTGTATAGGGAAGCTAACTATCTGGCAGATGGTTAGCTAACTTTGCATTTTTTTTGCCCCTTGGCTTTCATTCGTCTAATTTAGTTACGCCGATTGTTGGTTCTATTTTGAGTGATGATGTTATTGGGTCTGCGCGCCTAAGACGAGTCCGGTTGTAATATGTATTTTCTATTTTTTAATAAATTATGGGAGACTTGATCTCTTATTGTTTCACAAAAAAAAAAAGTAACTATGGTTGTAATAAAGTAACTATGGTTGTAATAAAAAAAAGGGAGTATTACTAAAATGACACAAGTAAATATTTTTATTGGTAGAATGACACATATTTTTTTTAATTACTAGTCTATCTTTTGGAGTTTTAAAACCCTGAAGTACCCTTCTAAAACTTTAGAAGGAAAAAAAATATTATGAAACTGCCATTAATAATTAAATTCAAGCAAAGCTGATATTTATAAAAATGTCATTCCGTATATGTTATCGCAAACATTATTTCGCAGAGTTATTATCCATTACCGCATAGTTATGTGAAAAACCTCGTTACCGCAGACTTGTTAACGTTATCGCCGACTTATTTTCGCTTGCAGAGTTATTTGCCATTAGTGCAGAGTTATGTCAATTACCTCGTTACTGCAGACTTTTTAAAGTGATCGCAGAGTTATTTTCACTTGCAGAGTTATTTTACATTACCGCAGAGTTATGTCAATTACCTCGATACGCAGACTTGTTAAAGTGATCGCAGACTTATTTTTATCTGCAGAGTTATTGTCCATTACCGCAGAGTTATATGTTACCGCAAACTTGTTGGCGTTATGACAGACTTATTTCGGATTTGCAGAGTTATTTTACATTATCCCAGAGTTATGTCAATTACCTCGTTACCGCATACTTGTTAAAGTGATCGCAGACTTATTTTCATCTGCAGAGTTATTGTCCATTACCGCAGAGTTATGTGAATTACCTCTTTACTGCAGAGTTGTTAACGTAATCGCCGACTTATTTCCACTTGCAGAGTTATTTGCTATTACCGCAGAGTTATGAGACAAATCTTGTTACCACATGCTTTTTAAAATAATTTAGTTACCGCAGACTAATTTTTTTTGTCGTTGCCACATACTTATATTTTAAAATCAATCAGGGCCACATGATGTAGAGCTTCTTCTCTGAGTTTGGCCATGGTCGCCGTCGCCTCTGAGTTTTTTTTTTTTTCAGTCTGAAATTTTTTTTTTTTTGTTTAGATTTTTAATTTTCAGATTTTTCAAAAAAATAAATATAAGGGTACATGTGTTTTTTATTCATCAAGTTTCTCTCCTCCTTCAAATGTGTGTCAATGTAGTAATAAGATTCCAAATGTGTGTCAATCTATGCAAATTCCTCATAAAAAAACTATGGTTAGAATAACTATAGTTGTAATAACTATGGTTAAGACAACTATAGTTGGTCACAAGGTATTTATATATTTTTTGGCTTGATGTTTTATGAAGACAAGTGGAGTTTGTAAGTTTAAGTGTGAGAAACTTTGTGAAGACTTGTAAACTCTGAATGTGTTTAGAAATAAACATTTTCCGTTAAATCTTCTTCATCCTCTCTTATATACAAACATTTAATCCTTTAAAATCTTCTTTATGATTGTACCACTAGTCTGAGTAAATTTTCGCTTAATTTATAACGATTTGGATAAGAGTTGATTAGATGTTAAGATCAGTATGATCACAATTTATAACAGTAGTAACAAGTCAGGTTGAGCATAATTTAGCATTAGGTTTCAATCTAATTCGAGTAATTTAAATAGTACTCAAACTGAACCGAAAACCAAATTTACAAAAAAAATGAACCGATGGTGTATTCGACATTTCGACCTCAAACCAAAAAGCGTACGTTTACAAATCGGTTCACTTCGGTTTGGATAATTTGTCCCGGTCTTTCTGTAATTTAGGATATTTTCAATTTTCTCAGTATTTTATATTGTTGTAACTTTGGAATTCTCTCAGTTACACCATTGAAGACAATTTTGATGGCGACGAAGTCAAAACTCCAGTCTCTCTCAGTGCACCGTACCTCACCGCGTACTCGCTCCAAATCGTTACCGGAATCTAATCCATCGCCATTTACTTTCACCAGAGCTTCACTGAAACCTAAATCCTCACCGGGAACCAACAGAACACCGTTTTCACTAGGAGCCATCACTCCCATCGGAGACCTAAAATCCGTCACATTATCCGATTGGTGGCTAACAAAGAAAGGAAAAGAGAAGACTTTATGTATTTCAGGATTCGAATCAAAAGGTGGATCTGAAGTAAGACTATTTTCATCAGGAACAATCACAAAACGACATGATAGTATCACTCTCGAAGCAATTGATGGGATTACAATATGTATCAATGGATTCATCAATCGATCTCGGAGTTTACAAAACGGGATTTCAAATGAGGTTTGTAATCGTTTCCTTTTAGGGTTTCCTTATGACTGGAATGAAGAAGAAGAAGGGTTTGTAGAAGAGAAGAAGAAGAATGTCGATGTTTCGTTTGATGATATTCCTGTGAATAGGTTAGAGGATCTTTGCTTCCTTGATGGTTGTTTGAAAGATAGGATTTTGGATGATGTTTTTAGTAGTTTAAAAGATTTGGTTTGTCCTAAGTTAGATAAGAAATGTGAGAAATCAAGAATTGGTGGTGATAAGAGTTTGGATTCAGGAGTTGTGGAAGTAAAGACTAGAGGTATGCGTAGACGGAGACAAGAAGATGATGTTGGTAGTAGTTTAAGAGACTTTGGTTGTCCTAAGGTATGTGAGAAATCAAGAATTGATTATGAGAGTTTGGATTCAGTGGTTGTGGGAGTGAAGACTAGAGGTATGCTTAGACGGAGAGAAGATGAAAATTCCATTGGGAAAATAGTTTGCGGCGTGACATCTAAGAAGAGGAGGATGATGTGAGAAGTTTCTATTGAATTGTAGCTTCAACAACATTGTAGTTTATATTTCCTATTCTTCTTTGATCCTTCAATGTGTACTTTTTTTTCAACCTCACAACTATATGGTCAAGCCAGGAAGAAGAGTTTACATAACATTCCAAAGACCACTCTAGCCGAATGGGTCAAACAAACCACCCTAAGGTTTATAGTACTGGCCATTTTAAAGGTTGTGTTATCTTGATCAGTTTCGAGCAATCTATTTGGGAAAAAATGATAAGGGAGCCTATTCGAAAGAATGTTTTTTTAGATCTTTAAAACAGGTTTTGCAACGTAAGTTTTTGGACTCAACAAAAAAAGACATATTTTGGATTGTTTTGTACCCAAAAATGTCAAGAAAAGACGTGCCAAAATTAGCCTATTTAGAATTTGATGTTCCATACACATTCAAACTATAGATTTAAGCATGCATCATATTTCTTTATTTGTTTTGGTCTTATCTCTTTGTTATTGTCAAAGTTCACATCCTAAAAATAAGGTTGATCAAAGGATCGACCAAAATACACGGACATATCCACTACACACGGACAAAGGCTTCTTCTCTCTTCTTGTCTGATCCTGAAAGTCTCAAAGTTCCAAATTTTACACTGGCCATGTTTGAGCCTTCTTCTTATTCTTCCTTAGTACAAAAAAGATGTTGCAGAGAGCAGCGAGCAATGCATATTCATGGTGGTGGGCCAGCCACATCCGTACGAAGCAATCCAAATGGCTTGAACACAATCTTCAAGGTACGTTCCAACTTTTCCTGATTCACATTTCACCTTGATCTTGTGTGCCATTAACAAAGAGCTCTCTGGTATCATAGATATGGAAGAGAAGGTAGAATATACTCTTAAGATCATAGATGAAGATGGAGACACATTTGCCAAACGAGCTGAGATGTATTATCGTAAAAGGCCAGAGATTTTTAATTTCGTAGAGGAAGCTTTTCGATCTTATCGTGCATTAGCTGAACGGTATGATCATTTATCTAAAGAGCTTCAAAGCGCAAACCGCACAATCGCTACAGCTTTCCCTGAACATGTTCAGTTTCCATTGGAGGATGATAGTGATGAAGATTATGATGGGAAACCACATGAGCATCTTCATCTTATTCCAAAGGGAACCAACATACCTGAAGTTCCGGAGATTCCAAAAAAGAAAGATTTCAGGACTCAGTCTATGATGTTGTCTAGAAAAGGACCAACTGGTCTAAAAGGAGCAGTAGCTTCTGCTCTAGCAAAGCGAGAAGCGGCGATGGTGAGTTCGGGATTGAGTAAAGAAGAGGGTTTGGAGGAGATTGATAAGCTTCAGAATGGGATCTTGAAGTTACAGACTGAGAAGGAGTTTGTGAGAAGCTCATATGAACAGTCTTATGAAAGGTATTGGGATTTGGAGAATGAAGTGGCTGAGATGCAGAAGAGAGTTTGTAGCTTACAAGATGAGTTTGGTGTTGGTGCATCCATTGATGATAGTGATGCTAGGACCTTGATGGCAAGCACTGCCTTGAGTTCTTGTAAGGTCACACTTTCTAGGCTTGAGGAGAAACAGAAGCATTGTGTTGAAGTTGCAGAAATTGAAAAGGAAAGGATCATTACTGCTAAAGAAAGGTTTGAAGCAATAAGGAACAGATTTGAGAAACCTCAAAGTGATGGTCATGATGAGGTTATTAGGAAAGAAGATGACGTAGAAGAAGAAGAAGAAGCTGATGTGGTTCAAGAATCAAGCTATGAATCTGAGAGAGAAGATTCAAATGAGAATCTTACTGTTGTGAAGCTTGCAGAGAAGATTGATGATCTTGTACAAAGAGTTGTTTCATTGGAGACCAATGCTTCTTCTCATACTGCATTGGTGAAGACGTTAAGATCAGAGACAGATGATTTACATGAACATATCCGTGGTCTAGAGGAGGACAAGGCGACTCTTATTTCGGATTCAACCTATATGAAGCAGAGAATAACCGTTCTTGAAGAAGAGCTGAGAAACATTAGAAAGCTATTCCAAAAAGTGGAAGATCAAAACAATAATCTACAGAAACAATTCAAGGAAGCTAATTTGACTGTTGATGATTTATCTGGCAAGTTACAAGATGTGAAGATGGATGAAGATGTCGAAGCAGGTGGAATTTTCCAGGAATTACCAGTTGCATCAGGAACAGATGATTTGAAGTCAATCTCAAAGGAGACAGAGAGGAGTAGTGTGGAGAAAATGAAGAACAAGGCCATTGTAGTTAAAGAGAGTGAAGATGACGAAGGAGCTCAAGAAGAGAAACCAGAGATGAAAGACTCATTTGCTTTATCAGAAACCGCAAGCACTTGTTTCGGAACAGAAGCAGAAGATTTGGTGACTGAAGATGAGGATGAAGAGACACCAAACTGGAGACAGATGTTACCAGATGGGATGGAGGATAGAGAGAAGGTTCTGTTAGACGAATACACATCAGTACTAAGAGATTATAGAGAAGTAAAGAGAAAGTTAGGTGACGTTGAGAAGAAGAACCGTGAAGGATTCTTCGAGCTAGCATTACAGTTGAGAGAACTCAAGAATGCTGTTGCTTATAAAGACGAAGAGATTCAGACGTTACGTGGAAAACTTGATACGCCTATGAAAGGTTCGCCACATCAAATAGAAGGAAATAACCAGTTGGAACATGATCAAGGACAGCGCGAAAGTGTGAGCATTTCCCCAACTTCTAACTTTTCGGTTGCCACTACACCGCATCATCAAGGACTTGACATGAAGAGAACACCTGGAAGAACAAAGTCAAATGAGGTTAGAGTGAAATTTGCAGATGTTGATGACAGCCCAAGAACAAATATTCCAGCTGTGGAAGACAAAGTGCGAGCTGATATTGATGTGGTGTTGGAAGAGAATCTCGAGTTCTGGCTAAGATTTAGCTCATCAGTACATCAGATACAGAAGTACCAGACAACAATACAGGATCTAAAATCAGAGCTATCGAAACTAAGAATCGAAAGCAAGCAACATCAGGAATCTTCAAGAAGTAGTAGTAATTCTGCAGTTGCATCAGAGGCAAAGCCTATCTATAGACACCTTAGAGAAATTCGAACAGAGTTACAGTTATGGCTAGAGAACAGCGCGGTTCTTAAAGACGAACTTCAGGGAAGGTATGCATCGTTAGCTAATATCCAAGAAGAGATTGCAAGAGTCACAGCTCATTCAGGTGGCAATAAAGGAAGTGATTCAGAGATAAGTGGTTACCAAGCTGCAAAGTTTCATGGAGAGATACTTAACATGAAACAGGAAAACAAAAGAGTCTCAACCGAACTTCAATCGGGTCTTGATCGTGTACGAGCATTGAAAACTGAAGCGGAGAGGATTTTGAGTAAACTGGAAGAGGATCTTGGAGTCTCAAGTGCAACAGAAGCAAGAAAAACTCCGAGCAAGAGCTCAACGAGTGGAAGACCGAGGATTCCATTACGATCATTCTTGTTTGGTGTCAAGTTAAAGAAGAATAGACAACAGAAGCAATCTGCATCATCCCTCTTCTCTTGTGTCAGTCCAAGTCCAGCTCTGCAAAAACAGTCTAGTTACGTTAAACAACCTGGAAAGCTCCCTGAATAAATCAATCTCTTTGTTATTTGCCATTTCAGTTCCTTGTTTTGATAGTTTTTTTGGGTCTTGTACGTAAACTACTCGCTTACTTGTGGAAGACGAATGAAATGCAAATCACACTGTATTTTCTTGCTTTCACTGTTTTCTAAACTTTGAAGAAATTCGAAGTATATTTAAATTAGTAGTAACTAGTAAGAACCTTATATTTAACAGGTCCTACTGTACATCATCATAATCTTGTCCGAGGCCTAAGAAAAACATTAATGAAAGCACCAACACAATGCAGCAAAATGAACTACAACTTCTTCTGCTCCATCCCTGTCACGGTTGCAACAGCTTGACTTTTACTCACTTCATCTTTGGGTTTTGATTCAGCCGCAGCTAGCACAGGAGGTGGAACCGTAGTACTATCTTTTTCAGGTGGTTTTTCCAACGAACTTTTATCATTACAACTGACAACTTCTTGGTTTTTCTTAGGCATAAGAGTAGTAGGAGTCTCCACTTTTGCAGCCACTGGCTTTCCTGTGCTAATCACCGAGTTTGTTGTGATGGTTTTATTTGGCTGAAGTGTTGTTGTTGTGACCAAGGGGCTTGTTTTGTTTCCCTGAGTTTGCTCTTTCTGTACACCAACTGGCTTGGAAGAGGTGGTAACTGCCACTCCCACAGTTGGCTTTTGTGTCATTACATTAGGTGCAGTAGGTCTCTGTGAGGGGGCCAACCTTGATGACGCAAAACTAGAAGGAACTGAATTATTTGGAATTGTAGATCCTTTGTAGAGAGGAGCCACAGGTGAAGGCTTATTAGAAGGTGATGAAGATATTGCGTGGTTTGGGCTTCCGTTAACTGTAGGCCTTAAACTTAAAGGTCCAACCGCTCGAGTGTCGGTACCAGGAGCAGCAAAACTCTTTACAGGCTCAGCCTTTGGTGCTGATTGAATACTTGATGGACGAGGCAAAGCTACTCCAGCAGTGACGGTTTTAACAGGCTCAACCTTGGGTGCTGATATAACACCTGGTGGACGAGGCAAAGAGGCTGCTGTCAAAGCAGTTTTTACAGGCTCAGCCTGTGGTGCTGATATAATACTTGATGGATAACGCAAAGAGGCTGGCGAAGCAGGTTTTACAGGAGCAGCCTTCGGTGCTGAGATAATACCTGATGGACGGGGAAAAGAGGCTGCTGCTGGAGCAGTTTTTACAGGCTCAGCTTTCAGTGCTGATGAACCTGATGGACGAGGCAAAGTGGCTGTGGAAGCGGTTTTTACGGGTTCAGCCTTTGGCAATAAAGCAGAAACAGCGTTCTTTCCTGGTTCAACCTTTGGCACTAATGCAGCAGTTGCCAGGCCAGACATACAAGCTGCAGCAGCTGCTGAATTAGCAGTTACCATTAGTTGCGCTCTCGAAGAGGAATTTCCTGTTGTTTTCTTTGCAGGAACTCGAGATTTTGCATTTGGAGCTGATGCTGCTGTTTGTGGCAATGCTTGAAGTACTGGCTGGGACTGTTGTTGGCCTTGCAATGTACTACCACTGTTGGCACCTTTGGCTTGTGCTCCAGTGGTGTTACCAGATGAAAGCACTGGAGGTATACCTAAACAAACACAGTCAAATTGACAAATCTGGTTGAGAGAAGCGTTGGGACTAAAATAATTTAACTTTGCAAGAAAAAACAATTACAACACATTTAACATAGCCAGGGTCTAGAGGAACAAACAAATAGTATAGTACAATTAGCTGAAAGGGATCTTCTGTTACACGTACCTACTGCAGGTTTTTTTGAAGGTACCCGAGTTCCCACCGCCAAAGATAATGCACGATTCGCTGCCATTTGAGCTTCTGTTCTCTGTAGGCCAGATTGGGTAGAAGTGTTTGGAGTATCAGACCTTCTCTTCATCGCCCCCCACCGCTGCAAATAAGAAAATTCAGTTTGTTACCACCAAACCGCTGCAAGAAGCATGTTAAATTAGAAGAATCACAGATGCTCATACAAAGTTGTCCCGGGAAATCATTTTCTTACTACTTACAGAGTATACCTGGCACCATCAGATATAGTCTGACAAGAAAATATCCACAAAAATGGTGGACAGAGAAGATTATTGCCTTCAGCAGCTGCCTTCTATGCTTTTCAAGAGACTCTTAATCATATTATTCAAAGATTCGTTGCCTGGATTTGAAACCAGGAAAGATGGGAAGAAACCCACATCCAGACCGAACTAAATGATAACAGATATATTTCTAGAGTAATGACCACAGTTCTGCTGATAATTTCTATCCTATAGTTGCTACAGACACCTTTCCACCCAAAAACAGGGATCCGATAAAGAAAAGTGAGAAATGCTGCCTAGTTGCATCTAGATAAAGTGTGACATACATGGCGTAAAATCTTAAGAGCATAAGGAGCTCATGCAATTTGTTTCAAGGGTTCTGCTACGGTTCTTCTCTTCTAAGCCAACACTATCCTCATCAGAATTCAGATAATGGTGCATAAGCAGGTAGTAATACCAAGAACAGGGGACTAACTGAAAAAAATGAGGAAGTGATGGCAGTATTATCATCAGAGAAACCGTCACCCCTCATGCCTAGTTACTATACACTCCCAGTCCTTGATCATACTTGTTATGTTTTTCTGTAGTGCAATTAGAGACCTGCTTCATTTGAAGCTCCACTCCTTTACCATAATCTGACTACGAAATGGCTCTATACGTGATGGTTAAGAAAGACCATGGAAATGCAGTAGAAAAACAAACAGGAAAGAATGCATAAACTACATAAGATGCATGTATGAGAGGATGCAGTATATGAAGATTATTCAAAGATAATGAGGAAAATAAAGAAACAATAGTAGTCAAATGAAATTACAACCTGCGAGAGTTGTGAGGCTGTTCGCTCTCCATCAAACTCTTCCCTAGCAATACGAGCCCAGCTCCCTTCACCATATTGCTTCACAGCAGCGATCAGCTCCTCATCCTCCTCAACTGACCATTTTTTTCTTCTCTTCCGAGGAGCCATGTTACTGGCTGGACCATTTACATTATGTCCCTCAGCCGCTTTCTGAAGAGAAATAGGAAAGCTGATATTCATTCCTCTTGACGACCAAAACGAATCTGATGGTTCCTGAGTTCCCCTCTGCAGACCATAAGGTATGTTAATGGTCAAGGGAGCCTCAACCGTTGAGTCTTCGGGAATATCTGAATCACTTGGCAAATACGAAGCAGCCATCACCTAAAAGAGGAGAGAAAAAAAGGAAACTTCGGATTAGGATCATTAGGAAAAGCAGACATCAATACCCAGAATACTAGCCTCCACTCAATTATTAGCAAGACTGTATAGTGGGTGGTATGCAAACCACTAACTGAGATTCTGATCATACATAGTCCACAAACAGTTCTTGTATTTAACATAATAGAGAAATCGAACAACACTGATAGAGTAAAGAGTAAAAAAGACAATCAAAAAACACTTTGATAGAAAACTTGAGAAAAAAAAATAAAACACAAAAGTAAGCTACTTGGCATCGAAATCCAACTTTTGGTGAAGACAATACAAAACTTTTCTACTGCACTTCATGTGCTTATAAAACAAGAAAACCGGAAGATCCAACAAGAGGAAAATGCAATCATAATCTGCTGGTTCTCTCATGATCAGGGATATCAAGTAAATAAATCTCAATAGAAAATCCACCAAACCGTTGCTGAATATCTGAAAATCTATCTGTGGACTCACCTACATGAATCTAGAAAATAATGTCTAATAGAGAAGACCTGAATGCATGGAAAATAGATACACAGCAGGAACTCAAATATGACTCGCAAAAAAATGTCACAGAGAAACAGGACTTATGAAGCAAAACTATAGAGAACCAGCTCTTCTCTGGAAACTAAACAGGAACTATAAGAGGAGAGAAAAAAGAATTTCAGAAAATATATCTTCTATTTCCTGCATCCTGCTTACTTACTTTCACATGTGCAACAGCTTCCGTTATTGTATCAACACTTACAGCAGGTGAAGCTTCCAATTCACACTCCATATCACTATCATCATCCTACACAAGCAAAGAGATCATTAAAATTCGCAACTACATCTTATAATACACAGCTATCACATGATACAGAATTCATTCCACCTTAGACCAAAAATGCTTTTCACCAAGAAGTTTCAATAACAATGCAACATAATTGTGAACAAAAGAAACATAATTAACAAACTATGTTACCTATATTCCACCTACATAGCCAAACAGAACCAACAAATCCCTAATTGGAATAAATTTGATACCAAATTGAATGTCTCAATCCACTGAAACTAATGCGAACTTAAAGAGATTAAACGAACCAGAACTTGAGCATTATCTTCCACAGGGAGAAGAGAATCTCGATAAGCAAGATGCCGCCATAGCAACTGATATTCTCTAGCATTAGTAATCCCAGTGGTAGTCTTCTTCACTAACTCATTCCAATCCATTTTAGATTCAGCATAATACGCCATTTCTTGTAGCAACTTCAGTATCGTCATTGTATCATATCTGCAAAATCCAAATAAAGTCAAAACCGATAAGAAAGGAAAACGAATAAGGAAGGAAGTTAGAGAGAAAGAGAAAGAGAGACCTCCGCAAAAGAGTAGCGATGTCTTCTTCACTGATGAACTCTTTCCTCTTCTTATTATTACTGTTATCAACCATTGTTGTTCGTATTTTTTTTTGTAACAGCAATCTCACATGTTACGATTGAGTCAAATCTGCAGCGATGAAGTCTCTACTCGAACGGAAACGATGGTGTTGATTTTGAGATAGCAAACCCTAACTAGGATTTTGAGATTGAGAGAGACCTTGGGAATGTCCTAGGGCTAAGGAGTAGGCGGCGTAGAAGCGAAGACGATTAATTCGTGGTGGATGACGAAGTAAACCGAAGCGACGATCGGAGAGATGAAGTGAAAGTGGAAGCGCGTGGAGAGCACGCGTGCGGTTTTGGGCTTTTGTGAAGAGTAAGCGACGGATGATGAACGGTTGTAGTCAGACTCGCCGCTTGACTAGAGATATTAGAAAATCTACGATGTTTCCATTGAATGACTGATTTACCCCCACGCTAAGAAATTTCATGGTACATATGGTTTTTTTTCTTATTAGCAAAATTACTTTATTGATTTCAAATCTGGAATGCAATTATGGTTGATCTTCTGTGAGTTAAAATTTCCTTTGTTGTATATGTGATAAGAAAAAAAAGAAGTTTTTGTTCTGATATAAATGTATTGTACCTAAATTTAAAGTGGCTGTGAAGTTTGGAGTATTCATGGTGTTTTGAAATTTGCAAAGTTAATATAGTGTTTCATAGTTGGTTAATAGACAACAATCACAATTTTTGAGTTTGAGTACCAGAAAAATAAATAATAGATTTTTTTATTTGAAAGCGAATAAAAGACTTCTAAAAAAGAAGTATCATATAAAATTTTTTTTATACGTTGAATCGTTTTTAGTCTATCTGTTTAAAATGTATGTATATGGTTGATGTGTTTGTGATTTTGTAAACTCTTTTCGAAGTGATAATAATCAAATGGACAATAAAAATATATGGTAACTAAAAATTTATGTGGTTAAAAGGTCAAATGATCTTTTAATAAATAATCGGATAAACGCATAAAATGAGTAGTTGAATACATAGTCAAACGAGACGGTCGTGAACTGTTTTCAAAAATGTGAGTTTACTACTGTCTTTTTTACTAAAAGTGTTTTCTTTTTTGAAAATTAATTTTTTCATTATTGTTTCCTAAAACTATTTTTAAAATAAAACTTAATATATTAAAATATTACATATATTTTTAACTATTTTATGTTATTTTTTATTAAAAATATCAACTGCTACCAATATTTAGCAGTTTCTTTGAATTCAAATACCTTATACCTTCTGCCATATGTTATGGTCTTTTTCTAACTACTACACCCCCCCCCCCCCCCACCCCCGAAACTATCTTTAACCGTTTTATTTAACCGAGGTTAACAATCAAACCCAACATAAACAGAATATATATGTATCATATGTCAAAAAATGGAATAATATATAAATAAAATCACACAATATATCTTCTAGTAAAACAATTCGTTATCAACCTTACTATGATTGATAATTTTGTGTATGAGTAACATCTCGTAAATGAAACTCCAAATCGTATACCAATGACAAATTTCGATGCTGGCAAAAGTTAGAATTTTATAACAAACATATCGAAAAATTATAAGCTATGATTTCTCGTATGCAGGCGGAGGTAGCTAATAATTAAGACTTAAGAGGATCATATGTCTTAACATAATTTTTTTTTAACTTTAGTGTATTTTTGGTATCTTTTTAACTACAAAACTATTCAAACTTCAGCCAAATTAACATATCCCCTATAAAATTTAAAATTTTATATTTTGATTCTTATAAAGTATTCCTTCCGTTTCAAAAATATTCTATTTTTAGGAAATTTTTTTGTTTCAAAATGATTATATTTCTCTATTTTCTATGCATAGTTACCTTTGAATGATTATCACAATTACGTTTTTTTAATTAAAATTATTATAATATTAAAATTGTCATTTTACAAATTTTCTAAAAATCTGTCAAAATCTTAAAAATAAAATTTTTTGAAACACATATAATAGTTTTTTACCTATTTTCAGTTCAGATTTGGTTCGGTATTTCGTGTTCAGGTTTTTTCCCAGGGCTAGGATCCATATTAAAAATCGACTACAATTCTTCTGCTCCTCTCCAAAGGGTTCAAAAGTTATCTAAAAACACTCATTAAAAGATATTCATAAATTTACCATGTATACTCGATGATTCTGAAAAAGAAATTATTTATGTCAAATATTCCTTTTGGCGGGCCCACTTTGGTATTAACCCACATCAAGTAGAGTCAAACTCCTTTGCAATTAGCCGCCTAGCCAGGGAATCGAGTGAGTGGCAAAGAGAACAAAAAGAAAAAGGGAAAGAATAAGTTATACTCCCTCCATTTTATATTATAAGATGTTTTGGGTAAATTACGTATTTTAAAAAGTTATTTTTGTTTTAAATAAAAAGTTTTATTTAATATATAAATAAAAAAATTTAGCCAATAAAAAAAATTACAGATTACTATTGGTCACAATATTAAATAAAGTAAAAAGTTATATATGAATACACTTTATACAATAGAACCTCTATAAATTAATACTCAATAAATTAATAAACACTATAAATTAATAAAAAATTTTGGTCCGAAGTCGGATCGGTGTAAAAATGAACAAAATTCGATAAGATAATAAATTTTTTAGAATCTCTATTTAAATATATGGTCTCATTAATAACATAAATTAAGTAATCATGTAAATTTTCATATATATATATATATATAAAGATAATATATATATATTTTTATAAATTTATGTTAGAACTCAGAAATAATTTTTCTTATATAAAAAAATATTATGTTGTATTTTAAACTATCTTCTTGTTATAATGTAAATAAATTTTTCATAAAATAAAACAAAATTTTCTATATAATTTTAAATTATAAATATGCATAATTTTTATTTCAATAGTCGTATAGACTGTTTAAATATAACAATTAAGGTTACTAATCATAAATTTAAATTTATATTATTTATATAAGTGAATCCATCTATAATCTTTGTTATTTATCATCAAAATAATTTAATTTAATTTTAAATTTTAAAACTCTCAAGTCCAAAACTATTAAAATTTATAACATCTAATACATTAATTTTATTTAGATCAAAAAATTTTAATTTATTTATTTTCAATTTTTGAAAAAAAATCTCTATAAATTAATAATTATTATTTTATACTATAAATTAATATCAGTATAAATTAATAAAATATCAAGATCCTAACATTATTAATTTATAGAGGTTTTACTATATTTTGAAACACAAAAAAAACTTCTAAAACATATTATATTATAAAATGGAGCGAATATAAAAAAGATCGGGTTAAATGAGTGGAGGAACTACGGAAAATATTTACCAATGAATTGTTTAATTAACCAATGAAAAATATTACTCAATTTACCATTAAGTAACCAATAAAAATATTACTCGAAAATATTAACCAATAGAGGTGAAAATGGTGGGGTGGGGGCAATACTGAATTGTTTCCAATTTAACCAATGAATGTTACTCAATTTACCGTACAAAACAAAGTAATTGAAGAAATTACTAGCGCAGATGAATGTTACTCAATCTTTAGTGTATGTTTTTCAAAAACTTTTTAAAAAGAAATTAAATCGATATTTTACAGTCGAGGATAAAAATCTACCATTACTTCGTTAATGTTTTTGTTATTTTTTCAAAATATTTTATTAAATTTTCTGTTTTCAAATTAAAAGAGAGCTTATCTCATTACACATTTCAATATTTAACTTGACATATATGTTTTAATCAAGTGGTCTTGGTTTAGTAGTTTCCATTTGAGGAAGAAGACCTTGTTGGTTCAGGCCAATTTCCGTGAAACATGAAAATATTAATTATTTTTATTTGGTTAAGGGTTTCATGACCTTATTCGGGTTCTAAAGAGATTATGGGTATAATGTTTGGAATTTCCTGATTTAGAAAAAAAAAAAAAAAAAAAGAAAAGAAAGAAAGGAAGAAAGAAGATGACATCGTCAAAGAATACCAAGTCAACACAAACCATATTGCAAGTTGCATTTGACAAGTGACATATTTTCACTCAAGTCAAGCCGTGTTGAGTACACTTAAATCATTTATTACTTTTTTATTGTTATTATACTCGTTTGTTTTGATAACAATGATTAACCATATTGACTTGAAGATACTTCGGAAAACATTGAGATCCATTTATATCTTATATAAATAACACTTATGTTGTCTTTGTATCACATATCCTTCCACTTTAAAATAACTCCAGTATCAAAAAACAGAACAAAGAAAGCAGTTGAATTAGTATGAAAATGAATTATGCGAGATCAAGAAAAGAATTTTTGATTGCGATATTGGTTCTAATCGTTTATTGCTACTTCGAGAATATGGGTGAGCCTAAAGTTTTTTTTTCGCCTAAAGTTTCCTCTCATAAATTGATATATATATATATATACAAAGAAGGTGTAATATAGTCATCATTTTGTATCTTTTAGGCTTTTAGCCTATGTTTTGTACAGCAATATTTACTGATAATTTATCGTTATTTATCATAGCCAGGATCTCGACCGATGTTTCACCTTATGACCCTGCCGGAAGTTATGTTCCTAAAGGTTTCTTTGCTCTCCACAACAAAGATAAGATGCTAAAATCGTTCCCATCTTGTAACGAGTATCACAAAAGATTCAATTTAGCCACAGGTTATTTTTTAATTCTCTTAACATTTTGTCTCTACCAAAGAATATACGTTTGTGATAGATCTTGAATCATTACTCACATTTCAAATATTATACTTTTAGTAATCACAAAACAAACATGAATAGATTGCATCATCTTCTTATGCTAATTCGATTATATTATATTATATGCAGTGGAAATTTGGCAAACAATAAGAAGCAAGTGTAGAGATGGTTTCATCACTTTGAGTATAAAGTCATTGCATTTTTTCGTCTCAAAATTGATGCAATTCAAATATTCAATATCAGCTGCAACTCCAATCAATCGCTCGTGGACTTCTCGAATCATTTTCTGGGTAACAGCTCTATGATTGTTTTGTTCATCTTGATAGATGAAGGTGTGGTTTTGTGATATGTATGTAAGCTGACATTGGGAGATGCTAATAAATATAAAAGAAGAGATATTTGGGGTGAAAATGGTTGAATAAACCATTCATCTATTGGAAATTCATTAAACTAAAAAGATTGAAAATTACAATCTTTTTAAAAATGAATACATTACAAAGAAAAATTATTTAACTCAAATATTTTATTTAAATATTTTTTCACCTCATCCATCTACAAAAGCAACCATTTGTACCCTTGGTTAATAAAATAACAATATACATACAAATTCCATATACAAATAGATCTTGTTATCTTGTGTAAGAGTAATTAATCGGTTTGGTAAAAGTCTCATGGATTTATGCCAAATAAATCATGGCCACACGGACTATGAATAGGAGAAGGAGAAAATGTCCATATAGAGATAGGCATGAAGAATTCTGGTTGGGAATATAGTTGTAAGAAGAATGAAAAAGATGTGAAGAGCTCCATCCACCAACTATCGTTAACTCTATAATCTATTGAAAAGGTATCAAGAGCGAAGCCATACTACATGCTCTGGTCTTCGGTTCAAAGGGATCTATGGACCTAGCTTGGAGCCTTTTAGTTATTATAAGAAAAAAGTGTCACAATCTAGTAATGCAGAAGGAGACAAACATGAAAATTGATGTATTGATCTCGATCATTTTTGATATGTATGTTTATGTAAATCATTTTGTTAATTAGGAGTCGATGTAAGTGTTGAATACCATTGTTTGATAGAAAGTGTAAAGACTCGGATACTTGTAAACTCTCGTCATCTATCACTCTGAAATTTTGTAATCCTTCCATTAAACTCCACAAGATTTTGAAAACCAACAAGAAGTTTCATAGAAACAAAACTTAATTGTTTGTTGGAGGATAATTGAATAAACATGGGAATCTAGAAAAGATTGCATAAAACATGACTTTGGTTTGGTGTAATTTCTAAATGCTCCCAAACATGTTGGAGAAAATACTATATTTACCATGCTCTGGGCCTTTGGCTCTCGCCAAAAATATGTATAGACTTCGATGTAAAACTTCTCGGATATCATTATAAAACAACGTATGCCACTAAATGAGAAACTAGGATAGACTAACTAGCATTGGCAACATTTCTTATATATGTAGAAAATGGGTCACGTTAGACATATAGTTAAGGATGAATTATAAAACAGATGAGTCGCTTTTGTAAATTCTTGGTACTTTTCTGCACTCTTTCGTTTCTGATAATAAAACATTTAATTCATATTGGATTTTACTGAATTTGGAAGTGTAAAATATAAATAATCAAATCCATGGGTAAACCAAGTTCATGTCTAATTTTGAAATAACGTTTACCCCATAGGTTCGAGTCTTTCTATTTTTTTTACTTTGGTAGTTTTCTCTAAAATATAATGTAAATTTTGAAATTCAAAAGCAAATCATTACACCAATAACTTAGGATTACAGTAGTATTTAGAAATCATCAAGCCAGTAACCTATGAATTTGATAAGGATTTTAAAATCAATGATTCAATAAAACATAATATAACTTGGATTTTCAAATCCTTACAATATCATAAACCAATAAACCCTCTTCCGTAGATTAGGACATGTTTGATTTATACTTTCTTATTTGAATCTATTCATTACAGACACTTCCGAATATGGATATACGAGACAAGTACACTTCGATCCAAATAGTAAAAAAAATCTATATAAAGAATGTACTTTTCCATATTCACTTAGTAAATAGACCCACAAAATAAGGTCTAGTTTTTTTGTTGTTGTTTATAACCCAAAATGAAGAGAAGTTTTATAAGACAAGGTGTAACTTTTGAAATATAATCAATTCATCATGAATATGAAAATCTTAGGGCTTTTGGAGAATGTAGCGATGCCGGATTAGGAAAATCATTATTTAGGACTTGTCGATGTGCTTTTTCTATACATATGATTTCAGATAATATTGCTATACTAAGAATTAACACATATATGCAAAAATATGCAAAACACTTTTTTTGTAGTTTCTCTAATTTAGACCAAGGGAACCGTTTGTTGGGTAGCTCTCTTCAAGATGAAAACATTTTTCTACCCTTCCATGTAATCAACGACATATATTTCAAACTTGCATCTACCCATGTGCTTGGTTATTTTTTCCTCAACCCTCTTCTGTCTACAAAGTCATGACACAGATGATACGATAAAATAGAAATCGAATCCACATTATAGTTTGGCTAGGAAGGTATCACTAAAAAGTTTATTATGACTTACTTCGATCTGTTTAAGTGAATGTTTGAATTAATAACTTTTTTTTTTTTCAATTTTGCATGGTTTTTTGAATGGTTGAACTTGAAAAGTAACATAGATTTATTGAACTATTGTATAATTCTTTTAGGCTTTGATGTTTGGATTAATAGATTGAAGTAAGTCATAATAAAAATTTTATGAAAAAGCAAAGGTGTCAAACGGGCTGGCCCGCGTCCATATAGACGGTCTGCAGTGGATATTTTTTTTAACGTAACGGACCAGCCCGCATATTTAATATTTATAATTTTTTAATAATTTTAAATGTAGAAATATTTATGAGGAATTCCCTATAGTAAAACCAAAAAAAGTTTTTGTGACAAATTTAGCACATGCTTTTATTTAGGACAAAATAACGTTTTTATAAAGGGTAATAATTTATTTTTTTGGTTTGGGTTAAGTATTTTAGAATTTATGGTATAGTTTTCAGGGGGTATGAGGTATGGTTTAGGGTTTAGGGTTTTCTAAATTCTAAAATGTGAGGTTAGGAGATTTGTGCTATAAAAGAAAATTACCCTTTAATAAAAATGCTATTTTGTCCTAAATGAAATATGTGCTATTTTTGGAATAAAAACTTAATGTTGTGCTATTTTTGAGAATTGCCAAATATTTATTAAAATTATAATAAACAGTTTAATAATAGAAAATAATTTTTAAAATACTAATTATTGTAAATTTCATAATTTTTATATTTTAAAATACTAATTACTGTAAATTTCATAATTTTATTCAGTAAAATTGGTTACATTCTCACATATTTTACATGTTATACTTTACCAATTATGTGTTTGCACCAAAAAAAGAATACTTTACCAATTATGTAAAATATTCATACTATATATAATTTAATTACTTTTATTAAAAATTATTAGCCCACGGGCCGATTCACCAATACGCGGACAAAACCCGCAATCAGTTGTGAGCTGGCTCACGAATCTCTATGTTTCTAATCTCATGTACCTTACGAAGAAACAAGTGAATTTGTTTTTGTGCTGTCCTAATGAGACTGGAAACCAAGAAGAACAAGGGTAAGAAACCTAAGAAGACTTGAAGCGAAAGAACAAGACCACTCAAAAACTCTCTATTTTGATTGTTGTAGACCTCAAAATCCTATTGCAAATCGGATTTGCAATTCTTTTTATGCTTTGAGTTTAAACTTTTTCTTTGACTACCAAACAACACAACTTATGTTATGGGTCTTGATAGCTTATTCTTTTTGAATTATTCATGGCCCAGCTTTGATGATGATCCAAATCCATGACAAGGAAGACTTGAAGCTAAAGAACAAGACCACTCAAAAACTCTCTAAACTCGAAACTCATAAGCTATGTTTCTTTTGCTTCTTTAATCTGTGATGATTTTTGTGGCTTGACCTTGCCCTTTATTTATATTGTTGTAGACTTCAAAATCATATTGTAAATCGGATTTGCAATTTCTTTTATGCCTTGAATTGAACTTTTTATTTGACTACCAAACAACAAAAGTATACAACGCATGTTATGGAAAAGAAAACCTTGCACACTAAATAGGAAACTAGCTAGGATGGTGGACTAACTAAAAGCATTAACAACATTTCCTAATGAAGAAAATGGGTCACGTTTGACATATATAAAAATAAAGAGGAATTTATAAAACATTTAATAAAATGGAGGAGTGACTTTTGTAAATTCTAGATACTTGTCTGCACTCTTTCGTTTCTGCACATTTCAGAATTTGGGGGTAAATGCTCCGATGTTTCTTAGCTGCTGATTAACGAATCTTTTCTTCTTCGCCGTTTCTCTTCGCACTGAATCCAAAAAACCACGGTTATGCGCCATTTTTTCTAGAATTTCTTGGAGGATCGAACCGTTGGCTAGAAGATCTTGAAACAGATCATTGACACATCTAACCGATTACGCTAATGGAATCTGACTCTGTAGCAGAGTCGCCTGCATGTTCTGACGCAATTGCGTCTCATTTGGTATGCCATTTTTCAGATGCTTCTGGTTCTCTTCGAGTCTTATAGTGTTCTGATTGTTTGGAAATGAGATAAGAATTTGGGGTTTAGTTCAGTTGAAGTTCTTATTTCCTTAGAATCATGTTTAATAGGAATGTTACAATCATGTTGTTTGCATAGTGGCTAATTTTTTATGATCGTTCTAGCTTTGCTTTAATGTTCTTAATACGTTAAATGTTACTCATAAAAGAGAGTTTTTGATGTTTGAGAAGTGATGTTTTTCAAGCTAATTTTATGATATAGATTGATGAAGCTTAAGTTTTTGACTAGCTGTAACTGCTTGTTTCTTTGTATTGTACTTCTCTTTGAGGGCTTTCATGAATTAGTTTGTTTTTTTCTGATTGCAGCCCAGTGTATCTGTACTTTTAGATGCTCTTGAACAGTCTGTATCTACACCCAGAATAGCAAACGGTCTTTCACAGCGACTGTTACGCTCGTTACAGCTTTCACATGGAAATAAAGTTTCTTTTAAGGCGTTGAATGGAGCTTGTCGTGTGCTCAGATTGGCTTGCATTCAAGCCAAGGAAAGTAGGAAGTCTGAGTGTGTTAGCCCTTTAGTAGAAAGTAGTGACAGTGGAGTTATAGTTGATTCACCACATAAGAAGTCTGATTCAAGTCATACAGATGATTATTGGTTTGAATGCGTGGAATCATGTATGGGGATTTTCACGGAGTTTTTCTCATCAGCAGCTGATGCAAAAACATATGTTTTGCGAAGCTTCGTTTGTGTTGATTGTCTTTTTGAGCTATTTTGGGAAAAAGCTGTAAGAAACATTGTGATGCAACACATTATTGATCTCATGAAGGTATCTCTTTCAAATTGGTCTTTACTGTATTTCTATTGATCTTTTAGCTTCTTAAGGAGAATGAATAGGATTTACTATCCAAATTTTCAGATCACGCCTTTGTGTGAGGAAGACAAAAGTGCAAAATTGCAAGTGTGTTCCAAATATCTAGAAACTTTCACTCAAGTGAAGGAAAGAGAAAACGATTTTGTTGACTTATCTGTCGATCTATTGGCGGGAATGAGGGAACTGATCAAGACTGATTCAAGGGTATGACTCTACATTCGTTACAGAGTGCTTGTAACTTCTGTTTGGCATCATCTATTCTTGCTTTAGCTGCTTATTTTTATTTGGTAACTTCTTCTAATTTATCTATTCTATTGTTTCGCCAATTCAGTATTACCAAGCCCTATTCCGTGAGGGGGAGTGTTTCTTGCACATTGTCTCTCTCTTAAATGGTAATCTCGATGAAGCAAATGGAGAGAAGTTGGTTTTAAATGTTCTTCAAACTCTAACTTCTCTGCTTGCAAATAACGATGTCTCAAAGGTGATTCTTCTTTTCTTTTACTCTTCGCTTAAAAATGGCTTGTTCACTTATCACCTTGGGATGTGAAAAAAACATGGGGGTTCATGGAAGCAGTAGATTTTTGTAGCATATTTACCGTGTTAGAAAAATACAGACATCATACCTCTCATTATCCATCTAGATAAGGCTTTTTTCCTGGATTACGTGTGAACATGTACTTAAATTGATTTGGGACAGAAGTAATAGTGAAAAAAAGAAATCCTGGAAGTAAACTTTAATCTCAAATAGTCAGATAGTAGAATAAAAGATACATGAATTTATTTAATCGTTTTGGAAGAATTTCTGAGTTAATTTGAACCTAAAGATCTCTTGTGCCCTTCAGTTTGCATTTAAATCCCTTGCTGGCAAGGGTTATCAGACACTGCAAAGCTTATTGTTGGATTTCTTCCAATGGAAACCTACCCAAAGGCTCTTAGATGCACTACTTGATATGCTTGTTGATGGCAAATTTGATGATAAAGGCAGTGCTCTTATAAAGGTGATGTAGTTTTCATAATTTATCAGTTAATGATTCTTTTATTATCTTATTTTGTACCTATTTCAATGCGTCTAATTATTTTGGCTTGTTTTTATGTTTAATTTGATTTTTCTATTCAGAATGAAGATGTTATCATACTTTACTTAAATGTACTTCAGAAGGTTGGTGCAGTTCTCGTTACTTGGATTTGTCTTTTGCCATGATTTTCTTGGGATATATCCTTACTGTGGAGTTGTATGATTTGGCAGAGCAGCGAGTCTTTGCAGTGTTATGGGCTAAATTTGTTTCAGCAACTCCTTAGGGATTCCATATCGAATCGTGCTTCATGTGTTCGGGCAGGAATGCTTCACCTTCTTCTCGATTGGTTTTCTGTGGAAGATGATGATAGTGTTATCTTGAAAATAACACAGGTAACTCAGACAATAGGTGGCCACAGTATTTCTGGGAAGGATATACGTAAGATCTTTGCCCTTCTTCGGGGTGAAAGAGTGGGCAATCAACAAAGATACCGCTCACTGTTACTGTCTTGTTTGTTGTCAATGCTGAATGAGAAAGGACCAACAGGCTTTTTTGACATGAATGGGGTTGACTCTGTAAGTCTTTCTCCCATTTGAGAAAATTTTCATGCTTAAAGTATGTGTGCTATAGTACTTCTACAACTTGGTGAGAGAGTATAAGATCATCATTTATTTAAAGCTTCTTTGGGATTAAATCAGTTTCCAGTTTATAATTTACGCTGTCGTACCTGTATTTGAACATACCGCAAATATAAGCGGTAAATGTTTAGACATCTTGGGGGCTTTATAGAGATGGAACACATTTAAATTTTCGAAACCAAGAAACAGTGGTACCCTATTGGAGATATTAATGCTAATATGTTACACTTTTCTTGGTGAGTAGACATTAGACAAGTTCTGACTATTTTTTTTATTCTCACTTCCTACCTTTTTTGTAAATTATTTTTCATTTACAGGGCATTGTAATCAGAACACCTGTTCAGTGGCCTGCGAACAAGGGGTTTTCCTTTTGCTGTTGGCTTAGGGTAGAAAGCTTTCCTGGAGATGGGAAAATGGGTATCTTCAGTTTTATGTCAAAAAATGGAAAGGGTTGCTTTGCTGCTATTGGCAAGGATGGACTATCTTATGTTGTAAGACAATGACATAACTTTTCTATTGTTTCCTTATTCTTTAAATTTCTTATGCCTCTCTTAATACAATTTTCTCTTTTTTCAGTCACTGAATCTGAAACGGCAATGTGTAAATGTGGATGCTAGTTTGGTCTGTAAGAAATGGCAATTTATTTGTGTATCTCATAGTATTGGAAGAGCATTCTGGGGTGGAAGCCTCCTGAGGTGTTATGTTGATGGGGATCTTGTGTCATCTGAAAGATGCAGGTGATTCCACATAGATTTTTTTTGTACTAATTTGTTGAAGGGCTTGTTGTAATATCCATGGAATTATTAACAAGACACATTGAGTAATGTATGGGTGCTTTATTTTTTCTATTTGCACCGTATTTGATTTCGTTATCTTATGTTTCAGCTATCCCAAAGTTACTGATGTACTTACCAGCTGCTTAATTGGTACAAGAATCACGTTGCCACATATCCAAGATAATGATGGCCTGGAATCTATCCGAGATGTGCTCCCATTTTTTGGCCAGATCGGTCCTGTATACTTGTTTAATGATACTTTGTCTTCCGAGCAAGTTCAGGCAATTTATTTGCTAGGACCAAGCTATATGTATGCATTCTTGGAAAATGAGATGGCTGGTCCCTTTTCTGATAATTCATTTCCTAGTGATATTCTTGATGGAAAAGATGGGCTTGCATCTAAGGTTTCCTTTGGACTTAATGCACAGGTGATACATCCTTTTAGCCACTTCTTTGAATTTATGCCGTCTTTACTAAGAACTTTCTTTCTCCAGTTTAACCCAAAATTTTTTATTTTCTACTTTTAGGCGAGCGATGGTAGGAGATTGTTTAATGTGTCTCGAGTGTCAGATCATCTACAAGAAAGGCTCGCATTTGAGGCCGATATTATGGTTGGTACTCAGCTATGCTCACGGCGCTTGCTCCAGCAGATAATTTACTGTGTTGGAGGGATATCTGTTTTCTTTCCTTTGATTACACAATCTGATAGATGTGAAAGTGAAGCACCTAAAGAGGAAACTTCAGTTATGCCTGCTACAAAAGAGCGTATGACAGCAGAGGTTATTGAACTTATTGCTTCTGTCTTGGATGAAAATCCAGCAAACCAGCAACAGATGCATCTTCTCTCTGGATTCCCCATACTAGGATTTTTGTTACAGTCTATTCAACCGCAGCAACTCAATCTAGAAACGCTTTCATCCTTGAAACACCTATTCAATGTTATTTCAAGCTCTGGTACGTGTAGTAAATGCCTCATTTTGATTATTCTGCAGCTAGTATGCATCACTTCTGGTACCATATATTGCGTTTGTTTTTACACATGAACTGGACACCGTTTTTTTCAAATCTTTGGATATTTTCTTATATGTTTTTTCGCAGCTAGTACATTTAGTTGGATTCTTGCCTTTCTTCGTTGGCTATGTCAATATTAGAATTGTTTATAGATTACAGGCTGGTTTATTTTAAAATTCTTTTAGTTTTTTGTTCCTCTATCCAGGGTTTGCTGAGCAGCTTGTGGAGGATGCAATATCTAGCATTTTCCTTAATCCTCACATTTGGCTCCATGCGGCCTATAATGTGCAGCGTGAACTTTACATGTTTCTCATCCAACAGCTAGATAATGATCCACGACTTCTGGGAAGCCTTTGTCGACTTCCAAGAGTTATTGACATAGTATGGAATTTTTACTGGGAATCTGAAAGATACCGTTCTGCTAAAGGAAGCAAGCCTCTTATGCATCCAGCAAGGACTATTGCAGAAAGGCCAAGTAGAGATGAAATTCATAAAATTCGTCTCCTTTTGCTGAGCCTAGGTGAAATGAGTCTGAGGCATGTCATCCACTGTAAAATATTTGTTTTCAGACTGCTGTATTTTTATATCCCTTTTCTGTAGCTTAAAATACATGATAGGATATTTTTGAAAGTTGTATTCAAGTCCTTGTTTTCAATTTTATTCAAAATTTCCTCTGTTTTTTCAGGCAGAATATCGCATCAGGGGACGTAAAAGCTTTGACTGCATTTTTTGAGACATGCCAGGATGTAGCATGCATCGAAGATGTTCTGCATATGGTTATCCGTGCCATTTCTCAAACATCAGTCCTTGCTTCTTTTCTTGAGCAAGTCAATCTTATCGGTGGATGTCAAATTTTTGTGAATCTTCTTCAGAGGTAAATTTTTGTTATCTTACCAACTTTCACATGTGTTGTGGTTGGGTTAGTACATGTGGGGGATTCCAAGTATACATGAATTTTGCAAATCTGGGTGACTATGCTGTTTTCTGCAAAGCCATCGTTTTTTTCGTGTTACACAAATATGAGAAGGGGATTTATTGTACACAGAAATAGATATTCCTCTGTTATGTATGTTGAAAAGTGAAAACATTTAAAAGCTGACAAGACCCTGGCTTATTTGCTAGGGTAAAGGCTCAAAGGTCATCTGTGCATGTTTTCTTTCGTTTTATTACAAGTTAAGTATTTACTATCCATCAACTATGTTGAAAATATGGTGGCTGCTGAATCAAAGTGTTCACTAGTTGCCCTAAGCCCTAAAGCCCTATTCTTAACAAAATCGTCTTTGCTTTATCTCATATGGTAAACATATTGATATGTTGTGTTCCTGCTGGAATCCTGGATTAACATCAAGTTTTTCTGTGAGCATTCATTCCTTTTCTTGTAAAGGAAACCTGTTGTATTGAGTTGATAGTGGGCTTTCCTAGCTGAAGCAATGTTTTTTCATGGTCTGATGTAAACATATTGAAAAGTTTTTGGCATTAGACTAGATCTGGGAAAACTATTTCCTTTATTTTATGAGGCATACACGATCTCGCTCACAGATCTGCACATTTTGGGTTTGGCAGGGATTACGAGCCTATAAGATTACTAAGCTTGCAGTTCCTTGGAAGGCTTCTTTATGATGTACCTTTGGAGAAAAAAGGACCTAGATTTTTCAATATTGCTGTTGGGAGAACTAAATCTCTATCACAAGGGCATAAGAAAATTGCTGCTAGAACGCAACCAATTTTTTTGGCCATGTCTGATAGGCTGTTCCGATATCCTCGGACAGATAACTTGCGAGCAACCTTGTTTGATGTTCTTCTTGGTGGTGCCAGCCCCAAACAGGTATCAGCTCAACAGTGTTAAGTTTTATCAATCATTTGTTTTTATTTTTATTTCTCAACTTACCAGAAAATATTTTTGGAAGATCATATGGAGTTTTGTTTTTCCTTGTAGGTTTTGCAGAAACACAATCAGGTTGATAAATATAGAAGCAAAGCAAGCAACTCTCACTTTTTTCTTCCACAATTTTTTGTTTTTATTTTCAAATTCCTCTCCGGCTGCGAGGATGGATTAGCACGAATGAAAATAATTAGTGACATACTGGACCTTCTTGATTCAAATCCTATGAATGTCGAAGCTTTGATGGTATAGACACCTATGTTTGAAAATTTTAGATATGCAAGTATTAAAATGGCAATTAAAATACAAAATGTTATGTGTAGGAATTTGGATGGAGTGCATGGTTATCAGCGTCAGTGAAACTTGATGTGATAAAAGACTACAAATCTGAGTTGCTTAATCATGATGATTTGGCATTAAATGAGCAACACTTCGTCAGGGGTCTCTTTTGTGGTGTTCTTTGCCACTATATTTTATCTGTGAAGGGAGGTTGGCAGCAGCTAGAGGAAACTGTGAATTTCATACTCTTGCAGAGTGAGGATGTAAGTTAATTAAACCGATTATCTTTCTTATACCTTAGAACAAATTTGTTATTGTTCTGTGCTTATTCTATATCATCACAGAATGATGTCCCATACCGGTCTTTTCTCCGTGATCTCTATGAGGACTTGATTCAGCGTTTGGTGGAACTCTCATCTGAAGATAATATCTTCCTTTCGCACCCATGTCGTGACAATGTGCTGTATCTCTTAAGGCTCGTCGATGAAATGCTGGTCCGTGAATTTGGCAGTAGGCTCCTGGTATGACCTTCCTACTTTTGGGTTTTAATTCTTATCATGCAGTTAATTGTTGAACTAAATTGTACTAAATCCATGTCGACACACTGAAAAATCTTTTGAGACTCCCTTCTCATCCTACCTGTTGCTTGGAATTTATGGAGTTTTGGTTGTGGTTTTATGAGTTGGTATTTTCGACGTTTTCCAGGATTGTTAAATCAGATTTGATGTTTGGTGCATATTAGATTACCTAGAGTAACTTCTCTTTCCATTATTGCATTCCCTATACTTGCTATGGACAGTCAGTCAGGGCGATGAAGGTAACTAGTTAAATTATTATGTGAAACATCTTGGATAAACTCAAATAACTTTGTTATATTGAAGGTCAAATTAAGCTAATAAGATGTTTGATCCAGATTCCTTTTGCTGATAAAAGCGTATAGGTGCTTTACTTTATATATAGGAACTTTAATGGCCAATGTGTGCCTTGCAGTTTCCAGCAATTAGTACTGATTTTTCAGAGGATCTATTACAACTTGAAAACCGTGTGGACCACAGTTTGGGTTTAGACGAGAGTTTCCAACGATTTTTGATGGAAGAAACCTCTAGGTATGCTCTTTCTGGATTTCATTTTACTGGCATATTTTGTTTGGTGCCAACACTCTTGTATAAAGTTTTTATAAACAAAATGTACGGACTTGATAAACTGTATAAGACTGTTACAATATATCATCTCCTATGTGATTAACTTTGTACCCATTGAAACCAAGTATAGGATACATGTATGGGTAGCATCACTTTTGGCTTATGATTTTGTTGTTGATAAACATAACTGACCTTCCAATAAAAAAAATGACATGCGAGATAATGAGGCTGTGTTTTCTATGTAAAAGAAAGCCTATTACCTGGTTTCTTTCTTCTCTGCTCTTTGCATTTTCAGATTTTCTTTATATGTTTATCTTAATAAGAAGTGCTTTCACAGACATAGTACACTCTAGTATATTGTTTAAAAGAGAAAGCTGTTCAGTGACTGATCCTTAACACTTACTGCTAAATTTTCCTCCTTGCTTGGCGATAATGTTATTTTCATTATTCTTTTCCAGAGACGCAGAAACTCAGCAGTCTTGCACCACAATAACTGAACTTATGACCAATGAAAGATGGTGGAATTTGTATGACAATTTGTGGAGAATAATATGTGATATTAATGGAAGGGGTCCAGTGAAGATGTCTCCCAGAGCTTCAGCTACTGGTCCCTCTATTGGCCAGAGAGCAAGAGGATTAGTAGAATCATTGAATGTTCCAGCTGCTGAAATGGCCGCAGTTGTTGTGTCAGGAGGAATTGGCAGTGCATTGAGTGGAAAAATGAACAAAAACGTTGATAAAGCTATGCTTCTAAGGGGGGAGAAATGTCCGCGAATCGTATTTAGGCTTGTCACCCTTTATCTATGCATGTCTTCGCTGGAAAAAGCTACTAGATGTGTACAGCAGGTGACCTCACTCTTGCCTTCCTTTTTAGCTGCCGATGATGAACAAAGCAAGAGCAGATTGCATCTCTTTATTGGGTGTTTGCTTTATGTGAGATCCCAGTATGGAAAGTTAGACGACGGTGCTCGGTTTCATGTCATCTCGCACCTGATACGTGAAACTGTAAGTTGCGGAAAGTCCATTCTGGCCACCAGTGGTATGAGTAAGGATGACAGCTCTGATTCTGGTGGAATCTTCAAAGAAATGGGCTCTATCCAGAATCTTATACACAAAGACCGTGTGTTTTCTGCGGTCACTGATGAAAAAACATACATGAAAACGTTGATATCTGATCGAACTCGTCAGGTGCAAGCCCTTGGTGAAAGGAATAATGAAACATTATCTATAGAATGTAACAGCAAGAAAGATTTTGATGATGAGGTGCAAAACGTTCTAAAAACTGTTCTTTCATGGGATGAAAATAGACGAGGTGCAGTACAATTAAGCCATGAAGAGCAACAGCAAAATGTTACTGAGAAATGGATTCACATGCTGCGATCTTTGATGGATGAGAGAGGTCCTTGGTCTGCAACTCCCTTTCCTAATAACATTTTAAACCACTGGAAACTCGACAGGACAGAAGATTCTTGGAGGCGTAGACCAAAGTTGAGACGGAATTATCATTTTGACGAAAGGCAGTGCCATCCACCTTCTACTTCCACTGCCACTGAAAATGAGACTTCAAACGTTGTCAGTGAAAGCAAGTCTGGTGTGATACATATACCTGAACAGATGAAGAGATTATTACTGAAAGGGATTCGTAGGATAACTGATGAGGGTGGCTCAGAATCCTGTGAGAACGAAAATAGTCAAACTGAGGAAAGTTTCTTAGATACTTCTGCAGATATCCAGTTCTCTGAGCTTGTAAGAACCAGCAGTGGTCTCAAGGATGTCGTACAAGATAAAGTAGATGCCTCTTCTCTAGAAATTGATACTAGCGAGGTACATATTTCAGTAATTTTGATGGTGTAGACAATATATTGCTTACATATAACATGATCTCGCTTTATTTCTCAGGTTTTGACATCAGTTCCTTGTGTTCTTATAACTCCAAAGAGGAAACTGGCTGGTCGGTTAGCAGTTTTGAAAAATGTTTTGCATTTCTCTGGGGAATTTTTGGTGGAAGGAACTGGTGGATCAGCTGTCTTCAAGAACTTCAGCACTTCAAAGGGTGGTGATGTAACAAAGCCTGAAAATAAGCAGAACCATGTTAAATTGTCTTCCCCGTATGAGAGTGATTTGGAATCAGAAAGCAGCAATCAGAAATCCTTAAAAAAGGTTAAGCGCCACAGAAGATGGAAAATAGGGAAGGTAATAAACATCAAACTAATTTGGTAGTTCATGCATCATTTCAATGTATTTGATATGTTTCATGGATGTGCTGTTGATAGGTAAAAAGTGTTCATTGGACGCGGTATTTGCTTCAATACACAGCGCTGGAGATTTTCTTCCAGGAATCTGTGCCCCCAGTATTTCTAACTTTTGCATCGCAGAAGAATGCAAAGGAAGTCGGGATGTTAATAGTTTCTACCAGGAATGAATTCCTGTTTCCGAAGAATGTTGTTAGGGACAGGACCGCGATGATTTCGTTTGTTGACAGACGTGTAGCGATGGAGATGGCAGAAATAGCCAGAGACAGATGGAGAAGGAGAGAGATTACAAACTTTGAATACTTGATGATTCTCAACACTCTTGCAGGCAGATCTTATAATGATTTGACTCAGTATCCTGTTTTTCCCTGGGTGGTAGCTGATTACTCGTCTGAGACTCTTGATTTTAGCAAAGCATCTACCTTTCGTGATCTTTCTAAACCGGTTGGAGCTTTAGATACAAGAAGGTTTGAGGTGAGTATAAAGTAATTGCATGTATTTCGTTTCTGAGATTAGTGGCGTGAATTTCTTACCATATGATTTATTTTTGTGACAGATTTTTGAGGAAAGATATCACAGCTTCTCTGATCCAGATATACCTAGGTACATTGCAGGCATATTTTATGTATTGAAGAAATACTTTTCCCCTTTCACCTTAGTAATTTTTGTTTATGAACTTAATGCAGTTTCTATTACGGGTCCCATTATTCAAGTATGGGAAGTGTGTTGTATTACCTTTTGAGGTTAGAGCCGTTTACATCCCTTCATCGTAGTCTGCAGGTATTTGTTTCCAACTTTAACCAATAGCGGACTTATGTAATATGCATTAAGGCTGTTTTGAAATATATAATGAAAAAGGTGAATACAGACATGTTCACTAAATAATTCCAACTATGGCCAGGGTGGTAAATTTGATCACGCAGATCGTCTTTTCCAAAGTATTGATGGGTCATTTCGGAATTGCCTGTCCAATACAAGCGATGTAAAAGAATTGATCCCTGAGTTCTTTTACATGCCTGAATTTCTGGTGAATTCCAACTGTTACCATCTTGGAGTAAAACAAGACGGTGACCCTCTTGGAGATGTTTGTTTACCTCCATGGGCTAAGGTATGCTTCTCACATATATGATTTACTGGGTGATTTCTATTTGGGCCGTGGATTAGCTTTTGGATTTTGGTGGGACAACTGGATATGTTACTACACATGTGATTCTTAAGAGTACTTTATTTCATTTAGTGTTTGGCTACCCGATCTTGTGATATGGAAAAGATCTTTATGAAGGAGACCATTTATAGGATCTATTATACGGAGATTAGTGAGGTGCAGTAACAAACTAAAGTTAAATTTTTCTTTTGGTGGTGTTTGGGCTCTAAGGAATTGTAGTGATGGGTTTAGATTCCAGGCATCCTGAGTGTACTCCATTCTTGCATTCTTCTGTTGTTTTATCTTCATGGCAACTTAGTTTCGAATTATATATTCAGGGTTCTCCCGAGACCTTCATTGCTCGTAATAGAGAAGCCCTGGAGAGTGAGTATGTTAGCTCACATCTCCATGATTGGATTGATTTGATATTTGGACACAAACAGCGTGGCAAACCAGCTGTAGAGGTAATCCTGATTAATTTTTGAACACTACACCTCTATTTCTTGCCAGCTACTGGTTGTAGTTTTTATTTCATAAGCTTGTCTCTTTTTGCTAATATGTATTGAAGCTTCCGTTTTTGTTATTATATTTTATACTGCAGGCAGCAAATATCTTTTATTACCTTACATATGAAGGTGCTGTTGACGTAGAAAATATGGAAGATGAACTGCAAATATTAGCAATTGAAGATCAGATCGCTAATTTTGGTCAAACTCCAATCCAAATCTTCCGGAAGAAACATCCCAGAAGAGGGCCACCTATTCCAATCGCACATCCATTGTACTTTGCGCCTGCTTCCATTAATTTGTCTTCTATCCTTCCCGCCACAACTCATCCCCCATCGGCAGTTCTATACGTTGGTGTAGTGGATTCAAATATAGTTCTCGTTAACCAGGGTCTCACTTTGTCAGTCAAGATATGGTTGACAACTCAACTACATTCTGGCGGAAATTTTACCTTTTCTAGCTCTCAGGTATGGTATCATCTATTTGGTTTCTTTCAATTCGATATTATATTTTAAAACTTCAGTTGAGGCGTCTGTCACTGCAGGATCCATTCTTTGGAGTTGGTTCTGATGTTCTCTCTCCCCGTAACATTGGAAGTCCCCTGGCAGACAATGTTGAACTTGGATCACAGTGTTTTGCCACAATGCAAACACCTTTGGAAAACTTTCTGGTTTCATGTGGGAACTGGGAGAACAGCTTTCATGTCATATCCTTGACTGATGGGCGAGTAGTCCAGAGCATCCGACATCATAAAGATGTTGTAAGCTGTGTTGCAGGTATGCTCTTTTGTCTTCTGCTTCCTTTACCTGGTTGAACAGGTTGTTGCTTTCTTAGAGATGATAATGTAGATGAGCTTCTGTTGTATGATGCTTGGAAAGAATCTAGCCAATATTAGGTTTCTAGGATAGGTTCCAATCTGGAATTATGAATTGGACTCGCAAAAACCCACTCAGTCCCACAACATAGGGGGTTGAACTTGTTCATTCAAATAGAGTTCTCGTTAGCCAGGTCTAGGTATTTCATGGTTTGGTATTTTCCCAAGCTACTCATGCGATACTGAATATATCATTGATGCTGCAGTGACTGCTGATTCAAGTATCCTTGCAACTGGTAGCTATGATACGACTGTGATGGTGTGGGACATTCTACGCATGCGAACACCTGAAAAGAGAGTTAGAAATGTTCATGCAGAAGTACTGCGGAAAGATATCGTCATAGCTGATGCTCCTTCTCATATTCTTTGTGGTCACGATGATATAATAACCTGCTTATATGTCAGCACTGATCTTGATATAGTCATCAGTGGGTCAAAAGATGGAACATGTGTATTCCACACATTACGGGAAGGAAGATACATAAGATCTTTAAAACATCCTTCAGGTAGTGCAGTGTCAAAGCTTGCTGCATCGCACCATGGACGGATTGTTTTGTATGGTGATGATGATCTTAGTCTGCACCTCTACTCCATTAACGGAAAACATCTCGCCAGCTCTGAGTCAAATGGAAGAATCAACTGTCTCGAACTTAGTAAGTGTGGAGAGTTCTTGGTCAGCGCCGGTGACCAAGGACAAATAATTGTGCGATCTATGAACACACTTGAAGTAGTAAGACGGTATAACGGAGCAGGGAAAGTAATCACGTCTCTGACAGTAACTCAGGAAGAGTGTTTCTTAGCTGGGACAAAAGATGGAGCCCTTCTTGTTTATTCGATCGAGAATACTCAACATCGGAAATCGAGCCCAATCTGGAGCATAAAGTCCTGATTGCTGTGTTCTGTATGTAAATCCGTGTCCCATTAATCCATCGATTGAAAGATGGTGTTCTCGATCTGTGGCTAATCTTTGGTTTTCATTGATGAGGGAACTTCATAACTTTTTACTGCCTTGTAAATGTGCAATATATCTCATCTTAAGCAGTTAAGATGCATAGACAATAGAGAGATGTTAACTGATGTAACAGTAACGTAGACAATATAGAGATGCGTTTACAGAGGTAATACGATTTGTATACATTACTCGGGGATTAAAGTGAGAATATATTCCTCTTTCCCAATACACTCTGACCAAAAAACCAAATTTACTGATATATTTAGTCAAAATTCACCTTTTAGAGACCTAATAAGACTTTGACAAACAGTGATAAAAGACATAAAGAAGAAGATGCACGGAATCAAGACCAAGAAAGTCAACAACTTAATCATCGGTTTACATAAGCTATTATCACATGCCAAATAGTTAAATAGTCTAATTTTCATACTCTCTTGTTTTCATTTCAAAGCTGACTCATCTCTGACTCTCCAACGTCGTCACCCTTTTGCTTACCAAGTGGTCCTATAAAAGACCATTGACAACTTTGATTCGACCCTACAAAGGTAAGGTACAAATATGCAAAGTGAAACAAGGATATTATTGTATCGATAAGAAAAAAAGAGATGATCTCAGTACACAATGTACCAGAAACAAAAGAGCAAAACTCAGCAAAGATGTCAAAACAGTTGAACTATCAATCCTAACTTGTATAAAATACTAAAAGTCCTGCAAACTCCCAATCCTTCGACATCTTTGACTTGTAGTTGAAACATGCCCGAAGCTTTTCTTTCAGACCAGAGGGGAAACGCTTGTGCTGGAGCAGTAAAGAGTTCAGTTTAGTTGACGAGAAACAAAAATAGTATCCATGCTGCTTTTAATAGGAAGCAATTGTAATGAAATGAAATAAGTAGCTTTTACCTCGTCACGAAGATGGCGGTTGGATTGCCCGGAGATGGAGGATTCTGCTTCAGCACTGAAGCATGTGGACCAGCTTTTGACACATCATCAGGGTCACTTGCAGAATAAACTTCAACCTCTTCAAGACCAAGTTGTCGCTTGATCAAGTCCATGTTACTTTGAAGGACTTCAATCTCTCCAAAAGGTAACCTCAAATTTAAAGCCTGAGCGCCAATAGATATCGCCTCTTCCTTCTTGAATTTAAGGAAAGGCATGCAAAGCTTCTGAATTTGTTTAAAGTTTTCTGCTTGTCCCTCCTTCTGTAATATCTCCCTTAGTTCAGTAAGTATCTCAGCATCAGGCGCAAAATGACAGGTTTGTTTGTCAAATTTGCTTTGCAGAATCTTGAGGCAGTGAGCTCTCCATCCATCAAATTGCTCATTCACGTATACTATGCCTTTTAACTTCCCCTCTGGCACTGCTGCTGTTACTTGAGCACCTTTCTTAGCAGCCTTCCAAGAACCTAAGAGCTGTTTTTGTAGAAGCTTTCTCATTAACACTATAGAATCTTGCAAATATTTGTTAGCACTCTTGAGAACCAAATTTGGCTCATTTGATGTTGGCCATCCCGCTGTTACCACACAACCTTCCTTCTTCAAAAGGTCCCTCCAAACATAATCTGCAAACTGGGGACAGATTGGTTCAATGAGGCGTGTTTGCACATCCATAAATTTCAGTATCAAGTCATGGTTCATGCCGCCACTACCACAAGAGAGTCTATACTCATCTCGAGCAGCTTGTAAGTCGTAAAACCCATTCTTAAGTGCCTCCCTGAACAAACAATCGTTGTACGCTTTTTCAGTCAATCTGATAGCAATGTTCATGTCGTTTTCAAACACTTTATCAGCATACGTAGATGGAGAACCCGTTCTTAAAGAGGATTCAGCAGCCAGAATTTCTTCCATCCATGTGAGCTCTTTTGTCAACCGCAAAATTGCAGCATTTGCAGTTTCAAATACGAAATTTGCATCATCAACGCCATCACCAGCATCAGCCAAAGAAAACCTTGTAGCAGTAGCAGAGAATACTTCAATAGCCTGGCGCAGGGTTCTGAAATTTCCAGTTGACTTTGACATTTTTTCAGAATTCAGCATAATGTGACCATTACATCTGATGCCACGTGGCCAATTGCGATTTGCCATTAGTGCAGTGTGGTTGTAGATGAAAAATGTCAAATGATTCTGAATCAGATCCTTTCCTGAAACTCGAAGATCTAGCGGGTACCAGTAATCAAATTCTTGCTTCATCTTACTTAAGAGAGCTGATGGAATATCAGATGATTTTGGGTACGGGCCATCACAGAAGAGATACTCCCAAACTTCATCATTCATCTGCTGAGGGCGGATCAAAGACTTGCTACCTTTATACATGTCTCCGTCGTGAAAGATATGGGCAACTGTATAATAGGCCATATAAAGCGATGAATCAGATAAGGATTCCACAAGGAACTGTTCATCCCAGGGAATACGAGTTCCTAGACCAAAAGACCGTGAGCAAGCCCACTGATTGAGCCAGCTCAAAGTGTGCTCAAAGCCATGCCTTGTTTCTTCAGAATAGAGATTCATTTTTGATAAGCATTCCTCAGCCATTTTCCGCCATTCTGATTCACCGTAAGTTATGTACCACTGATCTGTAAGAGCCACAACACATTCATCACCCGATCTTGACATCACCGGCTTCTCAGGTTCACTGTATATGATTGCCTCGCCAGTCTCTATGAGCTTTGTCTTGATAATGGGCTTGATTTCTTGAACTTTCCTACCAACAAACTCTCCAATAAGCATAGTTCCTTCGGTTAACCCTTTCAAGTAAGTCAACCTCTTAGCCTCTACAAGCTTGTCCTTATCATTCTGACTTTTAATTTTCAGATCCAAGCAGACCTTTTCGGCAGCCCTATCCCCAAATTCCGGAATGTTGATAATCGGTACGATATCAGATAGAGAGGGTACCCACTCATCTTTCACACCATACTTGGCTTAAAGAGCAGGCTTTTTGTTTAAATCATGTAAAGCCATATAATCATCAGGGGCATCACTAGGGACACTGGTGACAATGCCAGTACCTTTGTTGGTCAAAATGGTCAGCATTGGCAGAGCATAGATGATCTCGTTCACTGACAGAGGAGACCTCAAAGGGAGTCCAATCAAATCATACCCAGTCAGCTCAACCAAGCAGGAAGGCTTCTGAGCAATCTTTGAGAAGTTCTGGTACGCAAGGTTGAGTGCAGCTCTCTCAGTAAGGATAAAGACATCAGTTTCATTAATTTCATAAGCTCCATATTTCCCATCAGGTAGTACCCAAGCGTTTGTTTGTCCATACATGGTCTCAGGCCTCAAAGTAGCTGCAGCCAGAAACACTCTCTTTCCTTCCAAAGGACCCAGTTTCAAAGGAAATGGCTTCACTACTTCCATCTTTATGAGAGTATACTCTTGAGGCTGAACACCTTCACCAGTAGCACGGTCATGATCAGCACAAGGCTGTCCATCTAAAGGTGAGAATATCGTATACCTGCAGTCTTTAACAATCTTTCCCAAAGATTTCAACTTACGCATCTGCCACCTCACAAACGCATCAAAAAAAGGATTAACATCAGTGGTCACAAACGATCGCCTCCAATCACAACCCAATCCATAAGCTTTAAGATCTTCAACAGCCAAAGGAGGAAAGTAATACAACCATTCATAAGGATCTTGAAACTTTGCTATCTCACTATCTGTAAGACCAAAACTACGCATAATCTCCCATTGATAAACCTGTCCACCAGATTTCGCAGCTACCTTAGACTTCTTCCCCCTAAACTGATCCGGTAAAGCCGGTGTATCACTTCTCTCCTCCTCAACTTCAACAACTTTAGCGTTCTCTTCAACAGTGAACACAGGAGGGTTTCCAAACTGTTGAATCTCACGCGAAAGCTTATCCGCAGAAGCTGCATACCAGTACAGTGAAAACCAAAAGGAAGAAGCACATTGGCACCTCTTAGTCTATGGTAAGTAGAAGCAAAATCAACCTTAGAGAGTGAGAACGCATGACCAATGTGTAGATAACCATTCATATACGGGAAAGGGAAAGTGGAGAAGAACTTTTCTCCTGGCTTTGGAAGATTCTCACGAGATTCAGCTTTGAATACATTTTCCTCTTCCCACCGTTTTCGAACTGTTCCCTCAATCTCAAGAAGACGATCTCTCCTTGCGTAGCTTTTCGAATCCGATGCCATCAAGTGACAGAGCCTGCCCCGAAACAAAAACAAACCTCAGATGATTGAAACAAGAGCAAATTGATGAGTCAAGTGAATTGCAAAAACGGAATTATTGATTGAACGTAGCTGAGCTCAGAAAAGTACCTTCGAGATGAACTCCCAGGAATCACGAATCGAGTCCACCGTGAAAGTAATCGGAGATTTGATAGGGACAGAGCCACAGTGAGGGAGGAGATAATCAAGATTTCTAGGGTTTATCACGATGGTAAGAAACGATTGCATTTTTTTTTTTTTTTACTTTTTTTTCGAATTACTCTTTGTTTGTTAAAATGAAGGGGCTTTTTAGTAATTGTAGTTAAAAAAAAATGAGAATACATTTTTCAAGGAAAACAGTTTTCATGCACTTGCCTGCCTACGACCCTCCCTACAGTTTGGTAACCCTCCTGTGTTCACTGTTGCAGAGAACACTAAAGTTGTGGAGGAGAGTAGGCAGTCACCAGTAGGCAGGCAACCCCAAATACATCACCAAAATTAAGACGGTTTTATACAGCACTACTTCTATGTTTTTTTCATGTCACCAGTTTTATACATATTTTGTTACTAATTTCTAACATCTAGTGCAATATAATTAAGCGAATTAAAAAACTTTATGTATATTCTTCAAAGATATTAAAGTGGTTTATGAACCTAAGACTAATAATAAACGAGCAAATCCGCAGATAGAAGATATTTCGAGCACTTTGGTTTGTTTTTCATTGCATATTTCCTCGATGATTATATATATATACAGCACCAACACATAGCATACTAGATGTTTTGTAAACTCAAAAAGAAATGGAAAAATATTGAACAAGTGACCTGTGATTTTTAATTTATATATTCCAATATACCAACGTCTGTACAATATTGTTCATGATCTCTATCTCCCTCTCTCAATATAGATTTTTACTTCGTCTCCTATTTAAGCCGTAATAACAAAATTTGGTCAGAATGAGTTTTCTTTTTTAATTATTCATGAAAATCTTCATATGGTGAAGATCCGCTTGAATAACCACTTTCAAATGGAGTGGTCTCTATTGGAGATGATGGAAGCGATTCTCTTGGCTGAGAAGTCGAACCTAAGAAACAAAAACAAATCATAAAAGCTGAGTCAATGATACAACACAATTGCGAATGTAGACGGTTTTCACAAGATTTTCTACTCACCTCTTTGCGATCTAGGACGGAATTTCTTAGTGTGCCGTTTGATGAGTCTCTTAGCTTTTGTTATCGTTAATTGCCGAGCAAAAGGAGAGGATTCTACATCACTGTCACTCCAGTCCCCGTGGAAGTCATTCTCTGCTTCACCTCTCATAGTTCTCAACACAAATGCTTTGGCCTTTCGTCTTTGGGTATTAAAGAGTCCTCGTATAGAAGTAACAAATCCATCACCTGCTCCATCACTTTGACGCTTAAACCATGTGACTTCTTGTTGATCAGGTTTCCCGGTTTGTTCATTGTCACTTAGATTCAGGTCATTGTCAGTAGACTCGCGATTGTTGTGTGATTTGTCTTTAAATTTCTTCCCCTGAAAATTTTGAATAGAACGTGACTAAATTAGCTTACTTATCTTGTCCTCAGAATCTAAATAAACATCATGCAAGAGATTTCTGACCTGCATTCCAGTAACAGACTTCAGTACTCCCCAAATTATGTGCTTCTTAACACGGGAAAAGAGCCTTCTCCAAGTCCCCGTAAACTCAACACGATGAAATGTATCCATCAACAATTTGAGGTCATTTACAACAAATCTTGAGCCTTCATATGTAACTAGAAGCTCCACCTGAGTTGAAATGATGTAAACAAGTTAAAGTTAATCTATTTTGAACTTTTAATTTACTAAGTACAGTTGTAGAAATTAGCTTAACTTACTTGACTTATTTTAATGTTGCGAAACTCCATCATCTTTCTAGGCCTAGATTTCTTCTCCTCGTGTGATTTTCCAGCTTTCTTTTCTTCATGAGAAGAGCGGCCTGACTTGACCGGTTTTGTCTCTTTGAGTTTCTGTTTAGAGGGGTCCTCTTGTTGTTCAATGGAAGATGACACGGAGCAAGAATGAGCTTGTAGAACGAGTTCATTAGCTACAGATTCTGCCACATTTTCTTCACAGCTTTTCTCGAAAGACGATGTTCTTCTCAACTCAGGAGCTGAACCACCAGTGTTAGACCTGACGTTTGATTTCTGCAAGGAGAATGCAAGTAAAATCAGAAAAAGGATGGTGAAAAATCATTCAAAATTTTGAAGTACAAAATAAGGTTAAAACATACTTGAACAGAGTCAGCATTGCTTTGTGAATGCGCTGTGGCTGAAGCTGAGAGAGCTGAAGAACTCACTCGAGATGGTTCAACATCTTTAATACAGTGGCTACTTGTTACAGAATATTCATGGCCTGCTAGCCCTTTCTTTACACGTTTTGAACCAGCTGTTGTCGAAATTTTCCAAACTTCCTGCAAGAAACAAGATTAACAAAAAAACATTCACATAAACTTCATGTTTATCAGATTTTCGTCTACAGGCTACATTGTGATGTTATATGTGACCGACCTGTCGCCTTTGTGAATCCTGCTCTTCTTCTGGGAAGAAATACTCCCACATCATTCTGTACATTGTCTCTGTCAAATGGATTCTGAGAGGATAAATCTCCACCTACCAAATTTGCAAGAATTATCAGACAATTTAAGACACATAATGGGTATGTTGCGTCACTTAATCAAATCAAGAAACAAATGATGGAAAAGAAAAAGAAAGACACTTACATAGAAACGCTCAAGAGGGTAGTGTCCATCTTTCGGCGCTCCTTGCTGGGCATCCACACATAGCATGAATTTCCTTTTAATAAAATTACATCACTTTTAGTGAAATTCAACTTATCAAAAGTGATACAAAGTTTAAGAGCCTTTAGTCTATTCAAACATATATGGAAGAAGATAATGATGACAAAGTAAAGAAGATATACATCACACTAAGTATGGTCCTTTATATTAACTACTAAGGATGAAAATCCAAAACGATGTGCAAAGTATATAATATGGAAAACAAAACAGGCACCGGAGATAAAAAAAATGTGAAGAAAACGTACTTTCCCCATTCAGGTGGAGGATTCCATGCGGATAATAGCATATCTGATTTTGCATTGGGTAGACAGTTCCTAACAACAAAGTATTTGGTGGTGAATCGAGCAACACCAATGTCTTTGTAGTCCCGATCAAAGTCATAAATCTGCATAAATAAATCCAACTAAATATTTACTGACTTTTAATTTTAAAGCAACAGACTGCATGCATCCAAGTCATATAACTAAATAGATCGAGGAAAGATTCAAAACAAATTGCAGTGTAAGTTAATCTCATCATTTCATATTTCATAAGCTAAAGAGTAATTAGTAAGCATGATGGTAAATAACAAAACAGGATTCTTCGATGCTTACCATGTCATTTATCTCTGCCTCAGCAAAGGATTTTCCATCTACAAGCATGCTCCAAACAACCTTATTAATTTGCAAGGAAATGCACATAGCATACGATGGACTTTTGTTCTTCTCCTTCTCCATTATCCGCAGCTGTGCAGCATTCTGCAGTGCCATTCGTAGAGATGCAGAAGCCGCCTTTCTAGACTTTTGTACATATGTGAGCTCTTTCTTTAAGCCATGCACCTAAAACAGAAAACCAAGAATTGCAGCACCAACTATATATTGTCACAAAAATCCCATTTCGCAGAATCGGAAGCCAAACAAAAAGCTGATGCTCATAAAGGACAGAAATCTCTAACTGAAGAGTTGCATGCGCAGAACACAATAGTTAATGAAACAAGTTGAGGCAATAACCAAAGAAGCATGAAGCAAACTTCCTTGCGTAGAGTCTTACCAGTATAGATCTTTTGGTACTAATCATCCACAATTCACCTTCTCTTTCCATATGTGTGTCGTCCATATTGTCAGAACAAAGAGACAATTTCCTAATATCATCAAGAAGCAACTTTCGTTCCCGCTCTTTCTCTTCAAGGTTGATTTTTGCAAGTTCTACTTCTTCAACTCCGTATGGAACTACCTCATCAGCCTCCTCTTCAACATCTTCATCTTCAGTAGGACATTGGAGACTACTTTTTCGAGGCCTGAACCATAAAAAGATCTCCTTCTAAATTCTAGAAAATGTTCGAAAATATACAGAAAAAAAAAGTATCTGAACTTTAACCCTAATCATCAGTGACTTTGAAGTGATATGGATTCTAATACTCACTTTGGAAGCCTCGCAAAGAGAAGGTTAGTCAAGACATCCAGCATCACCTGGAATTGGCGAGAAGTCATTGTAGCTGTTATATTGTGTGAATTAAAAGTAAGCTCCTTTAGTGGTTTCACCTGCAATGGCATATATAAGAACTAAGTTAATTCTCTGAAAAGACCATGAAACGAATGAAACCCAATTTTCTTAGTTATATGAAGGAATAAATTACATGTGTACTTCAACTGAATTACCCCTAACCAGCAATGCAAAATTCTGTGGTTCATAGAATCTTACTAGATAATATTGTGAGCAATTTGGTTTCCTATCAGTTAACGTCAAGTTCAATTGCTATACATGGAACAACCAAAACAAGACTACGGCATTGAAATTAGTTGCACAACACTTAAATGAATCCATAGTGTATACCAACTCTCTGTAAGGAAATTTTAACCCAAAAAAAAATACTATAAGGAAATGGTGTTACCTTTAGATCAGGGGTTCCACCTTTGTGTCTAGTATACCGAAAATACATGTCACAGGGCATGAACACCCTTTCAAGTAGAGCCCCAGTACGCTTCACTTTTGGAGAGTTTCTGCGAATTTTTGGGAGCCACTGCAATCCAGCACCTGGGTCAACATCAGTAGGAGCAACATGGGCCTGCACATGCTCCAACATTACAGAAACTTCCATCCGTGTCCATGGCATTTCAGGACTATATTCTGGAATTTGGACACTTCCATTGCCAAGAGCCTTCTCAATCACTTCCACACCAACACGCATAATGGAATGAAACGATCGTGCTAGAACACGACCACTAACAGCAGCCAGCAGAAAGCGACCCTGGTATCCATCAAAGTGAAGTTTATCAACAACTCAGCAACTCCTTTTTACACCCAAGACATTAACAAAGACAATTCTGCTGGTTAACAATATTCATCAAATAATATATATTTTAACTGAAGCTCTAATAAAATACCTTATACTGGCTAGGTCAACTTAATCAGCAAAGACCCATTGTGGTACAACACTCTAAAATAGGCAATGGTGTTAATTGTGCATTCGTACACAGTAATAATTACTTACATTAGCTTCTTCTGAGTGAAGATTAAACTGTGGCTCAATGACATTCACCATGAAGTGACGAGTCCCATCTTCCTCAGATTCACTGCTCTCAACTTTACCTGGTTATACATCCAGGTCAAAGGTTCATAAGTAAATGATGCATTGAGCTTAAAGCAGCAAGTTCTCTGCCACTCTCCTAGATGCTATTATTCTTTCCAGAATATCATTATATTAAGAAATTCCAGTCATCGGAATAAAGTTGGAGTAAGAATAAAATAAATCACAAACAGATGATAAATCAAGATATAGTGACGTACCACCTCTGTCATCTGATTTCTCAATTTTCGTTGAGTGTGACGGTGATGAAAGAGGTTCTGCCATCTCCATAAGCTGCGAAGAGAGATTTCTTCCAGGGCTAGCAGAAGATCTCGATGTTTCCCCTTGATGCATTTCTGGACAAGATTCTTTTTGGCTTTCTTCAAGAATCTTCCTCTGTATATATTGACGAGAAGGAGAAGGTTTAGGAGGTTCAAATGCTTTTGATATTCCACCAACAAAAGACCAAACAGCATCCCTGTTCTGTATCGTCCACAGGAGTTTGAGGCCATAAACAAAGACTCGCTGACAATTGTCAGCGATGACAACATTGTATCCATCATCATCACTAGGATCTGACCGTATGTATTCATCACTCTCACTTCCATTCTCAAACTCAGACCGCACATACGTCATCTCAAGATTTCTTCTTCCAGCCTCTTGCCATGCCAATAGTCTTTCAGGATCTGCTTTTGGGGCCTGCCTTCTGATTGTAAAATAATCAGAAGACAATAGAAACCCTTCATCTCGATGCTTTTCATTCCTCTTATGGTCCTTCCCAGAAGGTACTCTGTCTATCAAAGGATTCTGAGAGCTTTTCCTCAAAAACTGAACACTTGCTGGAATGCAAGGATGCTCATCTTTGTTAATAAATGCCTTAGGTACATGAAGGTCAAGACCCTGATATACAAGGTCAAGTGCATCCCGCTTGCATTCAAATGTATACTTTTGCTTCCCGCGACTATAGCCTAATTCGTATTTCAGCTTTGTCATATTGAAGGTCAATCCTTTGGCAGGGTCATCAGAGTCCCACGGCATGTACTTTATGATGGAAGGAGTGGCATCTACACGGAGCAGAAATTCTGTCATCACCTTGTCTAGAGATAAGTTTCCTGATCTCGCAACTCTTGCAACTCCAAACCTAGGCCATCTGGAGAAAGAACGTAACTTGTGAGGAGGATAGTAATTCATACCCCAGAACTTAAGTATCCATGCCAAATCATGAGCTCCAATATTCATTGTCGGTGAGGCACGACATATGCTCTCAGGCTTGTCTTGCGGACTGTAGACAGGTCCACTGTCTGCTGGGTGCTCAGTACCTGAGGAAGACTGGTGAAATTTTTCAGGTCTGAGGGAGAAATTCCACCGAAGCGAGAGAGATGTTGATCTGAACGGATCAAAGACCTTCTCACGAGCCTTTCCTTCAGTTGGAAACGCATATAGGTAATGATTCAAAGAATTCCCAGACTCACATTCCCAGTCCATTGTAACTTCGAGATTAAACACTGGGGCTTCAATGAATGCAGCTCCAGAGGTGCTGACTGGAACTTTCAAAGAGTGTCGACTGATCACGCTCTCAAGACTGCTCAATTTCATCTTAAAGTCTTTGGCATTGACAAACACACGACCATCTGACTGCTGAAGTTCAATAGGACCAGTCACTATTTGAAGTTTATCAAGACTCTCATATGGATCTGGTGTAGCAAGAACAGCCCACTTTGACTCAGAAAAAGATAAAGTGATATTGCCATGAATGTAGTTTCTCATATCATCCCACCATGGTAAGTTTCGTTCTTTTTTAGTGACCTGTGGGACACCTGGATTCCTAAGACTCAGATTAGCTCTGCGAAGAGCCACGGTGAAGGCATAGCTAATGTCTGCAAAAGCTGGTTCATATCCAACTCCAAAGGAAACTTCTCCTTGTTCAAAGTGTATGCGCAGATCTGAATACGTCTTCATCGGCGGAGTTGTGCCCCTGGCTGACCGAAACATTCGTACTTTTCTCCATCTGCCTAGAAACACGTCTTGGGAAATTTGTGGCTGGAAACACGTTGCCTAGTTTAAGAGAACAAGTACAAAGACTCAAACAGTCAGGCAGTTGAGATCGAAACCAGAAAACGGTGAATGCGGAGAGATAGATGGATCAACATGCTTGTATACGTATAAATAGAGAAAGAGAGATTAGACTTAGCAATTTTGGCCCTACCTGTGGTAGGGGATAATAGGAACATTTTGCATGCCTTTTAGAATCTCAGAAAGAAAGTTTTCTCTCATGAATTTAAACACCAACATGGAGGTTGACCTATATTCAATTTCAATGTCTCTACACGCTTTGTCTTCGCAAATATGAATCATTGTGCAAGTAAATTCATCGTTTAGATGAGCTAAAGTACTAAACTATAAGCAATCACAGTCCCCTGCACATGCACAACTCGTTCTATCGTTCAAAGAAGAAAACCAAATCCAAACAAGCATGCAATGGACGACAAGAAAACAAAATAATGATCTCCCACTAACAGAAGCCTTTGTGTTCCAAGTAGATGGAGAATGAGGTGAGAAACAATCTTGGTAGTACCAAGACAGTGGTTGTAAGTGAAAAAAAATAGTAGCTGGAGCAGATATTAAAACTAAAATCAAAGCTCCCAGATAACAGATCAGCTACTACCATAATTATGCTTTAGAACAAACATAATAGCACAGAAATAAAATTAACACAAAGATCAATCATAGAAGAGAGGTAATAAACTATATACAGACGGCATGGGAAAGGATAAGAAGAAAATAAAAGTACCTGCTGTGCAAGCACAATACAACCTTCACATTTGCCAGAAGTGCCAGAGAGAAGAGGAAGTGTGTAATTTCTTAACTGAACTACCAAGCTTCCAGTATTCAAGTAAATATTGCTGCCATATAACCGAGAAAAGGGTATGTCATTTTCTTGACAAATAGGATCAAGCTTCTTCAAGACTTCTATCAAACCAGTATCACCACCATGAACGGCCGTCAAGCTTAAATCAAAATCTGTGGCACAAACAGAAAGAAGAGAGGTTCTAGCAGCACTTGGCTTAAAACCTGCCTGGAATCCCTCCGTACAGGCACCTGAGCCCTCTGAGGGAACTAAACCCTGGCATGCCTGATAATATGATTGAAACGACCGTTTATGAATCTCTTCCTTCACTTTGTTAATAGCTAACGGATCATCAACATCAATTTCAGCCCCATCAAAAAACATCTTTCTTTCATCTAAAGGATCACTTGTGTCTGCACTTTTGGAAGACTGTGTAGCTTTGTGGATAAAATCTTCAAGAAACTTCAATCTTACAGCCAACTCGCATGCTTCCTTCTTTACCAGCTGATAGTGTTCATCAAGCCAACCCTGAATTGGTTCTTCCTCAATATCTGCGGTTAGCCTGCGTATGCAAAATCTTACGCGGCCAAATTTTGGACTAGATTTCTTAGGCTTTGAGCTTTCTCTCTTTCCTGAAAGGTTTTTTTTATTTTTTGCTACAGTTATAAGTTTCAAACCTCGCAACATCTCTTCAACTGAATCATCTATGGCACGCAACTGTAGTTTGTATGGCATGCAAATATGCACATCAAGCCCTTGTACTACCCAGTCCCACGGACCACCTGCCATTACAGGGACTGCATCAGACAAATTCGAAGAACCAGTAGGGATTCTTGATATTTGCATTCTTGTAGTTTTAAAAACTCGAGATCCATTAAAAGCAAGCATAAGCCCCTCAAGAAGCACTCCTATACAGGCATTCTCAGAAAAAATTGATTGTGCCTCCAACTTAACCTCCACCCCATCCCCTACCACAGCTGATATCGTCAACGTTTCCACATCAATAGCAAACATAGATTCCTTTTTCTTCTGCTTGTCAACACAACTGGACTGATCTGATTTTTCACTTGGGCCACCATCTTTCACACTAGAGATGTCTTTGTTGCAACCATTTTCATGTTCTTTAAGCTTTTGTGCAGATACCAGGGATCTCAACCGCAAAAACAGTTCATAAAAAGATAGATGGACGTCAGGTTCCCAACCCAGTGAAATATCCGTAGCACTGAAGAGAGAACAAACATCAATTTCATTAAGACCACCGGAGCGACGTACAAGCTTCGCATTGTGCATATCAAACAATGTGACATTCGAACAAGGCTTATGCTCCTCCAGATACTCCTGGTAGATGGATTTTGCTCTTACAAGTTCCATTTGGGTTGAAAGTTTATCCTTGTTGAGACAAAAGCTAAACTGTGATATTTCAAGAGAGACCGAGTACTTTAATCTTTTAAAATCTTCAGGAGCAGTAGACAGAAAACTTGCAGTGCGTGGTGTGTCATCAGCCAATGAACTAAATGCAACCCGACCACCTTGTGATCCATAATTGACAGATTTAGGATCATCAATAGTTGTATTATCCAATCCTGTATCATCACAGAAATTTACACAGCAACGTTCAAGATTAAGGTTCACAAGCCTTGTTCCTTTCCCAGATACTTTGGATAGTTGCACTTCTCCAGTCTTATTCCACTTTTTGCTGGCACCAGATAATGTCTTAAAGAGAGCTTTGAAGGACATAGCATTTGTTATGAGAGATTCAACACGCTTGAAAGAAAAGCAAATACCCATTCCAGTCACATCTACTGAGAGTACCAATTTACTTCTGCCACCAACCTCATCAGCTGATGTCCTATCTCTTCTTCCCCAGTCCAAGCTAACCTTTGCTATATGCATCAATGAACCAGAGTTTGGCTCTATTCCGAAAAGGTTTTCTTTAAAGCATTCTTGGTACTCATCTGCCAAATGCAGATTCAACTCACCAAGTTCAACATGAACTGCTGTGCCCACACTCGAAATGTTATTTGCAAACACATGTGATGACTGCGAACAAAACTGCGGATAGAACACCAAGAACAAGTACTATTTAGCATTTAGTAAACCAAATTCATATGTTGTGTAACAAAATAAATAACTAAGAAATCAAGCATGTGAAAAGGCCTATGGTACAATCTCATGACTACAGTTTAAGTTAATGTATGAAGTCTAAACTTAACCAAAACTGTCACAGATAAATAATTAGTACAAGATCCAAAAACTGAGCTGTGCAGCATGATAGCTATGATATATGTTCAACCACTACAGATATACATGGATAAGGTACTTACATGATACACAGGAAGATCATCAATACCATATAGCATAACAGTCATCTCAGGAGCTGAAACTGTCCCTGTCCACATAATGGCTTTCACATCAGCAGCTTTTGATTTCTTGACAGTGTGAGTTCCCCCTTGAAGCACTAGTTTTCTCTTTTTCAAGAAATGAAGGCGCAACCATGGATGTAGCCTTGAAATGAACAGATTGCATCTAGTACCTCCCAGCTTTATATCAACCTCAGCTCTAACAGGCAAACCAGGCAGAACAGGCAGAACAGGCAGAACAGGCTGAAAAGAGAAGGTAACCAACATTACATGTAATAACATAAACTTTTGTCGCTTACAAAATATATGTCAAACTGATGCATACCAAAATAACATACGACATTCTGCATAAATGCATAACTTTCAGAAGCCAAAGTATTGAGTCAAAAGCAAAGAACTGAAAAAATAGAATTAAACAATATTATGGCTTTTGAACCTGAATTGGGATGTAGATAAAAGAGACCACATCAACTTTCATGATCTCTAAAATAGAGGACTCAGGTTCTCTAAAAATCTACAAAGAAACACGAGGGCATGGCATCAGTGGGACAATATTAAATAACAAAATTTGGAAATTAAATCTTGAAAAGAACTTCCATAAAATAATCATACATGAATTTCACTGAGTTCCATCTGAACATCAAGACGTGTACTCTCTCCTGTGTCTTCAACAGATTTTGATTTAACACTCCTCAGTTGAATTCCTGTGATGTTATTCTCAGCAAGAAGATCATGTTCTCGATTCACACATCTGACATCTAGTTTGGGTAAACTGAAGGAAACCTGCTCAGTATGACCATAACAGGATCATACATAAGCCGAAGGAACGTATGGCCAAATCTATATGCTAACACCATCATTATGATTGGAATATAGAGATATAACACTACAGTGGTAATTACTCCAAACAAACAGATGCTTTTGAGCAGTAGATCCTCTAAAAAGATAGTATCTAGGCTGATGGTGCTACATAAGAACGTACTTCTTAAACATTATAAGTGGTAGTGGAATTTTTCAACGAAACTATTAAAAGCATTGCCATGAACCAACTTAAAGAGAAACATTGAAATGAAGGTTGATGAGGTTCAAGAATCTCTACTCTAACATATTAATAAAACAAAGACTTACTTTCTATATATCACAGTAATCTTTTCAATACTGTAGACTCACGGAAGACACATAAAATCTTTGGCTAACTAAGAAAATATTAAAAAAATTACAAAACTACGCACAGATACAGCCGAGTCACTGTGCATTAAGCCAACTGACCTTTTCAGGAAAAGAAGGAGAATACTTTGCAATTGCTGCCAGCAGCTTATGCTCTTTATGAGGATTGTTGGCAGATGAGGCAGCAGTAGATGAGGTACTAGCTTCATCAGAATAAACTGAAGCTGGCGATTGTTTGCTCTTCGGAAATGAATCCTCATCAATATTTAGAACTACATCTCCAGATATAACTTCCACATTTCGTATAACAATACCTACTGCCCTAAACTCAGTAAAAAAACAACAAAAAATGGCAACAGTGAGCAAACCACTGATTGAGTATAGATTTATCTTCTGTAACATAAGAGCACAGACATCTTAAAGGTCACAGAGCACTCTAGACAGTAAAAACTATTTCCTAAACGTTTTAATAATACCTCCATTCAAGGAGGATTTACTTCATGTAAGAATCAGATAGCAATGACGGTACCTGTCATGTCCAAACTCGGTAGAAAAAGAGAGTTCATCACAAAATAAAGCAGCAGAGGATCTGTCTGGAGAGGCAGAGGACGCTTGGGAAGCAAGACATCTTTCAAAGCTTAAGTTAGAGGAATGATCAGTAATCATGCGTGATTCACTTAAGTGAACCAGAATTGGTAGAACATTCAGTTTAACATATAGATTTGGGTTTGTCCCACCATCCTTAGATATATCTAACTTCAGCTCCTTGACTTCCACAATCACCTTTGGGGTCTGCATTTCATATAGGTTACTAGAAAGAAGTCTGTATTCAAGAGAAATTAAAGCTCAGTCTGGAATGTGGAACACGATAGTAAACTCAAACCAATTACCTTCACAACCATATCTGCAACAGAAACTGAAAGAAACTTAGCAACAGTAGCCACCACCATCCACTTTCCCCAGCCTGAAGTACGAGATTTCTGACTTTTGGGTTTCTGTGAATCTGTTGTTGACGTTGATAACCTCATCACAACTTCAAGATCACTTATCAAGACTTGTATTTTTGGGTCTCTGGAACGAAAACCAACACCAAGTTTGACCAAGGCCTGGCGAAAGCTTAGTTTAATTTCACCAGCAGACACTGACTCAATGGCACCCTGGAAAACAATTGAAATTAGCAGTAAATCATCCTCAAGGTAACATGATCAGTCATCATTAGCAGAAATCTACTATCTCAATCATCAATTATCCCAGTAGAAACACGATCAATCATGCAAAAATGATACGACCACAGTACCAACCCCAAGAAAATAAATAATGTAATGTTGACAAATGAATTCCATTACATTGATCTGATTCAAGCTTCTACAGAAACATTCTTTCTCAGCAACAGCAAAAGCACTAAATCGACTAAATTGATCTGATTAAAGATTCTCTCTCAGCTACAGAAAAAAAAAAACACTACTTCGTCTACATTAATCTGATTCAAGCTTCTCGAGAAGCATTCGTTCTCAACTACAGGAATAACACTTAAAATTCTTGTCTCTCTTGACAATACTACTTTGATGACTACATAGTAGTAAAACGTTTACAGAAATTTCAAGTCATATATATTTCTAACCTTATCAAACTTCACAGTGACATCCTTGAGGCATTTCCAACCGCCAACACGGAAATTAACAACTCCTCCCAGCACTCGACTAAGTATCCAAGCAAACAACCTGGAACAAAGTCTAGAACAAAATTGAAAATATAAGTCACCAACTTACGAGTACATCAAGTAAATTACACCAAATAATCAAAGAAAACACTTGTAAAACACTATTTCGAGTAGAATGAACTAATTCGAACTTGATTCATCAGCAAATACTCAAAGAAAAACACTTGTGATAAAGCTATTTAGACTAGAAAAATTCGAACTTGATTCATCAGCAGAACTAGGATCAACTCTTAATCTCAACTACCATAAACTGATTCAAACTTATTTCATCAGTAGAACTAAGATCAACCTCATAATTCGAGCAGGGAATATAAAATTTAAACACAATGACTCACATGAAGATGAGCCACAAAACGATGGAAACAATCAGAAACCCAAAGAAGAACTTAGCAGGTGAAGCCGCCATATCCACGGCCCGCAGAGAAAGAAACAAACTAACTCCGCCAGATAAACAGCTAGTCTCACCCACCGCCGGCACTAAAACAAACGATTTCAAAGCAAAACACCATTTCACTTCCAAGTCCAAGAGAAGAAACCCTAATCGTTTCAAAACCAGTCAAAATTGTGAGACTATAGAGCTGATTCCATAGAAGAAAGATCCGATCGGCGAGGTTTTTGACAGTGATCGCTAGAGAGAGAGAAAGAGACTGTTTGGCTGGTCTGATGGATGACCCATGTGTGACCGGTGACGAGAGTCGAGGGTAGTGGGATCTTGTGTGGTAAGGTGTACCGTAAGGTCGGTGGTTTTTTTTGTGCTGAACGGAGTAAATTTCCAACTGTGTCCCTTGGGAGTCGAATCAAAGAGGTCAGAGAGCTATGAACCTGTTTTAGCTTTTTAGGTGACTCTTTTAGTCAACTATATCATTGATTCTCATCACAACTTTTTTAATTAAAAGTAAATTATTTAATTAAAAACTAAAAAGTAAAATACAAAATAGGAAGATTTATTTTTCCTAATTGTACTATTGTCTTTTTATGTAGAAATTTTAGCCAATTAATAAACCAAGATACTTTATTAGTTTAACTGTTTTACTATGTTAGATGCTCTAGAAATATTTTCTGTTTATTTTTTCAAGTTTTTATAATCTACTAACGGCATCTACGTATTTGTTGGTATTGTAGTAAATTCAAATAAACAAAAGTATATACTTATCGACATGATACTAAATTTCGTATATAAATAACCATTTGGTAATTAGATATTGGTGTAACCGACCATTTTTCCCAATACTAAAATCTTTATTATTGGTTGTTTTCTAACAATCTCAAAATCTATATCATCGATATTAGTAGATAGTTTGCATGGAAACACTCATTTAAACAAGATGTTAGATAACATTTTATATAGTTACAAGTGTACATTCATCGATTATGAGTTGGAGTTCTCTGTTACTGATATATGTTTTTAAATATTTTAATACAAAACCGACATTTAAAAGTATTTTAATTTCTTGCTTTTATAAGTATCTTATACATCAGCCTAAAAAAGATTCTCCAGGTAATGACACATCAACTCCTTTTTATTAATCTCTTAATTTTTATTTTTCACATAAATAAATTATATAAGCAATTAATTTATATTTTTAAACAACAAGTGACCTAAATTAATATTAATATAGGTTTGATTATTAATTATACATAAAAACCTTTAAATTTTTCTATTTAAAATTTTTTACAAGTAAAAAAAATTCAAATTTTAGTTAAAACATAGAAATTATATAATAAAGATTTAAAATGTATCATTTTATTTTTGAATGATTTAATCATTATTATTAAAAAAAAATAAATGATTAGATTGAATAAGTTTAGAAGTTAACTTCAACCTAAAAAATTATAAGTCATGAAAAAATTATTCAATACACAATCGAGAAGATAAAAATCATATCCTCCTATATATAATGGTTGAAAGGGACTCTCCACAGAATGACACATCAACTGAAGGGGCTCTCCACAAAATGACACATCAGCTGAAGGGGCTCTTCAGGGAATAACACATCAGCCCCCTTTTATTAATCTATCTCAGTTTTTTATTTTTTCACATAATTAAATTCTATAATCAATTGATTTATATTTCTAAACAACAAGTAACCTAAATTAATATTAATATATGTTTAACTATTAATTATACATAAAAACTTTTAAATCTGAATTTTTCTATTTAAAAATTATTATAAGTAAATACAATTCAAGTTCAATTTAAAACATATAAATTATTATATTATAAGATTTAAACAAATAATCATTATTAATAAACAAATAAGGATAATTAAACTTTAATGCAAGTGAAACAAATAACAAATGATGAGATTGAATAATTTTAGAAGTTAACTTCAACCTAGAAAATTATAAACCATGAAAAAATTATTCAATACACAATCGAAAGATAAAAAATTATATAAAAATTAGAGAGGAAGATATAAAATCTAGAAAAAAAAAAGAATTAAAAAACATACAAAATTTTAAACATGATAAAGAAATGAATTCAATGAAAGATATATAAAAATACAATCTCAAAATGGTAAATTGAGAAAAAAAAAAAAATTCTCAAGAGTATGAAAATTGAGAATGAATAAATATTTCTGTAGAAAATGTATGTAAGAGATTACACATATCATCAAGAAAAAAATATAGATAATAAAAATTCTTAAATAAGTAAGAGAAAATTAATAATAAAAATAAAGATCTAAAAATTTTTTATTTAAAACCCAAACTGAAATAAAAATAATATATATTATTAAAAAAATAACTAACATGTAGTGTATAAATTACCATGTTTGGAAAAATATGTCAAGATAAATTTAAGTAAATAAGTATAAGTTACATTTAAAAAAATTTAAAAAATTATTTCATAGTAAAACTCATGCATATGTGCAGGTATTAGCTTAGTCTTGTATAATAAAGTAATAATACAATTTTGTGGAGTTACGCTGCCATATGTCTCCACAAATGTGACACTTTCACCATTTTCTAATTTTTTTTATATTTATTTTTTTCTAACCATTAATTTTATCTAATATAAATTGAATACTGCTTTAAAAATACGTTCCAAAAATAAAACCACGTTGAATCAAACTCTTAATCTCTACAATTTTTTTTTAAATAGACTTTCAAATTAAATACTTAAAATAGTAGAAACATATACTTTTGAAAACAAATCAAGAAGCTAACCCAATAAAATCTAATTTGGACTAAAAGATGCTAAAAATGCTAAAAATCAAATTCTTAATCTCTACAACTTTTTAAAAATAGACTTTCAAATTAAATACTTCTATGATTAAAAATGAAACAATAAAAATAACATAAAATATTATATATTACATCTATAAAATAATAATAAATAAATATATATATATATTAAACTCACGCAACGCGTGGGACTTACCATAGTTTACGATATTTTATAATGATTCATTATTTAATCAAAGTAAATAAGTAAATTGTTTTAAAAATTAGTAAATGACCATCAACAAATATTATTTTTCATGTTGAACTCTACCCATTTGAGTATCTGTTGGTGGTCATCTCAGTTTTAAAAGTTAAGACTTTCATAATTCCTATGGATACTTTGATTATGATAACTCATTTGAATGATCATATGACGAAGAAAATGAATGCTGCTTCAAAATCACCCAAACTCCAAAACAAGAAAAGATACAAACGCCACACTTGACAATAACAATATTTGATCCAGTAAGCAATGAAGATCCGGTTCATGCTATTGCATTCAACGACACCGGGGCACATACGACGGTAATGAATCCCAAGATTCTTTTGTCATCAATGTGGTTGTACTACCAACAGGAGTTTCGATTGCGAATTCCAGTTCATTGATGATCAAACTCAAATCAAAACCAATCATCATAGAACTTTCGGATGAGGTTCATATTATGCATTTAGAAGAAAATTTGACATCTCGATCAAACCAAAAGGAGTAAAATGGAAGACCCTCTACAAAGCATTTACAACGATACCTAGGCTATTTGCAATAGAAGATCTTATGTCTCCAGAATTTGAAAGAATTAAAAAAGAGATTACAACGGTCTCATGTGCAGAATCTCACATCAATTTTCTTTAAAAGTGGAAAAAACCGCTATGGCTGAATCCAGAGTTTTTCGTGACATTACCCTTCTAAGAAAATGCTAGCACGACTCCAACAAAACCAACTCACGCAGGAATATCGCATGCACTATTACCACAAGCAAACAAAGAATGCGACCAATTGATCCGCCACGAAATAGTTTCATCAACTAACTCACCATGGGCATGCAAAGCGTTCAATGGAAGGTTTTACCTGTCGGCCTCAAAACAGCATCATCGTTGTTCTAACAAGCAATGTTATGTATATTCAAGCCGCTACTTCATACAGCTTTAATATTCATTGATGATATCCTCTTATTTTCAACAAATGAAGATGAACATCTTCGGTCCCTCCAACAGTTTGAAGACATTGTAACAAAATATCGGATAATGCGCTCAACCCACAAGATGATTATAGCCTAGTCTAGTATTAAATTCCTTGGAATGCAAATTACAGACGGACAATTTGCACCACAAGCTCATCTAGCTACAAAACTTCTGGACTTTCTAGAAGATAATCTAACAAAAAGACAGGTCCAGCAATTCCTTGGAGTAATCAATTACTTGAGCAACTTTATCCCACAACTTTCACAGCTGACGCATCCATTAAGAAAAATGTTAATAAAGAATCCCACAATGGACAAACCGACAACTGAAGCGGTCAAAATGCTAAAGCTAGAAATCTAAAAGCTACCACCTTTAAAGATTTCTTTTTCTTACAACCAAACTGTTCTGGCAAACTTAAATATTTCCCTCCTCCTCCGGTGTTAGGAATACTTAAGAATCGCATAATGTTGTCCCTTGTATGCTGGAACACCCGAGTTCCAAAAGTAATCGAGAATTTTTCCATATTAATACTTTGACATGATGCTCGCTCATAGGCTTTAGATACTAGGGACCTTAAGAAATCAGCACAAAGGATTAAAAGATAAGACAATAATGGATCCCCTTGACGTAGTCTCCGTGTTGCTTCAAAATGACCATGTTGACAACCATTAATTAAGACGGAGAAAGAAACTGATCGAACACAGCACATGATCCATGTGATCCATTTGCTATCAAACCCTTTTTTCCATAAGTCCTTGCAGAAATTCCACTCGATTCTATCATAGGCTTTGCTAATATCTGTTTTGACTGCCATATAGGCCTTAGAGCATCGATTTCTTACCCTTAAGGAGTGCATTGCTTCATGGGAAATTATTACATTGTCAGTAATAAATCGTCCAGGGATAAAAGCGGCTTGATTTTCGGAGACTACAAAGTGGAGAACCGATTTCAGTCATTGTACTAGAATCTTGGAGATAACTTTATACACCATGTTACACAACCAATAGGTCAAAAATCCTTCATAGTCTGAGGGTTTGTAACCTTTGGAATTAAGCAAATATTTGTATGGTTCCATTCTTTGGGAAAATATCCAGTGTCAAAGAATTTTCTGAACTCATCTGATATAGCTTGTCGCACAGTATCAGCATTAAACCCATCAGAGCCTGGGGCACGTGTTGGTCCAGTCGAAAACAGAGCCGTCTTAATTTTTTCATCAGTTACTTGTGCAACAAGGCGTCCATTCATCTCTTCGGTTACCACATGGTTGGTGCTATGGAGAATCTCGGTCAAGTTCTGAACTCGCTCACTTGTAAGTAGCTCTCCAAAATAACGTGTAGCTTCGTTGCCTATCGCTTGGTTCCCGTGAAGTTCATCGCCTAATGATTCTTAATTTTTTCTATCCTGTTTCGGGCTACTCGATTTTTTTGGAACCACGGAAGAATTTAGTATTAAGGTCACCTTCCCTTCACCACTGATTTCTACTCTTTATTTTCCAGAATATTTACAAGAATTCAATTGAGCATTGTTATATATACAGTAAAACCTCTATAAATTAATAATGTTGGGACCGGAGAATTTTATTAATTTATACAAGTTATTAATTAATCGATAAATTAATAATTATAGAGAGTTTTTCCAAATTAAAAAAAATATTATATAAAAAGTAGAAAATTGAATATATTTACACATTAAGAAATAATTATTGCATATATAAATTTACACATTAAGAAATAATTATTGCATATATAAATTTTTTTGATAATTTTTGATGCAAGTTGAGAAGATAATATCATATATTTTTATATTTTAAGAAAAATAGAGATAAACTCCAACAAAATTACAAATTTACGAATAAATAAACAACATTAGAATCATACTTCACTAAAATATCTTATATATAATGGGACCATATATTTACATAGAGATTTTAAAAAATATATTATTTTATTATCTTATCGAAATGTGTCAATTATTAGATCGGCCCAACTCGGGACCGGAATAATTTATTAATTTAGAGAGGTTATTAATTTATCAAGTATTAATTTATAGAGATTCTACTGTATACATTATGAAACATGAATTTTGTTGTAAACAACATCAATGACTCGGAGATTCAGAAAAGGTTAACATAATTCTCATCAATATTTTTCTCCTCTTTAACTACTTCTCATCAGCAATATCACTTGGAAGATCTTCACCGAAAGGTATTTTTCCGGGATAGTTGGTCACCGCAGGATCCAAACTGTTCTTGCTACATTTCAAAACATAGAAAGAATATGACTTTATAACTCTCTGGATGTATCAAAATGATTGAACAAACTTACCATTTATCCACTAAAACAACCGAACGAAGCTCACAGTTGGCGAATCTACAACAATTAGAAGAAGTTGTGATATTAAGAACACAAATAGTACCACTTGATCAAACTACATTTTTAAAGTAAAAAAAAAAGTATTCGTACGGTTTAGAAATCTCGCTTTTCACGGCTGGATCACAATCGTTTCCAAATGAGTTTAATGTATGAAGCAAGAACCCACTATGAGTAACAACCGCAATCTCCTTTTCCTTCCTTGTACTCAGCCTGAATTCATTTGTTATATCAATCAAAACACTTATGCCAAGACTATCATAATCACGTACTCTTATGTCAAAATCAAACTAGCAAGCACATAGAAATGTTTACCAGTTCATGAACTTTACGCCTCTAGCCGCAATGTCTTGGTCCTCCTCTCTAGTGTCAGGCTTCCACAAAACATCTTCATCAGTTTCTATCTGTATAAGATGTAAACATGTGAAAACAAAAGGAGATTATAGTTTGTACTGACTAAGGAACAAAAAGGTACTTGCCAATGAAAAATCAATCGCAGGGAATAATTCGCGGTATTTGGTTATATTGCTTCTTCTGTCACAAGGATGAACACCCTGAAACCAAAAACAAGAACATCGCAAAAAGTTTTTAATATCAAGAAACTACAAATTATTCACAAGGTGGACAAGTAAAACATACCAAATGTTCTCGGCATGATTCAACTGCGATGAACGGTGGACAATTTAAGCTTGATATAGCAGTACGGTCGCTATTCCCTGCACCTGCCTTCATAAGCAAAGGTGCATCAACACCATCTCTGTAATCTACCGCACCAAAAGTTCCAACCGCAGTTTGCAAAGTCCTAAACCAAAAAACAAGTATTGATGTATTGAAATAAGACTCAACCAAAGGTCATTACTATTATCTCAGTAAGCCCTAAAGGTTTACAATATTACCTTAGGAGAGGCGACACAATGACTAACTCAATTCTATTGGAAATCCCACTTGCCATAACATGCTTATGTAAATTATCAACCTACAATAACATAATTCACATTACTTCCCTTTATGTGCAATATTACAACAACATATGATACGTATCTCGTTAGAGCTATAAGAGCAACACTATAAGTCAACTTACTTGTTGCCATCCAAGAGATGTAAGATGTGCATCAAAGAGATCTTCAGATAAGTAAGCATCATGATTCTTTTCACCTTCTACATTGTGAACCCCTTGAGCATGTCTTACCTAAAACACAAGAAAGCTCAAAATCAGAATCTGAGAAACAATAGAGTCAAGATCAGAAGAATAGGGAACAAAGAAACGAACCAAATGTATGGTTTTGCAACGGTGAAGTGGGTAAAGACCTTGACTTGGTTTAGTCTCCATATCTAAATTTGATTCAATGACCAAAATCATTAAAATTTATATATAATCCATGAATGTGTATTAATGGAAATCAAGACTCTAAAAATCTTAGATGTAAATAATAATAAAAATTCGATCTTTGTTTTTGGTTTCAAGAATCAAGAACCAGATAAATCTACGCAAGAAAATCGAGATTCATACAACTATATTATGAGATCGTAAGATAATTACAGTGAGAACGAATAGAGTTGCAACAACGAGGCGATAGAAAAGGAGAAGAAAGAGGAGAAACAGAGGAAAATGAAAGAATTGATGTCATTGGTGAAGTTTTTTTTTTATAATAAATAAATGAATCAGAGAAAGAGAGAGATCCGTGTTCAGCTTTTTCTGCTTTTTTTTAGTTAGTACTGTTTTCATAACTTTCCCATTTTATATCTTTCGTTATTATTACACGAATACAATTTTTGGAATATTCCTAATTTCCTCTAAGCACCTTTTGTTGTGGTTGGTTCTCTTTGACTTTAACGTAATGACAGAAAGAAACCAAAAGAATCAACTTACTGTGTCTCTTATTATGAGTAACTAAATCCAACTAAACTATAAGTAGACCACTTATTATGAGTAAAACTATTGAATCCAAGATATGATCATATCTGATCTAAAAATTGGGATATATATAATGGTTGGATCCATATCGGCGTTGACCACAAGCTAAGTAAGTATGTGGTTGTGGTCGCTAATATAATGATCAATTTAGTCGGCCGTTATTTCTACAAAAAAGTTCATTAGTTTTGTTGGAAGATACTGTCTTATGTAACGAAGGCGTAGTTGGTTCAAGACTTCAAGTCTTCAAGTGTTAGAAGAGACTATTTTTTTTTTGCTTGGAGCCATCAAAATCTCAGGGTTGGCCTTTTTTTTTGATCGAATAAATTGATATTTCACTGTAGTTACATTTTTTCAACCACAAATATCTCTGTTTTTTACTTTCATGCCTTGTGAAAAAGCCAGTAAGACGAAAAAGAAAACATTTCTCTATACCACAAGAACCCAAAGTTTATTACACATTACAAATGTGTAACAGTACTTGGATCAATACCGTTACACTCGAGTCTATGAAGCAAACAACATGCAACACGCTCGCTTTTAGTAGCTTCACAACACTTACACTTGACGATAGAAATGTTAGTCTCTTACACATAAATTAAATGAATCAAGTAGATCCATAGCTCAAGAAGGATCTATACAATTTACTCGGGTTTGCGAAAGCTAATCTTGTCTGTCAAAAGATGAACATCTTCTTTTACTTCTGTTGTCCTGACATTGCCTTAAGCTTCTCCTCCAAAATGTCTTTCTCAAGACCGTACATTCGGTTCAAAGCATGCATATTCTCAAGAGTCTCGCTCAGCGTTCTACTGTCACTTCCATCACATCTCAAATGCTGCATTGGACCATGTAAGAATCTGTTCACAATACCTCTGCTTAAGTCATCAACCGCTCTCATTGTTTTCTTGTTGACGTCATCTCCCATTTTGGACAAACACTTCTCAAGCTCAGCAGCTCTGATTCTCTCTGCATAAGCTCTTAGTTTCTTGATCGTTGGAACCGTCTCCAATGAATCTCTCCATGCTTCAAACTGTTTGGATTCCTCTGTGATTATGGCTTGAGCTTCCATTGCTTTCCTCATCCTGTCTTCTTTATTGGCAGCAACAACTTCTTTGAGATCATCCACATTGTAAACCCGTGCAGATTCTACTTCATTGACACAAGACCCGACATTTCTCGGAACAGAGATGTCAACAAAAAGCCTCACTCCTCCAACCTCAGGACAAGCAGGAGGGAGAGTCTCTACGTGCTCCTTTAAGAATAATGGTGTCTCAGAAGCTGTGCTAGTAAACACAACATCCGCTTCTGCAGCAGAAGCTAGCATTTCATCAAGAGGTCGATATATAATCTCAATACCAGGCATCTCCTCGCGGATAGCTGCAACTCTCTCTTCACTTCTGTTAACCACAACCACTTTTGTGCAACCCTTAGACATCAAATGCTTTATCACAAGCTTCCCCATTTTACCTGCACCGATTACAACCATCCTAGCGGATGCATGTGAAGATGTAGGAAGCTTCATCAGAGCAAGTTCAACAGCAGCTGAGCTAACCGAAACCGCCCCAGCAGCAATGTTTGTCTCTGTTCTGACACGCTTTCCAACAGTTATCGCGTGTTTAAACAGCCCACTGATATTCCTCCCAAAGCCATTCACCCCTTGACCAACTTTAACGACTTGTTTCACTTGTGCAAGGATCTGACCTTCTCCTAGGACAAGCGAGTCTAGACCAGCTGAGACTTCGAAAATATGCTGTGTAGCATCCTTGTTGTACAACAGAAAACGGTGCTGACAAATCTCTGAAACAGGGATCCCACTCGTCTGACAAAAAAGATATGATCCGTTAGTTAACATAACACTTGCTACAGATTGTAACACAGCCATCATGAACACTCATAGTATATGAACAGATTGAATATGGATTCACTACAGATGGTATGAGCGATCTAAAGTTGAAAACACACAATCAAACAGACATTTTCTTCAATATGTAAACATACGACTTCAATTTTCGTATGTTTTAAGCTAACAAAAACCACATGAACGTGTTCTAAAGCATTAATCACACTCCCAAGAACCAAAATAAGAACAATATAGGGATAAAGAGGTACCTTAGACATCCATTCAGTAACTTCTTTAACTCCACGGTGCTGAGAAAGAGCTAAAACATAAATCTCCATACGGTTACAAGTACTAAGTACAGCAGCTTCTTCAATATGATTCAAACCGCATAGTTCAGCAATAGCTCGTGGCCATTCAGCTTCTGGTATAGCAAGCTTCTCACGCATCTCAACAGGAGCTGTGTGAATGCTAAGTCCAATCACAACAATGCTACTTCTTTCCTTTGTATATCCTAATAAACCACAAATGAAGAGTTAAAACAACAATTCAAAACAAAATTGGCTTCAATATAATTATAATGCAATTCACATCATTAAAAGGTTGATTTTTTCAAATCAAAACATAAGCATAACTCAGAGAAATGAAAATTTCCGACTAAAGATTCAAACTTTAGTTAACAAATAGTCATTGAAGAATTCAAAATTCACAAATCAAAGAATTAGTATAAACAAAAATCATACGATCAGCTGCAGAGTTCTTGAGTTGTTCGAGAGCTGAGATGCTAGCTGCATTAGAAGCAGAATCAGACGCAGAAAGCTCACAACGAGCTCTTTGGATCAAACCTCTTCTGGTTCTATTGTTCTTCGGAAGAGCACGATACCCATTAAGACCCAATGGCGTATGGGAAGTAGAAGATGAAGAAGAAGAAGATAGATTATGGTGATTCAATAAAGTCTGAAGCTTTGGGCAACCAACGAAAGCACTTGAAACCGCCATTGAAACCCTAATCTAAATCCTCTCTGTGTCTACAAAAAAACTCAAACCCAAGAGAGAGAGCAAGGAAGGAATCGAGGCTGAGAAGACAGAGAGGGATGGGTTGCGATGTGGAAGAAGGAGATCGTTGTGAATATGATTGAGGCTGAGAAAAATCAAATCTTTTTCTTCTGAGTCGGGTCAAAACCGGTTAAGTCGAAATAATTGACCGGAAAACTAAGGATTTTGATTGGTTGGAAACCTATAAAGAGATGAGTGAAAAATGTTACGGAAAGATTTGTGAGTTTTGAGATTTTGATGAAATTTGATTGGCGGGTGGAGAACACGTTTTATCCACACTCATTTGCTTATTTGGTGGCATTTATTTTTCCACGGCAACTTTTAATTATTTTATTTATTATTTTCTAGCAAACTTGTGACTCTTATAAGATCTATGGCTTTAATTTTTTAATATTTTTAATCAGTAAATAAATTGAAAATATTTGTGTGCATAGAAATTATCCGGATATCTGAATGGAATCTGTGTAGAGTTAGGAGAACCATATGAAAATATGAAAAGTTTAGAATAAAATAATTAAATATTGTTTCTAGAGTAAAATAATATAATAATCATAGTTTGAACCTTTTTACTAATGCATCAACCTATGGTGGTTATGGATTTTAAAATTAACTCATTGTTTAGTGATTGCTTTAACATGTAATTAAAATTACTAAATCGGAGAAATTTAATTTGAGTGTTTGGGGCTGCTCGGACATAATATAAAAGAGAAAAATAATATAAGTTTATGAATAAATAAATGAATTGAATACATACGTGAATTGTTGAGATGATTTAAACATATAATATTCGTAGCTCCCGCAGCATTCACCACCAAAGCCCGATCTTCGTTTGCTCTTTGGACAAGATGGCAACGAGGAGCGGCTACGGTTCGCACATACCTAACCGTCACCTTCCTAGCTCTCAGACCGACATAGCCCTCGCAGTCGAGTCTTCTGCTTGTGGGAAAAGGGCAAGAGGAATTAAGTCTTGATGTAGCCATGAATTTGCAATATGCACACGTAAATTGAGATTAGCAATTAGGGTTTGTAGGAGACGAAGGAGGTGTGTATTTGTAGTTGTAGTCTTGCATTAAGTCTTTACTTAATTAAAGAGTTCATGATAGTTTTGCATTAAGTCTTTACTTAATTAAAGACTTTCATGATAGTCTTGCATTAAGTCTTTAATTAATGACTTCATGTATCTAGTCAAAGGCTTACGACCAAGATAGCTTCTTACGCTGGGTTCTTACAATATACCACCGCTAGACAAAATAATAGACACCCGGGTCTTACGTACAAGGCATGTTAAATATCATTAAAAATATGATCAGAATTATAAAAATGTATGTTTGTATACGATGCAGCTTTGTTCGTTTGCATGTTTGTGTTTAGCATCTAAATGCACTTAAATGAGTAAAAAAGATATGTGTTTATGGTATAATAATTTTATGTCATAAAAATAAAATAATTTTATGTCATAAAAATAAAATAATTTTATGTCATAAAAATAAAATAATTTTATGATCTAAATAATATTAAAACTAAATAATTATTAAACCATTTTCAATTATTTATACATTTCAATCTTAGTGAAATAATTAAATTTAATAAATAATATTTAAAACTCAACAGTAATAAAAATATACATAGAAAATAAAATAAACACTACAAAAAAAGTCTCATTGATAGCATATTACCATAGCGCATTTTTTGTAACTGCTATTATAGTTTTAATTTTGGATTAGTTACTCTATAATAGCATTTAACTTCAGCACCAACACTTAAGGGAAAAAAATAAAACTATAGCGCCTAAAACAAAACTTACTCACTCTCTTGTCGCGTTAAAAACACACAAACATAGCAGAAAAAAAAAACCCTAACTCTCTGAACTTCCCAAAACAAAAACTCCTAATTGCTCTTCATCGGTGTTAAATCACAATTGCTCTTCACTGTGACTACCCAAGCTTTTCACCGTGAATCCCGAAACTCTTCACTCCGACCTAAGTTTATCTTCGACCTAATTTGTGAGTCTTTGATTTTTTTCTCTTTAAATCAGATTCAATGTTCAATTTTTACTTAGATCGGAGTTGAATTAGTCTCTACATCTTTCTAGAGTTCTATTTTCTAGGGATTTTGTTGATGATTAGGTATGAAACTCATTATTTCGTTTTTATGAATTAGCTAATTCTGGGCTTCGTAGAGGGATTAGCTATTTTGTTTATCTCAATTAATCAACATATATGCGTTTTGTCTACTGCATAACACCAAAGAAATCACATAAGTTTGTATTTAGAGTTTGCAATTAAAATGTTAATCTGTAAATATAAGATTTCCACTTGATTCTGATTCTGATGCTAATTAGAATCAGAATCAAGTGGAAATCTTATACGTAGGGTATCAATACGAAATTAGAGACTTTAATATTTTTTTTATTTTTATGTTTTCCTTTCATTCAATTCCACTGAAGAGCTGATCCTGCTTACGAGAGAGGTGCTTGAAATTTTGTTAGAGCGTTGCTGGGCCTTGAGGAGATGTTGACATGATAATATGTCCATGTAGTGACTGTAGCAACTTAGATCGACATTCAATAAGTGATGTAGTTTATCATCTGGTAGTAAAGGGAATGGATGAACTTTACAAGATGCAGACGGATTGGTATCATCATGGAGAAGTCAACTCAGGGTCTGAGCGTGGAAGCAAAGTAAGTCAGTGGAAAGATGAAGTTTGTGGGTTATATCAAGCTGCTAAATATTTAGATGATGAGTTTGTTAGGAAGGTGATTTTGCTGAGGTTGAGGACAAGGAAGAAGATGAGTTCCTTGCAAAGCTAGCTGATGCTGAGACACCAGTATATCCAAGCTGTCTAAAGCATAGCAAGCTATCAGCTATTGTGTCACTATTTAGACTTAAGACAGAGAATGGATGGTCAGACAAAAGCTTTAATGATCTGCTTGAGACATTGTCGGACATGTTACACGAGGAAAATGTACTCCACACATTACTATACGATATGAAGAAATTTATGAAGTCTTTTGATATGGGTTATCAAAAGATTCATGTGTGTCTAAATAACTGCTGCTTATTCAGAAAAAAATACAAGAAACTCGACAACTGTCCAAAATGCAATGGTTCACAATGGAAGATTAACATGCATACTGGTGAAGTCAAGAAGGGTGTCCCACAAAAATTATAACGGTATTTTGCGATAATCCCACGTCTAAAGAGAATGTTCAGGTCTGAGGAGACAGCCAAAGACTTAAGGTGGTATTTTAGTAACAAGAGTAGTGATGGAAAAATGTGTCACCCTGTTGATTTTGTGACGTGGGATCAAATAAATAACAAATACTCATCCTTTGCTGATGAAGAAAGGAACATACAGCTTGGAATTTCCACAGATGGATTTAATCCCTTCTTATAAAGAATACTAGGTATAGTTGTTGGCCTATTTTATTAGTGAACTATAATATGTCTCCTAACCTATGCATGAAGAAGGAAAACATCATGCTTAGCTTGCTGATTCTTGGTCCGCATCAGCCTGATAATAATATTGATGTCTACTTACAACCTCTTATCGAGGATGTAAACCATTTGTGGAAATCTTGCTGGGTGCAAAGTTAAAGGTAAATTACTGATAGTATGTGGTTGACTAATTGTAGAAAACATGTTTACATGTGTCATAGAAAAGGTCTACTACCCACACATACCTTTCGGGGGAAAAAGACATGGTTTGATGGACGAGCTGAACATGGAAGAAAGGGTCGGATTTTAACAGGTCATAATATTTCCCAGATCCTAAAAATTACAAAAACGATTTTGGGAATGTTAAAGAATCTGGAAGAAAAAGAAAAAGGACCGACTCTATTAGTTTAGTCTCTGATACCGATGATGCATACAACAAATCAGAAGAAGAGGAAGAAGTAGTAGACGAAGAAGAGTTATCAAGATGGAAAAAAAGATCAATCTTTTTTAAGCTGCCTTATTGGAAGGTATATTTCAATTGTTATTTTTAATTTAATTTCTTAGAAACCTTGAGCAGTGTTTGAAGTCTTTTGTAGTATTGCCTCTCAATAGAGTTGTGTTTGAGACAACTATAGATATTCCAATATCTGGTGTTGAGTAATATACAACAACTCCACTATATCTTATACAGAAATCTACATCAACTCCACAATCACCTCTAAGGAAATCACAGGTAAGTTCCTTAGCTTGTTCAATTTTATTTAATTTGTTTCAAATATGTATATTAATGCTGGTTATGTTTTTGGTTTAATCTAATCAATGGTAAATCTTCTCAATGTGGCAGTGTATCAATCCAGACAAAGTTGACAAGGTAAATCAAAAGTGTTTGTTGATGGATATTTCTGGAAAGAAACGGGTAATTGGTGAAGGTCGCTGGAGTACAAACACTCCAGAAACACTTGTCCATTTTGTTCCATTGGGCCCTAACGCAGTTCAAGTTTGAGTAGATAGTGTGAAGATTAAAGATGTAAAAGTTTGGAGGCCATGTTCTGAATTCCAGGTTTTGGATGATGCAATTGGTTCTTCTATTGCATGGCCATAAGACAAAGTGGTTCTCGTGTAGATTGAGATTAGCTTGAGATTTGGTAAGTACTTATTTTTGGTGAGCGATATTTGCTAAGTACTTGATGGGTTTATTGTTGAACGTTTAAGATTAGTTTGGGATGTTAGCTTCTCTATCTAAGTTTGTGATGTTCGCTTGAGACATGAACAAGTTCTGTAACGTATGTTGATGATGGTTTCGAATGATTTATGCGATTTCAGTTATATTTTGGATATTTTTAAATTATATACAGCAATGTCTAATATGTACAGCAACTTTAAAAAGCTATGACAATATGAACGTTCCCAATATTATAACAATTAAAATAAGCTCTAGCAGAATATATTAGAGCAATATAAATGAGTTATTACATAACATATTAGAGCAATTTAAATGTGCTATACAATTATATATTACAGCAGTATAAATGAGTTATAACGTAATATATTATTGCAATTAAAAAGTGATATCTAAAACTATACGATGTCACTGCAAATGTGCTATAACGTAATATATAGCAGCACTTTTAATACGTTATGTGAGTATATATCATAACAAAGAAAACAAGATATAACATATTTTATTATTACAATGCATCGGAGCTATAACATACACTTGTATAGCTATTATCATGTAATATGAAAACATACACCATATCAAATAATTAAAGCTATGATAGAAGAACCTACAATAGCACGACGAAAATGCTATCGTATGTGGCGACCCTACCATAGCAGCGGCTTTCATAGCTTTCTCTGAAACGCTATTATCACTTTCGATAGCATTATGCGTGAGCTATCAATGCCGCTTTTTCTTGTAGTAAAAATAAAATAAACGTATTTCCATATAAAAGAGTACGTTATCTATTAGAAAAATATTAAATCCAGTACTGAAAGACTATTTTAGCGTCAAAAACTCAAAATGCAATTTTGGAAAAACTATCTCTATTATTTATTATCGTTTTCCGACCAAATATGATTTTTTTTTTGACAAGAGAACCGGTTACGATATTTTTTTGCTTTGACGAAAAACTATATTTACAGTTTTGATGAAAACATTATTTTTAGAAATGTTGTGCCAAAATGTAAGATTTTGAACAGGAAAAATGATTCTCAGCTTTACGAAGTATTAGCCACGACATAGCTATACATACAGACTATTTTAATGGTCTTAAAACTACACGAACTATTGACTTTAAATAGTGACATGCACGAAGTATCATGTGTCAAGTGCGCAGCTACAACAAATATTATGGCATACATAGAGTATTATACATTATATGCACGAAGTATCATGTATTATGTGCGCAGCTACAACAAATATTTTGACATACATAAAGTATTATACATTATATGCACGAAATATCATGTGTCATGTGCGCAGCTACAACAAATATTATGACATACATAAAGTATTATACATTATATGCACAGCACCATAATCATTTTTACTATTTTAATTAAAATCATCAGATCTGCTTTTACACACACACACGCACATATATATATATATATATATATATATCTCATTTTGTATATTTACATAATGAATAGAGTAATTGATCAAAATATCAACAAAAATAAATTTGGTCCATAAAATCCAAGAAAAATTACTTAGATATGTCTAAATTATGTAAACATTAGAATAAAAATAAAAATTTTATTTTACTATTGATGTACTATTGATGTTACGCCTTATAAGCGTCCTCCAGAGAGACTCAAGAGAAGAAACAAAATTCATATTACTATTTAATTTTGGTTAATCTGGTTATTTATTTTTTGGATCTAACATATCAAATTTGGCATTCTGAAATTCCAGGATATCGAATTCGTGTCCATTCCTACACTAGATAAAAATAAAATTAATAAAGTAAAATATATTTTTAAAAATATAAAACATTTCAAGTTGATTTTTATAAACATTTAAGAACATATTTATTATATAATTTTTAAAATAATACAAACATTTTTTAAAAAATTTAATTTTGTTGATATTTTGATCAATTATTCTTTTCATTATATAAATATACAAAATACTATAAATATATTTATATGTAAAAGCAGATCTGATGATTTTTAAATTAAAATAGTAAAATGATTATGGTGTTGTATATATAATTTATGATACTCCGTGTATGTCACAATATTTGGTGTAGTTGGGCACATGACACATGCTACTTCGTGCATGTCACTAATGTGAAGTCAATAATTCATGTAGTTTTGAGAAAAATACTTTGTGTAGATGAGAATCATATTTACTTTTGAATAATATTCCTGTACATTTTGGTGCAGTTATGGCAAAAAAAAATCAAGATTTTGCCAAATATTTGAAAGGGAATATTTTTTAATATGCCATAAAAAAATTTTCATAAATGCCCTTTGTAGGAGGGTTTACAATCGACACCCTTTCTTTTATTTATTTTTTAAATGAAAAATTTGGGTTGAAGCCCATAGTCTTCTTTGTCGGAGCCAACCTTTATATAAACTTTCTCTCAAAACAATTGCAACCCCTCTCAAGTAGATTCAAACCTAGGGGGCAGATATACACACACCATTTTTGGCGGGATCTGACAATCACCGCTGGGCCAAAAGCTACTTGGTTAGATACTTGAGGATATGTAATGCTAGATTGACGAAAATACCATTAAAAGAAAAATGGACGTGATTTAAAATAAGAAAGAGAAAATGTAGTTTGGAAAAAAAAGTCAAAAGAGAAATAGGAAATGTGATAAAAAAAAAGAATGAAATAATGATTTAACAATTGCATTAAATTTAAACAAGAAGTTGTGTGTTCGAGAAGTATGTGAGAATAATGCGGTTTTTAAATGAGTTTTAATGTTGACATATTTTTTGTCTATCATAATAGATTGTTGTCCATCTTCATTTCTAACATTGAATTCCTTACAAGTTTGACAATCTTGTCCATCGATATTAGCAGGAGTATTGTCCACACATTGTTCATGTGAAGGAGGATCATCTCCATCTATATCATGGTTAGAATTTGTGGACATGATAACTTGTTTACGTCCTAAGATTATCAACTATTTCTCCATATTTTGGTTGATCAACCATAGATGATGCAATGCATGCACAAAAAAAATACTAAAAGAACCTAAACCTCCCAAAATCTGATACACAGAGTTTTAACTCTATATATACTACTGCAAATGCACAACAAATGTTGTACTAATTTAGAGATCGAATTCACAAGAACCAAGATCATATTACGCATCTTTTAAAATGAAACTAAGCTAATACAATAATATATGATTTTTTTTTTTAACTTAAACTAAAGAAAGCAATTAAAATGGTGTAGACTATACATTAAAAAGCGCTAGGTCAATGGAAATTTGCAGGAATTCACAAATCATGAATCATGAAATTATTCAGGGAATATATAGGCACAATCTTAACTCAAACAACAATGTACAACTAATCACTGCCGTTGTATCAATTACTTTATCTAACAACCTAAGTGTCTAAACTATCGTTTGAATTAAAGGTTCTAGACAAGCATTAGTGAGCCAGTTTAATATGTTCACGGATCGTCTTAGCATCAGCTTTCGTTGGCTAAGGACTATCTGATCATCTATATTCTTTTTAAGCAGCCTATAACACTTTTGATGAATAGATTATACCTAGAATCAGAGACTAGGTGATCAATTTAGCCTAAGAAATGAGAACAACAATATATGAAGATATAATAAGATTAATTCCCTATCTATGCCTAATTAAATGTTTCATAAATCCCCTTGAAAAACCCTAAACCTAACTATGGATCTATTTAGACATGGAAGCAGAGAAAACACAGAGAGATAAATAAGAACTCATAAGTATAAAATAAAAAATCCAAAGGGTTCAGAAATCTTCTTAGAGATAAAGAGTTCAGAGATTCATCTTCGCAAAGCAATAGGTCTGAATAGAAAAAGAAGTGTCGCCTCCCCAAAGCTTCCAAGTTCCAAAAACCAAAAGTCTGAACAAAAATAAAGTATAGCCTAAGAAATGGCTGAAAATAGAATAAATATTTCAAAACACGTCTTGGATCAAATTCACGAGACGAGCAATGCTTGAATCGTCTACCAATCTTCCAAATCTGGAGAATCTTTGCTTGGCCGTGCAATCGACCCGTCGAGAAATCCAAACTTCTTTGCCGAGGTAAGTGCAGTCTTCATTCCACACGCCCATTCTTCATAGTTAGATCCTTTCAAAAATGGATGCAATATCACCGCACATGGATTGCCGGCAGAGGTCAAGTCAAAAGTTGAGATCGTTCTTTTCACCTTCATCGCTGCAGCTGCCGCCGCCATATTCGTTTTCTTTTGGAGTTTTGTTAAAGAATTTCATGTTCTGCTACCATAAAGGAAACAGAGGAAGAAGAGAATTTTCTGTATATATCTTGGAGAAGAGAACATGTACATACATAATACAAAAACGTTTCTCTGCAAACTAAATGCTAAAGATATTTTGGAATTATGAATAATAGACTCCCTAATTCTAACCGATCTGATATGATACACTATTAATAATCATAAAATAAGAAATCCAAAGGGTTCATAAATCTTCTCATAGATGTAGAGTTCGGAGATTTATCTCCCCAAAGCAATATGTATGAATAGAAAAAGAAGTGTCGCCTCCCCAAAGCTTTCAAGTTACAAAAGAAAAAAGTCTGAGTAAAATAAAGCGTAGCCTAAACAATGGCTGAAAAATAGAATAAATAGGTCAACACACGTCTTGGGTCAAATTTTCTTTTTTCTGCGTTTTAGAGCTGGAATGATCGATATAGAGCTGGAATGATCGATCTAGAGCTGGAATGATCAATTTGGACTGGATCGATCAATCTGTTATAAATTGGATCAATTGTTTAAGGTATGAAACGATCGATCTGATGATTCTGATCTGAAATCTGCATCTGCTTCATCTGCTCGCCAGTCTGGATTGCCTTTATGAAAATTGGCATAACTTTCAATCGCACCGTTGGATCGACTTCAAACAACTTCCAAATGAAAGCTAACTCCCGTGGCTATCTGGTATCCAAAATTCACCAAATTAGGTTCATAGAAAATCTTTCATAGTATGGAAAACTTCTGATGCTTTGGCATGATTCTTCATCTCTAAATTCTCTTTTTCACCCCAAATGGACTTATTTTTCACCACAAACTATCCAAAACCTGAAATTACTCTATTGTAGATTACAAGAATCTGAAAAAATGTTTGACTCTATAAAAGATATGAAAAAAAGAAAATGATTCAAAACCAATAAAAATAGGATACATCAAAATCCCGAATTCAAAGCATCTTAAAACTTACAACTTAAAATCAGTGATTACCATATTTTTATTTGCATTGGAAGGAAAATGATTAATTCTATAGAAACTAGTTTCACATAAAATTATATTTTGTATTAAAATTATACATGCATTCATATAAGTTATTTACAAATCAAATTATTATAAGAATAAGTAATTCATTTAACAGTATACAATTATATATATATATTTATTTATATATAACATTGTTTATTTATCGACATTATCATAAAATTGAATAGCTTGCATTAATTTGTAATGGTCTTTAACGGTTCATGCTTGACGCTACAAACGGCGGCATTTTGCTCTCTGATCCTCCTTTATCAATGTTCCCTTGCCATCCTGTCCCAAGAAATAAAATACTTCATATTATAATTGGTATTTTGCCCCCCAAAAAAATTTATACTCTTGATTGTCATACATTTTCGATCAGTAAATGAACTCTAGTCTAAATAAAGTCTTCTATACTTCATGGGCTGAAAGTTTCAGCCATGGGACCTATTATTCGGGATCTGGGATTTGATCCGGGATCCGCTCTGATCTGTTTCAAAAAAATAGGATATTCGGGTGGACCGAATGCGGATGCAGATAATAAAACTGCGGATCCGGCCGGATGCGGATGCGGATGTGGATAATAAAAAAAAATCCGTCCAAATATCCGGATCCATCATATTTATATTATAATAATATTTTTTATTATTTATACTATATTAATATTTGTTTTTAATTTTTTTCTTAGATTTTATATTATTATAATAATATTTTTAATTATGAATATTTATTTTATATTATTTTTATTATTATAATATATTTTTATTATTTTTTCTTCAGATTTTATATAATACTAATTTTTTGAATTATTTTTATTAAAAAAAGGGATATTCGCATTTGGCCGGATATCCATGTTTTTCGTGGATATCCAAAACCCGGATATTAAAACTATACATCCGGCTGGATGCAGATGTGGATGCAGATCCCTTCAAAAATGCCGGATATCCGCATCCGGCCCATGCCTAGCTGAAACAATCATACCACTAGCTTTACAATCATACCCAAGTATATAGTTTTTTTTTTAGTATTTCAACTTACTCATGAATTTCACTAGATTTCAATTAGGATGGTGATAGGCAATAGTATCATACTAAACTGGAATATTGAAATCGCTATTAATAGGCTATACTTTTCGGTTTTATTTATTTTTGTCTAATTTATTTTCACATGCAACATATCAAGATTCATCAAATTTGAATTTGAACGATGATGCAGTTGTAAATTTGTAATGCTAACACAAACCATTACACTATATTGGTTTACTTATATTTCAAGATTGTAATACTGAAATTTAGAATAAGCAGAAAAGAAATGCTGGTTTACTTATATGTATATTCTATGTGATTAAAGTTCTAATTGTCGAGTTTAATTACTTTCAAAGTAAAGACTGCATTTTACTGTGTATGTTTGCTACAAGCAAAAAGATAATATACTAACGGAATGTTATGTTAAAAAGGTTTAATTTTAACAAAACAAAATATATTTAGGTTCTTATAAGACTGCATTTTCTTGTGTAGGTTTGCCACGTGGCATAGTGATTTTTTTTTTTTGGATAAAAAATATGTGTTTATGGTAATAATAATTTTATGTCCTTTTAACAAAAAAAAAAAAAAACTTTTATGATCTAAATAATATTACAACATCTCTACAAATTCTTAGAAACCTTCCCCGATTCACTTTATTTAAACACATATTTAGATTAAATAGGTTTAAATTAAACAAAAACAAAAAATATTTAGGTTCTTATAAGACTGCATTTTATTGTGTATGTTTGCCACGTGGCATAGTGATTGTTATCTATACAAATTCTTAGAAACCTTCCCTGATTCGCTTTGTTTATGGTGAAATAAGTATAAAAAGTGACAACAAAAACACACTTAAAACTGAAAAGACCATCAATACTAAAACGGTAAGAGAGGATAGAAATTAGTTACCTAGAGAGGGATCAAGACCTCGATGCTTGAGTTCACGATGTTCTTGAGAAAGAGCACATGCACAGCAGAAGAAGTGGATGGGGCCATCAGAGCAAGGCTCCTCGGGCAAGGAGTATTGGTGTCTCAATTTGGCTCTGTATTTTGAAGCATAGTACCATCCACACCCAATTTGAGACATTGCCACAACCTTCAATCCAGCTTGTCCTTGACCTTTTTAATCCATATCCGTTTTTAATAAAAATTCTCACAATTCTAATTATGAAAATAATTGTAACTCATTCTTAAAAGGATTATTTTTTCAGAATAGTAAAAAGTATAATCCAATAGTAGTTTTTACGAATAACTAGGAAGAGGGATTATTTGTAAATTTATATTTTTCATGCTTAATTTAATATATAAATATGATGTAATTTATAGTATAGTTTTGTTGGCTATAAAATTCTACCATCTCTTAATTGATTTGAAGGAAAAATGACAATAAAATAGAGATAACAATTTATAATTAGGATTATTGTTTAGACCTTGTTGTTTTGTCTTTCATAATTTAAAAACTTCAGAATGAATTAAAACCATTTGAGAAAAATATTATTACTAATCTTTTTTTAAGTTTTTAAAATATTTTATTTATGTAATGCTAATTTGATATAGTTACTCTAAGTATATGTTTTCCATTGACTAGTGTTTTGTTACTTTTTCCGACATGTCCTCCCACATATATTAAAAGTATTGAGGTATCATTTATGTTGGATTTTTTTACCAAAACAAATAAATTAATTTATTTTAATAAATGTAGAAAATAATGATATGGCAATAAAATAACGATGATGTAGTATTCCATGGAGAGTTCACATTCGTTAATATATATAGGATAATATTTCAATTAAAATCAGTTGACAGTACATAAAGTAGGTAGTCTATGTTTATTTATTTTCTTTAATTCATATTAGACTTATTTTTCTTTTCAAATATATAATCTCATTACCGATGTGAGATTCTATTAGTAGTACTACAAAAGTCAGAAACGTACTTGTTTCTCCTTTGTCAAGGATCTCAGCGATCCTCCCAAATGCAACGCAAGGACAAAACCATGTGAAGCAGCCTTCATACCAAATTACAAACAAAACAAGTTATGATCATATGACTAAACCGAACAGTTTCTTTAAACTTGTATAAGAAATAGTTATAAAGTTAAATGAGATGAGATTCTTACATGTCGAGATATCTTCAGAGAGACAATCGTATAAACCGGTAGTCCATTTCCCTTCAATTACTTTCTTCTCATTTTGGCCTTCTTGTTCAGACATTTTTTGTTTGTTGAAGAGAGAACTTATATATTTAAAGTTGGTGTTTAAATCATTTGTTATATTGTACATATATAGAGACCCTTAATTGTTGACCAAAAAACTATAGACCCTTAATTTAAATTATTTTATTCTATCGGTCTGAATTTTGAATATTGACTTCAAATTTTATACATATTATATTACTTACTGGTCACAAGAAACAATTACATAGACAATGAAACGTGGTGGTCACTTGTTCAAAAGGATAAGACTGTTATTTCTGACTCATTCCACATTTGATTATAATTTTTAAATTTTCGTTTAGCTCTTTAAAAAAAACAAAAATTCAGATTCTTTTGATTTTTATTCTGTAAAAAAAATTAGAACTGTTACTGTTAAATTTCATAAGCTTCAAATTCAAAAGAATCAAAACAAATAAAAATAGAAGATATTGATGCATATCCCTTATATATATCCTCAAATGATGATTTATATAGGTTCATCTCGAACTGAAGCTGAAGCTCACACTAAGATCATCAGTAAACTCTACTTGAACTACTTTACCTAGCTAGATTCACAACCTAGATTTTATATCATATTAAGTTTTATGAATCAGCTATGAGTATATACCTAGCTATGCACTTTTCTTCGGAAGCGTTCTCAGACGAGAAAATAGTTAATGGCAGTGAAACAATGATGTAAATTTAATATGTTTTTGTTCTTCAATATTCAACCGATGATCTTATTAAAAAAATGTTCAAATGATAACAAAATTGATCAGTCAAACAAAGTACAAACTCACAATTCACGCCTAATTTTTAATGTAAATTTCGATAAGTATTTGTTTAACTTATCTCGAAGATAATTCTTAAGTAAAGTAGGTCATATGATTGATACGATCAAAATGTCAAATGATCTGTCAATATCTATGGAATTTCCAACTCATGAATCCATGATTTAACTGGACATAATATACGACCAAGTTTTGGAGGTTTCTTGCAATTAAACACATAGTTCATTTATTTAATAATTTAAATTGATTAAATTCAACAGTTAAATATCTTTCATCTTTAATTGTTATATTTTATTATTTGGATGATCGTTGCCACCGTCTGAATTTTGATATTTCAGGTTTAATTAAGCTAACAAAGAAAGAACAACCCAACTCGAGGGTAAAACGATGATGGCTTAAAAGTTAAAAGTTAAAACATTCGTTTATGAGAGTATGTTTGGCCCATCTTAGGCCCATACGTACAACCAAATCATTATCAATACTCCTATCTCGAAAAACCACCTGAACCCTTTAAGTGGAAGAAAATTGATAAGTTCGCATCCAGTTAGTTTGCACACTTCACTCGTAGTCTATGAACCCATTTCGTGGGAAAACGTCTTTAATTAACAACTTTTGCTGATGAAACACTTCAAACATAAAAGTTTTAAGTTAAAGGATTCTCACTAGAAAACATTATTGTGTTATATTGGCTATGCATGGGATTAAGTACTTAAGCTCACTAGTTCAACTCCACTTAGGAGAAAAATGTTTTGTCTTAAATGTGGTTGATATGCTCAAATTTACCTAGAGCTACTCTTTCAAATTAAAAAATCATTGTAGTACTTTGGGATCGAATACAGAGATACTCACATTCACACAATAAATTATCAGTTATGAATTATGCTAAACAAGAGAAATTTTAATTGAAAGAAAATAGCAAAAAAATTAAAATCAAAGTAAATTCAGATGGAAAAAGAGCTAGACTTAGGAACATTCTTAGGTAATTCAGACTTGCAAGTTAAATAAATTATCAGTGTTGTCCTTAAGATCAGCATCGAACGCAAGACACAATGGTAAAATTAATCAACTCTCGCTGCAGAGATTATCTATATCTGAATTTAGAATTCCAAATCTCTTTGCTAAATTCTTCAATTCAAACAAGCATTAATTCCATGTTTGATTGTTCCAAAATCCCTAATTAAATCTCTTTACGAATAGTAATTTTGCTCATCTAATATAGTTCAGACAATTAATTACACTCTCGTGTCAACTAATCAACCTAAGATCAGATTCTAGGCCATGAATCTTGAATCAATAATAAACAGATTCTATATGAAAAACTCTACTGATTCAATCCTAAATAATAATCAACCTAGCAATTCATCTTCTAGCTTTGAAAACCCTAAACCTAGCAAACAAACTATTCATACATGATCAATGAAACAGAAATCATAGTTTGAATAGATTACATAAAACAAATCAAGAGAAGAAATAAGAGTTTAGAAATCTTCTCCAAAAATCTCTGAAAAGTGGTTGAAGCGTAGAATAAAGTTAAGAAAATGACTAAATTGCAAATAAAAAAAACTCTGGAGCTATTTTGCAAATTTGAAACTGTGTCGGCAACCGGTGTCAAGTGACACTAACACCAAGAATAGTCTCTGAGTTATTTTTCTTAGTTACAAAGCTCCATGTGCTCCAGATCTGCCTCATCACATCCCAGATCGTACTTGAACGTAATGAGACTCGATAAACACCGAAAAGACCCTAAAAACAAGACGTATATCATGGTTAAAAACCATAAAACCATTATATATCAGTGGTATTATAAATGGCTGGGAACCGGAAGAGATTCTAGATCAAAAGACTTGAAATTCATACGGTTTATTAAAAAAAAAAAATTCTAATTGTGTGATGGGGACTGGTTTGTTTCTTACCAAGAAACCAAGGGTGTGAGATCATTGACGAACTTGGTGAAGACGTGAAATTAAAGGGAACATTTATCAAAACTAGTTTGGATATAAGATGAAATAGCGAAAATGTATGTAGCACAAGATATACAAAGACTCGGTGCACCGTGTTACAAAAAGTAATTCACTAGAAACCCTTCTAAGTTGCTGTAACCAGATCAGGCCCTATGCATGTGAAAGCCATTTGCTGCAGTTTGGGCCTAAGCCTTAATCCGAAAAATCGACGTTATGAGTTACATGCATTTTTTTTTTGGTCAAACAAATGTATATCAGTATATGCATATTGTAAAAAATTAGTGAATTCCTTTTTTGTCTTCATTAAATTTATTTATACAAAACCAAATCAACCAAAAAGTATTTTAAATTGAATCGGACCAATAAAAATATGTTTAAATCGATTTCTAAAAATTCTAGATCCGAAAAAATCTAAGTATGCCGAGTAGTCACTACTCACTAGTTTGATATTGCTTCTGCAAAAAGGAACAAAAAAAAGGACCATCTTAATATTTACTCATGCACTTGAAGCTATTGAAAACTGATTCTCCATAAATACGTCAATAAATTCGAGCCAATTCTGCGCTTTGCTCAATGGGAGCACAACAAGTAGATAGGAAATTAAAATTTTCGTCCACTATTATCATCATTTTTAATACTTTATAGAATTCACATAATATTATGGATTATAATTCGTTGCCAAGTAGTGCACGATTGCTTCATCATGACTACACGTGGAAAACATTGGTGGGTTTGAAAAATATGATGAAACTCCGGTTTATGCCTGTCGGAAAATAACCGGTACGTAAAGATGCTTCTTTTCATGGTGCAGAATTTGGTTAAGAGATTGGGAAACCACCCATAATGCCTTGTAGGAATTGGATTCGTGTGTACAGCTTTGTTGGTGATAGACATCTTCGATGAGACAATTTCTTCCGATTTAATGTTATGATTAGAGATAACATTTGTTATGAATTATGAGAACTAATTCGTTTTTCTTTTCAAGGGTTGTCACTCATAACTTTTTTGTCTGGTAGAATCAGAGCATCTAACTAAGTTCTTCTTATATTTGGTGCAATGCATCTCCACTTTAATTTAAAACTTTGATGCTTAGTTTTTTGTAGCTACGTGTAACGTGACACAAGTTGCTTCAAGTCAAGATTATATTATTTAGGTTACTATTGAGTGTTGACTGAAATTGGTGAAATCAGTAAATAATACTTCATGAGCTTTTAAGTCAAAAAAGGCAGTTAGCAATAAGTGGATGAGTTCATATTCAAAATATTTATAGCAGGGACAAACAAAATATCCGAACTAGATGGTCTGAACCAAACTAAAATTCATTAAAACTGTTAACCCAAAATAGAAAAATAACCCGAATGATACATAGAAAATACCAAATCATCCAATCCCGAGCAAAACCACTCTTGGACTGTTGGAACGAATCAATTTGCTTTGGATAGGATAGTATATGTTCGATCTCTAATACTATATTAAAATTTATGAATGTCTAATTTAAAACCAATTGACAATAAATCGAGTAATCAACAATGTCTCTTACATATTAATCAAGATCTGTAGAAAAAAAGAGAGAGATCTATTTCCAACTTTTTATGATGCGGCGATATTTCTACACATACTAACTTCTTTAGGGTTGCTTCTAAAATATTGACTTGACAGGATTATTGTGCGTTGGATGTAGGCAATGGACATCACATCAATATACTTAAAGAACGGTTCGGATATTTATGGTGACATTTTTTATTAGTTTTCCAAAAATGTATTATACATTATCGCCAAAAGTTCATAAAGGACGTTGCATAGAAGCAAAAACTAAAGTACGCAAACTTGCATTAAGGAAAAGGGAATAGTTTTACATACTAAAAACGTACTGACATTCGATTGTCCAATCTCTAGAAAAGTAAAACAATCAAACTTTTCGTTTTGTTTTGATTTTTAATACGACGCAAATTGGAATACCAATTTAGAATAAGAATTCAAGTTTCCGATCCGTAGATGTGTATAGGAACCGAAGGCCATTAATCTCTTTAGAGTGTGATTTTTATTGTTGTTAAAATTCTCTCAATAGTTGTGTCAACAAAAAATACTGAAGGTTATTTAGAAAATCAAGGATACTAGTAAAAGATAAGACTGCCATATTATCCGTTAGATCCTCTTTGTTTAGACCCAAAAAATAAGATATCTATAATAGCTCCATCAGCAATCAAGAGACTTTCATGCATCGTAAATAAATATTACCTAATTAATAATAAATTGATTTTTTCATAGTATTTTGCAGTTTATATTTTTTTTTGTCGTACATTTCATTGGTTCTTATAAGACATTTATATGGACTCTCTACTTTGTTTGTTCTTTTAAAGGTTTTATTTATTTTACTTTTTAATCTTACTTAATGAGAAACTTGTAATTACAGCTATTCTTGCTTACAGAAAATATTAACTGAGTAACAAAATTCTATTTGCAAAATAACAAACCATAAATAAGTTATCTCGTACGTTTGTTTTTTAATTGCATGGATTTTGTGTACGTTTGAACAAAATTGAAGTTTTATGTTATTAATCTATTTTTTTAAATTTCAACGTGAAAATGCGCAACTTAGTTACACTTTTAACTCTGCGTTTTATTTTACCAAATTTTCTGAAAATTACTGTTATCTAGCAAAAACCACATGCATGATTATAATACCAAAATTTAATTTTATATTTTACATAAAAATGAACTTAGTTAAGACGTAGTTTGTCTTCAATGGGTTACTAGTATTTTTTTAACATTAGTTATATTTTTAAGAAAACTCTAAAAATTGTAAACACGCTATGACACTCATTCACTAATGAGACAAAGTTCATATGTGTTGTTGACAGTGTTCTGTTTTACATCTATTATCTTCTTCTTCATTTTTTTTTTGTAACTTTTGTGTTTTCATTATTTTAACATTAAGTTTAGGAGATTTTTTAATGTCAAGGTCGCAACTGCACAAAAATTCAAAATATTAATTTGTTTAAAAATAAACGGCATTATGCGAATTTTGTTTTGAGGAATTGCGTATGGACAACATGAAAGCAACAAAAAAAAAGCTTTTGTATTTGTCAGCAAAACAAGAGATAGTGTTCCAATTTTGAAACAGCCAGGCAAATAATGGTATTATTCGGCCATAACTTATCAGAAAAAGTGGCAGCAAACACATATAGTGGATTCTGCGAATTTTGTTCCACAAGTTTATGGACAATTTTTTTTTATGCTCTTCTCTTTGTTTTTTCGTTCTTTTATACACTTTTCTTACACCACATTCACATTTGTTACATACTCATTATGTTATTTATATATCCACCCTTCTGATAAGTCTAAAACTTTGCACTTTTTATTAATTTTCTTATTTTTATTTGAGTGTGGATGTTTTGTAGATCCGACTTCCGACAGTATCACACTCTTCTTGATCTCCACTATCAGAACAATAGTCATTCTTTTATAAAGAGAACACGAAAAAATAATAATAAGAAAAACGCACCAAAACTGACATGGCACTATTACTATATGGCCACAACAATGCATATGTGATATGTCCAAGATCAGACTATATGTATGAAGAAACCGGTTGACTCAGTTTTGGCCCACTATTATCGATTTGGTTTAGTGTATTCTCTCCCCTCTAAGCTAAAACTTCCAACAGCCACCACAAATTCAATATAATTTTGTTTCCTCCAATGATCATTTTCGATTCTCTTCCCAACTTGTTTCGCAAGCCCTCGATAGGAAACTTTTTTTTTTGTTCAACGATAGGAAACAAATTTAGAACTAAATAATACTTAGCAATGACATTTATTTGCAAAAAAAGACATAAGAGAAAACTGTAAAGGTATAGAGGCTAAAACAAAACAGAGATATAACTTGGAAAGCGTCAATCCGATAGTTGCATACTTATTTTAGTAACAACATAACATTTCTATAAATATTTACTTGTTTTGGATACTAAACAACCTATTTAATTTATCTAATAGGATTGATCCCGACTAAAATAAGTACTAATTAAATCTATAACTCTACTTTGATTCTACTCATCCACACGTGAATCACAAAGTCGAGTTAAAGAACACTCATCTTCTTAACTTTAGTATTTATCCTGGAAGTACAAATCTCATCACAATAGTCTAACCGCGACTCATGGCTAACTTCAGACTATTTATACACCACTCCCAAAATGTTATGCCTAAGGATTTCGGTAAATCTCTACAAAAGAATAAACTGGCACCTCAACTTTACTTTTTCCTTAAAATGGTTGTAGAAAATATTAATTTATTTAATCTCTACTACACTCGTATCTTCACCACTTTGCCACATCATCTTTTCGCTTCTTTGAATTTGTCACATCCTCCGCTTCAACTTTTCCATATCAGCTCCTCCATCCACATCAGCTTGCATCCTTCTAATGTGGTATGATGCACCTTCTTGATCCACGCATCACTTGCGTCCAAAATCTGCATCTTCAAAAACTATTTTTTTTTTTCTCTTTGTTTTTGTTTTGCTCATTTTATAAATCGTGAAAGAAAAGTAATATGATTTTTATTTGATGACACAATATTTTACAAGTAAGTTCATAATATACAATAAAAAGATATTTCGAAAACTTGATTCATGGTATTTGAGCCTTAGATGCCATAACCTTTTATGCATCAATATATGATAACTAAATCAACAATATTTTCTAACCTGTTATGCATCAATATATTACAGTCTCATTTCCATCTCACTGTACTCACAATTTACAAACAATATTGCTCTAAGAGAGTTTGAGTAAATGAATGAATGAAGGTTTCGTTTAAAACAAAAATCTTCTGGTCTTCTCTTTTTTTGTTCTTCTTCCGACTTTTACATATATTATGTTTTTCTTTTTCTTTTTAATTTTTTTTTTCTATTATGTTTTTTCACTTCTTTCTGTTTGTTTTTATTTTTTTTTGTTAATCAAGAAATTCCGGACTTAGGCCCATATATCATGGCTAATATGTGACATATCACATATGTATGTCTGGAATTTCATAGCTTATATGTAATATATGTCCATAGTTTCAACACCTTTGGTGTTGGGTACAACTATACCTGAGAACAGCAACCGGCTCTAACCAAACTCTCTCCTTGAAACCTCAATTCATAGATAATCAGGGCCCACTAATTACTTAGGCTCCTCCGTTACAAATATGAACATAAACGCAAGTCGCAAACACAAACGATGACCACAAATGTAAATGCGAAGATATGATAATTAAAATGCCAACTTGAAAGAAAAAAAAAAAACAAATTACAAGTAGATTATTTGGGTAGTTATTTTAATAAATATTTTACTGTTTTCGGTTTTCTTTATCAAAACATTTAATGGATAATTCAGGTAAACCTGACTAATATGAAGCTCGTCGGGCACTTAATGTTAACCATCTAGATTTGAAGAACTGAGATCTCCATAACCATACTAGAAGAGAGACTGGGGCGCCACATTATCCAAACAAATATAGAGTCGGCTAACCTAAAAGTAGTTTTTCAAGTCCGAACGGAAATCGAACTCGAATTTCTGCGAATTTATACCTTGAAACATAGGTTGTTATCTTTTTACCCGGCCACCACCGCTGGACTAGGAAAATAGTTTCTATGTATTTTCCCTTCTAAAAGACTGATGTGATCAAGTTTTAAACCAATCAATTTCTTGCAAGTGCACAAGGCAAACGCAATAGTATAGAAAGGTATCGATCCTACAGAGACTAGAGTAACACTACAGAACTATTTAGCTCAAACCAGGCTAAGGTAAATACGGGGGTTTGTTGTCACAGGAAATTGTATCAAGCAGTAAATTAAATGATTTAAATTCAATAAAAGAAAATAGTTGGGATTAGAAAAATCTCAGGGATTTAATAGTTAATTGGACATCTAACCGGATTAGCAATTCAATGAAACAGATTTAGAACTCAGAACACAATAGATAAATAAACCACCTTTCGTATGCGAATATTATCTTAGACATAAATCCGTTAAGACCCTATGCTAGCATTCGAAACAAGTCTGATAAAGTTCACTTAATAATCCAACCTCGACTTTCGTCGGCTAACAATTCTCAAGCATATAAACTATTGATTCCGGATAATTTAATCAATGATTAGTTGCATTAGAAAATCTATAGATCAATTGCTAGGTTCGTCAATCCTAACAATAGCATTAAAACCATAGAAATAGAGATCTAAATTCATAACCCTAATCTATAACAGCATCCCAATTAACCATTAAAATCTACTCAACCATGGCAAGGGACATAGAGATCATGGTGGAAGAAAACTTAGATTGCATAGAGAGAATAGAGAAATACAAGAACAAAGATCCAATATTCAAAGGAGAAAAGTATAGATATAAAACTCTCAAAATAAACAAAATAAAAACTCTGAAAAGAGCCTCTGATGGCCTCTCTTGAGTCTGATAAAGATTTGGAAATATTCACTTGATTTAATCGGATCCAATATAGAAAATTTTAGATCTATCCAAAATTATGCAAAATTTTTTAAGGAAAATTAATTAAATTAATAATAAAAATTTGTCCCTAAAATAATAGGCGCTTATGGGGGCCAAAGGCCCACATTCCCCAAGGCCAAGCCCAAGTCCAAGCCCGGCCGGCTTGCATCTCTTACTCTTTAGTGTCCCTTCCCAAACTAGTGAACCATAGTGTGAGTTTAACACTACACAATGAAACCTCTATAAATTAATAATGTTGGAACCATGATATTTTATTAATTTATAGTGATATTAATTTATATATAAAATTAATAAATATTAATTTATAGTATAAAATAATATTTATTAATTTATAGAGATTGTTTGTCAAAAATTAAAAATAATTAAATTAAAAAATTTTGATCTAAATAAAATTAATGTATTAGACATTATAAATTTTTAATAGTTTTGGACTTGAAAGTTTTTTAAAATTTAAAAGAAAATTAAATTATTTTGATAATAAATAACAAAGATTATAGATGGATTTACTTATATAAATAATTAACATAAATTTTAAATTTAGGATTATTAACCTTAATTATTGTATTTAAACAGTCTATACAACTATTAAAATAAAAATTATGCATATTTATAATTTAAAATTTATAGAAAGTTTGTTTATTTTATGAAAAATTTATTTATATTATAATAATATGATATTTTAAAATACAACATAACATTTTCTTATATAACAAAATGTGGGACATTTTGCTCATTTGGATAATTAGTCAAAATTACATATTTTATAAGCCTTATAAGCTACATACTTTACTCACTTATTTCTCATTCAAATTGACTTCAATTTTGATAAGTAACTAATTCATAGTGCTCATTACAAATATTACAAAAACACCAAGATCAAGTTATTCTGGTGATGAACTTTACCGGAAAAGTTACCGTAAGTTTGACCAAATACATTTGTCAATAATTGAGTTCCAAGAGATAGTTGATAAGGCAGCTTTTGTTTTTTTTTTAATTTTATATTTTATATTTTACTTATTTATTTCTTATATTTGTTTTTTCCTGTTTCCCCATTAAGTTTTTGCCTCCAGAAGCAGAGGCAGCGCAATGAGTCTATCTCTTCAAGTGAAACAATTTCATTTTATCTGTTCACAAATATAATTGTTACTGGATTACATCTCTCTCTCTCACCAGTTGGCTTTATGTTAAATTTTATACGACACTACCTACTTGGATTGCATAATACTCACCACACAACAAAATTCAAATTCTTCGTCTTAGCTTAACTCGACTCTCATAAAACTTTAGTGTAATTGTTTGGTCTATGTAGATTTAATCCCTTCTATACTGTTGCAATTTTTATTACAATTTAATTTAATTTTATTACAACTACAAATTAATTAATTAAATTTATACTGTTAATTAAAACTAATAAAAATAAATCCGTCGAAAAATAATATGTCAGAAATTAATTTATCAAAAAGTAGCCCATCCGAAAATAATCCGTCAGAAATTTGTCAAATATTATGATGAATTTTCGACGATTTTTTTTCCGATACTCTAGAATAGACGAAAAATTCCATTGGAAATAACTGATTTTGACGGATTTTCAATAAAATTTTCTGTCTGTTTCACGATGTTTTCTTGTACTGAGAGCTTTTCAATAATTTTCTTTGGTCAATAAAAGAAAACGTAAATCAATCAAAACTCTTATAAAATGAACTAAAGTACTATAAGTTTATTTCATATCTATCCGAAACCAAAAGAAACAGTTACACCAACTATAAAAAGCTCAAATAAATAAGAAAAATGTATATTAGTTAGTAAGTAATCAGATTATTTTTTAATATTTCATATATAATATAAAAATAGAACAATTTTTATGTGACACATAATTATGTAAACATATAAATTAAAATAATCTTTTGATTCGCGGGTTAGCCAGCAACCTATTGGATCCAATCCGTAAAGATTACAGATGGACAAATCTGCAATATCTGCTTTTTTAGGGCTTCCAAAATATGAATTCTAACATATCCTTTAGTGATACTGATTGAGTATAACTTGCGAATTTTCAACCTTAATTGATACCTCTAATTAAATATGTATCAACGACGTCGGCAAAGTCTATCTATACTTTGAACGTTAGGTTTTAGTGTTCGTTTCATCTAAATCATAAATATATGGGTTATGATTATCTTTCGATCATATCTCTATTTTGGGACAGTAAAATATTGTGAGTTCTCTTTTACCGTGTTTTCCTAATGTTATGAATCCGCAATAGCACCCCAACACGTAACTTGTGGCCACGCGTACAATTATATAAGTCAATAATGGCTCATTTACTCAATCATTCAAGTAAAATATAAAAGCATTTTCCACAAATCTGATATCTGGAACCTTAGTAATGATGAGAGAAATTAGAATCTAGTCGAATCCAAATAAAGGACCCACAAAAAGCCATATTATTAACCACTACATTAAGAATCTCTATATGTATAGAAAACATTTAACATAGTACTTAATTTATTCTTCTTTTTCGTTTTCTAATGAAAATGCGGTCTTTTTTAATTAATGAAAATGGTGTTGCTAACATGCTAAATTAGACTCGTCATTTGTTACTAGTCAAATTATTATACAATAGGCTAATACCAGCTTATTGAGATACCTTTAATTAAAAATAATGAATAAATTGAAAAGTAAGAGAGAGTGTGAAAGAGGGTCTCTCATATGCAACTAGTTTGTTTTTCATTGGTTCATTTTAAAATAAAAAAAAATAAAATATAAAATTAAATTATATTAGAATGGTATTAATTTACTGTTGAGAAACCCATAAAACTATCTCCATTGCACAAAAATGAGGGAGTCTTTATTTAAAAAACAAAAAAAAAACAAAGAATAGTAGAGATGGATGTCTTTGTATAGCCACTAAAGACATCCTTAAAACCCTTGTCAACACACTTATCACTTCTTTAATGGTTATTATTTTCTTTATTTAAAATACTAATATTTTAATTTAAAGATATTCTAGAGAGGTTGCCTAAGGGTCTAAGGGTCTTTTTAATTTAAAGACCGATGCGTAGCCCTGGGCATACGAGGTTTTCGGGTTTTTTGGCTCAGTTTATTCGGTAGTTCGGATTATCATAAAGTTGAGATTGTAACCGAAATAAACCAATTTTTTTTTGTTTAACTTGGTTCGGTAGTCTGTTTGTTTGGTTCGGTTTTAGGTTTAAAATTCATATTCTGAATTAAACCGAATTTTTTTTTTGGTTAATTCGGTTAACCTAAAGTAAATTGCAGGCCTAATAAAAATTTACAAACCAATTAACAAATATTTAATTTAAATAACAAGCCCATTAACAAATTAATGGTCCAAATCCATCTAAAACTAGGTTTTCAATTGTTGAGACAAAGACAGAAACAGAGACAACAATGTTGATGGCGGCGTTAAGGGCGGTGTTAACAGCTGCGGCGATGAATGAATGGTCGATCCCACCTTCCAATGAGACTAGTTACACGCCAGCCGCAATCTTAATCAACTATAAGATGCAATACATTAATACATGCGATTTGATTTGATAAAAGAGGTTTATTGATGATTATCTCTTTCATTTATGATGAAATTCGCTCAGATCTTAAGATTTACCAGTGAGTCCAGCCGAGAGTTTGCGATGAGAACGTCGATAAGCGAATCTAATGAATCGAGCTGACGAGAAACGATAACATGACTAAGAAGAAGAATATAAAGATAAGAAAAAAAGTGGAGAAGAAGAAAATAAGAGAATAACAAAGAGGGAAGAAGGAAGAAGATCGTGAGAGAGGAGAAGAGATTAAAGAGAAGATGAAATGATGTTTAGAAAATTAGTTTTTGTTTGTTTTATATTGTGTTTCCTTAACGAATAAACCGATCGGTTTTGATGTGCCGATCCGATCCGATCCGATAACCAATTCTCATTTAAATCTTACCGATCTGTTCACTCTTCAATTAAAATAGAAATCTGAACCCAAAAATTTCTTGTTAAATCGAACCGTTCACCCAGGGCTACCGATGCAGTTGCTCTAAGGGTCTCTAACTAATGTAAGTGCTCTGATGTGTCACAATGGAGAGATAGATTGTTTTCTTTTCTCATACATATATATATATATATATATAGATTTTTATTCTTATGTTATACTTAATACATATAATTTTGGGATATAATTATTTAAACTAATTTTCTAAAAATTTTGGGATATAATTATTTAAACTAATTATCCGTGAAAAAAATCTAACAAATTTATTCATATAATAGACAAAAAACAATTAATATATTGATCTAATACATAATAATAAATCATAAATTTATTTAGTTTATAAACTAATGAATAGTGTAATTATTTAACTATAATTAGAAAATGATAATGATAAATATGATTAAATGTGTAAAATAAGATGATAAAAATGTAAGATAAATTTCAGCCTCATATTATGTGATATTTATATTTTATAGATTTTTCAAGTAGTTCAATTTAATTTTATTATTTGTTATATAAAATTAATAATTGTTTATAAATGATAAAATGTCTTGTATTTGCTGACGTGGCTACAGAATATGAGAAGAAAGGGAAGCTGATGTATGATGCCTTTCTTCTGCTGTTGATGAGCAAGCCCGTGCATATACGCAGATTTTATTATAAAATATTTTTTCTTAATTTTTTTAAAAGTAACTTATACTTATTTATAAAATATTTTGTCTTAATTTTTTTAAAATTAACTTATACTTATTTACTTAAAATTAAATTATCTTGACCTTTTTTAACATGGTAATTTATATACTACATGCTAGTTTTTTTAATAATATATTATTTTTATTTTAGTTTGAGTTTTAAATAATAAGTTTTTAGATCTTTATTTTTAGGGAGAATTGGGGATTTGGGTAGTTTTTAAGATTTAATATGGGATTTAGGTAGTTTTTGGGGTAGTTTAAGTTTTAAGTTTTAAAACCCATGTAGCCCCTATCACAATTCTCATATTACAAAAATGCCATTAACCCCGGGAAAAAACATTTTTACATATTACAATTAAATTTTAATAAATATTAAATCTTAATCTAATTTAATCAACTCAAATTAGTAAAATAAATAACATATCCTCCACGGCCACCCCATTGATATGGGAGAAGCTTTTTGGCCCTGAAGAAGACCATGACTTAGACGGTGACTCAAAGACCAAGCCCAAAAATAGAAGAGTTTCAGCCGTGGTGGAATTGCTTCAAAAGCTTTGTATTGATGATTGGAAGAGGTTGCCTCTCGCCTTAATTGTTCTAATGGATGGGCCCCTCCTGTGTAAAAAAAAAGAGCTATTTGTTGATGCTGAACACGTAGAGATGCTGAATGACGTACCCTTCTTCTTTGAATACCCGTGGGGAAGAGTCTCTTTTGAGGATGCTCTAGGTCGGATTTGCCCTCATAAACCGAACGAGAAAGAACCAGATCCTATTGATGCTTTGATCCGCAGGGTTAAGCAAATGAAAAGCTGTTGCTATGGTTTCCCTCTTCCTTTACAGCTCATAGCATTGGAATCCATTCCGCTCTTACGGTCCAAGATTCCGGCACCAGATGACTTAACTGACTTTCTCCAGAATCCAACTGGTTGCAGCACCACAACAACAGTCATTCTTGAAGAACAAATATATTAAGTAGAAGGTCTCCCAGAGGTTTGATTCTAAAGTGTACACCACATTACTAGGTGTACAACCCCATCGTTGCCGTGTACAATATAGTCATGTACACCCAATTAAATTTTTAGATATGGTTTTGAATTACATATGTTTTGAATTGTTTTCCAGTTAACTGTGAAAGTTATCCTCTCCACTCCTCTAGGCATGGACTTGGCAGATTGATTTCAGTTGGGGAGAAGAAGAAGTTGACGATCCGCAAGTAGAGGTGTTGGAAACACTAATAGACATCGACCATGAGTTTGGTGAAGATGATTTTGAAGGAGGGAATTCTGAACTACCAACATATATCCGAGTGGATGATGCCACAAAGAAGAAGAAGGAAGTGAAAAAAGCTCAAACTCGGGGATTAGGTGTACGAAAGACAGTAGGTGTGCGGAAGAAGATTGGCTTGGTGAAAAAAGGGAAGGCTACTACGAAGGCCACTACGAAGGAAACTACGAAGGCTACGCCGAAGGCGAGTATGAAGCCTACTCCTTCGAGTTCGGCTGCTCCGATGTCGACTTCAGGTAGGACTAGGTTGCATTAAAAGAGAGAAAGGAAGTGTTCTTTCGGAAAGTCATCCTCCAGAAATCGAAGAAAATCTAGCTTCATCGATTGTTAAAGAATTGAAAGAGTTTATTATTCAGAGGAATAAAGTTCTAAAGGAAGAGCTATTGGATGAAATGGATAAAAGATTCATTCCTACTACTCATCATACTCATCATCATGGTGAAAATATGAAGGGAGAGACTTCAAGGTGCAGGCAAAAGGGTAAGAGAGTGGTGACAAGTGTACATGAAGAAGTTTTAAAGAAAAGGAAATGCAACAGGGCTTCAGCCAAGGCAGAAAATGTAAAAGGAGGTAATAATGCGAGTTTAGAAGAAGAGGAGGAGTTTTTGGAAAGACATAATATTGAGAATGGTTTCGAAGAGAAGGATGATGAAAAAGGAGTGGAGTTGCAAAACGAAGGTGATGTAGAGGAAATTTCTACTGAGGGAAATGTTAAATATCCAGTTGAAAAGGTAATAATTAATTTTTAGTGTAGTTAAAGGTATAACTTTCATACTTGTTATACACCATCATACCTTCGTGTGTACACCATACCAACATAGGTATACAACATGTTGTCATTTCATTTGTTTTTATGAAACTCTTATCATTAACCCCCTTATCATATCATATTTTAGGTGAAAGAAGATAAGATTACCACTACTCCTATGAAGGTAATTTACCCGAGTTTAGTTTGTGTATGAAGGTGTACAGATAAAAAGTGTACAAATATAAAGTGTACAGATTATAGCATCGTGTTTTTTACTGCAATGAAGTGAGAAGAGGTTACATCGGCTACACCGGATGAGATGTATGAAGATGTTATTCCTAGGGATACTACTCCAAACATTCATAAGGTATTCAATGATTCTTAGAAAAATAGTTTAACTTACTTACTGGTATAATGTAACATGATGATATAAAGTGAACAAGATTGTAACATGATGCGTTTACTGTAGGAGGACAGCGATGGTGAAATGAAGTTAGGAGAGGCTACACCGGATGCTGAGATGTATGAAGACGCTTCTCCGAGAGCAGGTATTCATAAGAAATTCAAATGATTCTTAGAAAAATAGTTTTAAATGACACTTAATGGTATAATATAACATGATGCATTGATAGGAGAACATAGATGATGAAACGAAGTATGGAGAGGCTACACCGGATGCTGAGATGTATGAAGACGCTTCTCCAAGAGCAGGCATTCATAAGGTATTCAAATGATTCTTAGAAAAATAGTTTTAAATGTTATGTATGTACACTTAATGGTATAATATAACATGATTCCTAGATAGGAGAACATAGAAGATGAAATGAAGTATGGAGAGGCTACTCCAAAGGATGATCAAATACCAACCATCCAATTTGATCCAACCACCGCACTTGTTGTTGTTCGGCCTTTGGTATTGTCTCTGATCTCATCAATTGTAGCAATCTCGTCATCGTCATTATCAGATGACGACGAGAATGTTGTGCACAAGTGGAGGAGGTAGGCATCAGAAATATTCGGTGAGATGTTTACCGGTGATGTACGTGTTAAGGCATTATCTGAAAGCCGTACAAAAGTCCAGCCATATGCCCCCTCTCATGGAAGTTAATAAAGCGGATTTCCGAAATTTTCGTAAAATCTTGACATCGGCAAAGAACATATAAGTTTTTTATATGAAAAATGGGTAAGTTTTGTGTATAAATATAAATATTTCTAACTTTTATAACTTAAGAGGAAAAAAAATTTTGTAGGCAGTTTAAAATAAAAACTGGGCACACTGTAAAGAATCAATTCTTTCTAGACATCGCTCGCAAGATGAATTCGGTTGGCCCTAAGGTATGAAATAAAACTAGTTTTACACCTCACTAGTATGTTGTACACCCAATAATCTCTATACTCACAACTTTATACTCCTCTCTGTACACCACAACCTTATACTCTGTACACCTTGCCTTTGCAGCATATGCAGGTAATGACGGAAACCATATGGAGGAGACGTGCTCGTAAAATTATTAAAGATAGGGTTGCATTTTTGGACACATGTTTTCTGTGACCCATTGAGTCAAAGTACAAAGAATTCAAGGATGCACATGATAAATTAAGCTTGGATTGGGGTAAAATTTTGGCCGCTTATGTTCTTGATAAGTCAACCGGAAAAGGTTTCAATACAAAGTTACTTGAGAAAGTGGACGTATTATATGTTCTTATGAACTGGGAGAATTAGCATTGGGTGGGTCTAGTGATAAATCTCAATGTCAATCATGTCAATATACTTGACCCATTTATAGTGAGCACAGAAGATTCAGTGAGAGATAAGTTGATGGCCCCAATACTTGAATGTTTTCCAGGGTTTTTGAAGGTAACTCTACCGAAACTTAAGATTGTTGCTAACTTCAACCTGTCCCCGTACACTTGAACATCAAAACCGGCAACTGTGGACCAGTTGCTCTAAATTTTCTTGAGATGTACACTGATGGCATGGGGATCGACGAGATGGCCTAGATAGATGATACATATGTAGATCGATTCCGGGAAAAGTATGCAACTGATTGCTATGAAGAGTTTACGAAGATAGGCGCGACCGATAAAAAGTAGTTTTCTTTGTATAACTTTGTCCCTTTTCGTACTGCTTTCTTTTCGTACTTCCTTGTTGGATTTTTCTTTTGAATTTGGTTGTCTTTTGTATTATGGATCTATTTAAGCTATTGGATTTGGATTTGGTTGTATTTTGAATTGTGGATCTATTTAAGCTATTGGATTTTGGTTGTCTTTTGAATTATTTAGTTTGTTTAACTAAATTGAATAATATACATCAACCGAAGAAGCAAGTGTACAAGTTTAAACAAGGTGTACAAAGGTATGTACCAGGTGTACAACAAGGGATCCTTGTTTAGGAAAATATAATTTAAATTAAAAGAACAGAGATTAATTATACATCAAACATCAAACGACATAAAAAGACAATGATTCATGATAGTTTGTTTAAGCTATTGGATTTGGTTATCTTTTGAATTATTTAGTTTGTTTAACTAAACAGAATAATTATACATCAATCAAAGAACAAGGTGTACAAAGGTATGTACCAGGTGTACAACCATGTTTATGAAAATATAAAGAAACATTCAAAATTAAAAGAACAGAGAGATTAATTATATATCAAACATCAAATGACATAAAAATACAATGATTAATGATACATCAAATGAAATACAAAGACACTTAAAAATATAAAGAAACATTCAAAATTAAAAGAACAGAGATTAATTATACATCAAACACGACATAAAAAAGACAATGATTAATGATACATCGAACGAAATACAAAGCCACTTAAATATTTGGGTGGAGATAATTAGAGGATTCGTCCACGAGTAAATAAAAGTTATTGTTAATGATAAACCATCCAATAGCAATGTATTGTAATAGGTACTATCCAGTAAGAAGAAATTAAGCAAAAAATGAATGCATGGTTCAAAAACCATAAGTCTAACCTAATCTCGTCTCTTCAAATCTAAACTTAGTTTACAAACATAAGGTTGGTTTATTTTCATTTAATGGGTTAGATATGTAATCAAATCATCCACTACAAAAAATAGTGAATATTGTGACCACTAATTTATGTCACAATATTATGACAATTTATATACGGAATTGTGACGAAAGTAAATGGTCACGAAATCGTTACAATTGCGTAACAATTTTGTGACGAAACAGAGAGTAACAAAATAACATCACTAATAGTGGCGAATTTGTGAAAAAACGTATAGTTACAAAATTTGTTACAAATTTTGTGACTAAATGATACTACTTCATTGACTAAATTTGCACTTGTTACCGATTCCATTTTTTTAATTGATTATAACAAAAATACCACTATATTGACGAGGAAAAAATGCTACCTATTGTTTTTTATGGACAAATTGAGGAGAATAAATAAGTATTAGTTTTGAAAATGTAACTATTTTTATTTTAACAAAGACATGTGAGCGAATGACTTTTGCAGATAATATTTAAGATATATAGTTTTTTATGTAATCGTTTACGTATATAGCTTCTTTACAAAAAATTACAAAATTAATATAGCAAAAAACAAAAGTAATGTAATTTTGGCTCATGAGAATATCAAATTATTCATATATTAAAAGGAAAAAAGAAAAACAAAAATGGAAACGTTAAACTTCAAAATACATAAATATAAAACTGTTTTCTTATTGGTTAGTTCATAAAGACAAGGATCACACTTTTTTTTATCATCAATCGTTGATTAAAATAAATCTAACGGACACCAATCTTTCTCATTCTCTTCTCCTCTTCATCTGCTTGTCAAGCTTCCACTGTGCGTCTCCGTCCACCGGCTTTGCATCTTGATTCATTCGCTGCCGCATCTCCGACCCTCTCTCGTCTCTAATCTCTTTAAAGCCCCGACTGCCACGTTTCTGATCTCTCGCATTCTCTATTGATGTCAACGTGTTGTTGTACGACGTACTCACCACTGGTCAAGCTCACCAACAATCACCACATCAATATATATACAATTTATATGTGTGTAACTGTGTATTATCTACATTGAATTTTCTGTTTTAATAATTAAATAAAATTTATATTTAATATTTTTATTTTGTTGTAAATTTTGTTTATTACATTGGCGAATATTTAAAATAAAAGTTTGGTCACACAGTTTATAACAATTCCCCTATTTTAAATTTCGGTAACAATTACTATTTGTAACAAATATATTAAAATCAATGAATTACAAAAGTGAGATTCTATCATGATTATGCAATCATAGTCATTAGTTGTGATTAGTTTGTGACATTATGTTAGTTGAAAATTGCTACGAATTGGTGACACAAGTTTAGTAACAGTTGGTGTCGTTTTTGGTACTATATTTTGCGTTGCAAGTTGCGACCAATTGTGACTATTCTAATCATCACCCAAGTTAAGACGTTTTGTGACAAAAAATAATTTAAGATGAAATTATAGTGACTGTTGAAAATTGTTGCCAATTAGTCACAATAGAGAATTTGTGACTAAATATCTATATATTATGACTAATAAAATCGTCAAAATAATATTTTTTTCTTGTAGTGATGTTAATTGTATGTACTTACTTGCCATCTTCTTTCCATAATCAATTTTTCACCTTCTCATCTCTCTCATCCATAATATTAATATTATACAACATACATTACATAACATCTTCATATATTACCTAACATCTCCTACAACTTTAAATTAGCTCACTTACACGTACATCAAGACTGTAAATGTAGCATTCTTCACAATAGTATACCTCACCATGCCACTCTAGGCATGTAGGATAGCGTACTACCTCGCAACTTGGTAAATCCCACGTAAAGAAAAATATTTCCTCACAAATGGGTGAAAAACTTTCTATTGTGTCCACCAATGCTTTCCCTATTTCATACATCTCCAAATGATTTGAAATAGGACATCCAAAATTTTCAAAAAAAAAACCGCAAAAACTTCTTCACCTTTTTCTATATTATCAGCACATAGTAGGAAAATAACATAAGCTAGAGTTTCATACCCGTATGTTGGAGGGATTTTGAAAAGGTGTGCAAGGGCACCATCAAGATCTTGTCATTTTGTTACTAATCAAATTTCTTCATAGTATAAGGCATGTGGGTTTTCATAGTGTAAACAGCTGAAAAAAAAACTTATACCCAACTCACCGGGATATATTTCTTGATGTTCATGGACTATAACATTTATTTAGAGAAAACCATGTCTTTTCCTACTCTACCAGCACGTAACATTGGTCCTAATAGTTTGAAATCTTCATTTTCCAACTTCTTAACAATGATCCACACTATTTCCTCTGGTAGGTGGAGTCTACTCATTCTCCCAATCTTTCTCCATTTTCTTTCTTGAAAGGAGTCAATTTATCTACATTTATAACATTTCCATCATAAATTCTGTCTGACATATTTTCTTGTTGAAAAGTTACAAACTAATAATGTCATTAAATATTATAGGTGTACGTGATATCATGGTATACACAGGTTTTTCCTCCGACACTTGTTGAAAAGTTAAATATCTGTTTTATTATTACTGTATTCTAAGCCTTGGAAAAACTTGGGTAAACAAACGACAGTCTAGAGGGAAAAAAACCTGTCATTAAATATACAGGTGTACATGTTATATTTGGTGTATCTGATATTATGATGTATATGTTATATTTAGTGTACAGGTTATACCAGACAGGTTATATTTAGTGTATTTTTCCGTCCACATATCTAATGTTTTTTAATATAATTAATTTTATTAAATATCATACAGGTGTTAATGGTTAATGGTTGTTCTCTGTTTTATTATTACTGTATTTTAAGCCTTAGAAAAACTTGGAAAACAAAAGACGGTGTAAAAAAGAAAAAAATCTGTAACTAAATATACAGGTGTACATGTTATATTTGGTGTACGTGATATTATGGTGTAAAGGTTATATTTGGTGTACGACGTGTTATACCAGACACATGTTATACCAGACACATGTTATACCAGACAGGTTATATTTTGTGTATTTTTCATCCACCACGTACCGGGTGTTTTTTTAATATAACTGTTTAATTAATTAAACCCCAAAACAATTTACATTACCCACTATAATGGGAAAATAATATGCACAACATATTAGTTTCCAATTATACCAAACATTAATGTTTAGGGGGGTGTATGAAACATAAATGTGTGTACACCTACACTACATCAAACATTGTTTAGGGGGATGTATCTCTGAGCCGTCCATGGCTACACTATAAATATCAAACAAAATAACCTTCCTTCCTAATCCATTGGTTCCTTGCATGTTACACGATTATGCCCTTATTTAGCACACCTTCCACATCGGTTAGGTTTCTTCTTCTTTCTAACCTATACAAAATTGACAAATTAAGGTCACAAATATGCATTCTATGTTACACCACCACACCACTTTCAGAGAGCATTATATGTATACCTCAAACTTCCAAGTTGAAAGAATTCTCTTTTTCGGTGGTTGTCCCGATTGCCTCCTTGTTTTTGGTGGGCAAACTTCTCTGTTCCGGATTTCATCAGAGATTAATATGTCATCGGGATTTAGAACTAGTAGATCACACCCACAACACTTGACGCCCACACACTCTTCTTATACACGTTGTCAATGAATCCCTTATACTCAACCCTGTGAAATTTTTCCGCCGCCATTGCATGGCGACAAGGTATCTTTAGCAACTTGAATTCTCTACAACTACATGTTCTGTTAAGAAGGTCCACCCTGAATTGATAGGTACTAGCCGATCCTGTACTAATTTCGAAATCCCATGCGGAGCATTTAACGGTAGCTAAACCTCCTGAGTCTTCTAGCCGGAGCTCCAACTCTTTCGTAATTTCTACTGGTATTTGCCCATCCATCTTTTCTATAAATTCCCGCCTACTTTCGAACCCCCTAGACACCATCTTCTGAATGAATTCCAACAAGAAAATAAATAGAAAATCTTTTCCTGGGAGGAGAGACTCTTTCAGCGACTCTGCAATGTTACTTGACATCAAGTTATACCTCTGCTGGGGAAATGAGCCCATGTCCAAATGCTCCAAACCTATTTTTTCCAAAAAATCCCATGTTCTGTAATTTTGCCTTTTAATAACTTCGTAGTAATGCTTGAATTGTCCAACTCTATAAGCTTCCCCTGCCCGTCCCACCATTGCCTTCATTGCTTTTCCATACTTACTTTGCATATTCTTCTGGATGTGTACAAGACAAGCGGCGTGGTGTGATTTAGGATAGACGATGTCTTTCGCCCCATATATAAAGTTATTCATATTTGATATTATTGTTAGTCAGCATTGTCTTCAACAATAGCATATAACTTCTTCATAAACCAGGTTCATGCATCATCATTCTCGCTGTCAACCACCGTAAAAGCAATCGGGAATATTTGAAAATTTGCATCTTGTCCACTAGCACTCATGAGACATCTTTTGTACTTTCTGTGTAAATGAGTTCCATCTATCACAATAACTTTTCTCAAATGTTTCCATCCCTGTATACTTGCGCCCCAAGCCAAGAAAGTATACTTGAACCAGTTGTCCTTTTTCCCATCCACTTCTGTTACCAAATGTGTGATGGACCCATAATTTGCTAACTTTATGACATATAAATACAGGGGTAGTAAATAGTAAAAAGACACCTCTGTTCCTCGAGCTAAAACTAAGGTTAACTGCTCTCCAACACTTCCAGTATGAGACTTTGATATTGTACGTCTTAAGCATCAATTTGGAAAACTCTCGAGCTCGGGTACCACCATTTATAGTCTTGTACTTTGACCTTAACAACTTTGCTATCACTTTAGATGTGGCAAGTTTGGAGAAGTGGTATGCTTTGTCAATATCACATAGGTGCTTTAGATGCACCTTCCTCACCTCATAATCATCCAATTCCCCTATTCTAACCGCATATACCCTTTAATCACAACGAAGGCTGACACATGAGGCAGTAACAGACTTTGCTGCATGGCGACTGAACACAAATTTAAACATTCTATTAATAGCATAAATTGTCTTCGTCAGCTTGAACTCTTTTTTATCATTGAATATCCTGCCTATGTATATATCATCATCCTCGCGACTCAAATCAACTTCATGAACTTTGTGGATATTTTGGTATCTCTAAACATTGGTTCTAGATCCGTATATCCATATACCTCCGTGATACTCATTCCCTTTTTCAAAACTAACCCATCATTATCACGCCTATATCCTAAGCCGGAGGAATTCATCCTAGGGGGATCGATAATATCATCATTGCCATTTATCGGGATCTGCCTCATAAAATATTTCAAACCTGAGCCAACATTTTCACGACTATACATGACATTCATCCTAGTGGGATCCACATGATCACACCTCAATCTGGAGTCATTTCTCAAAGGGGGATCCAGATGATCAGGCCTTAATCCAGAGGGATTCATCCTAGAAAGATCCACAAAATCATCATCACCATCATAAGAAATCAATCCTCTTGTATTTAATCCTCTCGAAGAGACACTCTTCTTCTTGCCGATTATCTTTTCCTTTACCCTTGTTGACTCAGAATTTTTCTTTGCATTCACACCATATTTCTCAATTGTATCAACTCTTCCCTAACTAATACCACACTTTGATCTATGACTCAACTGTTTGCTTTCAATATTATTCTTTTGAAAATATCGGAATTCTTGACTGTTTTGGTTTAATCCAGATCATGCCCCTTGAATGTAAATTAGTTTATTTTCTTAACTCTCCAAATCTAATTATTGACTGCTCCACTCACAGTCATTTCTCAAAAAATCATGCCAATGGTCGTAATCATAGTCTTCCTCTTCATCATACTCTTCCCTTTCTTCAAATTTGTCTTCAAAATCAACCTCGTCCCGGGCATCATCATCATCAAAATCCTCCCACACTACTTCTTCTAAACCCTCATCTGCTTATTCATTCTCCCGAGCTCCCTCAACCTGTATACCTTCCACTGTATGCCCATCTTGTACACCTGCACCACACTTACTCTGTACACCTTCCTCTGTATGCCCATCTTGTATACCTGCCTCTCTATATCCATCTTGTACACATAACCCACACTTACCCTATACACATGCCTTTGTAGCTTGACAGTTACCCACATAGGTGTCCATCCTCATTTCACCCAAAATCTCAAGCATGTCATCTATTAACTCCCTAAATGTGACGAAAATATTTAATGACATGTCATTCAAATTAAGTGATTTGAACTGTCTAAAACACCGGCCTGTGGCGATATCCACTGGTGTGGACCCGATTCCACTTCGCTCAGCTAGGGAATTCTCTATCCAATAAGTCATTTCAACACAAATCATCTTGCCATCAATCCCATAAGAAGAGGCAATTAAAAGTCTTAACTCTTCTGAAATTCAACGTTTCTGCAATCGATCGACCGCCCATTTCTAGACTTGTCTATTTTGAAATTCCAACTCACATTACTGTCCCTTATCCACCTACCATCCATCACTGTTACATAGACACCAACTGCTCCTAACATGGGAATTTAACATGCAATTAAACACTTAAAAACGCAATTAATTCAACACTTAATACAAAAATCATCCATAGAAATTAATAGAATAGACATCAAATAGTTAGATATCAAAAATGGAAATGATATGTGATGATTTTAGTCAATATTAACTAATATTTTCTAGTCCTTTTTGTGTCTTTAGAGTCATTTTTGAGTCATATCAAATCATAAAAAAGTCTTTAAGCATGAATTGGAGTGACGGGAGCTGCTGGAGCTTTTGGAGCAAAAAGGAGTGGAATCGCAGCAAAAGAGCACAATTTATACGCGGAGCACGTGCTCCAGTTTTGGGAGCACATGCTCCATCGCTCGGAGAAAAATAAGAATCCCGATTTGACCTAATTTTTGACGTGAATAAATAGGGCAAACCGCCCTCAAAAAAAGAGATGCTCACTTTTGGACCCTCTCTATTTTTTTCGCTCCTATTCCTCTTTGTTTTCGATTGCCTTTGCTACCTCCATCATCAGACCTTCACCATCTTTTACTCCTGCTTGTACAATCTGGAAAGGATTATCCACTACTCTGTTTTGAGAAGAATTCTGAACCTTATTTTATTTTCAATATTATTCATGAATTCTTTTTAATTCATTGTTGTGTTTTATTCTTCCATGTCTAAGTAGTCCTTTAGCTAGGTTAAAATTTTCAATGGTATTCATGAGTTGATAAACTGAGCACAAATAGGATCTAAATATATATTGTTTTCGCCAATTGTTGATCTTAATGCTTAGATTAAACTGATCACTTAGTCTATGATTTTAGGTTAACATATTCATCAAAAGTGCTTTAGGTTGCTAGAACAAACATTGGTGAGCAATCAGTCCCTAGCCAACGACAGTTGATGCTACGACTGAGTGTGAACATATTGAACCCATTCGCTAATGTTTGTATGTATCTCTAGGTCAAAATGACAGTTTAGGTATTTAGGTTGCTAGATAAAGTTGTCGACACTACGACAGTGGATCGGTCTTATTTTTATGTTTGAGTTCTGGACCTGTGCTGAATTATATTCTGAATAGTTGCTTAATTTTATCTCTGAATTACTGGCGAAATACCTTAGTCTAGTGCCTTGCTTTATTTTATTTTACATCGCTTTAATTATTTGCTACTTGTTACGAAAACCAACCATAAACTTTCTGTCTTAGCTTTATTTTTAAATCTCGTAAAGTCATAGTGTAACCTTGGTTTATATGGATTCGATCTCATTTATACTACTGCGATTGTTTGTGCACTTGTAGTCTTTTATTTGGGTTAAAACATAGTGTATCAGGAAACATTAAATAGCTAAGATTATTTCACTCTCACCATTGTTAAGAGGCTGCGTTACAGTTTCAGACTTCTCCATTAAATTTGCCACAGACGTCCAAACCCCCAACTAACCCTCTTTGATATTGATTTAAGCCACCAGAGTTTTTTATTCTCATCCACACATCAAATGGTTTAATGTACATTTGTAATCGAGTGGTTCTTAATTCATATCATAATTGGGTTTAAATTTGTATGAATCAATATTCATTTTGTTTCTGATCCACACACCTCTCAATGGCCCAAAATGGTCAACGAAACTATCCCAAAAAAATTCATTTGGCCGTACACTTCTATGCGCGGAACTACGCGCTCGCAGACTCGCCAGGCCGTACATGGCATGAATCCCCTCCACCACACACCCGCCTCTCTCTCTCTTTCCTATTATCCTTGTTCCTCTATCTCTCTAAGACTCAGGGCCAAATAAGTTCAAAATCTTGTAGGTGGAACCAAAACTACCCACAAAACTACCTAGTTCCCATATTAAAACTTGAAACTACCCAATTCCCCCATTAAAATTTAAAAACTACCCAAATTGCAAACATTCCCTTATTTTTATTATTGATTTTCTCTTGCTTATTAAGAATTTTCTTATCTACATTTTTCCTGATGATATATGTAATCTCTTTCATACATTATTTTACGAAATATTTATTCATTCTTCAATTTTCATACTCTTGAAACTTTTTTTCTTCTTAATTTACCAATTTGAGGTTTTGTTTTTATATATCTTTCATTGAATCCATTTTTTTTTATGTTTAAAATTTTGTATGTTTTTTTATTTACTTTTGTCAATTTTATCTCCTCTCTATTTTTGTATATAACTTTTATCTTCTCGACTATGCATTCAATATTTTTTCATGAGTTATAATTTTCTAGTTTGAAGTTAACTTTTTAACTTATTCAGTCTTATCATTTGTTGTTTTCTTCACTTTCATTAAATTTTAATCATCCTTATGTGTTTGAAAATAACGATTAAATCAGTTAAAAATAAAGTAGAATGGTACATTTTAATTCTTGTATTATATAATTTATATGTTTTAAATTGAATTTGAACTGAATTTACTTATAAAAAATTTTAAATAGGCAACTTCAAATTTAATGGGGTTTTTTATAATTAATAGTCAGACATATATTAATATTTATTTATGTTAATTTTTGTCTAGAAAAATAATTTAATTGCTTATATAATTTGCACATGTGGAAAAATAAACTTGAGAGCGCTCTTCAGACATTATATATAATCATTGAGGAAAAAATAAAATACAATGATAAATTGAAAATCTTGTATTATATAATTTATGGGTTTTAAATTAAATTTGAATTTTATTTATTTATAATAATTTTAAATATATAAATTTAAAATTAATGGGATTTATTTATAATTAATAGTTGGATATATATTAATATTGATTTAGGTTTACTGTTGTTTAAAAATATAAATTGATTGCTTATATAAATGAGATAGATCATAAAAGAGCTGATGTGTTAATCTTTGGAGAGCACATTTAATGCTGATGTGTCATTCTCGATGATAAAAACTAAAAGTGACCCCATGGTGACATTTATATAGAATATCTATGAGCAAACGACATTTAAACAGTGGACTACTGTCCAATTAATCAAGAAACACCGAAGATTATGTCTTTTGTTTGGTCAAAAGTACACACCGAAGGTTATGTTATTTTTTTATTTTTTTTGTCTTACCGTAAGATTTCAAACCTAAACACATTATTGCTGAATTTGTTGAAAATTTAGACATTTTTACCATTTAATGTATTGAGAATGGCTAACAACAACTGAAATCACAATCGAAAGACTCGAATTCTTATTCTTTTACAGACTTAATCCTTCAACCTGTGGACCAAAAATTAGTTACGTAATTTTTGATTACTTCTAGCCACGTCGAGAGTTCTAATCTTTCTTGTTTATGTCACTACAACTAATGTGAAACACTGAAGCAGAACCGCTTCGATTCATTTCCACCTTACACGAAGATAATACCTAAGTTTTTTCTTTTCATTTTCTTGTAGAGTCATCTCGCTATCTTCATTCAAGATAACTCTTATCTTTAATAACGAAAGAAAGAAATAAAAACATCAAATCAATGGGACCAGAAAGATTTAAAAAAATGAGAGAAGCATGTCCTCTGGTGGTTATGGGTTATGCTCGACACTTGAATATTTTTGCAGACAAGAAGAGAGTGGATTTTGTTCACATGGATTTTGTTGTTCGCTACTTAACAAAAACTGGCAGTGTTTTTGCCTTGTAACTAGAGACAGCCAACACTTTCCCAAGTAATTTACCATAATGTCCCTTGTTCCTTTCCCTATTTGGAACTTCTCTGAGAAAAAAGATCTTCCACATTTCGAAAAAGATCATACCATTATACAATGAGTACTGTACCAGCCTGAGTATTTTTTAGAAAACTTGTGCATCTATTTTTGTGGAAACTTTCGAAAGTGTGTTCAAAGTAAAGTAACTCAAGGATATGTGATTTACTAGAAATAATTATCAGCATATTACAAAAACAGTAATTGACAAGGCAAATTAAAAAAAAAAAAAAACAGTTTGCATAGTCTTCTATATTATATGGGACGGTTAATGTCATAACCAAAAAATAGAGTAACTTTCACTAACTAACATGTTCACCCAAAAATTGGATCAATAACACATTAAAATTTAGACTAGTTCTGTTGAAAATGCTCTTGTAACATGTTTTTTTAAGTCTCCAAATAAGAGACAAAAAGTTTATCGAGGATTTAACATAAAACAATTGAACTGAATTTATAACAAATAGAGTACATTATAACATGCATGTTATTTTAAACAAAAATTGTATACTATAACATGTTTTCTATGTTTCCTTTATTAGAGTATATATGATTCTGTCATATATATTCTCATTTAGAGGTGCACATCGATTTCCCGAGTAATTACAAAAAAAATCTATATTATATAATGATGAGATTACTCGATTTCTAAAGTGATAGAAAATATGAAAAAGATAAGAGGAGAGAAAAACTTGAAAAAAAATAACAAACATAAAATTATCTTCTTACATTTTATCGTTCTTTAGCCTCTTTGTTTAGAGTAAATGTATATGTATCATATATCTCTGTAATTTTGTAAACTCTTAATCGAAATGATAATAATAAATAAACATTAGGAAAAATGAAGTGGATAGAGATATTCATTTTATTTTCTTAGAAGTAACATGAAGAACATTTTGGTTAAGTGACTTCATTTAATATATATATATGTTATTTGCCTAATTTTGGTTAGTTATATGACTTAATTTTTCTTATTGTATTATGATTATTTTGGTGAGTTATATGACCATATATGGGAAATTAGGTCACAGATTGTTCACATTCATTGAAATAAAATTCATTGATAAGGGTTGGATATTCGGGTATTCGGTTCGGTTTGGAGTCTTTAGAGTATAGGAATTTACGACTCCATATAAGTATTGAAACAGTTTGGTTTCAATCAGTTTCAGATCGGTTCTTAAGTATGAGAACCGGTAATTACCCAAAAGATTTTGGTAATTATTCGGTTTGGTTTCATAGTACCCTATTGCTTGTATTTTACCTGAACTGATGACAAATACCCGAAATTCTCACAAAATTATTCAACCCCAAAACAGTTTATATAATTTTTCAAAAGAAAACCAAAATTATTTAAATCCCAAAACTGATCGGGTTAATAGAACCAAATACCCATGTCTAGTGGATGACTATGTATCCACAAAAACATATGTCATCTAGACATGAACATAAAACTCAGAACAAAAAATACGAATAGAACTGGTCTAAAATAACCGGTTCGATTCGGTTTCAAATATGCCTATAAACATTAGACATATCCAAAACCAAATAAAACCCGTTATTTCAGATCAGTTGGCCAGTTTGGATTTTTAGTTCCAGGCTTTATTTTTAGACCTAGATGACATACATATTTTGGTGGATACATACTGATCAATTGGTTTTCCATAGAAAGAACATTCCGTGTGTTAGTTTTTATCTCAATGGACCATCGTCTATGCAATCTTAACCAAATTAATCACTTTAAATTTTTTTCCCACAAACTTTTAGATAAAGGATTCTAGTTTGGAGATCTCATTTCCCCAAGAACGAACTAGCCAGAACTTCCCACACCATCATTCTCTTTGCTTTTCCAAAATCCAAGATCACACTCTACGACTGGCATCAACACAACAATCACTCTATGTTTTGCATTGTCTCTTCTTAATTTGTACCCATTATATTATCATATTCTTGATGGTGGGATGCCATGCAGATTCTCAATTCATAGAACGGCAGATGAGCTACTTTGGAAAATTGAATTGAACTGTTGTTTGTCTTACAAATTACTAAGAAATATTTTACCATTTTTTTCCTAATTCTCACTATATTGAAAATTAATTACCACTTGCCCACTCAAGCTTAAATTACTCCATTTACAAACATTTAATAATAGATTTCTCTTATAATGTCATAGAAAATTTAATCGTTCTTCGGAAAATTATCAATTCTTTTAAACATTTGCACACCATTTTTCTATAAATTATGATAATATAATCACTTCTTATAATCACGTTTTGCAACGCTGCAATTATCCTAGCGTCATCGAACCTCAATGAAACAAGAATATAACACTAGAAATATAAATCTCTCCCGAATTTAAGCAATAAAAATGATTTGTGTTTATGCAAAAAAAATTTGAATCTAAATGAAGCAGAAAATGAATAAAAACGGTTTGAACTCTCAGGATAGAGGTAGGTGACTAGAGTAATTAATTGCTAACTAGTGAAGGTTAATCTACTTAACACAAGTTACACGACTAATCATTCAGCCATAGATCATTAACCTCAACTAATCCACTTCCATGACTCCCGTTAGCTATCAAATGATCAATGACCATTAATTACAAGCCTAAATAACCACTAAGTACCCTAATCATCTAATTCCATAGGATAAGTATGTGAAACATTCTATATTTTGGTTCAAACACTTTGTAGATGCTAAAATGTCTAGGTTCTTTTTGTTTTTTTACGTCTAGGTTCTAAACTAGCATTTTCAAACCTAATCTAGCATTAATATCACCTATCAAGCGAGGATCTATGTTGTTATAAGCCTAAATTCTACTAATCTACTCCTAATCATCCTAGATCTACCGTTTCCAAGAGTCCTAAAAAGATTAGTCACTATCAATCATGATAACACAAAGCAACAACCTTAATTTTTGTTTAATCAGGTTTAAGCGACGATAATAGTTGAAATATTTACAGATAAAAATAATACTTGTAAACTAAAATACTCTATAGCATGTAATGTTCTTAAAACCCCCTTCAAATAGGCTAATAGAAATCTCTATGACAATGCATAACCCTTTTCATTAAGGTAAAATCTATTTAATATGAAGCAATAAAACGAACCAGATCAACCCACAGAAAACTGCTCCCAGCGGTGGTCATCATCCCGGTGTGTCTCAGCAGCTAATCTCGTCAAGTTCTCCATCGGTGTTTTCAAACCGGTGCACAATCCCAGTGGAAGCTACCAACATCACGATCCCAGTGCATGATCTCAGTGGAAGCTACTGACGTCACGATCCCAGTGCACTTTCCTGCCAAACACTTCGATCTTTCATCAAATCTCCAATTTTGATCCATTTTTTTTCTCCATTTGATCCACTTGACTCCAAGATCCTATGGAAGAAGAATTATATGCAAATCATGCATCTAGACTCTAAATATGACATGCAAATGCAATAAATCCATGAGAAATGCAAACAAAACTTCATAAAAACCTCAAATATTTGTTTTTTAAGTACATAACACATCTTTTGTTTATTATTCCCCTTGTTCGAAGGAATGGTGTGGGTTCAAATACAAACCCGATTAATTTTTTAGTTTTTTTAAAAATATCTTTTAGGGACGACTGCCTATACATTAATCGGTTTGGGTTCTTCATTTATAATTTATGGTTTAGTTTTATTTAAATGTCTCTTATAGCTGAAATTTTATAAATTAATTGGTTTGTGTTCCTTATTGACAATTACTGTTAGGAAGTGGCGAAAGTCATCTCAAAAAATGACTGTTTTCGTAAATCTCTTTTGGCATTATTATACAACTAACCTTAAATTATTATCATAGATATAAAATAGGACCGATCTCTATTTCTAAATGTTTTGGCGGTATTTAAGTAAAACTAATTTCAACAAAGAAATTAGTCTATCTCTATCTCTCTAGCTATAGTCAAGTGTTCCGCCATGGTTGGAGCCAAAAGCCAGTAATGTGTGTATGTTCATTAAGTTAACACATTGACTTGATACTTAAGCAAATGAAATTTATTTATGATAAGCACATTATATTTTTCTTTCTTTTTAGTGAAAGTGTGTTTCCTTCACAACAGTTATTATTCTCATTTTCAAACCTGATGAGCGAAAACTCTAAACTTTTTTTTTTACTCCAAAAATATTTTAATAAATTATTCCAGTTCCAAGTTGGGCCGATGTAATAATTGACATATTTTAATAAAATAAAAAGATAATAATTATTTTTGAAATCTCTATGTAAATATATGGTCCAATTAATAATCATATAAATTTATTATATATATCAGATATTTTAGTGAAATATGATTCTAGTGTTATTTATTTATTTGTGAATTTATAATTTTGTTAGAGTTTATCTCTATTTTTTCTTAAAATATCAAAAGTATATGATACATTATCTTCATAAATTGGATCAAAAATAATATAAAAATTTCAATACAATGATTATTTGTTAATGTGTAAATGTATTAAAACATATCAAAGTATTGTCTTAATTTTTCTACTTTCTATATAACATTTTCTGAAATTCAGAAAAAAAAACTCTCTATAAATTAATAAATTAATAATTATTAATTTATCGATAAATTAATAACTTCCACAAAGTAATAAAATTCTTTGGTCCCAATATTATTAATTTATAGAGATTTTACTGTATATCAAGTCTGGTTTGTAAGCAGAAAATAAATTCAGTCTAGAAGCTTGCAATCCATTTATCTTCTGTAAAATGTTAATTTTTGGGTAATTTATTTACTGGTAAAATCAAAGCAAAGCAAAGGGATTTTCTTCCTTTTTGGCTGGAGAATTCAGTTAAGTAGATTGGCAGAGAAGGGCCTCTAAAGATATTTTGGAGGGGAGAGGGGGATGATCTCCCACTACAGTTACATATCTATTATTATTATTATTATTTTATTTTATATTTTTAAAACAACTTATTGTTTATATTTTTAACTAATTTTTTCATGGTAAGTATAGCCGTCGAATATTCCATTCACCAGATTTTTTAATGAGCTTGAAACATAACATCATTTTAACTAATTAAATAAGAGTTGTTAAGATAATTCCACACTTTTATAATAGAGATTAGAGATACCATTTGGAGCTTACAACAAAAATGACAAAGGAGAAAATATATATAGAAAAACATGAAAATAAGTGCGATTTAAAGTAAGCTGGACCAGCAAAGAGGAGAACCTATTCGAAAAGGGACAAACTGAACATAAAACTGCTTGAACTAATGTTTAGGAGGTATTGTGGTGTTATCGACTTGGAAGAGCCCCAACCAAGTGGATTGCTAAGTGAGACCAGGTGAGGAGGCAGCTTGTGTTGGATAATTACAGGACTTGAAAAAGAAATTATCTACTTTTAGAAAAAACTAGAAGAGATAAGAAAAAAGAAATATAACAATATCTAAATTAGTAGATTTAGATTAGATATGAAAGTTTATCTTTTCATAATAGAATAAGGAGGTGTTTGTTTTATTATAAATACAAGTTTACAAAGAGGTGTTCTATAAGACTTTGAGAAAGAAATTTAGTTTTGAGAGAGTTTTTAAATCTAATAAAGAAAAGTTATTCTTTAAAACTTTTAAGTTGTTTGATATTTGATTTGAGCTTGAATGGGAGCTAATATTTTATTATTACTTTATTTTAACAGATTATTTTATGTTGATAACAATACAGAAGAAGATTATTTTATGTTGATAATCATATATGAAAAATATATAAGAAAATAGATTAAAATATCTAAAGAAGAAGAAGAAGTCTTACATAATAAACATTAGACATTTTAACAAAAGAAGTGACACAAACCCTCTCACCGAAAGAAGAAACAACAGCCTGATATTTACTATTACGAATTGGTCAGCCGACATAACCGAAAGACTTCGATATAGAGAACCCCAAAGATAAAATTAGGCAAAGAGTTTTGTATTGTTAAAGACAATGCGATGTAATTTAAAATAAATCAAGGACCCCTTTTTCCTTTTCGATCAAAGTGCTAACATCGACCATTAGTTTGTTGTTAATGCTCTTGGTTAAATAGTTAAGACTTAGAAGGTTATAAATAAAATTTAGTTCCTTATCCCCTCCCATTATGCTATATGTGTCGTTTTTGGCTGGTGGGCATTTTTTAAGTCAAAGGAAACAAAACATTCCACTTCCATAAAGATTAAATAATAAATATTATATAATAAAATAAATACTTTATCAAAAAAGAAACTAAAAACTGATTTCCGACACGAGTCAGTTCGTGATTAATTATTTGCAAGTATAAATAGAGGAGCCCTCTCCTCTGAAAAGCCCAAACAATTCCACATTAAAAAAATATTACTTCCTCTCTACTTTTTTTTTATTGCAGAAAAACGTTTTGCCTCCAAAAGACTTAAAAGCTCTGAGGGCTTTGCTATTTGTCTTTTTATCCTCACAAAACCATTTTTACTCTTCTCAAGAATCATGTGTAATTCAACAACATCTGCTTCGTCTACCTCTTCCTTATTATCTTCTAATGACAAAACCCATTTCTCAAAACCTGAAACCTGTGATTCAAATCATCTTCACTATTCCGAGTTCACCGATAACGATTCCTTAGACATTAATAGATGGCCGACTTTTCGCGAAGTAAGTAATCATTTTATTTCGTATACATTTATGTATTCTAAAACAAATTCACAAGAACCAAGTTCTTGACTAAACTAGACGATACGTATTATATCAAATATAAGATATTTATATAAAACGAACGTTTCACATTTTTTATTCTCCTTTTGTGTCACCACAAACTCTATTCCCGGTTTAGGAATTTTTTATTTATTAATATTCTTTTAAAAGATTTAGCCTAAACTTTATTTGATTAATAAAATTAACCAATAAAAAATAAAAAAATCAAGATGGCTAATAGACGTGGACGGTTCTTGTTATTGATCTTGACTTAGCTTTTCTTGGTAATTTTGGCTGCAGGGCTTAAATGAAGTCAAGGCGATTGGAAGAATCTCGGGTCCGACGGCGATGACCGGACTTCTTATGTACTCAAGAGCAATGATATCGATGTTGTTCCTTGGCTACCTCGGCGAGCTTGAGTTAGCCGGAGGATCTCTCTCCATAGGATTTGCCAATATCACCGGCTACTCTGTCATCTCCGGCTTGTCCATGGGGATGGAACCAATCTGCGGCCAAGCCTACGGAGCTAAACAAATGAAGCTTTTAGGACTAACCCTCCAAAGAACCGTCCTCCTCCTTCTTTCTTGCTCGGTCCCGATCTCCTTCTCTTGGCTCAACATGAGGCGAATCCTCTTGTGGTGTGGCCAAGACGAAGAGATCTCCTCCGTTGCTCAGAAGTTCCTTCTTTTTGCCATCCCTGACCTTTTCCTCCTCTCTCTTCTTCACCCTCTTCGTGTTTACCTCCGAACACAAAATATTACATTGCCCGTGACTTACTCCACGGCCGTCTCCGTTCTCCTTCACGTTCCTTTGAACTTCCTCCTGGTAGTGAAGCTCGAGATGGGAGTAGCAGGAGTCGCTATAGCTATGGTCTTGACCAATCTCAACCTTGTAGTCCTCTTATCTTCTTTTGTGTATTTCACAAGCGTGCATAGTGACACATGGGTCCCACTTACTGTTGACTCTCTTAAAGGTTGGTCGTCTTTGCTCTCTCTAGCCATACCCACTTGTGTATCTGTTTGTTTGGAGTGGTGGTGGTACGAGTTCATGATCATTCTTTGTGGACTTTTGGTTAACCCAAGAGCCACCGTTGCTTCCATGGGAATCTTGATCCAAACCACGGCTTTGATCTACGTCTTTCCATCGTCTCTTAGCCTCGGTGTCTCTACAAGAATCAGCAACGAGCTTGGGGCCAAACGTCCTGGTAAAGCTCGTGTATCCATGATCATATCCCTCTTCTGCGCAACTGCCTTAGGCCTAATGGCAATGGTGTTTGCCGTGCTGGTTAGACATCGATGGGGACGCTTGTTTACAACGGATTCAGAGATTCTCGAGCTGACCTCAATGGCATTGCCTATCGTGGGTCTATGTGAGCTCGGAAACTGTCCTCAAACGACAGGTTGTGGGGTTTTGAGAGGCTGTGCAAGACCAACACTTGGTGCCAACATAAACTTGGGTTCGTTTTACTTTGTGGGCATGCCGGTGGCTATTCTCTCAGGGTTTGTTTTCAAATTAGGGTTTCCAGGTCTATGGCTTGGATTGCTTGCGGCTCAAGTGACATGTGCTTCTCTCATGTTGTGTGCACTTTTGAGGACAGATTGGGCAGTCCAAGCGGAGAGAGCTGAAGAGCTGACGTCACAAACTCCGGGAAAGTCTCCATCTCTCCTCCCTATCTCCCGAACAAAGAACCAGTCTGCCTCCGGTACAGAAGATATGATGAGAACCATGTTGGTTTAGATTGACAGCTATTCTTTCGAGTCATTTGCCATCAATATTGACGTACATAAGTACTTGTCAAAACATCAATTTTTGGAGTTTATATTGCTCCTTAATTTCTACTTTTTTGTTTCAAGAATAACTTTGTTGTGTGGGCTTTATTGGTGTTTGTGTTACATATGATTGTATGATGTAATAGATTGACTTTAGTAGTTTGTACAATATTTGTTGCCTTTTGTAATAACTTGTTTTGGTTTGATTATCTTTTTATCTTTGTCTATTTTCTTGGAGAAGATGATATTTGTTTTGTTAAACTAAGAATAAATTAACATGCAAAAGATAAACTCCACTACAACTTCAATTTTTATGTGTTCAATATTTAAATCTGAAAAGTTTAAGTTCTAAATTTTGTTTTTTTTTCTTAAGACTTGAGTCTTTGTAGCTTATTCGTAGAATACAATCAGAATAAATAAGGCTAAAGTGACAATGAAGTATTTTTTGGCAATTTTTATTCTTGTTTATATTGTGAAATCTTTGCTCATTTAACAATCAATTCTTTTCTTAAGGACAGGCACAATGAATCTTTATTTTAGAGCTTTTTGGTTATTCCATGTTCCATAAAAGGAAATATATTCGCAGCCAAAAATGGAAAACAATTTTCTTTAAACTCATCATATTCTTTGTCTCAAAGCCATTAAGATTCGATACGTTTTAGATTTAATTGAGTTCACATTTATTGATTTTGGTTGCTTCCTTTGAGCAGAAAGAGGCATCTTTTTTTTTCCTTGACACAAAAAATATCCGCTCTTTTTTTTTTATATATACTTTTTTGCTGGGACCAGAACATGAATTTATACGAACTTCACAGCAATGTGGCCAAAGAATAAAACATTATTAAGACAAGAAAATAAAATAAAATTGAGTGGAACTGATAATGCGTCTACGTGTCGACATATGATTTACCTTTGATATTACTGTTAGGCAGATATTTTTAAGAAATAAAAAGAAGTATAGCTACATTGAATTCTATTGGCTCGGTGAATAAAATTATCGAGTTTCATTGGCCATTTATCAAAAGTTTGAATTTCATTGGCTTTGAATTATGACGAAAGAAAAGACAATTGTGTTGTGTATTTTGGACATCCACATCTTTTCTTTTATTACACGTGAATAGTTGTTTCTTGTTGATTTTTTTGTCTTTTTTCCGCAAAACACTATGCTGTCAATCATACTGAATCTAAATTTAAAAATATTGAATTTATATAACTAAAAGTCGAAGTATATTAACAACTATGTTTTTGTTGAATATACAAAAACTCTTTTTTTACTATACCTAATTCTAGAGTAAGTTATGTAAATGGCAAAGAGCCAAGAATTAATTAGATAAATAACAAAAATTTCTAAAGTTCCTATTAGAAAATATATGTATTTGATATTCTTTTAAATGGTTATATATTAATACTTAATGCACTATATAATAATATAGAACATCAAAATAATAAATCATATGTTTGTATTAGGAAAATATAAATTAATATTATAAACTATATATCTATATAAAAATAGTATAGTACAACAAATTATCAACCGCTTAATAATAAATTAAAATGGAAAAAATCATTTAAATGGTAGAAATTTACTATTGTTAGAATAACCTTGGCATTTGATATAAATATCAACTTTTTCCATTGTCATAGAAATTAAATAGTCTTAATTATTTATATGAGAAAAAACAAAAGTATGTTTCCCATGTCTAATAATGTATGGTCTAATGAGTAATGACAATATTAGATCCGAAAGGTGATATGATATATATCCATCCATATACATGCAGAATAAGTATGTCAAGTATTCGATACAAGTAGAGTAGCTAAATCAATCACATGTTCTTACCATCTTTGTTTTGGATCAAACGTTCAACTGTAGCCACATGCAGCATCATGTTCATATACATAGATACAAATCATACAATACAGAATATATAGAATAGAGAGAAGAGAGTCGTAGATAAATTTGTGTTAAAATAAAAAATCGAAATGAAAGATGCCAAGTCTATAAATGTCGCGTGTGGTAAAGCTTAGTTTGGAGGAGAAAGAGAGTAGTGCCGTAAAGCCTATCCTAGGCAGGCAGGGTCCCCCACTCGGAGACATATAGCCTCTTCCTTTCTTGTAATTTTACCTTTTTTTGTTCTTTTTTAACATCATCCATTTTTTTTACCATTATTATTCATGAAATACTTCCTCTTTTTCTGAAGAGTATTGTTCTGAAATAATAATTATTTTATGTATATTTGCATTTAAATAGTTATAGTTTGAATAGTGGTATATTAAAGAGTAATTCTCAAAAATAGTACTAAATGAAGTTTTTGTTCCATAAATAGCACAAATTTTCATTTAGGACAAAAATAGCATTTTTATTAAAAACTAATTTCTATATATAGCACAAAAATCTCATAATCTCATATTTTTAAGGTTTAGCGCTTAGAGTTTAGGATTTTTAAATCGTAAACCCTAAACCATATCTTTCACCCCAAATAAACTGTATCCTAAATTCTAAAATACTTAACCCAAACAAAAAATTTTAATTTTTATCTTTTATAAAAATGCTATTTTGTCCTAAATAAAAATATGTGCTATTTATGGAACAAAAACTTTATTTGGTGCTATTTTGGGGAATTTCTCTATATATTAAATAGGGATGTATATTTTTATATTATCTTCTTTTCTTAATATATGTGAAATATATTAGAATGAAATTATTTGTAAATGAGAGAAAGATTATGAACCATAGATAATAAAAATAAGAAACGATGTTAATGATAAAAATTAAGAAGCAAAAAAAGAACGTTAATTAAAAATAATAATTTTTATCTTGAAGGAAAAGAACCAGCAATTTTAATCAATAATCAAATTTAACCAAATAATAATAATGATAATAATAATAATAATAATAATAATAATAAATAATAATAATAAAATTAATCTTTCCAACTTTTTCAAAAGATTAATTAAGAATAAAAAATATGTTATCACTAATAATTCTTTCTTACAAGTAATAGTTTTAGAGCGGAAATATGAATATGGGTTGTCTGACACTCTGATAGGTTGATAAGGTGGAACTGTGGAAGTAGTGATCGGTTACAACTTATCTTCTTTATCTTATATTTAACTTAGAACGTTTGATCAGTTTTAAGAAGTGGCTGACCAACACTCGGTCGTCTTGTCTCGATTGCAAAGAAACATTAGAGGATTCTTGATCTGTCTCGATATCAAGTCTAACAAATCAGCTTGGTTCATGTCCATGTTGCATGCTTCTTTCAAAATTTCTGATGTAAAGCCCCAAATGCTTTCTTCTCTGATCCTCATGAACGATCTGAATGTGTCTAACATTCCAAACACTTACTAGCTAGAAACTCCCTAAAGACCCATACATATCAATAAAACAAGAAACACAAGATATTTGATGTCTAAAATTATTCCAAACGATAAAAGAACATGTTATTAGAACGATAACACAATGTGTCTCGTGCCAGTGCAGAGCTCAAATAAAAAGGGGTAGCCAATGCGGTGGTAAACATAACATGTACGCTACTACAAGAAAATAACGTCATTTTGGACAAAAAAAAGTTTGTTTCTAAACTTTGATAGTTCGTGGAAGCCCTCTTCCCCATTGGTTGACCAAGAGTTAATTAATGCTTCTACATCAGAAGGTCTGGGGTTCGAGTTCTAGATATTGCGATTTATTAACAAATTTATAGATTAATGGTGGTAAGTTTACAAGAGATCTTCAGCGATGTACAATTAGAGCCGTTCGCCGTGATTCTACGCAGAAAATGAATTGTCATCAGAATGTCCATCAAGAACATGGAGAAAGAAGTATCCTTTGTCGTAAATCTAATAAGAATTGGAAGAAATTATTTTTGATAGAATCGTCTATGTAATGATTCTCATAATTTACAATAAATAATAAATCCGGATGACAAAAAAAAAAAAAAACTGTGATAGTTCTGGATCTTTACTTCTTAGTTTCTTTTGATGTCAAAAGGAGACTTGAATCTGTAGCTAAAAAAAAAACATAATCCCTTGTATTACTACGGGGTGTTACCAAACCCTTTGGTATGAGACAAAATTTTGACATTTTTTTATAAAATTTTGTATTATAAGAAATTTGCAACATATATTTGTTTTCTTTCTTGAACTTTCAAATATTTAAATATTGATTCGGGGATATATATTTTTTTTTCAATTGTATATACTCTACATTTTATTATTAGAAAACTATATTGCCAAATGCCAACAAAGATTTAAACATATGGCTTCATAAAACTTTATTGACATATATGATTATTACTTTTGGTGTAGTTTGTGGATTATTGACATGTATGATAAACTACCAAATAAACCTTTATTATCTTTCTTGAACTTTCACATATTCTTATAATAGAATTCGTTGAAATTAAATAAAGGATACGAGACATGATCTTGTGATACATGAGCTTTCTCTCTCAACCGACCTTAATTCGACCTTAAGCATGCCTCAAAATAGGATATGATTAAATATTTATAAGAAAGATAAATCACTGGCTCTGCCGCCCGGATGAATCCTTACCAATGGTTATACCTTTTCTTACTCGCTTTGAATTGTTCGTTATTACTTTATATATTTTATTGAAATAACAATAAAAGTCAATTAAAAAGAATTCAGAAAAGTAAATTACAAAATTCAGTTTATCACTTATCAGGATAAGAAAAGAAGGCCACTCCTTTGCCACCTCGTTAGTATGTATATCATGAAATAATAATGGCGAGTTTTTATTCGTTGGACAAAAAAAAAAAAAACTTACCCGGAAAATATCATTAAATAAACTACAATATGAACATGTAAAAGTGTCGGATATTCTACAAAATGCACTAATTAATTGTTTCAACATCCTTTGGGACTCTTATTTTATTTTTTACTATTTTGTTTTTGTCTTCATTTTTTACTATTATTATAATAAGAAAATAGGGGTTATGTGAGTAACATCAAAGACTATATTGACGAGTGGTATCACTTTTTGTTGACAAAGAATTATGCATATTTGTATACTAAATGTCACTAACGCTAATGGATAAAACAAATTGTTTACTAAAACAAACTTTCGATTCAAAACAGGCTGCGTAATTGTAAATGGTCAAGTTTCGAAGCAAAATAAAATGGTTAAATAAAAGGGTAAAATTTATAGTTACAGAGGACTCAAAAAATAAGAATACATATATATACATAATTTTTGTATCATTAGTTCTCTCTCATTAATTTGTCTAAGTTAGACAAAAATGCCCCTCTAAAATTTTATCGGGATAAATTCTTTGTTATCGAACGAAATATTTGGGAAAGATAAATGTCAAATGTTACAGATAATTATTTTTTTATATCATGTGACATATATAAATGAACATATAAATTATTATTTAACAAGGTATAAAAAATATTATCAATATAATAATATATTTTATCTAGCGGATAAATGATAAAGTTACTAGCAATAACTTATTTGTAAACATTATAACAATATTTATCAATGTAACACAATATTTATCATGTTAATAAATAAATTATTGCAAAACTATTTATTATTCGTCGGATTCATACATTATTATGTAAAAATTATATTTGATTCCACTTTAAATTAATAACTTAGTTATGATTTATATAGGTCATGTGATATGATAATTTTTTTATCGTGCTAACAAAATAATTATCCGTCAAAATTAAAATTGATTTTTTTCAAATATTTGGATCGTTAACAAAATATTTATCCCGTTAAAATTGTGATAGGGATAGTGTCGTAACTTGTAGAGGTAACTGTTGATGAATAGTGTGAGAAGAGATCATGTATGTGAGAAAACTAATTAATGAATCTCTATAGCTAGTCTTTATAATTTTTCTAAATAAAATGTATATTTGTCACACACAAAAATATCAATATATATTTCTTTCCTTTCTTATGGTCGGCTAGATTAAGTTGATTTATGTTTCGCTTTCGAGCAGATCAAAGAAAAAAAAAACTAATAAAACCACTATTAAAAGAGAGCATGTTATTAGTATTTTCTAAATTTGTTCTCTTTGCGTTTTCAATTGTGCACTACACTACTACCTTGCTTTGTTTATGTTAGTGGCGTGAGTATAATTAATTAGACCAAATTGGACATTCGTTAAAACGATAAATTCATCATGACATTCTAAATTCAACCACAAACTTCCTACAGAAGAACAAAGAAACACGTAAGAAACTTTCATCTCAGTTTCATATTACGTACAAAGACATTAACTATATATTAACTATACTATTAAAAGGAAGCATGCTATTAGTTTTTTTTTCTTTTTAATTTTTGTTGTCTCTTAGCATTTTGAATTGTGCACTACAGTACCTCGCTTTTGTTTATGTTAGTGGCGTGAGTGTGCTTAATTAGACCAAATTAGACATACGTTAAAACGATAAATTCATTATGACATTCTAAATTCAACCGCAAACTTCCTATAGAAGAACAAAGAAACACGTAAGAAACTTTAATCTCGGTTTCATATTACGGACCCAAACATTAACTATAGATTTGCCAATTGGATGTGCTTTTGATAACGTCTTTGATTTTTGTTTTGTTTTGATAATGGTATGGTCAAAGACTCAATTGTGTTATATTTGCTAATTAGTGGGTCGAAAGATATGATCTATTGTCTTGTATTTATCCGAAAATGATATATTCAAAAAGATCACATTTTAGTCAAGATTTTAAATTTCTCAGTTCAAAATTATGTAAGAAGTTCAAACTTTTTTGGTCAACTCTTTTTTTTTTTTGGTTCAACATTGGTCAACTCTTTTTCTATTGCATATAAACGTTAACCATAAAATTCCGGATTGGACTAACAATTTTTATAGGTAGACATTTTTTTATAATATTTGTGATGGAAACATAAATCGTAGATTGTTAAATGTATATTATTTTATATTCGAATTCGAATTTGGTAGAACTGAAAGAATATACTTTCTATAGCTTGTTAACCTTTTTATTTTTATTTTTTTGTTAAAGGATGTTATAGCTTGTTAAACTACGCAAATCGTTTAGATAATTGGAGATATACATTCTTACAATATATATTCAATGAAAGTCACTATTAGAAAAAAGCATTCTTCAAGTAGATATGTAATTATAAGGATGAAAAACATAAGTTTTCGCTTTCATGAGTTTCTGAAAAATGTTGACTAATCCACTCTACAACATAAGTATAGGGTCTTATTGGCATGAAATAGTCGTCAAAGACCACACCAATCGTGGAAACTAGCTCACATCTTTTCAATTTGGCAATATATTTAATTTCTAGAAAAGAAAGTAACATGCTTCTTAATTAACCTTACTTATAAGCCATGATCACAAATTCGGAGGCCAAGAGAATGATGGTGTATCTTGATCGGTAACATAGTATTACATATGCGTGGAATGCTAATGATATCTACTCTCACGTAAGAAAATGATGAATGGAGGTTAGCAGTAATATCTCATATCTAAACTTGTGTAATGTGTGCTTTTGTATAGGACATGCATAAACTAAGAAAATTTAGTGTATTATATATAGATTTATAGGATCTAAAAATAAACCAAGTTGGTGGCTCTTGGTCGAAGTGTGTAGTCTTTTGTATGTATATGACTATTCCCATTAGGTGTTTCATGAAAAATCTTGTACATTGCTGTTTAGCCATCCGTAAATGTTTTTAGTGGCAAAAAAACTCGAATTCCTATAGATCTCAAAGATTAGTCTGTTTTCGGCCTAAGATTTCTCCGATTAACAAAAAGAAAAATTCTAAAATAGCTAATCATTAAACATTTAAGTAAAAACCATATCTTAAGTATTAAACATCGTCTATAATGTGTTTTTTTTCCTAACGTTGAGGCAGCCCAAACTCTTGAGAGATGGCCATAGCAATAGCTTTCTTACTTTTACGTTGACTGGTCAATACTGTACGTGCATACCTAAGTAAGTGGTGGTCCTAATGCACTCGAGATTTCTGAAAGAGAACACGTACGGGTCTATTGCGTACGTCTATACGTTTTGCAGAATTTTCATAATGGTTTCTCGATCCTTTGAGATTGACAATATCTCTTGATTCCATCATCTTTCCATTTTTTTTCCAAACGTGCAACAACAATTATGCATTTATCACATAAGACTAGTCAAAACGTTCCAAACTTAGATTTTTGGTCCCAAAACGAATATAATCAATGCAAACTATTTGCTCTTGACAAATGGCAAAGAAACAAACAATTTAGGCATAACTATTTAATCCTTTGACGTTATGTATATGTAGTAGACATAGAAAAACACATATGGTGGAAACTATAGTAGTAATTAATATCACATGCATATGTCGCAAACATATATTCAAATAATTGGATTCATCTTTTTTGGGTTGGGATAGCTAGGCCGAAAAAAGAGGATCATTGAAACAAAACCTTAATAATTGGTGCACAACAGAACCTTAAATGATGATGATAGACCTAAAACCTACTCAAAGTATGGCCCAAGATTTTCATAGGCAGCTGCCTAAGAGAAAAAAAAAACGGAAGGGTAAAATGACAGCTGGAATGGACCCAAATCTACTGATAAGTTAGCTAGGAAATAAAATGATATAAGACCATTTTATGTGTATCCACATATCTTACCATCATATAAATTATATTTACGACTGAAAGGTGAAAGCTATTCTTTTTTCTTTTTTTTTTTTTTCATCAAGGTGAAAGCTATTCTTCTTCATAGAATATGTATGATTTGAACACAAAGCCCAATTCTTTTTTTAAGCCCAATTTAGTAACGTACGGGTCTTTGATGCATCTAAATATCTAATCCCAAAAGTATATGACGACTGCCTAAGGATGATGATGGGCATTATAGATATAGGTCAATGTGTCTACATTTTGAAGAATCATAAGTAAAATGTGGATGTATAATTTCGACACGAATATCGTTTCCTTTGGAGAACCTAAAATTTTGGGGTACTTTAAGCACGTCTTGGAAAAATAAAAACTCTATTAAGTGTCTTGACAAAAAAAAAAAGGAAAAATAGGTTTTGCTTTCAAAAGTATTGGTATGATATAATATAAATAATTTCAATTCTATTTTTGTAAGAATTTTACTGAAAGAAACAAATCGGTTACAACTATTGGGAAGAAATTAGGGTCCTAGAAATTTCAATACAAAACTCAAATACTAGAAAAGGATTGTCTTGCATATAAACTATAATTAGTATGATTTTTTTGGGAATAAGTTCAAAAACAATTAGTGAGGATTTAGTCGAAAATGGACAATATTACATTAATGTTGGAGTTCATATAGACTTTTAAACCCCTACAAATGGTATTAGAAGAATGAATCTAGACTTCTAGAGAAATAGTCGTATGGCTGCATGTTTGTTGTGGATTAATAATGTATTAAAAACATAAAAATACAAACAAACAAAAAACTAAAATTAAGAACTACAAAAATTAGTGATCTAAAAATACGTTATTCCACTTCAGGGTAGGTCTTATAAGGATGACGACGAAGCCCTAACAAAATTTGATTTGACTGTAAAATTTGGATAGTTTCAAAAAAAAAATTATTCTTTTAAATATAATATAAATTTATTTTCATTCAGAGAAATAAAGTTAAGGATAAACATTTGGTTATTCGGTTCGGTTTCAAATATGGAGTTTTGGGTTTTAAAAAAATTTAAGTTAATATATTAATTTTTAGTGGAATTCGCTTAATTATTTTGTTTTGGTTTGGTTTGATCCAGTTCGGTTTGGATCTAGATAATGTAATATATAAATTTTTATACCTTTAGAGTTTTTTTTACATTCAATTTGGTTTGATTTGATGAATCACTCAGATTTTCTATTACCACCAATTCCACAGATTACGCAAATGATATAACTTTTAATGATACATTTTCCTCTCAATTGTTTTACATAGATTATCTAAAATCAAGCATTTTAAAAATTTATTTTCAAACGAAATTCCCTGGGAAAAATTTTTGAAGCAGTAGAAGTCCAGTTTGGAAATTAAATTTTAAAATAGTCCATTTTTTACTTAATCTTATATTTAATTACCTTATTAGTTTAATTATATATTTGCAAAAATAATTTTTACATTCAACATAGATAATGTGAAACTAGATGTAGGCAAAATACTCGGAACAAAACAATTGAACCAAAACCAACCCTTAAAAAGAGGTACCAAACCGAACCAAAACTGATAAACTATTTGAACGGATCATATATTCTTAAATATGAAAAATCGAATTTAAAACCAAACGGAATAGAAAAGTAAACATGTTATAGTCCAAAAATATTAGTTATAGTCCCTCCATTTCATATTAGTTGTCGTTTTGGAGCTTGAAATTCGTTTTATATTACTTGTCGTTTTATGTTTTCAATGCATATGTTTGATAAGATTTCCATTTTTATATCTCTTGTTTTAATGTCTTTAATGTTTTAACCAATGAAATAAAATTAAATAAACATTAATTAGAAGTAAAACAGAAAAATTAAATATTTTTCAATATATGTGAAACAATCTAAAACGATACCTAATTTGAAATGAAGAGAGTATTTAAATGTGATATGATTTATTGCCTAAATTTGTTAACTATTTTTGTCTTTATTCAATTTATATTTTGGAATTTCAACAACACCAACTCGTAACAAAACAAATTCCACCATATTCCTCAAGAATTCCACAATTCCTCTAATACCAGTTAGGGCCAATGATTACTTGCATGTAAATATCACTTAAACTCCAGTCAGTATGACTTTTGCAAAAGAATCCAAAAATAAGTATGTCCGGATTTCGTTGAGAGCGAAAAATATCATATTATTCTTGTTAGAAAATATTTTTATATAATTTCATGAAGCTTGATTATTACACTTTAATTATATAATTTCATAGAATTATATATAAATATCTAAATATGTTCTAATATTATTTTTGAAAATATTAAATTTAATATATATAAATCATTAATAAAAATACACCAAATATATTAACATTTTTTGACAAAATATTTATACGATATACATTTTTCACATTTATAATTGAAACAGAAATCACAAACATTTTTTATATATTGGTTAAATGATAATCAAAGTTTTCAAATAATTAGCACTACTAACTTTAAAAGCTATTGAAATAAAAATATACGACAAAATGTTTGTTTATATCTTCAAAATAAAAAATGAAATATCAGAAAAAAATATTTTCATAATGTAAGCTTTCATTTTTGTAAGATTCTTTTAATATGTGAATATGTATAAAGACAATTTTTGACAAATTTTTCTTTTACTTATTAATATATAAACCCTATACATTTTATTTGTTTGTACCTCATAAACAAAAATGTATAGAGTGTCGTCATGTTTTCATGTATGGATCCAAATTAAGCCCACCTTTTTTTGGGCATGGTAAAAATATATTTTTTGGGTAAATCGATAAGATCTAAAACGACACTCATCGACTTACCCATTAAAAAATTCTCTTGCTGCAAGAATGTACATTGCTTGTAAACCAAACTAACTTTTTTCTCGAAAATGATTTGTAAACCAAACTATCGATAAAGCTAATATACAACAGTTTATCTCAAAGTCCCAAACTTTTCTATAACTTGGCATAAATTATATATTAAAAAATCAGCGGAACAGATCTTGGAATGACCACATAATGAATCTTGCAAAGATATCAGATTCCAAGAACTCGATGTGAGCAGCACGTCCGATGAATGAATTGAAACTACGACCAAACAAGGTCATGTCGAAGTTAACATCGCAACGCATGAAACACTCGTTGCTGATGTGGCGATCCGGGGGTTGGTCCACGTATTTGGTCCATACAATTGTTGAGCATTTCCAAGAAGGCTTAACCTCTTTTGGTGGTGTTGAAAGAAGCTGGTTGGCATGATTCGATTCTTGCTGAGTGATATGGAACATAACCATCCTGCAACACATATTAACTATCACATTTTTTTAAAAGTTTACTCAATTAGTCAACTCTCTATTTTACTACATACATTAAAATTTAGGGCTGGGCAAAAAAAACCAGACTTGAAACCCAAACCGAACCCAAATCGTAGTTTTAAAATAATCGAACGGATCCTAACCTTATAAACCCAAACATCCGGGTCCGATCCGAATTAATAACCGAATGGATACTCGAAATATAATTATATATATAAATATTAATTATATTTAGATTTGATATAATCTAATTATTTAATTTATAATTATAAACCCAAAGATATCCATTATTTTAAGCCCAAAATAATCAAAATAAATGAAATAATTAAAATATTTGAAAGTTCTTAGTTATATTTCTAAAAATTTAACCAAATTTTATTCAAATTTAAGATTTTTTTTCTCAATATTTCGGATATTCGAACCGGAACCGAAGCTATGAAATACCCGAACGGATCATATACCCCTAAATCCGAACATCCAAAAAATCGAAATACCCCTGTGATTTAATTTTAATTGATATCCAAACCAGAATGCATACCCCTGTGGTTAAATTTTAGTTTAGACTGATCAATTGGTGGGTTGAGCCAGGCCTATGCAGTAGTGCAACACATGAGCAACTCGCAAAAATCCAGATAGCAAGCTATCTTAATGGTCTTTCTCCTTAAAAAAAATAGAGTTAATATCGTGCGAATCGATGGAACACATATCAGATATTAAACTGATAAGAACAGATACTACACTTGATCTTAGCCAAAAGGCCGAGAAAGGTATGATTTGTTAAGAACAATGGCCTCAGTATTTATACCCATTCTCTTTTCTTCCAGGTTTCTTTTGTTAGCGATGTGGGACTTTGAAGGAGAGAATTTAAGACAAAACAGAAGCCTCTTTCTCTTTTAGCGTGTTTTACACAAAACTAATCGACGATAGTCTTAAACCTGAAGCCAAACAAGCCACTAAAATGTTTTTCCTTTTTTCTACCTTTACCTTACAGAGCTGAGTAGGCCTGGGCTTACGGATCGGTTTGTTCGGTTCGGTTCGGAATGAACCAAACAAATCGATTTCGGACACCGACCAAAATCAACCAACAAACCGATCGGATTGAATTCAAAATTGGAATCGGATCTCGGTTCGGTTCGGTTCGGAACCCAACATCCGATTAAATTACCGATTAAATTTCCCTTAACCAGCTTTCTAATTTCCTCACAGAACAATGGCCTCAGTATTTATACCCATTCTCTTTTCTTCCAGGTTTCTTTTGTTAGCGATGTGGGACTTTGAAGGAGAGAATTTAAGACAAAACAGAAGCCTCTTTCTCTTTTAGCGTGTTTTACACAAAACTAATCGACGATAGTCTTAAACCTGAAGCCAAACAAGCCACTAAAATGTTTTTCCTTTTTTCTACCTTTACCTTACAGAGCTGAGTAGGCCTGGGCTTACGGATCGGTTTGTTCGGTTCGGTTCGGAATGAACCAAACAAATCGATTTCGGACACCGACCAAAATCAACCAACAAACCGATCGGATTGAATTCAAAATTGGAATCGGATCTCGGTTCGGTTCGGTTCGGAACCCAACATCCGATTAAATTACCGATTAAATTTCCCTTAACCAGCTTTCTAATTTCCTCACAGAACAATGGCCTCAGTATTTATACCCATTCTCTTTTCTTCCAGGTTTCTTTTGTTAGCGATGTGGGACTTTGAAGGAGAGAATTTAAGACAAAACAGAAGCCTCTTTCTCTTTTAGCGTGTTTTACACAAAACTAATCGACGATAGTCTTAAACCTGAAGCCAAACAAGCCACTAAAATGTTTTTCCTTTTTTCTACCTTTACCTTACAGAGCTGAGTAGGCCTGGGCTTACGGATCGGTTTGTTCGGTTCGGTTCGGAATGAACCAAACAAATCGATTTCGGACACCGACCAAAATCAACCAACAAACCGATCGGATTGAATTCAAAATTGGAATCGGATCTCGGTTCGGTTCGGTTCGGAACCCAACATCCGATTAAATTACCGATTAAATTTCCCTTAACCAGCTTTCTAATTTCCTCACAGAACAATGGCCTCAGTATTTATACCCATTCTCTTTTCTTCCAGGTTTCTTTTGTTAGCGATGTGGGACTTTGAAGGAGAGAATTTAAGACAAAACAGAAGGCTCTTTCTCTTTTAGCGTGTTTTACACAAAACTAATCGACGATAGTCTTAAACCTGAAGCCAAACAAGCCACTAAAATGTTTTTCCTTTTTTCTACCTTTACCTTACAGAGCTGAGTAGGCCTGGGCTTACGGATCGGTTTGTTCGGTTCGGTTCGGAATGAACCAAACAAATCGATTTTGGACACCGACCAAAATCAACCAACAAACCGATCGGATTGAATTCAAAATTGGAATCGGATCTCGGTTCGGTTCGGTTCGGAACCCAACATCCGATTAAATTACCGATTAAATTTCCCTTAACCAGCTTTCTAATTTCTAAATCAAAAGTTCTAAACCCAAACCAAAACATTATATCTCATTTCATTTTCGACACAATCTCATTTTCTTCTCAGTTCTCATTTTCGACACCCTACACGACGAAACCGTGTTCATCAGCCATTCATCCAATCTTCACAAATTCTCCTAAATTTCTTTTGATTCGACACGAGAAAAGGCAAGTCAAATCTTTTCTCCATTTGGATCTCAATATCTTTGCATCGTTTCTTAGTTCTAACCCTAATCGAAAATTTCATTTTTTAAAAAATTTGGGGGTTTTGAAAACTAATTTGATTTAGGGGTTTTGATGTCATATTTAACGAAGATTAGTTATTAATTTCTAGTTTTCATGGTATGATTTTGTTAATTTTCATTCACGAAATTGAAACCCTAATCCAAAAATTTTCGATTTGGGGGTTTTGAAAACTAATTTGTTTTAGGGGTTCTCGATGTCGTATTTAACGAAGATTAGTTATTAATTTCTAGTTTTCATGGTTTGATTTTGTTAAATTTCATTCACGAAATTGAAACCTAATCAAAAAATTTTGATTTTTAGTTTTAGGGTTTTTTAATTCTAATTACTTATGTGGGTTAGAAATATGTTATTTAACACGGATTAGGTTTTAGTTTCATGTTTTTGTGAGTAGATTTTTATCATGGTGGAAGAAAAACACGTCCAAGTTTCCTATCTTATCAGAAATGGCTAGAGATGTTCTAGCAATTCAAGTATCTTCAGTAGCTTCAGAGTCTGCATTTAGTACTAGTGGCCCAGTGTTGGATCCTTATAGGAGCTCTCTAACTTCTTATATGGTGGAGGTTTTGATTTGCACACAACAGTGGTTGCGATGTGCCTATAAATCTCAAGTCGAAGTTGCTAACTTGGTCCAAATGTTAGAAGAAGTTGAGTTCCTGGAATCACTAGGTAAATACTAAGTAATATAACTTTATGTGTCTTTGTTTTCTTCTCTTGGATGTGTTGGTAACTTGCTGTATCTTTGTCTATGTTTTTGTAGATTCTCGGAATTCAATGGCAACCCCTCACTGATTCTTGTTCGTAGGGAAGGTAACTGTGTTCTCCTTTGTTTAGTACTTTAGTTTAATTTCAGAATTTCCTTGTTTAGTCAATGTTTATACATGTGTTTATTTTGACAAGTTGATGTCTGATGGTATTGTTTTTTAACTTTTTTTTCTGGATCCAGCCTTCACAGAGCTGCTGCTATTTTTTCTTTTTTGGGTGCGGATTGCAGCGTATAATAGACCTAACTCTACCATTAGGTGCTTTGGGAGGCTTACAAACTATTAATCTAACCATTTACCAGCTTTGTTTTGTATTTTGTAATGAATACTTGTTGTGGGGTTTCAAACTACAAGTATTCATTACAAGTATCAATCCTTTTGTGTATTTCAATCCTTTTTGTGTATGTATTTGGTTAGGTGTTACTCCCGGTTAGTTAAAGATCAATATTTTGGTTCAAACTCTATGTTTATGCTTGTAATCGGGTTAAAAAACCGAACTAATGTAAGATTCAGATTTTTTCGGAGCTGTTTTAATTAGCTAAAACCGAACCGAATAAACCAAATTTTTTTCGGGTTTATTTCGGATCAAATACACAGTTCCGATTATACCGGATAACCGTTATACCGAACCGAACAACTCGTTTAAACCGATAGCCCAGGCCTAGAGCTGAGGGAGTCTTCCGGTTTCAGTTTTATCGGTTCTATGAACCATGTAAAATTATTTGTAGCTTAGTTTTTGTTTCAATTCGGTTTCATGAAATTTTTGTTTGGTCAAATAATATCTTAAGAATGTAATAATATAAGGATTTTAGGTTATACTATATTTGTATTATATGATTATATTTACTTTAAATATGTATATATAATCAAAAATATAAAACCTTAATATATTTAAGCATTTATCCAAAAAAAACCTTAATATATTTAAGCTAGTTTGGGTTGGTCCACTAAAATCGGTTTCGATTTGGGTTCTGTTTCAGGTTTTCAGTTTCCCACAAAATGAAACCAATAAATCTATCAACAAAATTTGATTCAGTTCCGGTTTAGTGTGGTTTGGATTTTTTGGTGTAGTAATGAAAAAGTATAATTCTCCTGTCATCTCCTCAGGTAAGCCTTGTGAATTTAGGGAATTATTACTTAAGAAAACTATTTATTGAACCAAACTTTTTTTTTGGGCTTGATAAAAATGTATTGTTCTCAAACTTAACCATTTGAGTAAGTTTTTAATTCAGAAGTAAAACTTTTTTTTCTCTCTCGTGCGAAAACCCTAAATCCACCGCCGAATCAATGGCTCAAATGCCATAAATTGAGAAAACTTAATTAGCAATGTCATTGAATGACCTATGTGCCATTCAGTTTTAATGAAAGCCCGAAACTTCCCTCATCTTTTAAAAAGAAAATTAAAATTGTTTAGAAGACGTTGCCACAAGTATATTTTGGTTCATACCAGTTGTACCACATTTCTCAGATTCAAACCTTGAACGCATGGTGCGTATACAGTACCACTGAACCACCATGTTTTTAATGATATCATTTACAATTACATCTATATAATTTTTTTTTTTGGGTATTTCACAGTTTAATGGCATTTTTAATCATGTGTTTTCAATTTTGTGGCATTTTGGATTCGGACTTGCTGCCGCCTCCCTCTTCGATTCAAGAGTTGTGGCCAGCGTCTGGTGGCTTTTCCAGCACCGACGTCGGTCAGATAGTAGTAGTAGAACTTTTCCCTTTGCTTTAGTTTTGTAGCCGGATGTGATAGGTTAGGTCTTCGGAAAAGCTTCTCAGACTGGGAATCATTTCTTCGCGTAGTTGATTAAGGATGACATTTTGGTTGTGGTGCCGGCTCGTCTGAGCGACGGAGTGGTTTCACCACTAACACTACAAGGGTCCGTCTTTTCTACCTCTCCCTTCGCCAGATCTAGTTCTTCTTACCATATGATGTGGTGAGCCCTTTTGCCCTTGCTTTGGCTGCAGAATTTGTTATATGTTGGTGACCTCTGAGTCTCAGATCTGTTCCCGTCTGTAATTAGTCTTGGTCTTCGCTTCGTGTGGCTTTCGGTTTATCTATCTCAGTCTTCCTCTTTGCATTTTGAGGTTGGACTCCTGTTATGCTTATTTGTTGATCTTTCATCATCCAGTTTGCTAAGTGTGGTTTTAGTTGGTGTTGTTGGGACTTAGGCTTTGGTTTTGGCTTGTTCAGAGTTTTAGTTTAGGCGATTAGGTTCTGTTTCGACGGTATCTTGTATAGATGGGCTGTGCAAGCCGGCGAGAGCTACACACCGTCTATACCTTCTCTGTTATGGGTTAACTTCTTTGTTCCTGGTGCTTCTTCACTGTTTTGGCTTCTTGAGTTTTCGAGGTTTAGCTTTGTTTGAGGTTCTGTTCTTGGGGTTCGTCTGTTGGATGTTTCTCTACTGCAATGACATCTACTAGTACTTCTCTAAAGCTTATTTTGAGGTTTGGTGGTGTTTCAAGACGTTGCAGTGATTTCGAACCCCATTTCTTCTCTTGCGTGGCAGTGGCTAGCTTTTGACTGTAGGTGGGCAACTGTTGACTTGCGAAGGTCCGCGTGTAAGAATTGTTGGTCCTTTTTGGCTTATCCCCTGTCAGAGTTCATGGTTTTCTCTTTGAGCCTTCTTCATTGCGTAGTTTTCGTCTCCTTAATGTGACTGAAATGATGTTTGTTTCGGTGCTCCTGTCTAGTTTTTGATGCTTCCTCTTCTGCTGGTGATTCTGCTTGGCTCCAGCATCCCCAAGGTCTATGGAATTGGTTGTGGAAATGCGCAGGTTTGGAGTGTCAGTTTTAGTACTTTGGCTCCTTGAGTTTTAACCCTTTGTGTCATGTCTAAGGTTTTTGTTCCTTTTGGTCTCTACTTTTTAGAGCTTTAGTCTTCGGTAGTCTCTATGTACTATTCGGCTTGGTCTCTGGAAGGATTTTGATCCTTGCTGGCTTTGTATTGCTCTATGTTTGTTTGGCTTTTGTTTGGCCAATTTTGTATGGTTGTGTGGTTTGTTCTTGGAGCACTCGAACCATAATAGCATGTTCTCCTTTGTAAGGCTTTGCTTGTAGTTGTTCTTTCTTTATATATATATATATCCAGATGAAAAAAAGAGAGTAAATTTTTAATTTCTATAACGATACTCGTCTACTTACCCAAAAAAAAAAAAAAAAAAAAAATAATGAATCCATGTTTTTATACCCGACCTGGATGACTTTTCAGATCACTGTTAGCCTCGGAACGACTATCGGATCAATGGAATATTGATAAATACATAATAATATATAAAAAAATTTTAAAAAACAAATATTCCAATGAATTATTATAATATAGGAGCATTTGAAATATTATATTTCATTACGTTGATCATAAGACAAAAACCACAAACTATAATAACAATTTATTAGTTTGTTATGTTTTAGTCAAAAAAAATATAAAAAATACTTGTATGTACACGTTTTAAAAACTTAAAAAAATTATAAAAATAAATATAAAACATTATTTTATTTTCAAAATCAAATATTTTATTTGTATCAAAAGTGTTCTAAAATAAAATAAAAATATATGAGTATTTTAAAAATTTCTCTTGACTCGTAACGTATGGTGGATTGATAGCGGTTATTTCTGGGTTTTTCCAGTTTTTAAACTACTGATTTTTAGCATGAAACTCGAACCTGAAAAACACTCGGATTATGGGTTGACCGGTCCAGCTCTGAAAACATTGCTACCAATCTCTTGCGGAAAACGATTTGTAAACCAAACTATCTATAAAGCTAATATACAACAATTTTCTAAAAGCTAATTATATATCTCTCTATAAGTCCCAAAATTTTCTACAACTTGGCATAAACCACATATTCAAAAATCAGCGGAACAGATCTTGGAATGACCACATAATGAATCTTGCAAAGATATCAGATTCCAAGAACTCGATGTGAGCAGCACGTCCGATGAATGAGTTCAGACTACGACCATACAAGGTCGTGTCGAAGTTGACATCGCAACGCATGAACACTTGTTGCTGATGTGGCGATCCGGGGGCTGGTCCACGTATTTGGTCCATACAATTGTTGAGCATTTCCAAGAAGGCTTTACCTCTTTTGGTGGTGTCAAAAGAAGCTGGTTGGCATGATTCAATTCTTGCTGAGTGATATGGAACATAACCATCCTACAACACATATTAACAGTCACATTTTAAAAAAGTTTACTCAATTAGTCAAACTCTATCTTACTATCAATTGGTGGGTTGACCCAGGCCTATGCAGTAGTGCAACACATGGGCGACTCGCGAAAACCCAGATAGCAAGCTATCTTAATGGGCTTTCTCCCTTAAAAAATAGAGTTAATATCGTGTGAACCGATGGAACACTTATCAGATATTAAACTGATAAGAACAGATACTACACTTGATCTTAGCCAAAAGGCCGAGAAAGGTATGAATTGTTAAGTCCAATGGCCTCATTATTTATACCCATTCTCTTTTCTTTCACGTTTTTTTTGTTAGCGATGTGGGACTTTGAAGGAGAAAATGTAAGACAAAACAAAAGCCTCTTTCTCTTTTAAGCGTGTTTTAAACAAATCTAATCGATTATAGTCTTAAACCTAAAGAGTGAAGCCAAACAAGCCACTAAAATGCTTTTGGTTTCAGTTTTATCGGTTCTATGAACACATAAACCATGTAGAATTATTTGTTGCTTAGTTGTGGTTTCAATTCGGTTTCATGAAATTTTGGTTTGGTCAAATAATATCTCAAAAATGTAATAATATAATGATTTTAGGTTATCCTATATTTGTATGATATGATTATATTTACTTTAAGTATGTATATTATAATAAAAAAATATAAAACCTTAATATGTTTAAGCATTTACTAAAAAAACCTATAACATATTTAAGCTAATTTGGTTCGGTCCACTAAAATCGGTTTCGATTTGGGTTCTGTTTCGGGTTTCGGTTTCCCACAAAATGAAACCAATCAATCTATCAACAAATTTGATTCAGTTTCTGTTTAGTGTGGTTTGGATTTTGTCGGTTATAGTAATGAAAAAGTAATTAGTTTTGATAAATAGTTTTCTCAAGTAATAATTCCCTAAATTCACAAGGCTTACCCGAGGAGATGACAGGAGAATTATACTTTTGAAATTTTCCAATGTCTTTTGCTGGAAAGAATTTAAAACCCATTTTTAGAATCCCACAATATGTATATTTCTGCAAAAAAACCATAATGAATCTGAAGACAAGTTGATATATTTTTCTTCTAACCTTGCAGAGTTTGTAAAAGAAAGTGTGCCTGAGATCAGGATCATCAGTGAGTGTAAGCTGATGAATAACTTTTGTACTCTTCAACTTCTTCAGTAACCAAAGCCCGGAATTAAACAAAGAGTTTGTACTGTACAAATATCCTAAATGCGGACCCGAAAGCGATAGATATGCATGTAGAAACTTCCTATATGGTTCCATTAAACTATCTGAAACAACAACAAAAGAGAATGGCATAAACATAAAAAATCATAACTTAAGAGTCATTCGAATATTTTACCAGATTTTACCTGCAATTGCTGTTCTGATGATGACATTACCAATGGAATGTCCAACAAAACTCAACTTGATGCATTTCAAATGTCCATGTCTCGCGTATTTATCCTTTTTCCTCTTGAGGAAAGAAACAACTTCTTGCGCGAGTCTTTGTCCCATTTCTCTGAAATCGCCATGAGTTCTTTCCTCATTTGCTTCGGACATGAGAAACTCAATCTTCGGATCTATCAGAAGCCATTGGTTTCGTACAAGCCTTAAGTCTAAATGATGCCCCTGTGGTAACAAATATGAACATGAGTTAAAAAAAGGATCGCAAAGTGTAAGGAAAGTTTCCAGAGGACACTTACCTGGAAACCATGAACGAAAACAACGATTTTTAGTTCCCGCGAACTTTGCTGGGAGTTAGCAGCTTTTGTGTTTTCAGTTTCATCATTTTGCCCATTAAGCACGCTCTTATTAAGTATATCCACATTTCTCAAGTACGAATTATCACTCAAAGTACGTCTTGGTGCATTCAAGACACGTTCAACTATAACAATAGGAACCCGCATAGGATCTCCAAGTATATTCATGTCTTGTATCGAACGGTTGTTAATCTGCGAATCAACAAATTGTATTAACACAGTAAAACCAACAGCTTATGAATCACAACGAGGGAAGTAATTCGAACAAACCCGCATCTGTGCAATACTTCGACGGTGAAGTTCAGCTCGATTAGCTGCAACTTGAGCAGGCTACATCAGAGCAAAAAAAATTGGATGAGTCAGGCTTGTGTGTTTCACAAAGTTTTGGTTAAACAGATACAGAAAACACAAACTCACTTCATTCAACTTCAACACACTTGAGACCCTTTTGTGCGCACTTTGGTTTAAGATATCACTCATTCCACTATTTATAAAATGATGAGGCATTTCAACCATAGAATATACCATCCATATTGACCATTCAGCTCTTCGATCTTTAGTCCAGATATCACGAAGATATTCTACTAATTTCGTGTGATTATCCCTATAAAAAGACACATGAGATAAATGTCTAGAATATTGATCTGGAGATAGCTTAAGAAACGTGTTCATTACCTGTGAAATGCTAGAAACGTGCTCCAAAGATAATGCAGCTGGGTGCCAAGTAAGTGGAATAGACGAGATAGATGATCCTTTGGTAATTCATGAAGCCAATCATCACTTGCTAAATCAAATGTGATATTCAACTTCTGCTGCACCAAAAGAATGGAGAAATAAGGAGAAGAAAAACGAAACAATATTAATCGATAAACACTAGTCAGCATCAAAATAAAGCAAGGACCTCAAGACTGTTTTGTTCCTTGCCTTGTCTTGAACCGTCAACTGTTGTTGAATTAGATAACGGAACATTGTTCATATTTGATACAAAGTCAGATAAGTCGATTAATTGATCAATGGCTTTGCTAAGTCTTTGCATTTCCTCGAGTAAAGTCTCGCGAGATTGAAGTAATGCTTTAACAAATGACACCAGTTTCTTGTCAGCAGAAGCAAGCAGATCAAGTGCCTAGAGAATTAGAAAGTTTGGCAACCAATCAATATGACGTTTTCCAAAATCTCGTCGAAAGCAAGAATCATAAGCACATACTTTCTTGAAAGATTGAGCCGCACTACTGCCACTGACATTTCTGCTGTTACTTACGACACTGCGTCAAAAACCTTGAGATATCAACTAAATATAAAACACAAGATTAAGTAGACAATATAGTAAATACGTTGAATCCAAACATTTTTTCTGACAAACCTTGATAGGTTTGCAGGTCGTCTATAAGCAGCAGATTTCAATACACTGATGTGGACACTCACATCAATAAGAACCGCATGAAGTGTATCAAAATGCACAGGACAGTATGAATGCAAGCCTGCAAGAGCTTTAGGAGGAATACGAAACTCATGAACTGAAACAGGAGAAGCATCTAATTGCTTCACTGATGCATTATCTATAAAAGGAGCATACATGAGCTCAAACTTTAATATAGCAGCAGATGTCGCTGAACCCTGCAAACGTAGAATCGTTTCGCAACTTCACAAATGCAAATTTTACACAAATGGTTATAATTCGAGTAAGTAGAGATTGCTACCTCATATCTTTTCAATGGCAGAGTAAATGAGATCATCATACAAAGACGAATATCTTGCCTTGCGTATTTGATACGGAAGGGTTCTGTTAAGAAACTATTATCCTTATCAACTATCCTCCACACTCCATATGAGTCATTAGAGCCAGACTCAGGAGCTGTAACCAACAAAAACAAACCAATCCTCAATATCCAATCATACTCAAAACTAAATCCTCTAATAATACAGAATTAGAATAGTAAGCTATAATATATATATATAGTACCTTCATAATGAACGACTCGTGAAGGAATACCACGAGTTAAGTCATCACCATCTTCCCATCTCATGGTGATTTTTATTTGATACCATCTAATGAAATTCACAGAAATTAGAAACTTGAAACAGAAAAAAAAAACTCCAGTAAAGAGATATAACAAGTTTCATACCCTTGTTGGAAAAGATCAAGGTTATGAAACCTATGGATATAAATCGCAATCTCTTGAACCGTATCAACCATTAGTACTGGCTTAACCTTGGCTATGTAAGGTTTAACATCAAGAGTTCTTCTACTTCTCAATCCAATTAACCATCCAAGACGGCGTAACATATGTGAACCAAAAATCACATTACTTTCTATATCTTTGAATGTGTTATCTTTTTTTACTGTCTCTGTGATTCTCCCAAACTATAACTTTTTTCTACATAATTAGATACTTAATTTGGATGAACCACACACTAACAGACCCTGCAGATAAAGCAAATAAGAACATTTAGAGAAACATTAACAATTCGCAACTCAGTAATACAAATCAAATATGTAATCATATAAATATACCCAAACGATGCAAAACATTTCTCCAAATAGAAAAAGATTTAAAAATGGAAACTTTAAGGAGACCCATGATTTATAAAAGTAATTGATGATTTCACAAACAAAAATATATCAATCGAAATGGCAATTAAATCAATCGTATAGAAGAACAGAACCTGTAGGGTCTTTGAGATCAAGATCTGATGATTCACAGAAACGAAAAAAAAAACAGATTTGCTTTTGTTTAAGCTTCTGGGAAAAAGAGAACAATGCGACAAACACTGAAGAAAGAAAAAAAAACAGAGGAAAAAAGGATCTGGAAAAACTACAAATTTGATGGTATGGGAATAAAAATTTTGTCGAGCAATTTGAGGATATTTTTAATTATTTTAAAAATGAAAACTTTTTTGTTGGATTTTGAATTAATTTGTTGGGTGATGAGGATGAATGTTCATACGAAACCATCTTCGATTCCAAGCTGTCTTGTGTTTTTGATTCGTACGGTAAAGATCTGACCCGCCAAATTTCGGGTAACTTGACTTAGTTTGTTTTGGGCGTTAGTTACGTTTCAAATGGGCCTACTAGCTTCTTATACCCAAACCCATTATGGTCTAATTGTGATACCGTAGTCTAAAAGAAAACTTAACTTATAAACTATTGTAAAGTCTCTATCGAAATATTTTGAATGGGCACTAATTACAGTTAAACATTTATAAATTAGTACTTTTATAAGTCAATAAAATTTTTTGATCTCAAATTAATTATTCTAAGAATTAATGTCCATATAAATTAATAAATGTTTTGTTGTCTATTACATCATTATTAGTAGAGATATTTAATCTAATCCTATTATAAATGATAATAATCGACTATATGCAGTATATGCGATTATAATGATTAACTTCTTCAAACAACGATTACAAGATGCAAATTCTTTACAATATGCGGTTTTGAATATTGTACATGACAATATTTATATGATGGACAAATTCTCTCTGCAACACTCAAATCTACAATAAATGATTATGCGTAAAGGACAATTTCATGATAGACCATGACAAGCAACTCTGGAACTTCTGACAAGCTAATATGTAAGTATAAATTAATATCTTAATAAACTAATTATTAGTATTAATTTTTGTATAAAAGAAAATCAATCTAAAACATTACTTTGCTGAGTTTTCTAGAAATCGACGATGACTAACTTATCTCATAGTTTTTTGTTCCATCATTGAATGAATGAGTACTGAAGTATGTAACGAAAAATATAGTATAAAATTTTTTCCATACCTACACTCTTGAAACTATCATAAAACAGAAATGACATATCGTTATCCAAAAAAAAAAAAAAAAAAAAAAACAGCAATAATGTCATTATTGAAAGAAAATGAAACAAATAATAGTATGTAGAGTTTTAAAATTTGTGTACTGGTATATCGTCTTTGTGAAGTCAATATATCCTCGTTTGATTCTGAGATATCTATATTTTACATGGCATCTTCAAAGGCCAAAAGATTAGATGAACGTAACAAATGTCCAAAATTCCATTTTATCCTAAAAATATCTATGGAGTTGATATGTAGTATATGAAATTAAATAGTATATGGACCATTTTAGATTCCTTTTCAATTGTAGGCAAACGTATGAAGTTATATTGATAACAAAGTGATGGAAAGAGACATATCTTTTTGTAAAGCTAAATGTAGAAGATCGTTAGCATCACGAGTGGCATCTTCGTTTGTTTATCAAGTTTTCTTTTTGTAAGATAAAGTCTTAATGTTCTTTTCAAACGCAGAATCTAATATTCCATTAGGATTCTTAATCTAATATTCCTCTATTTTTGAAAGATTGTCGTTTTAATGTTTAATTTTGTATCATAAAAAGTGTTTTTGTCTATTTCCAGTGAGAATTTCTAACCTAAATTTCAGTTTTATCCATATTGTTTATCCTTATTAATTAGAGAGAAGCATTATTAGTATATTAAAAAGGGTAAAAAATAAATTTATATTATTTTCTTAATTTATATGAAAAATGTTAAATCAGAGGGAGTAGATAAGAATATTTATTCAACCCATAAGGTTTTATAATTCGTCTCTATGCTCAGAAGATTTCATATACTTTAGGAATATTAGCCTTTGCATTATGGTGACAAATTCTTAATTACAAATTCAAAAAATATGCAATATGAAAGTTGCAATTTATAAGAATGGATTAAAATTGGGAAACTTCTAGGCACTATTTTTGTTTTTTCACTAGGCAATGTTTCATTCAATAGAGTTATAAAATACTATGCATAAGCCATAAATATGGTCGTGTTGTTGTCGTATTATTGAGTGCAAATCGGCTGTAGTAAACAACAATGCCACACTCTTCCGTTATGTCTACTTCTCGGAATTAAGTGGCACACCCTAAACCACACCTATTATCTAATCCATACATCCAAAAGGTAAATGCGACTAAAAATGTAAAAAAAACTATAACGATATAGCTTTCCCCAATCAACTGAAAATATATATCGATGTATTTTGATCATATTCTTTATGTGCAGTCATGTGATGAACATTTTTTTCACTTAATTGTGTGTATGGGGAAAGTTCGGTGGACTGTTTTTGCATGTTTTGATGTATGGCTCGTTCCATATTGGGTGCTATGAAAGGGATAAATAATAGAGAAACCATTATTTTTACGTGTATGATAAAACTTAAACTAAACATCTTTAACACGAAAAAACAACAACTGAAACTTAACATGATAAGAGAAGAAAAAATGATATGTATGATAAGTATTTCAGAACTTTACAAGTAAAAATAATTATAACAATTGAACCGTTAGGTGGTGATTTAGTGGAAGGAGAATTATCTAGATGCAGAATTGATTTATTTATTTTGCAATTCTGTAAAGTGATTTTTACTTGTTTTTTTTGTGTGTTGAATTTATTCTTTTATTTTCCCATTTATTAACTACTTTGATTTTTTTTTAGTCAACTACATACTTTTAAGTTATTTTGTTAGCTATTTGAAATTTTTAGAAATCAATTTTAAATAATTTATTTTAATAAATTTGATAAGCATTATTATATCAGTCCGTATCAAAGACTAACATGAGCTAAAGTATTATCTGAGTCGTGTTTGAACTACTCCGGTCGATAGAGTCCAAGTCATCCTTTAGAAAATCTGGTGATATGACTTGAAATGGAAATCTGAAAACTACTTTGGTGATAATTTGTAAACCAATTTATTATCTTAAACTAGTTTTTATTTTATTGCTTTGTGACTTCTGTTTTACTTTTTTAAAAACTTTCCAACAAGTCGGCACAAAAGTTCCATTACGACTTTAACCCCGAAAAGTAAAAATCTTAACGCTACCGTCCATTTATTCAGAATTTTAATTTAGTTGTTCATAACGAATTATTAACCGTCGATTACTTGTTTTTACAAAAAGAAAAACTTAATAGTTTTCATTAAAAAAAAAAAACATATCACATAATTATCTTTTGTCTAGTTACAAATTCAAAAAAAAAAAAAATTGGATCTCGACTATGACAACTTCAAGTTGGGTTTCCTATAAAATTGACATGCCAAATTCAATGTTCCTTTTTCCATTCTCGAAATCATTGAACGTTGATAATTTGAAATATTTTTTTAGTAGGGTCGACTTTATAGGCCAAAATCTTTCACGTGTCTTTGAATTTGATAGTTTATACCATATCTTAAAGTTTATAAATAATAGGAACCTCCCACGTATAGTATAATAGCTAGTGGAATAGACAATGCACTAAATAAAGTAAGAATGAAATTCGTTTGATCAATTACTTTTACCATGTCTTGCATTGCAAAAGCCACTTTATTTTTACACTTTTCTGGTAAATATATTATGACGTCCGGCTTGGGACGAAACTAATATAACATGCTGTGGTTTCGGGTTAGAGGGATTAAAGGTTTCTGTCCGGAACCTTTTGTTATTTCAAAAAAAAAATTATATATATATATATATATATTGTGACGTCAGATTGATATCTCATATCTCCAAGTCTCTTCTCGAAATGTGTCCTTGCTTCAGAAAACAGTTAATGATTTTTGTTTTGGTCTCCAGAATAACCACATCCACGTTTTAGAAAGAAAAAAAAATTGTCACCATAGCATACAGTTGAAAAGTACTATATTTAAGGCAAACTGTTGTTACAGACTTACAGTTGAAGAATACCAAAATAAAAAATAAAAGACAGATTATTAATTTATTTTGGCAAAATTGCAAATCATTCAACTTCTTTTCAGACATTTATCGTTTAATAATCCAAACATACTCTTGAGTTTTAACGTTTAAACTATCAGATGTTGATAAGTTTCACAGACACTAATGTGTTTTCCAAAAAAAATTGGACGTTCAAACTAGTAACAAATTACAACAACTAGGAGATTTACCACGCGGCCACGCCTAAGTTTGTTTCCAAAAATACATGGATTCTAGTAGTTAAGTTAACCTAATTAAAGAATATTGGAAGGGTATATGGTTTTTTTTTTGCTAAACTTAAGTATTTTTTTAATTCATGGTTGGATGTTCTTATTCCATTTTCGACAGAAGATTGAATGCAATAATATAATGTTGGAGATAACGTTTCATGTCCTCTCTGTCAACACAACTTGAAAACTCGAAATCATTTTTTGTTTGTTTGCAGTTTCTCTGCGGAAATATGGGACAAAATAGTTAAGAATCTGCTACAAACAAAACATACAAGAGATTATGATCAACTCATGATGTTGTTGGTAGACATATCAGATGATAATGTTCATCTTTTTCTCCTCTGCTATATATTCTAGGTTGTTTTACACAGAATTTGGCAAGAACAAAATAATCGAAGGCATGTAGAAATTCCAAAGCTGGCATCCTACATGTTATCTTCCATCAGACTTATGTGAGATCAACAACTCAAAAAGGAAATGGATACATGGTTTGCAACAAGATAAGAACAATCAGAACATCATTTCATATATATATATATATATATATATTTTATTAAACATTTTCAAAGCTCAAAAAATATGTAGCACCTAATTGTAAAAAACTATTTTCGATTTAAATAAATTTAACATTCAATTCAAAAAAAAAAAAAACTAACTACAACACAACACTAATCTACGTTTTTGTTTTGGGTCCAAACAACGCTCTAGTCTACAAGTACTATAACTTCGATATATTCAAGTAATTCAGTACCTAGCAAATCTTTTATGCTTGCTCACACTGCTACCACATTTGAACAAAAAGAAATAATAATCATTCGTTGTGTAATTGTTGATCATTGTTCAAATTAACCTGAAAATCTATAGCTTTGAGAACTACAAACTTTTTCAAAAGAAATGATAAACATTAAAACCCAAAACAAAAAAATTAGATCTTCCTTTGTTCTGAACTTCGACTAGCACACTATCGTTTAAACTCTATCCTTGGATTCAAAAAAATTTAGATTTTTCACAATTGACTTGTCTATTCAACGGAGTTTTATTGTCGGTTGGTATGCCAAACTGAAATAAATTTCAAATCCTTGAGATTTAATATAAATCATGCATGGTTTTCTAATCACTCAAAATGGTCAATATATAGTGATAAAAAGAGGCTACAATGAAGGTTCCTAAATGGGAAATCCTAATCCTTAACCTGGCTAGACCCACAAAAGAAATTCAACACTCAAAATCTGTCACGGGGCTTTTGGATTTATTCGTTGCTCAACCAAAATTAAATATTCCACTTTGCTTTCATCCCCATCTCTCTCATATCAAGAACTATAATTATGAAAACAATCTTATATTATACATCAATTTAAAAATTGGGGATACTCTTCCGTTCGTTCTCCATCCGTGTACATTGACAACATAAACATATTAAATAAGTTTCAGATCAAATTTCAAATGCAATGAATTGTCAAATGCGAGACAATTTGTGAGGTCACAAAAAACATTCTTCTTGACTAATTAATTTTGAAATTAAAATAATGATAAATGTCAGCAAGCCTTAATATTTTAATTAGCCGTAATTATATTTTGTTTGGCAGCAATTAGGCGTAATTATATTGCATGAACTTTTTTTTTTTTAATCATGAACCTTTTGGCATTTGCTGTACAACTATGCGTTAAGTAGAGATTCACCACCACAAGTTTTGATTCTCAGACGTTACAGAAGGCACCTGTGTCCCCATGCCATTTGTTAAAAGATTCAATAAATGACATTATTGTTTATTTAAGATTTTTCGAGGTCTCGAATCTTTCTAGAATTATTTTCTTAAGAGAGAAAAAAAAAAAACCATGTGGGTATGTGAGTATACCTAATACGTAACTGTAGACAAAGAAGTCAAACCTTGACATAAGAAGTCATGTGTTTAATCATTATAAAATAAAATTAGTCATTGGTTGAAAGATTTCAATGAATTATTGTTCATTCGTTGAAAGAGTTTCATTGAACAATCGAACAAATGTCTTTGAGCTATGTGAAGGATGAGAAGTCTCTTGGGAAAGCTATGAGGTCTAACTATTGGATCCAAATTCACTTATTCGTAATCTTCTTCTTTTCTATCAGAATTTTTGTAGAATGTTTCTCTATAACTAGTGTTTTCAGTCAGGTGATACTGTGTTTAGATAAATTGATTCGGTTTTAAAAATAATTGTATATGTGATAAACAAATGCCTTTTTCTAATTTTCGTTACTAAAACATTAATATTCTACTAAAATTCGTTTTCTTATTCTTTTCATTCTAGCATAAAGTCACCATTCTTTTCTAAAGAAGCACACGAAAATAAATAATAAGTACATAAGAGCGAAAAGATGATGGATTTATGTAACGGTCTAACATTTCTATTGTTAAAGGCATTTGTATAATTTGACCTCATTGAGCAAGAAACCTTTAACAGTTACCAATAGCGAAAAAGTGATTTAGTCGTATATATTTAAAACTTATTTTTGTCAATCAGTATTTATTAAAACTTTATAGGATACCTTGTAGTAAGTTGCACAAAAAAAAACAACCTTGCACTCCTTCCATTTCACAAAAAGTGTTATTCTATCATTTTCACACAAATTAAAATATACGTAAATTTATTTTCTTTATACACTAAAAATGTTATTTTTTCCAATTAATAAGTTGAAATAATAAAGAAAACATTGAGATTACAAATAAAATTTTGTACTGAAAAAAACAACGCTCTTTGTAAAAACTAAAATAAAATCTTATAAATACTTTTTTTTATAAAACGGAATGAGTAGTAAAAATAATCATCCTTCAACTTCTAACTTTTACCCTTCATCAAATTCAAATTATTTTTTCTTTGATAACACGATATAAATCAATTTAAGACCAAAAGAAATTAAAATTATTTACGGTAAACAATCAACTACTCTTTTCATTTCATGATGAACGTTGTTTCAAACTTTTGAGACAATCTCTTCATCTTTAATATTATATATATTTTTAAAAAATAATAATCTAATTTCTCATTTCTTATAATAAAATTACAATTACTTATTTGATGGTAAATATATTCTAATCATTGATATCTTTAATATGTTTTATTAAAGGATTATATTTACCAAAAAAAATTCTTAAATTTTTTTTTTGTTAAAATATTCTTTAACAAAAAAAAGGTTTTATGAAAAGATTATATTTTTCGTATTATGGTCTATTGTAATATTGAATAATTTACAATTAAAACTTAAAAATTACACTCCCACCCAGTTTCCCTTATTATATACTAGTAGTTCCATTCATTTTAGTAAATATTTATATTAGTGTTATCATTTAATTCAAAAATAGACGATAATCCATTTTTTTCTATAATTCACTATAATAATATTTTATAAAAATGGAATAATTGGTAAAGAATCTAAACATTAAAACCCTCCCCATATATATATGTGGTCTCTAAGTCTAGTGGAGGAGCAATCACACATCCCAAGCCAAAACCATATTAAATAGTTATTAAAAAAAACATTAAAAACATTTATACATATAAAAAAAGTTAAAATCGAACACGTATTTACGTATACGTCTCGTTGGCATATATGCTAAAAACTACATTATATACATAGCCTAAGTATCTCTCTATATATATGATATTATGTAAACACAATTCTGTTGACTATAATCAGACTTACTCTTTTCTCTGACACAACCATTTACTTTGTCTTAGCTTCCTCTCTCTTTCTTTGTCTCTTTACTATGAAGAGTTTCAACACAGAATACAACCACTCCGCGGCGGAATCCGGCGATGCCTATACAGTGTCGGACCCGACCAAGAACGTCGATGATGATGGTAGAGAGAAGAGAACAGGGACATGGCTTACGGCGAGTGCGCATATTATCACGGCGGTGATAGGCTCTGGAGTGTTGTCGTTGGCATGGGCAATAGCTCAGCTTGGTTGGATCGCAGGGACTTCGATTTTGCTCATTTTCTCTTTCATTACTTATTTCACTTCAACCATGCTCGCTGATTGCTACCGTGCGCCGGATCCTGTCACCGGAAAACGTAACTACACTTATATGGACGTTGTTCGGTCTTACCTCGGTATGTTTTATTTTTGTTTTGTTCTTATTTTTAAAGTTTTTGAAGGGTAAATTAGGAAAAAAATCATAACTTTTTGACTATCTTTGATTTTTTTTAATATCACAAAACACTTTTTACACCAATTTATTACCATGACTTCAAAATTTCTCTATTTTTAGTTTTCTTGTAACTGAAATTGAAAAGCAAATCGACACTTTGTACACCTTTTGTTTTTTGTTTTTTGTTTTTTTGTCAAAAAAGGTTTCTTTACAAAATATTCATTTTTGTGAATAGGGATTTTTTTTTTGGTTAAAAGAATAAGTACTTTTTGAAGGCATATTTCGGTCATTAGATACTGTACTTTGTGTGGTGTTTAGTTTAGGATGATTTTTGTCGGAAGAATTATTGTGGTTAGAAGAGACAAATTAAATAATTAAAAGAGACAGTATTGTTTTTAATCAGTTTAAGATAAACAAATGGTATGTTGTTATGTAATAGAGGAATCTTGATTTCATGATGCTTGGTAATTTTTTCACAAGGAGATATCGGATGAAACAAAATTGAAAGTTTGGTTCAATATAATAAATTCGAGTTTTGTGTATCTGGTCGGTTGTGGATAGGATTGTAGATGGCTTTTTTAGATTTTCTTGTATTTCCTTAAACTCTCTGTAATTTTGGTTTTATAGAAAAAAAAACATTTATAGGAAAAAAAAACTGTGGATTGTGTTTCCCAAAAATTGCTATGTCTCCTTTAAAGTATTTCAAATTCAACTGAATGTAAAACTGTGGGGTTTTAATTTCCAATTGTACACATTAGCTATATAGCCTGTAGATATATGGTTGTTGGAATAATTAATTAGGCTGAAAATTATCTTTATCCAACAATAATCTCGTGAACTAGTTGTCAAAATTTTATTAATTAAATTTTTAGACTGTTTACAAATTTTAAAATGATCCAAATTGTGAAAACCAAGGACAACAAATTTCTAAAGAATATTTTGACATATGAGGCAACGGTTTTTGTAGTATTAGCATTATTGTTGGTGTTAGACGTTGATGGAGAAAAGATAAAGATATATTAAATATAGTTCCGTAGAGTGTTTTGTGTTTGCTTTATGAAACAGAAAAATTAAATAAAAGCTTAAAAACATATTTCTTCGGTTTTAAATTAATTATCATTTAAAGTTGTTTCATACATAAGAAAATATTTAATTTTTTTGTTTTATCCTTAATTAATGTTTATTTGATTTTATTTCATTAGTCAAGACATTAAAATATGAAAGACAAAATTGGAAATCTTATCAAACATATGCTTAAAAACATAAAACAACAACTAATATCAAACGAATTTTAAAATAAAAAAAAATAATAACTAATATGAAACGGAGAGAATAAATAATAAATAATGAGACTCTAAATAATACTCTTGCAATTATTGTAAATTGACAGGTGGTAGGAAAGTACAGCTCTGTGGAGTGGCACAATATGGGAATCTCATTGGGGTCACTGTTGGTTACACCATCACTGCTTCTATTAGTTTGGTGTAAGTCAACTTCAAGTCTACAAATAAATATGTTTATTACTTTCTAACTGTTACAAAATCTACAGTTAAATTTTTCTTATCAAACTGTGATTAATTAGATTTGTCAAAAATATTGATGTGGTTGATATGATGTTTACGCAGAGCGGTCGGGAGATCGAACTGCTTCCACGATAAAGGGCACGGTGCAAAATGTTCGATATCGAATTATCCGTATATGGCGGTTTTCGGGATCATTCAGGTTATTCTTAGCCAGATCCCAAATTTTCACAAGCTATCTATTCTCTCCATTATGGCTGCGGTCATGTCCTTCACTTATGCAACTATTGGGATTGGTCTAGCCATAGCAACCGTCGCAGGTACATAAAATTCTTTAAAGATTTGATTACTAGCAAAAATGTAATTATTAATCATTTGGTTATTCAATTGTATTTCCAAGTTACCAATATCAATAGTTGTAAAAATCTGCATATGATTTAATTATACACCAATTTATCTACTATTAAAAGTCACATGGCCTAAACAATTACAAAGCTAACTGTCGATATGTTACAAATATGAAAAGGTGGGAAAGTTGGTAAGACGAGTATGACGGGTACAGAGGTTGGGGGGTTAGATGGTGTAACCTCGGCTCAGAAGATATGGAGATCGTTTCAAGCGGTTGGTGACATAGCGTTTGCCTATGCTTACGCCACGGTTCTTATCGAGATTCAGGCAAGTTATTATCATCAATCACAATTTCTTTTGAGTCATATTTACCTTTGAATATGAACCTATTGATAGAATTGTGGTTAGAGATTATTGACAATGACATTCAATTCCGCGTGGACCACTTTTGTTTACTTTACTCAAAAGAGTCAAAAAGAAGAGAATCTGTCTTTTAGGTTAAAGGTATAACATGTGCTTATTAAGGACAAGAAGTCACATTCAAAGATATCGTCAATCTCTTCTCCACACCAAACAATGATATCATTATCATATTCTTAAAAGAAATAATCATATCCTTTATCAACAGTGTTAGCTTGTTGACTTGACATTACAACTCATAAATTTTTGTCTCTTAATGATCATAGTTTCACCATTTAATGACTTGGGACATACGGTATTTGGTACAATACTGTATATCTCGGCTAGATAGTAACTGTTTTGACATTATAATGAGAAAAAAAATTGGATCAAAGTGAATGAATTGTTGAATTTTGTATTTGCTAACCAGTGAAAGCTTTAATGATATTGCAGGACACATTGAAATCTAGCCCAGCAGAGAACAAAGCCATGAAAAGAGCAAGTCTTATAGGAGTATCAACTACAACGTTTTTCTACATCTTATGTGGCTGTGTTGGTTATGCTGCATTTGGAAACAAAGCTCCAGGAGATTTCCTCACAGATTTCGGGTTTTTCGAGCCCTTTTGGCTCATTGACTTTGCAAACGCTTGCATCGCTGTCCACCTTATCGGGGCCTATCAGGTAAAATCCAAAACTAATAGAGAAATATTGGTTCTTTTCCGCACTTTCTCGCGGTTAACTAATGAAAAAGAACCGTAACATTTTCAGGTGTTCGCGCAGCCGATTTTCCAGTTTGTTGAGAAAAAATGCCATAGAAACTTTCCTGACAACAAGTTCATCACTTCCGAATATTCAGTAAATGTACCTTTACTTGGAAAATTCAACATTAGCTTCTTCAGATTGGTGTGGAGGACAGCTTATGTGGTTATAACCACTGTGGTAGCTATGATATTCCCTTTCTTCAACGCGATACTAGGTTTGATCGGAGCAGCTTCGTTCTGGCCTTTAACGGTTTATTTCCCCGTGGAAATGCACATCGCGCAGAATAAGATTAAGAAGTACTCTCCAAGATGGATTGGGCTGAAAATGCTCTGCTGGGTTTGCTTGATCGTCTCGCTCTTAGCTGCGGCTGGATCCATTGCAGGACTTATAAGTAGCGTCAAGACATACAAGCCCTTCCGGACTATCCATGAGTGAGTGTGAGATCCATGAGAGAGTCCTCAAGAGCGTAAAAAAAAATGTAGTTCTTTTAAACTATTTGGTGTCTAAAATGAGAATACATTAATCTACATGAATATCTGTGTATCCACAGCTTTCAATCTAATACATATGAGCCTTTCACAGCTCTTAAGAATTTGAGTTGATCATATAAACCATAAGAGCATATTATAATAAAAATCCATATATTTTGACTATTTTGGGACAAGATCTAAATAGTAGGACATAACATAACCAAATCCGTGTATGAATCTACTATATGAAAGGGCTAAGGCACCCTCCTGCTGAGTGCAGTGACACATAGCTCCCCACTCCTACTGACATGTCACCTTATTTTGAAAAAAAAAACCCAAATTGAAAGCCAAACATCGCCGGCTCCTCCTCTCTCATAAATTCTCAGTTTGCAAATCTAAAACCCGCAATTGGAAAACCAAACATCATTGTGTCCTCTTCTATCCTCTTCAGATTCATTCCGCTCGAAACTGAACAGAAATTTAACACTTCATCCTCTCTTACGTCCTTATTTAGTAGCTATGGTGAATCGAATCACTATATATCACATATCCAATGAGGATTATGGCGAAAGAGTAATCGATACAATGCTTCGAGCCTATGCGTTTTAGATATATTGGCATTTTAGATTAATTATGAGTGGAGCTGTGAAACAACTTACATGGAACTTCCAACATCATAAGTTTCAAGCAGACTTTATGATTATGCTATTGGGGAATTGTGACATGGTATTAGGGGTTCAGTGGTTAAAAACGTTAGGATCAATTACTTGGAATTTTAATACCTTGGAGATGAGTTTTATGTTTGAAAAACGTAAAGTGATGCTTCATGGTATACAACCAGGATCAGTAAGAGAAGTGAAAGCTGTTAATTGGAGGAAGAGAAAAGAAGAATAAGCTCAACTATCCATGATTTACATTCTCGAAGTTAATATGTCAGAAAGTGTGAATTTGTATTCACTGGAAGTGGAAGCCACAAAGTGTGAAGTGAAACCAGAGATTGAAGATTTGATAGTGCAGTTTGCTGATATTTTTGAAGAACCAACTGCACTCCTGCCATTTAGAGCGAACCATGATCACAAGATTCCTTTAATAGAAGGTGCGAACCCAGTTAATCAACGACCTTACAGGTACACTCTATACTAGAAGAATGAAATTGATAAAATGGTACAGGAATTGTTTGCTAGTGGAACAATTCAGGGTAGTTCTAGTCCTTATGCTTCTCCAGTAGTTTGGATGAAAAAAAAAAGATAGTACTTGGAGATTGTGTGTAGATTACCGAGGACTAAATGGGCTGACTGTGAAGGTCAGATTCTCAATTCTTTTGATTGATGATTTGATGGATGAGTTAGGAGGATCTAGGATATATTCAAAGATAGACCTAAGAGCTGGTTATCATCAAGTGAGAGTGGATCCTAAAGATCTTTATAAGACGGCTTTTAAAACACATAATGGCCATTATGAATATCTAGTAATATTGTTTGGCTTGACTAATGCACCTGCAACATTCCAAGAATTGATGAACTCAGTTTTCAGGAAGCATTTGAGGCAGTTTGTGTTGATATTTTTTGATGATATATTGATATACAACGAGTCATTGGAAGCACATATAGGTCACTTGAAGATTGTGTTTGAACTCATGAAGGGGAACAACTTATATGCCAAGAGGAGTAAATGTGCGTTTACCACTAAGGGAGTGGAGTATCTAGGTCACTACATTGAATCGGAAGGTACCTCTACGAATCCTTGTAAAATAAAAGCAGTATCTGAATGACCTATACCCAAAAATGTGAAGCAGTTGAGGGATTTCTTGGGGTTAGCAGGATATTACAGAAGATTTATGAAGAATTTTGGTGCTATTGCTAGAACTTTGACAGCATTGACAAAGAAAGATGCTTATGAATGGAATATCGGCGCACAAGATTCGTTTCAATGTTTGAAAAAAGCTTTATGTGAAGCTCCAGTGTTGGCATTACCTTTGTTTGATAAGCCATTCGTTGTAGAAACTGATGCTTGTGGTCATGGCATAGGAGCTGTACTGATGCAAAAAGGTCATCTAATAGCTTACATAAGCAGGCATTTGAAAGGGAAACAATTACATTTATCGATCTATGAAAAGGAGCTTTTGGCTGTTGTATTTGCAGTTCAGAAGTGGCGACATTATGTACTTCCTGAACATTTTGTCATTCGAACTGATCAGAGGAGTTTGAAATATCTATTAGAGCAACGACTGAACGTTCCTATTCAGCAACAGTGGCTGCATAAACTACTTGAATTTAGCTATGAGATACAATATAAACAAGGGAAAGAAAATATCGCAGCTGATGCTTTATCACGTATTGAGGGAGCAGAAATTTTACACATGGCTTTATCAGTATTGGAATGTGATCTTTTAAAGGAGATACAGGAAGGGTATGAAAAGGATAAGGTGTTAGTGGAGATCATTGATGATTTACAGAAAAAACCAAATGCAAGAAAACACTTTTCATGGAGTCAGGGAGTTCTAAGAAGGAAGAATAAGATTGTGATTCCGGATGTTGGGGGAGTTAAAGAAGACCATATTACAGTGGCTGCACTGTTCTGGTAGTGGGGGTCACTCGGGTCGTGATGCTACTTATCAAAAGGTGAAAGGATTTTTCTATTGGAAGGGAATGACGAAGGAGATTCAAAGTTTTATTCGGACATGTGCTATATGTCAGACATGTAAATACGACAATGCTGCATATCCAAGATTACTTCAGTCTTTGCCAATACCTAATACTATCTGGTCTAAACTTTCGATGGATTTCATTGATGGTTTACCTTCATCTTCAGGGAAAACAGTAATCTTTGTGGTGGTGGACAGATTAAGCAAGGCGGCTCACTTCATGTCCTTAAGTCACCCATATACGACAGTATCTGTGGCTCATGCATTTTTAGACAATGTTTACAAGCTTCATGGATGTCATACGTCCATTGTAAGTGGTCGTAATACAGTGTTCTTGAGTGAATTTTGGAAGGAATTATTTTTCACTTCAAGGAGTTTGTTGAAGTATTCTAGTGCTTATCGTCCTCAGAGTGATGGTCAAACAGAAGTAGTCAATCGATGTATGTGTAGACTTATTTACGTTGTATGTGTAGTGATAGACCATATCTTTGAAGTCATTGGTTGTCACTAGCTAAATATTGGTACAATACTTCATTTCATACTGCCATTCAAATGACACTTTTCAAAGCAGTATATGGGCGACCACCTCCCATTCATCTACCATATTTGCCAGGAGAATCAAAAGTAGCAGTGGTGGCTAAGTCATTGGAAGAACGTGAAAGTATGTTGCTGTTACTGAAGTTTCATTTGTTAAGGGCACAATATCGTATGTAACAATTGGTAGATCAACACGGTACTGAATGCAGTTTTGACATTGATGATTATGTTTATGTCAAGCTCCAGCCGTATAGGCAACAATCAGTCGTGTTGCATTCAAATCAGAAGTTGGCCCCGAAGTATAATGGTCCCTATAAGGTTCTTGATAAATATGGAACATTGGCGTATAAACTTGAATTGCCTGCAGGTTCTGGAATACATCCGGTGTTTCATGTATCTCAGCTTAAGGTATTGGTGGGTAATGTAACTACTTCTACTGTTTTATTACTAAATATATTTTTAGTTGTGAAAGCAAAATTGCAACTAATTAATAATATATTATATATTTAAAATATAAAAAAAAAAAAAAAAAAAAAAAAAAAAAAAAAAAAAAAAAAAAAAAAAAAAAAAAAAAAAAAAAGTTCTAAAAGAACAAAAGAGATTCACTCTAAAATATGTTGAAAAGAAAGTTGATTTTATTATTTGAGATAGTCTTGGGCTTATATAAAGCACAAGGAAGAGTAGAAAATATCTACAATATTAATTGCTAAAAAATAAAATAAAACTTAAAACAAAAGAAAATAAAATAACTCTCTCGTACTTTTGACTTTTGTACTTCCCACCTAAATAGATCACTATTTGGGCCTTGTGGACTTGGTAGAAATACCTCCTGGATGCCAAACATAAGTCTGGAAGCTTGCAAACCAATTGGGTATAGAACTCTTCAAGTTTTGAACCAGATTGACCCATCTTGGCAAATAGAGTGTATCTTTCTCATCCGATGGAATTTCCTTCTTTTCTTGGGCTTGTTGAAACGATGAGAGATGCATTAACATTCTCCAACTGGTCTTGTATCGATATTGTTCTTGAGTTGGGCTGTGGAACACGATCTCTGGCCTGGACTCGTAGTTAGGCGCAGGACAGATCCACTGACTTGTAAAATCAATATCTTTTGAGTCTGAAACTCTTTTGATGAGATTCCAATTTGACGTGGTTCTGGAGTGGATCAAGATTCCAGGAAAATTTGTTTTGTAGCTTAAATCCTCCTGGTTTGGTCGGAATACTTCATTCAATGCGAGTAGGTCTAAATCGCGTAAGTCAGAGATCATCTGACTTGTAATTTGCATATCTCCTTCATCTGAACTCTGATTGGACCGATTCCACTTCGATATGAACCTCTGATGAGTTGAAATTATAGTCCAAGGGGTTTCTGAAATGTGAAAATTGATCTTGGACTTCATTTGATCTGAACAAGGCACGTAGGTTTTCTCGGGTGGTAGGAGAATCACATCATCATCTATGCAAAAAAATGAATTCATTGAATTTTAAAACCCGCGAAAACATTTATTTATAAGCTAGCAACATTGTAAAAGATAAAGTATTTATATAACTACTTTGCATTAGTAAAATTAAAATTTATGTTACAATGAAGAATAGATTTAGTTTCTCAAATTCATGATTAAATTCTATTTATTAATACACACTATCATTCATATTACACCTCGAAAAAATTGTTTAGTCTTTGAAATTATATAAATTATTTACTAGAAAATTTTGAGTTTTAAATAAACATAAAAATTAAAACGAAACATATTTCTAAATATATTTATTTATAAAAATATTATATATTTCAAAATATTAAATTTAAACCCCATGCAAAGCATGAGACATTCTCTAATATATATATATTAGAGAACTAAGGTTATGAACTTATAATCTATAATCTGATGATCGAGTCGATTCCATGATTATAAGTTCATTCCATACCGGACCAGAATATTAGATCTAATAAGTATAAGTTCCTTGTGTCAGAATTGAGAAATTCTGTGGCTCGAATCTTTATATATATATATATATATTAGTCAATATTGTAAAATCAGTTATTTGTCCATTTTGGGACAAAAAATCATTATATCCCATATCAGTCGAAAGTTATTATATATGACTTCAAAAATCAATCCAGATATATACATTGAATATGAAGATAATCTACTCCTCTCATCACAATGACGGAGACAATAATATAAAAAGTATAGCTAAGAAACAAAAGCTGTAGTGTAATCATTGTTCTTTTACTTGCTAATCTCATTTCTTATTTATTTAAGAAAATATTCATAGTCAAGTTTCATAACATCTAAAACCAAATTGTTGATTTGATTATACAAATTCAAATTATCAACATAAATTTAATATTAAAAATATAATTCTCAAAAGCTTTTCCTTTTCATAAATATTTTGAATACTCGCATATAAAAACAACTCGCGCGTAGCGCGGATTACCTCTAGTTTATTATATAAGATAGTTTAAGGAGACTTTCCGAAGAATGACACATCGGCTCTCTTAGAGAATAATACATCAGTCTTCTTTTATTGGCATTTCAACGTTATTGTTCCACATGTGAAAATTATATAAGCAATTAATCTTGTTTTTTTTTAACAAAAAGTAACATAAATAAATATTAATATGTGTCCAACTATTAATTATACATTAAATCCATTAAATTTAAATTTTACTATTAAAAATCATAAGTAAATGCTATTCAAATTCAATTTAAACATAAAACATATAAATTACATAATACATGATTTTAAATGTGTCATTTTATTTTCTTTTTTGAGTGATTTAATTGCTTTTTAAAAAATATAAAAATAATTAAATTTTAATGCAAAATAAGAAAATAAAAAAATTAAGTTAACTCCAACCTATAAAATTATAAGCCATGAAAATAGAAAATAAAAATAAAATTGAATAAAAATAGTATTTTAAACATGGGAAAAGGAGATGGATTCAATGAAATATATATATAATGAAAACTTCAAAATGGTAAATTGATGAAAAATAAAAGTTAAAGATTAAATAAATAGTTCTGAAAATAATATATAAAAGAGATTACACATATCATCAAGAAAAAATCCTGAAAAAGGTAAGAAATTTTAATAGTAAAAAAAAATTATTTAAAACTCAAATTAAAATAAAACCCGCCAATTGCGCGGGTTCTCTCCTAATATATAAAAAGAAAAATATACCCTCTTCTCATGATGCCACCACATATACCCCTATTCTAAAATTATCTCACATCATCAATTGTTTTCATTAATTTTAAGTTGCATATTTACTTTTTTATTATGTTATGTACATTCTAACTATCATAATCGATACAATTATTAAATATACTCTCTCTGTTACATTTTATTTGTAGTTTAAGCACTTTGCACATTAATTAAGAAAACAATGAATTTGGCTATTATATCCTTCATTAGTATACTCTACATCTTTTTCATTGGTCATTAAATTAAAATAATAAGGGTAATAATATAAATTTTGTCAAATAAGTGTATTTGAAATATAAAATAACACTTATAATGAAACAAATTAAAAACCCTAAAACTATAAGTAAAATGATACAGAGAGAGTAATATCTACGAAAGAATTTGAAAAATGATCATTTACTTAGAAAAATGATCTAAAACATCTGATTTAATATTTTTAGTTTTATTAAATTTATTTCTATAGTTTAGAAAAATATTTACTTTCAAATAAATAAATCAAAGTATTAATAATTATTATTCTAATTTATGAATTTTCTTTCATATTATAATTGAAATTAAAATAAAACAATTATAGACTTTTGTGTTTATAGATTAAATTTTGCATAAATTGAATCAAAAATATTATCATATATAATTAAAAAACAATGAATAAGGACTAGTTCAAAAAAAAGTTCCTCGTTTTAAAATACTTTGCTTAATTTGATATTTTTCAATTCTATAATTAGAAATTGGAAAAATTATTGAATTTAAATATGTTACATGAAAAAAACACGCATTTTGATGGCCAGAAATAGGTGCTCAAGTGAACGAGGATTTGTTTAACAGTAGAATACTCACGAGAGCTTCTAGAAGTTTAAATTGCAACTTTGAAATTTTAAAGGCATATGAGAATGCATGTTATAATATACACGCTGTGGTATCCCAAAAATTTAACACGTTCAAACAAACTTTTGAGAAAAAAAGAGAGTAAAGTCTTATAATTTGTTTTTGTAGTGCTCAAGTTAATGAGAAAAGTGAAACATGAAGAAGATAGTGAAGGTTAAGTTTAAACGGACGAACATGTTATATGTGGTTCAATTTTTTGCATCGATTAGAGAAATAGAGATAATAAGAATAAAACTTAGAAACACATAAAGCGTTTATGGAAGGAGTTTAATGTTGTTGGTGGTGATCAATGTAACATAGTCAATGGTTCAATTTTTCTCCATTAATGAGAAAAAAATTAGTGTATTTTGAAAATACATCAGAACTTATGGATATAGATCAAAATCTTTTGATTTGAACAACATTTGACTCAGTTTAAAAAAAAGAGAATTGTAAGCATTGGTTGTTTTCTAACATAGTTTTTAATTGTTTTGGGAGGTTTATTACTTTATATTATACGATATTCAATAGCTTACATTAGGATACATATTTGGAGACTGAATTTATGGATGATTGAATGAAGTTGAGTCGTGTGTAGTTGTGAGTGCATGAAGTTTGTGAGTATCTGTTATGACCAGTTATATAGTGCTTTTCGATAAATTAATTTAAACACTAAAAAACTTGACGAGACCAAATTGCATCTATGACACATTTCATCTATAGAATACACATATATTGCAATTGAATGGTTGAATGTGTTTGTTTATTTGTTGCGTTTGTTTATTTATAATATTCAATATAACTTTTCTGCTAATTTTTTTTATCAACATTACATATGTAACTCTCTAAAATTCTGTATTAGAAAAGTTTACAAACTCAAAATATATTTTAAAATTTCGTGCAAACTGCGGTTCACCCACTAATCATTAATAAACTTTTAATGTCTTTGACTACAATAAATATTTTAATGCCTAAAGACTTTGTTTCATGGGCTTTAGCCCAAGGCTGGATTTCTTTTAGCAAGAACAAAATCTCTTAGCAAGCTGAGTAAACTGTTTTATTTATCAGTAGAGTAGAAGTGTTTTAGTTTTGATAGGCCCCAAAAAACAATGCGTTTATGTGGACTTCTTTTAAGGGTTTCAACAATTCGTTGACATTTTGACTAGAGTTAGTACCCGGAGTGGCTTCCTCTCAATGTCATTCCAAGCCTGTCAATTTGATTCATTACACATACGTCCCACCCCATTAGACCCACCATAGTTAGTGCGGGTCAAATATTTTATATTTTAAATGCGGGTAATTGAATCAAAATATTTTTTTGCAAGATGGATACAAATTATCATATTTTGTAAAGCGAATTTGTGAATAATCATATTTATTAAAAAAAAATTTAATTGTTATTATTTTAAAACATTTATTAGTTAAAGTTTATATATTTATTTTAATTAGAAATTTATTTTTTAATAACAAACTTGTATTATTAAATATTAGTTTTACTAAAACCATAAAAAATTAGTACTTTTTATTATTTAAATATTTGCGTATTATCTGCGAATACTCGTAAATTTAAGCGGAGCAGATACATATTAATTATTTTTATTTGGTGGATTGGCGGTAGCCCTGGGCATAAATATCAGTACCGAAGACCCGAACTGGAACTGAACCGAAATCGGCGATTCGGATTGGGGTCGGTTCCATTGAATTACTCGATCGGTTCTTCACTTCAATGTTTGTTCGGTTTTGGTTCGGTTAATACCTGGGAACCGAAATACAACCCGAAGATCCGAACCATAACCCTAAACCTAAGAACCCTTTTCACCTTTCTTCACCGGTTCAGCTTCTACTTTCACAATCACAAATATCGATTAGAAGCCGCTTCGCTTCCTCTTCAAAGCTGAAACCCTAAGCTTCAATCTGGGATCCCAAACTGTAACCTCTCCATTCACTTCGAGGAATCAATTTTATTCTAAGGTTGTCTTCTTCGTCTCTGATTTCTGTTTTTGTTAATGGTTTCTTCATCGTCTTTTAAGTTCTAAATTTGTGTCGTCTGTCTGCTATGTCTCAGTGTCTCGTCTCCAGCTAGATTTGTTTTATCTTTGTATGTTTCGTCTCCAGTTAGGTTTTTTGTTAGATTTTGATTGTCTTTACTCCTCTCGTCTTTGATAGTCTTTATCAATCCAGTTTAATCTTTGTCTTGTTACGGTTTGTTGTTTATCAATCAATTTTTTCTTTAACTACTTATTGACATCGGTTTGATGAGTTAATCGTTTGATGAGTTTGATAGTATCAGTTTATTGTTATCAGTTTTATCTTTAATGAGTTTGATTGTTTGATACTTTGCTTATAGATTACATTTGTAGTGGAATCAGTACTGGTTTCCAATAGTTGTTTATGAAATCGAAACTTAGTCTTAGTCTCTTAGAATATTAGTTTTAGAATATTAGTTTTAAGTCTTGATGTGCACTACATGATTGAGATGTTGATGTGTACAGAGCAATGGACGAAGTCTGAGATTCAGTTGAAGGGAAGTGCAGTTATTACAAATGTAGAAATGCTGGCTGATATTGAGTTGCAAGACAAACTTCAGAAAGGTAGTGTATCTTCTTTACAATTTCTAACTTTATGCTTTTCAATAGTTTCAGAGTTTTAGAGTCAAATGAGCTGGCGCATTGAACTTCAAGTTAGATTACTCATCTATAAGGTAAATTACTTTGATTTATACTCATCATTTAGTTTCTCGTTATCTCAGATTCTCAATTCATACTAGTTTACACTTTACAAATTCTTAGTATGATTCATATTCGGATTTCACTTTGATTCATGCAAGTAATGAAGTAATCTCATATTCTCATAACCAATTCTCTTATGTGTGTTTTGTATGTAGCAGGAACACCAAGAATATAGATGTTGGTGATCTCAATCTCCTTTTGATACTTCTTCTCCGATCTAGTACACTCTCTTTTATTTGGTTGTTTTGAATTATTAGTTTGGAGTTTGGACATTGTCTTAAGTTTGGTTTTGACTTTTGATGACAAGAATGTTGGATGTTGGTTTGGTTTAAGACAATGTTTGAGTTTCTGCTAAACTTCATTAAGATTTTTAGAATAAGAAGTCTGATTTTAATCTTTTTATGTCAAATTTGGTTCAGCTTCGTTTCATGCTTAAATTCAGTTTTTTTTTTAATGGGAATTGCGGTACTTTGGTTACAATTTGATTACTAACAACAGGTACAAAATACATGTACCGAATCATACCCGAAATATTTTTGGGTTTTCATCATAAACTCAGTACCGATCCGAACTGAACCTGGACCAAAATTTTAAAATACCCAAATGGGACTTATAGGCCTAAACCTGAAGAACCAAACCGAACCCGAACTGAAGATCCGAACCGAACCCGAACTGAAGATCCAAATGCCCGGGGCTAGTTGGCGGGTTGATGTGGGTTAAAAATTAATAAAACCCGCTACAGGGCTTGACATGGCTAGTTAAACTGGGGGTTTTTGGGTTATTAAGTTTTGAACTATCAATTCAGAGATATCTAGGTCTATAACTTTTAGTTCTTGGAGATATAAATTTGACATTTACTTTGGATACCTATTTAGTTCGAACCTATAGTTTGGGTTCTATCTAATGCTATATGATAGTTCCGATGCAGAAATAGATGGTCAGCCGCATAATAACTTAGTTATGGTAAGGGGGTGTCTGATTTTCTTTTTAAAAAACATATGCTTTGATAAATGGAGAAGTTTACACAATCTCTACTTTTGTTCCTACTAGCTATCCATATGCATATATCTGATATTTTCATTTTTCTAGAGAATTCCATGAACTTAACTTTGTTTTCCCAATATTGAGTCTTTCCATACCTAGTTCTCCACTTTTTCGACATATTCCGTGAGTCTTCCACATTATATCTTCATTAAGATTCCATGTTTTGTAAGCCTCACAAGCCGACATATTTTGAAATCTCTATCCTCCACCTCATGAATGTCAATCCTACAATTTCACCAAACAATATTTTAATTTCTGTTACATTATATCTCTTGTGTCTTGTAATACCCCTGACACGGCCTAGAAATGGAAATAATAACAAAGGACAGAAACTGCAGAGATGAGCTAGATATGGGAATGGAAATGGAAGCGGAAATTAACAAGCGATGCAATCAAGTTCAATTGTTCACTAATCTTTTATTTAATCACCAAAGTAGATCAACTCTCTTTTACTGATTAGAGATTAACAAGCGATGCAACCAAGTCCAATTATTCACTAATCACCAAACCATTTTCACAAATACATTATGGGGTGTTAAATGTCTAAGGTCTAGATTTTAGAAATTTAACGTCAAACACAACCTAAATACTCAACTCTACTAATCATCATCATCTAATCATCAAAGTATTATACTCTAGTCTTAAGTCTTAACCACTGATCCAACAAACGACCACTCACTAAACATTAACAAGAAAAAAGTAAGTTCATAAGTATATAAAAATAAAAGACAGAGATGAAGAAACCCTTTTCTATTTGGCATAAAAAAATCGAAGATCTTGATCCAAAATGTTAGACTATTTTTTAAATCTAAAAAAAAATCAACTAGAGAGAGGAAACCTTATGGTTAGAAAGCTCGAAAATATGTTTAAATGGTATGAATACTCAGACTAGCTCAACACTAGATAAACCAGATCGGATATTGAAAACTGAAAAAATATTGGTTTGGATACGGAGCCATCGATGGAGATTTTGCATAAGGAGTTTGCATTGAACACATATGATTCAGTTGGTTTTGATATGATTGATTTTTTTTTATGGTTTCTCTCTTAGGTGTATTATTTGAATGATTGAGTTTACACTTTTTTTATTTCTTAATTCCTATTTTCTATTTATAAATTATCAAATGACAATTAATTTATTTTGTTTTGCATCAATTGATTTATTTTTTTAAACCAAACAGAGCCGAATATAAACCAATCCGAACATAAACCGAACCAAAATATTTAGTTTAGTTTAGTTAGGACTTAATTAGGGTTTTATTAAAATTGAATTAACTATACTGATCCAAACTCAAACCTAAACCGAAAATGCCCATTTCTTGACACTGGGCCAAGGATTTCCACATTTGTTTTAAAATAATAATTCAAGTTGTGGATAAAACTTACAAATGATTCAATGTCCTATGGTTAGAGTACAAAGGAATAGTTTGCTTCCAATCCAAGTATAATCAATTAGAAGAAATTAGCAAGTTGGGAGCTTAAACCAATCTTTGAAGTTTTGTTCTTCCTCACGATGATAACCTCTTACCTTCTTTTTTCCCTTTTTGTTTCTCGCAAATTGTGTAACAGATTTACTTTTAAGTTATCAACTAGATAGCACAGGGCAGAAAAATATATACTTCATAAATTTATAGATTTTTTATAATATAATATTTGTTTGGTAAGCATATTAATGTTATTTAGTATTATTAATATATATATATATATATCGATTTCAAACTTTATTATTTATATTGGTATAAATTATTATTAGTGTTTTAAATTAAATTTATTTTATGTTTTTAATATCTTATTTATTATTATTATATATGGTTTGTGTTGTGTTAATTAAAATTACTAATATATAATTACGTGAGATCTTATATATTTAAAAATTTTATTTAATAAGTTAGATTGTAATATAATTTCATTGCAAATTAATTGGTGTTATGCATATATTTTCACATTATTCAAAAATCTATAACTGTTTGATTTACTCAAATATATAAATTATAATAAATGATTAGAAATTTGATATGAGATCCGTCATGATCCGTCTTTCTCTGCTATGACTCGTCATGACCCGTCTTCACCCATTATAAAAATAAAAATATTTGAAGATCTGGATTATTTAAGTTAGATGGTAATCAATTTAATTTTAATTTTTGTCTATAATTAATAAGTAAAAAAACTGAGTTTAATTTTATGTGAAAGGAATAATTTACAATATTATTTACTAATTTTTTATTTAGTTATATTAATTTTTTTGATTATTATTGTATTCTTAATGACTTTATTTAAAAATATTTAATACTATATTGTTTAAATACTCTAATTAAAAAAGTCGTGTTTATTTAGGAGATACTAAATATAAATAAACAGATTTAAATTTAATATATTAAGAATTAGAATTTGAAATATCTATATATTGATTTTGTGCTATTTATTAGGGAATTGACTAACTAAATATATAATTATTATGATTATTAATAGGATTTGAAAAAAAATTAAAAAGATTCTTCAATGGCATTTGTTGTAATATCCCACATAAATGTAAAATTATTTTGTTTATAACATTGCTCAAATAATGATAGGAAGATAAGACTAACAACCTTGGCAGCCATAATATTTTAGGGGTGTTAGACCCAAAAATAAAAAAAATGGGATCCCCTAGTTAATTTATAAAAGAAACTATTGTTACACACATTTGTTTTTGCTTACTTCTCAAAAATATGTTAAATATAGTAGTATCAATTATGTTTAGGTTAACCTTGAATTATACTCGTTACTTTTCTTGTACCAAATATGGATTACTATATCCATAACATATGGATATGCAATCTTCAATAGCAGGCTAACCAGCTTAGACCTTTCGTTTTTGGATTTTGTTGATATATGAATTTTGGATGACCACAAAGTATCGGAAAATGACTTTTATAAAACTTTGGTTTAAGGATTATAACATATAATATTAAATTAACTTTTTCCAGACTTGAAGTTTTCTCTTCTTAAAGAATCACCACCTAATCTATCAATTCAGCTACAGAATGTTGTGCTTGTAAAATACTTAGTAAACAAACAATGTTAACCTTTTGTAATTATGTTAACCTTTTCACATGGACATGTCTTATAGTAGTGATCAGATATCCGTTTTCTTCTTCTTTTTCCAATGCGTGTACATCTCGAACTTAAGTATACTTTTGAAAACTTTAATGGTTTAATATTTGTATTTACAATAAGGTTGTTTAATGGGTTGTTGCTACAAAATAGTCTTTTTTTACATCATCTTGTTACAACAAAATATAGTCATTTTAAAAGATTTTTTTCTGATTCTTTTTAAAGTAGCACAAAACATTTTAGGAAAGTATTTAGAAAGGTTTAAGGAATCATTTTTGGAAGAATTCCTATTTTTGAAAAAACAATCTTATCTTTGCTAAAGTTCTCTAAACGTATTCCAAAAAAAAGAAGAAATTGTGATATAATTTATCTTATCTAAATTTTAAAAAGAAAAGCATACTAAATCTGTATATTTTAATCGGAGATTCCCTTGTCCCCCGACCATGACATCCAGCGAATAATCAGTGTTTATGAAAAGACACTTATTCTTAAGCCTTTTTTTTTTTTGTCAATCCTCGTATTATTAACTCTATCCTTTTATCAAAAAATGTCGTTCTGACATTTTTCACATAAATTAAGAAAAAATATAATTATACAAATTAGTCCTTATTTTAATATGTCACTACATAGTTTGATAATATTGACATAAATTCAAAGTGTTATAACTTTTGATGGAAGGTATATTAGAAAATTTGCCTAACATTTTACATAAAAAAAAGTAAAGTGACATTATTTTGAAACAAAATATAAACTCTAAAATAATTCTTTTTTAAGAAATAAAGGGAGTGTTATTTCAACTGTATTCAATTATTGCCTACCGTGTCAATCACACATACGCATTACCAATTTACCATATTTAAATTTTAAGTTACGATCATATTAATTAAACCACTAATCTACTTATTCTGATCGATTTTCGACCTTTACATACTTGTAGTAATAAACAATATGTTATGTTGACATTCTCATAGTTAACAGTATCCCAAGAATAGATATAAACACCCATTTGAAACCAAAGTAAATAAAGATCAGAATATAAGCCGAGTTCCTCCATAATCCATATAACAAATCGATACATTGTTTAAATGTAAGAGAGAAAAAAAAATGTAAGAGAAAGAAATCCCTTGACGATTTGTTAGAATGATTCACGTATTGCTTTGATTGAATTAGATGTGATTGAAATGTCGAGGTAATGAACCAGAACTAAGTAAAAACTTTTTGAATCCTTGGTCTTACCTTTTCTCTGTTTTAATCATAAAACAGAACAACAACAATGAAGCAACATCCATTATTAGTTCTGATCACACCAATGTAATTGTAAATCATGACTTCTCTTCAGGGATGCATTCATGGCATCCGAATTGCTGCAAGGCCTATGTTGTTACCACCGAATCTAATGTCCCTCTCAGTGTCTTAGACCCGTCAAAGTGCGGTAGCTATGTAGTTGTCACAAACCGGAAAGAAACTTAGCAAGGCTTAGAGCAAGATATCACAAGCAGAGTGGAAACTTCTTGTCTCTATAAAGTTTCTGCAACCGTTGCCGTATCTGGAACAGTGCAAGGATTGGTAGATGTTATGGCTACCTTAAAGCTCGAAAACTGAGAATCGCCAACAAACTATCAGTTCATCGCAAAGTAAGAACTTTTGAACATTTGTGTAATGTTGACAAAAGAACAATATTTGATTCTGAATTTGCAGAACTTGTGTCTTCAAGGAGAAGTGGGTGAGACTAGAAGGTATGTTCTCGTTACCAAATTTACCAGAAAAAGTTATTTTCTATTTAGAAGGTCCTTCACCGGGGATCGATCTCCTCATTCAATCTGTTACTATTCACCGCGAAAGCGATGAGGTATATAACTAAATCATATGATCTCCATTGTTTGCGTTTGCATTTTTACATGTTACAATAAAGATGATTTTTACTTTTTAAAAGCTGGAACGAGAAGAGTATGTTGCACCTGAAGATGAGAATATTGTAGTTAATCCAAACTTTTGTTGGAATATTGATTTCACAATCAATTAAGAAAATGAAGAAACAGAGTAAGAGATAATTCCTTATCTCTTCTCTTGTAAAGAAGACAAAACATAAACTTTTATTGTACTGAAACTTGTTACATCACATCATGACAATACTTGTTTAAATAGAAGCCAACAGACACAAGTGAGAAACATAGGTGAAAAGTTGTGTCTCTTCTACAACCTAAACTAAAAGTCACAACTCTTAACATAATTAACTTAGTCTAGACCTAAACTCAATTATCAATCAACACTCTCTCTTAATTGAGTTTCGTTTTCATGCCTAACTTTTCTCTTAAGTCTTTGAATCTTGACGTGAGTCTTCAAACCATGTCTTATCATTCACGTTTGATGATGATGCTTCTTCAACTGCATTGAACAGTAGGTGACCTTCATTGTCACTCTCTTCTTCTGTTTCTTGTAGGCTTAGGTTCGCTCTCTTGGCCTTCCTAACCTTGCAGTTCTTCACCATGTGCCCTGGCTTATTATACGCAAAGCACTTTACACCCGTAGGCAAGCTAACATCCCTGTGTTGCTTTCTCAAACGATCACTCTCATTGTGATTGTCACACGTACAAAAGTCACACCATTTCTCGGCCTTAATTTGACTTTTGTCGCCACGTTTGTTTTCTCCTTTTGAAACAAAATTTTCTCCATAGAACGCTTCTTCCATCATGATTTCATTAAGAGACGACACACGCTTCTCATGTGCCTTCAGATTTTCTCCACGTGATTTTCGTCACGTCTTCTTTGGCTGTTCTTGCAACCCTTTTGCTTAGGTGAGCTTTCTTCTTTATTCCCGTTTGGTGTTCTCCTTGAATCACCATCACGTCTCCATGACGTCTTTTTCGTGAATCTTCTCCACGTCTTCTTTGGTTATTTCTATAACCGGTTACCGTCTTGTACCAAACGTGAATCTTCTCCATGTTTTCTTCTTCGGCTACATCGAACAAAGTTTCAGAATTTTTCTTCCACAACTCCAACTCCACATCGTTTTCTCCATTGCCTTTTGAAAAGATTTCCTTTCTCCTTCATCGGGGGTAGTCGTTTACCTCGAAGGTCCGCCTCCAGGGACCGATATTCTCGTCAATAGCTTAACCGTAAAACATGTCGAGCAAACCCCTCCTTCTCCACCCCCTCTTATTGAGGTTTGTCCAGAGATCTAATTCACATTTTAACTGCATTAAAGTCTACTAGGATGTGATTGTTTCATATGAAAGTTATCCAAAGTTTCCTATTATATCATGTAAACGAAAAAGAAAAATTGAAGTCTTAATCCGCATTGTTGTTTTTTTCTTGTAGAATCCAGCGTTTGGGGTAAACATACTCACAAATAGCCAGTTAAGTGATGATACAACCAGTGGCTGCTTTCCATTAGAGAACTGTACGCTAAGTGTCGCGCAAGGCTCACTTCGTATCCTTCCACCAATGGCACGGGACTCACTTGGAGCACATGAGCCTCTAAGTGGCCGTTATATACTCGCGACTAACCAAACACAGACATGGATGGGTCCAGCTCAAGTGATCACTGATAAACTTAAGCTGTTCTTGACATATCAAGTATCAGTTTGGGTTAAAGTTGGTTCTGGCATTAATAGTCCACAAAATGTTAATGTTTCACTTGGTATCGATAGCCAATGGGTAAATGGAGGACAAGTTGAGATCACTGATGATAGATGGCATGAAATTAGCGGTTCTTTTCGAATCGAGAAGACGCCAACTAAGGCTTTGGTTTATATTCAAGGACCTTTTTCAGGTATTAATCTTATGGTCGCTGGCTTGCAGATTTTCCCCGTTGATCGATTCGCGAGAATTAAACATTTGAAAAGACGATGTGACAAGGTATATTCACAAAATACTCTGCTTCAATATCTTGTGTCAAAATGTTATAAAGAAATGAGACTTTAAAGTTCTTTTTTCGATTACAGATCCGTAAACGCGATGTTATACTCAAGTTCTCGGGTCTAGATTCTAGCAAATTATCTGGAGCTATGGTTAGAGTTCCACAGATAAGAAACAGCTTCCCAGTTGGAACTTGCATAAGCAGATCAAATATAGATAATGAAGATTTCGTCGACTTCTTCTTGAAAAACTTTAATTGGGCGGTTTTCGCTAACGAATTGAAATGGTACTGGACGGAACCAGAACAAGGGAAGCTTAATTACCAAGATGTAGATGATATGCTTAACTTGTGTAGTAGCAACAACATAGAAACAAGAGGACATTGTATATTTTGGGAAGTCCAAGCAACAGTTCAGTAATGGATTCAAAACATGAACCAAACCGACTTAAACAATGCGGTCCAAAACCGCCTAACCGATCTTCTAAACTGGTACAAGGGGAAATTCAAACACTACGATGTGAACAACGAGATGTTACACGGATCATTCTACCAAGACAAGCTAGGTAAAGACATAAGAATCAACATGTTCAAGACCACGCACCAACTTGACCCATCTGCGACATTGTTCGTGAACGATTACCATGTAGAAGACGGGTGTGACCCAAGATCCTGCCCCGAAAAGTACATGGAACTCATTCTTGACATGCAAGAAAAGGGTGCGCAGGTTGGAGGAATCGGGATTCAGGGTCATATCGATAGTCCCGTGGGTCCAATCGTATGTTCAGCTCTAGAAAAACTAGGAATCCTCGGTTTACCGATATGGTTCACGGAAATGGATGTTTCCTCGGTTAATGAGCACATACGAGCTGATGATTTGGAAGTAATGATGTGGGAAGCTTTCGGACATCCTGCGGTTGAAGGTATAATGTTATGGGGATTTTGGGAATTGTTTATGAGTAGAGAAAACTCTCATTTAGTGAATGCAGAAGGAGATGTTAATGAAGCTGGGAAAAGGCTATTGGCTGTGAAAAAAAATTGGCTCTCACATGCTAATGGACATGTTGATCAAAACGGTGCGTTTTCGTTTAGAGGGTATAATGGAAATTATGCCGTTGAAGTGATTACTACTTCGTCTCAGAAGGTTCCGTAAACGTTTGTTGTTGAAAAAGGAGATTTGGCTCAGGTTATTAATGTTGATCTTCAAGGTTTGTGATGTTGTTGTTTGCTACATGTTTCTATGTGTGTGTCTATGTATGTTTAGATTTCGAATTTGTTAAAGCGTTGGTGTTTGTTTATTGTGAATAAAACGTTACATTTTAAAAGAAATATGATTCTCTGGCAAGTGGTTATAGTATGGACCCTATGGTGGCTTGCCTCTTGGTTGCAGCCATGCTTGGGATGGGTTAGTATACTTTCTTCATAAGGGTATATTTACTGGCTATTCACCAATTTGGGAGATTAGGGGTAATGAGGCCTTGAAATTTTCTTGGAAACTAGTTCATTTTTTTTTTCCTTACTTAGTTTAAGTTCTAGTTTTAACAATTTACAAAACTATAAACACTTTTTTTACATACAAATTATAAACTTTGTGACGAAGAAAATAAGATAACTTATTTCATATATGAACTAAAATTTAGTATCTTTTACAGGAATATGCGAAATTATGAATAAGTAGATATTGATTTATATTTTCCAAATAACATTGTTTTTGAATGTTTTAATAGTTATTTTATTAAACACACGAAAATAATATCCATTTTTGTGTACGGATTTTACCATTACCAAATTATAACATTGTTAAGGTAAAATTACGAAATTAAAAAAAATACTTTAAATAAATTTAATTTATATTTAGAAAACATAATTATTTAATTTAAATAATCCATCCAATGATAATTAGTACTTTAAAAAAATTAAATTAAATTAAATTTTTGCATAAAAACTTGTAAAACATCTAATAAAATGAAAAAAAAAAAATCTAAAACACCTAATAAATGGGTAGGAAAAATATCAAATTTGAATTAACGTAAATGACATCTCGTAATTATGTAGATAAGACACTAGTAAGAAAAATGACAAAAGGCCCATGTTTATCTTGCAGAAGTGAAGCCTTAAAGGCCCATCACAAAGAACACCAACGGTGAAAGGTTTTTTCTTCTCCGGGGGAACACATTGAAGAAGCATTTCAACACTTCTAGAGGTTCTGGTATTGTTGCTGCTAGGGTTCCTAAGAAGGTTCTTCAATTTGCTGGTATTGATTATGTCTTTACTTCTTTTAGAGGATCTACGAAAACCCTTGGAAATTTTGTCAAGGTTTGATTTTGCATCTTTCTTTTTGCTGAGATTGATTATGCTTTTGTTTTATTTGTAGCTGAAGAATTGTGTAATTTAGCTCTGCTAATTCGAATTTGATGCATGTTGTTGCTTTATTATCTGTGATTAATTGATTGTGGATTTTGATGTTGTCGGTGCTAAGAAAGAGGCTACATTTGGGTTCCTTACGCAGAGTTCTGGAAAGAGACAAGATTTGTTTGGTTTTATAGGTTTTGGTTGTTGCAAATATTTATCCCTTTGTTTCTCGGTTGGATATTGGAGGTTTATATGCATCGCATAGTATTTTTGTTCTTTATCATATTATACCTCAACAAAAATCTTTAAGTTTGATTATAATAGAAAAGACATTAAGAGTATATTTTGTGTAGATAGCCTATATGAAGATCCTTTAACACGTTTGCCAAAAAAGTTCCTTTAAAGAATAGATAAAGTTAAAGGAAGCTCCTTTAACTTTGGAAAAATCCAAATATCCAGAGTATGAAGAAGGGCCATGGAACGTTCTTCTACTATTCACTCTTCCCAGTCCTCAAGTTTATGTAACTGCCCGAGCAAGCCATTCTTACTTACACCTCCCATATCTAAAGAAAATTCCATATGATCCACTGTAGTTCAAACAAGAATTCTCATGCGCTTTCTGATGCCACTTGTTTTTCGAAGTTCTTTCTTTAGAAGAAAGGTTTCCATTAAATCTTCCGCATCAAAAAAATATTTCCTTGATCTCTTCCACAGTCTTTCACCATCCCGTTTGTATATTTCTTAGCACCTGCATCTTCAAAAAACGACCTAAGCAAGTTTAGATGCCTTTTGAGTTTGTCGAATGGCTCGCCAAATCTCTGAATTCGCTCAAATTCTCTGGCAAAGAGGTCCCAAAACTTCTGAACTCCAAACGACAAAAAGGTTTCAGCCATAAGTCTCCGGCTTAACCATGAAAGTAGTAGTCAACTACCAATATAGTTAGAACTCGTACTAGAGATAGTATAGGGGCAGCTTTTCTAAGTCTGACAAGAGAAATGATCATATTGACATCTTAAAGAGCTGAAAGCTAGTAACCAACATAATCTCTCCTAGAAATATTTATTTTTATGATGTCAAACATTTTTCTGGAGTTAAACATCTTTAGTCTCTTGCTTGTAAAGTTGGTAGCTCCCATGTTTTCGTAGTAACCAAGATCACCTCAAAAAGGCATAGCATGAACTTAATAGATATTAAGCTTGAACTAAGCCTCAAGCCAACTTCAAAGAACACAGATCAGTTTGGCATCCATGGAACTAGTAGTAAGCCTTCTCTACTACATACCATATCTTCTGTTGCTTCTTCTTTGACAAAATCACAGACCAAAACTGTGCAGGAGATCAAGTCTCACTTAGACATTTTGTCCAACACTTTCACTGCCATCCACTTGACTACTCATGTCATCATCCATAAATCAAATTGCCCAAAACTTCAGTTCCCAAGGTCTAAACATTTCATCAAGTATCATTGACAAGAGATAAACAAAGGAAAGTTTCGTACCGAAATTAAACTGAACAATAACGTTTTAACAGTTGTTGCCTGAGACAAACTTTGGATTATATTTTAAACAACCAAAAAAAAATACAATCAAATTTTGTTTTGCATCAAACAACAATGAAGTCGCGCCATCCTCATCCTCATTTTCTTTCCGTGGGGAAAGTATATATTACCTGCTTGTATAATTGAATTGAACAAGAGGAATGTGTTGAACTTTGTAGAAGTCTTCTCCTCCTCTCGACAATTTCTCCTTAAACTCCAAATTACATCCGTAGATATTCAGTTCTTTCAAGGAAGTGATAAATCTCAGCCCATCAGAAAGCTCCTTTAACTTTGGACAACTCCAAATTTCAAGAGTATGAAGGAGGGGCATGGAGCCTTCTTCTACTATCCACTCTTCCCATTCCTCTAGTCCAGATAAGACTAGCTTCTGCAACTGAGCAAACCCACCCCTGGAGCAAACCATTCTCCTCCCGCTGAAAGATCCATTTAATAAAGCAACCTCTTTCAACTGAAGCTATATACTCAAACTCAGACGTTTGACATGACTGAAATCCCATACAGTTCCCTCTTCTGTCTTCCTATAATCTCTTATATCAAGATGTTCAAGGTTTCTCAGCCCACCTATTGATGCAGATACAGTTTCCATACTCGTCTCATCAGTTACGTCCATGGTGAGAGCCCTCAACCTAACCATATAACAGAGATCCTTGACCCTGCTATTCTTTGTTGAGAAATTCTTCAAGGTCTCCAGTTTTACTAGATTACTCAATTCCAACTTTGTCTTCTTATGCATATACTCAGGTAATGCAAGGTATCTCAATTCTTGCATCCCCATCAAGACATTGGGCACAAATATAGATCTCCCCACTGCTATATTCAGATTTAGATAGATGAGCAGCATTAGGTTTCCTAGAGAAGCAGGTATATGTGATACCTTCGCATGTTTTAAGCTCAAGTATCTTATGCGGATGAGCTTTCCAATGCCAGAAGGTAACTTCCCTCCTTCAAACTCGGCGCTGAAGAGATCTAACACCCTCAGAAGTTCTAACCTTTTAAAGCTTGAACCTGATAGATCCCATCTTTCTCCTAAATAACTACTCCCCGTAACAACCACGAGAGATCGATGTTTTGGATTGTTTATATCTCTCTCAACATCTAATATTGTAGGATACTGTGAGACAAATCTGCGAGATGTACGATGAGATTGAAAGTTTAAGGTTGAAGGGTTGGTACTGGCAATTTGTAGGAAGTTATCTTCTTTGGCTTTTAAACAAACAAACATATCTCATCATGTCGTGCAAATGACAAGTTTTGTATCTCAAAGTCGCAACGTCTCTTCCGGAAATAACCATATTTCTCACCACCAACTCCTCTATGTAGCCATCTCCAATATCTCGAATGGTCTCTCCATCATAATGCCTATGTTTGGATATTCCTTCTGCAGCCCAATAATAAGACAAATCCTCTACATTTATCTTATAATCTTCAGGAAAATGGGCCAGGTAGAGGAAACAGTGCTTCAAATAACTAGGCAACTCTTCAAAGCTCAGAGACAATACATAGTTGACTGGACTATTTTTGCCGTCACTGAGATGAGATCCAATAATGGTACATGACAATTAAAGCAGATGTTAACAACAAACAAAACTGAACTCGTAAAAAAAAAAACAGATATTGAGCTAAGTCTCAAGCCAACTTCAAAGAACACAAATCAGTTTTGGCATCCATGGGACTAGTAGTAAGCTACTAGTAGTAAGCTTCTCTACTACTTAACATATATCATCTTTTGCTTCTTGTTCAACAAACCTACAGACTAAAACTGTGCAGGAGATCAAGTCTCAGTTAGACATTTCGTCGAACACGTTCACTGCATTATCCACTTGACCAATTATATTCCAAGTACAGGTATTCCCATAAATCAAATTGCCCAAAACTTCTCTTCTAAAGGTCTAAACAAATCATCAAAGGATTTTATGATTTAAATCAAATCAAGTATCATTGACAATAAACAAAGGCAAGTTTCATACCAAAATTAAACAGAACAACAATTTGGTTTAAACAATTGTTTTGCCTGAGACAAACTTTGGCTTATATTTAAAACGAACAACAACGAAAGAAAACAAAGAAAGAGAAGCGAATTAATTAATAATGTTATATTCTGTATGGTGTAGTCGAAGATTAAGGAACCAAACACATAAAAACAAATGCTAAATACAATAACTGATAAAGGAGAAAGGATACTCTGACAATCCAATGGAAGAGATATTTAGCTTCCGAAGGGGTTGGCCTGTTGAAAAAATTATATATAATATTGAAGTTAATATTCATAGAGGAATTAGAAAATGCAATTGTTTTCTCTCTATGACTATGCAAATGCTTTCTCTCTCTCTCCCTCTCTGACTATGCAATTGTTTTTCTATGGAGAAAATATATATTACCTGTTTTTATTAATCGGGTCCGATTTTCAAAAGAGGAATGTGTTCAACTTTGTAGAAGTCTTCTCCTCCTCTCGACAATTTCTCCTTAAACTCCTCTTCAAATTGGTCGATTGTAAGTTCTTTCAAGGAAGTGATAAATCTCAGCCCATCTGGAAGCTCCTTTAACTTCCTACAAAAATCAATAGAGAGAGTATGAAGAAGGGGCATGGAGCCTTCTTCTACTATCCACTCTTCCCAGTTATATAGTCTACGTAGGCATAGCTTCTGCAACTGAGGAAACCCACCGCCCGAACAAACCATTCTCCTCCCACAAAATGAATTATAAGATAAACAAACCTCTTTCAACTGAAGCAATTTCTCTAGAATCGGCATTGGATCCTCCTCCAAACCACACTTCTCAAGAGATAAGGTTGTAAGGTGAGAATGAAAGTGTTGTTCTTTAAGAAGATTGGGCATAGATATATTCAAACTCAGACGTTTGATATGACTGAAATCCCAGACAGTTCCCTCTTCTGTCTTCCTATAATGAAATTCTTTTATAACAAGATCTTCAAGGTGTCTCAGTCCAGCTATTGCTGCAGATAGAGTTTCTATACTCTTCTCATTTAATATGATGCCCAGAGTCCTCAACCTGACCATACCAAGAAGATCCTTGACGCTGCTATTCTTTGTTGAGAAATTCTTCAAGGTCTCCAGTTTTACTAGATTACTCAATTCCAACTTTGTCTTCTTATGCATATCCCTTGGTAATGCAAGGTATCTCAATTCTTGCATCCCCATCAAGACATTGGGCACCAATATATCCCAACTTGCTATATCCAGATTTAGATAGATGAGCAACACTAGGTTTCCTAGAGAAGCAGGTATATGAGATACATAAGCATCTTTTAAGCTCAAGTATCTTAAGTGGATGAGCTTCCCAATGCCAGAAGGTAACTTCGCTCCTCTAAAATTGGCTTTAAACAGATCTAACACCCTCAGAAGTTCTAATCTTTTAAAGCTTGAACCTGATAGCTTCCATTTTTTCCATTTTTTTCCCACTGGAACAACCACGAGAGATCGAAGTTTTGGATTGTTTACATCTCTCTCAACATCTAATGTACTAGGATTCTGTGAGACAAATCTGCGACATTCGAAAGGGGGCTGAGAGTTTGCGGTTGAAGGGTGGTTACTGGCAATTTGTAGGAAGTTCTCTTCTTTGGCTTTATTCAAACAAAGATCTCTCATCATATCATGCAAATGACAAGTTCTCAAAGTCGTAATGTCTCTTTCGGAAATAACCATATTTCTCGCCACCAACTCTTCTATGTAGCTATCTCCAACATCTTGAATGGTTTCTCCATCGTAATGCCTAGGCTCGAATATTCCTTCTGCAGCCCAATAATAAGACAAATCCTCTACGTTTATCTTATAATCTTCAGGAAAATGGGATAGGTAGAGGAAACAGTGCTTCAAATAACTAGGCAACTCTTCAAAGCTCAGAGACAATACATAGTTGACTGGACTATTCTTACCGTCACTGAGATGAGATCCAATATTCTCAGCTACTTGTTTCCAATAATGCAGTGTGTATTTTGCAGCCAGCATACCTCCCAAAACATTGACAGCCAATGGTAGTCCTCCACAATGTTTTATCATTTGCTTACCCATCTTTTCCATTTCTCCATCAATATTAATATCTGCACAACATCATCACTATGTTAAATTATTCTACATGTAGGCTATAAAATTAAACCAAGATACTGATAAGAGAGAAATATTATAGTTTTTTTTTCTTAAGAAATATTATATAGTTAGTTTAACTTATTCTGCACAATGTCACTAGGTCAAATTACTCTACGTTTAGACATAGCAATGAGATATTATTGTCGAGAGGGAAAAAAAAAAAAAAAAAAAAAAGAAAAAGAAGAAGAGAGATGTTTATTTGGGGCATTTGTAATCGTTATTAAACAATCGTCTACTAGGAAATGCTTACCGGATGCATCACTTCTAGGAAATGCTATCCTTTGAAAAAGTTCCCAACTGTCTTCAGTGGTTAGGCATTCTGGGTTTAAGTTATATGTTGTATTACTACGCACTACAACACTATCATTTCGAGAAGTAAGCAGCACCTTCCAATCTGCAAAAAACAATAAAATAAAATAAACACAAAGATCTAGCTAGCTTATTGAGTATTGATCTTTCTTTATAAACCACTGTATAGTGTGTGTTCCATATATAGGATGTCACCTTTTTCTGGTGTATTACCATCAGCATTCATGATTTCTTTTACTCCAAAACTCTGCATATCTTGAATCACGTTGGTGATCCTCTTACTTATGCCTTCAATATTGGACACAAGTTCCCTGCGATCCACTATAGTGAAAGCAAATGTTCCAATACGCCTTATGATGCCACTTTTTTTTCTGAATTTTTCCTTGAGAATAAAGGTTTCAATTATATCCTCCGCGTCATAAACAATTTCCTTGATCTCTTCCACACAGTTTCGTACTCTCTCACTTGAATGTTTCTTGGCATCTGCATCTTTCAAAAACGACTTTAAAGAGTTTAGTTTACTTTTTAGTTCAGTTACTTGATCTTTGGCTCCTTGAAATTGCTCGTATTCCTGGCTCAGTCTATCCCAAAGCCTTTCTATTCCAATTGACACAATTTCCATGGCGATAATGGCTCCTGCTTAAAGTAGTATGGATATAAGAATTAAGTTACTGTTGAAGAACATGTTATAATTGCAACGAGTCAATATCACACTTAATATATTTTAAACATTTATTGTAATTTGTTTTAATAGAACAAAAGCCAAAATAATACAGAGAAACGAAGTATGTGTGTTACAAATATTATATGAATGTTCATTATAAAACTCATTTAAATATTGAGAAAATTATATAAATATACACTAACTATTTATCGATTTCCATAAAAATTTGAATACTCAAGAAAACACATAAATAATGAACATTAATACCCACAGATTGACGGAGGGTAACAAACAATTATATCAAATAAATAAGGATAATTAAACTTTAATTTGTATGATTTAATCGTTATTTTCAAAAAAATAAGGATAATTAACCTTTAATGCAAGTGAAAAAAATAACAAATGATGAGAATGAATACGTTAAAAAACTAATTTCAACTTAGAAAATTATAAGCCATGCAAAAAATTCAATATACAATCGAGAAGATAAAACATTATCTAAAAAATAGAGAGGAGGAGATAAAATTGATATAAAATGAATACAAAAATATAATATTTTAACACACGGAAAATTAGTTGGATTCAATGAAAGATATATAAAAAACCTCAAAATAGTAAATTGATAAAAGAATAAAAAGTCTCAAGAGTGTGAAAATTAAAAATGAATAAATATTTCATAAAATAATATATGAAAGAGATTACACATATCATCAAGAAAAAATGTAGATAAGAAAAATTCTTAATAAGGAAGAGAAAATCAATAATAAAATAAATATTCAAAAATATATTATTTAAAACTCAAACTAAAATAAAAAAAAATATAGTATTTACAAAATAAATAACATGTACTCTATAAATTACCATGTTTAGGAATCAAATTTTTTTAAGATAATTTAAGTAAATAAATATAAGTTACTTTTAAAAAAATTAAGACAAAATATTTTATAGTAAAACCCGCGCGTATGTGCAGGTATTAGTTTAGTATATAATGGTTGAAGGAGGCTCTCTTGTGAATGACACATCAGCATGAAGAAGACTCTCGAGGAAATGACACATCAGCCCCATTTTATAGTCTATCTCAATTTTATTTTAAACATAAGTAAATTATATAAGCAATTAATTTTTATTTTTGAAGAACGAGTAACCAAAATCAATACTATTATTATATGTTCAAAAATTAATTATAAATAAACCCCATTAAATTTGAATTTATATATTTGAAACTATTATAAGTAAATAAAATTCAAATTTAATTTTAAACATACAAATTATATAATACAAGATTTAAAATGTATCATTGTATTTTTGTTTTCTCAATGACACTATATAATGGCTGAAATGGGCTCTCAACTTTATTTTCCTACATGTGCAAATTATATAAGCAATTAATTTATTTTTCTAAACAAAAAGTAACCTAAATAAATATTAATATATGTCTCACTATTAATTATACACAAAAACCATTAAATTTGAAGTTGTCTATCTAAAAATTATTATAATTAAATACAATTCAAATTTAATTTAAAACATATAAATATATAATACAATATTTAAAATGTATCATTCTATTTTATTTTTGAATGATTTAATCGTTATTTTCAAACAAATAAGGATAATTAAACTTTAATGCAAGTGAAGAAAATAAAAAATTATGAGATTGAATAAGTTAAAAAGTTAACTTCAACCTAGAAAATTATAAGCCATGAAAAATATTCAATACACAATCAAAAAGATAAAAAATTATATATAAAAAAGAGGAGGATATAAAATTGAGAAAAAAATAATACAAAAAATATATTATTTTAAACATGAAAAAAGAGATGAATTCAATGAAAGATATATAAAAATAAAACCTCAAAATGGTAAACTGAGAAAAAAATAAAAAGTATCAAAAGTATGAAAATTAAAGAATTAATAAATATTTCGTAAAATATCATATGAAAGAGATTAGACATATCATCAAGAAAAATATAGATAAGAAATTTTTTTAAATAAGCAAGAGAAAATCAATACTAAAAATAAAGATCTAAAAACATATTCTTTAAAACTCAAACTAAAATAACAATAATATATTATTAAAAATAATTAACATGTAGTCTATAAACTACCATTTTTAAGGAACAAAGTTCAAGATAATTTTAAGTAAATAAGTATAAGTTACTTTAAAAAAATTAAAACCAAATATTTCATAGTTAAACTCGCACATATGCGCGGATATTAACCTACTATATATAATGAGACATAGAAGACTTTTCAGGCTTGACATATCAGCCTCTCTCTCTTTTCTATTAAGCAACCACATCAGCAAATTCAAGAACGTTTAACATTTGTGAACAATTATTAATTTTAGATAACAAATCAATTAAATTGAATTTAATTACTTTAAAAATCTGTAAAAAATTAAACAGTTCAAATGGAAAATTTTAAAACCATAAAATATAAACATTACATAATACAATACTTTAACTTATTTTACATTTTCATCATCTTCTTTTACACGTTTATTCATATTTATCACTACTGTTTTTAATTATATTTAAAAGGTTACACTATTAATTAGTTTATAAAATTATAAATTTCTGGTTTATTTTTATGTTCTATATAAGAAATAAAATTAATATATTATTTTTATCTATTTTTAAATGAATTTTTTGGGTTTTTTTTATGGATAAACAATTCATCTCAATATTTTATATATTACAATAGAAAATTTGTTTAAATAATAATTATATCTCAAATTATATATATTAAATATAAAATAAAAATAAAAATAAAAAGAGAAAGGAAAATGGACTTTTCCCATTCTGACACACCATCATAACTAAAATTAATACCATAATTAATAGTTTTAATGGTTTTCACTTTTGTTTTTCGGTTTATTAGTGAATGATCCATTATATTACTTTGGTTTTATTTGCATCCTAAACTGAAGTAATGAACAAGACTCCCAATTGACATAAGTCATATTCAATCTCCATCCCGTACTTTTGAACCCACAGCCGAGAGGTGTAAGAGTTACATGATTGTAGATTCTTCCTAAAATGTCAAACTCTTTTCTATTGTTATATAACTAATTTTTTTGTTTTTATTTTATTTTATTTTTTAAACTCTATTGGTAAAACATGTTGAATGCAAATTTTTAAATTTCATGCACCTTTTCATATTTTCTTCTATTTTTAACCTGATGCACACGTAAATGTGTGTTTACTTATTTAAGATTTCAAAAAAATTGAAAATCTAAGATCAAGAAATTAGCCTAGGAACAAGAATTGTGTAAAAGTATATGTACATTAGAATTATGAAATTATAATATCTACAAAATCCATAATTTAAATAGTATTTATGGACCTATAAATTAAATATATAAATATTTAAATAATATTTATTGAAAAATAACTAACATATAGTCTATAAACAACCATGTTTGGACAACATGTAAAATTCAAGATAATTGTTGGAAAAAAGCTTAAGATAATTTTTTTTAAATTACTTAAAAATGAAAACAAATTAATTCATAGTAAAAGTCGCAGATATTAGCCTAGTTTTAATAAAAGTGGTTAAAATCTTATATAACAAAGTAAGTAAGGTTACAAAAGGGGATCTAATGAAAAAACTTTTCAAATTTATCCACATCCATTTTAAAACCCACAGCTATTTTATTGTAAAAAAATCTCCTCAACTATTATCTATTAATAGATTTGACCCTTGTTAAAAAGTTTCCGTCTAGGGAGATGGAAGATTGTTTTGAATTACATTAAACGTTGAGACGTTTGCATTTATCGTATAAACAATAAGATTTTCATATATACAACCAAATTTTTCATAGAAACAATAAGATTTTTCATAGATACAACGAGATTTTTCATAGAAAAAACAAGATTTGCAGACTTGCAAGCATGAAGCGGTATCAAACCCATCCAAAGAACCTCAAGGAAGACCAAAAAAAAAACATAAGACTCTGGCTACCACTCAACCAACATAATTTTTTCTTCAAATCTAATGCTTTGGTAGTATCTACTTTAGGATATATGTAGTGTTTTATGTTGCAACTGGTGGTACTTCTTAGGCTATTAGTTTTTTTTTTTGTTAAACAATGTTGCTTGGGTTTTTTTTCTATTGTTTCTTGAAATAAAATATTATTCAACAGTTTTAATTGTTGGATATTTGTTTACGTTACTGTGTCTTTTTTTAACAACTTCTAAACACCAAACTAAAACATTCAAAATCCATAATAAAATCACCAAACCGGAACCCTCAGTTTCCAATTCAAGATTTTTACACGCACTTCATGTTATTTATTCATTAAAAATCTTGTTGTTTTTAATGATAAATAAAAATCCCTCGACGTTTTATGTCATTCATAAGAATATTCCATCACCGTAGAAGGAAACTGTTTACGGAGGGTCAAATCTTTTATCAGATTATAGTTGATGGGATTTTTTACTAAAACAATAGTTGAGAGTTAAAAAATAGATGGGACCAAAGTTGAGGGTTTTTTCATTAAATCCAAAAAAAAACTGAAATCAACATCTAATTCATATCAATATATAAATAGGAACCACCCATAAAAGACTAATGCATTAGAAATATTGATGTGAATTAGATGTTGTTTGGTCGGCCGCGGATCGATCCAGGTCGATTGTGGGTCAACATATTAGAGAATCTTTTATAGTTTATTGTATATAAAAGAAAATTAATGTAATTCATGTTTTAGTAATATGTCAAAAAAAAATTATAAAATGATTGAATATTTTAAATCCAAATTAAATAAAATGAAAAAGATACTAAGATGTAAATCATTAATGCTGAAATAGACTAATAATGTTGTCATCACTATTTTGTTTTTCTTTAGGCGATATAGTGAAATCCTTATCAAAATCTAAAAAATGATAAATAACACACTTTATCCAAAATATTATATATAATAAAAATAAAATTAAAATTTTTTATACACGACCGATTCTACCAGCAATACTACGTCGCTGGTGTTGTCGTGTTTTACCAGGTTTTTCTGAATTTTTCTTGATTTATTATTGGCGGATTTAAGTAATAAACCCAAACTAGTGTAGTGACCGGATCACTGGGTTTACCAGTCCGACCGCCGGTTCGGATCGAATCTCACTGAGATCTAGTCAAACTGCTATTTTTTTCTTGAAGATTATCAAGCTGATATTAGTCATCTTTATTCTTTTCAAGTAATTAATAGCAGTTTGACTAGATCTCTAGGCTTGTCTTCACCCATTTCCAAAACTTAGTTCACTTAGATCTTAACTTACTATGTGCACTAGAAAACTTACGTGGCTCGCTGGATAAAGGAGGAGTACGGTTCTTTGTCTCTAGCACTCTGGAAGATGTTGGAGGAGGCTCCTCAGTAGTTGCACTTTCTCTTGTAATCTCACTAGGTATTGTATCAAATGTTGGCGCCGTAAAATTTTGGACACCACATTGGGTCACCTTGCAATTATCACCTATAAGCTCGTTTTTCCAACTCACCGTCTCGAATTCAAATGTGCCTTCAAGACCACGGGGATCCATTTCCGTATCATAGAAGATAAATATATGATCCCATTCAACTTTTGGAGCTTCCCCCGGAGCCCAACACTGAAAGACTCTCTCTGTTTTATCATAGTCAGGGTACGTAGGCTTCCATGTGCATATGCACCTAATCCCAAGTCCTACGGCATTGTGGTAATCATCTTGAAATGATACCACAACTGACATAGAAAATCCAGAGAAAGGTGTCTGCGTCCAAGTAGTAAAATCTACCATTACATTTGAACCTTCTTGCAAGAGAAAGGAGGGTCTCTTACGTGCGTCTGCAGGAATACATATGATGACTTGAGGTGCTTTGATGACTTCCTATTCAAGAAAAGGCCAAATTCAATCAGATAACATGTCTGCCTGCATTAGAATCTATGTGAAAGAGAGGGAGAGAAGAATTATAAAAAAAAATACATGTTGTTCTGCTCTTGCTAAACTTGCTACTCTAGTCAGACCATTCTCTAAGAACTTAGCGATCACTTGCGAAGAAAAATTGAAACAATTACTGAAGATGTAGTGCCTAGGAAGCTTCTCAAAGTCCAAACAAACTGACTTCAGGTACCTACAACTATGAGCATTTAAGACTTCTAGACTTTTGGGAAGTTGTGGCACTTCTCGTATGGCGGTACCACCAAGATATAACTTGATCACGTTTTTTGGGAAACCCTTTATTTCTTTAAGTTCTGAGCAACCAGATAGATGTAGAACTTGGAGAGATTCTAAACTGACCATGTCAGGAAGACTTTTCAAATAAGAACAATCTTTCATGTTCAACTGTAGAAGCTTGCTAAAACCTTGATCATATACTTTTACCAAGTCTGTTACACTCTCCAAGTCGATATGCTCAACATCCTGAACGTTTTCTAGGAGATTCAAAAGCTTTTGGCAGTCCAGCTTAACTTTTTTGGTTGAGTGGCTCACAGTGGATATTGGTATTTCCCTTATACTGGTTCCTTGGAGATGTAGTTCCTCAATATTTGGTGGAGCTCCTTGGAAACTTGTGATCTCTGTGCAACCTGAGAGATTTACCACTCGGAGATGTTGTAATTGACTCGCAACTGGAAAATTCTGCAATCTTGTACAATCTTGTAGATCAATTAGCTCGATATTTTTAGCATCTGAAAGCAGATCAAATTCAACTAGCTGCTGGGAATGACAAAGCGTGATCCTCCTCAGCATCTTAAGGCTCTGAACAAAATACAATAAAGTTGAAAAAGAATAAGAGTAATGTTTTAAGTGGGGTTAAAGGGTCAAACAGAAAACAGAAAATGGCTAGGGTTAAAGATGAACATCGGACTTAGCCTACCTTGGTTCCTGCCTTGAGTGTCTGAAGCTGACTGTAAGGCATACAAAGTTCAATTAGGTTTTCAAGGTCAAAATCGTGAGGCAAAGATTGCAAAGGATAGTTCTCCCAATGAAGGAGCCTTAGTCCACAAGGCAGAGAATCTAGTCCCTTGGGAAAGTTGAGTCCAAGAGCATATTTAGAGCAAGAACTGTATATCTTTAGGAATCTGAGATGAAACATATTATTGAAGGCATCATGTTTGACATCAAATTCCAATTTTGATGTGTTCAGAATTATGCTTTCTATGTCTTCAACGACCTGAAAGAACAAGGAAAATCTATAAATCAAGAAGTTTACCTCATCTTTAAAGAGTAAGCATATATAAGAATTTGACACACCAAACCACATTTAGGTGTTGCCCTAGATTCTCCAGTTACTTTATCCTCTAGTAGATATCTGATGTTGTAAGGCTCCCACATTCTGGTGCAGTTCTCAACTTCTCCATTGAAGATTACTTGGCAGATGTCTTGGATTAGACTATTCATCTGCACTGTGTCTTCTGATGATATTGTTAACACACACTTGTCCACAAGAACATCTACTCCAACGCGTGGAAGGTAACGACATCCCTCAAGCATTTGCACCACATAGTTGACATTTTCCCCTTTGAAGAAAGAAGCAATGTCCAAAACAATGTTCTTCTCATTGTCATCAAGTGCACTATAGACGTTTTTTAGCACATCTTTTATCTTTTGGGGAGGACATTGCTTGAGCATGAGGAATGCTACCTCCATCTCTGACTTCTTTCGCATTAGCTCTTGGCCATAAATGCTGAGAGCTAACGGGTTTCCATTAGCATAGTCAATCACCTTCCTTGATAGTTCTTTATGATTTTCTTCTGAAACGTCTTTTCCAAAGGCATTTTGGGAGAATAACTGGAGAGCCTCCTCCTCGTTTAAACCCTGAACCGCATATATTTGATTGATTTTACAAAAGGCAAACACTTGTTTATCTGTGGAGGTCATGATTATCAGGCTTCCGGGACCAATCCAATCAAGCCTTCCAAGGAAGGACTCTGCAGACAGTGAATCACGCACATCATCTAGGACAACAAGAATCCTTTTATCGCGTAATTTGTCCCTGAGTAGACTCGCTCTCAAAATGTAAGAACTCTTTATGCCAAACTCTTCCTTAAGAATTTTACCAATTTTTTCTTCTAGCAAACAGTGAAGTCCTTCCTTATGAAACACTTCATCAAAATTTTCGATGAAACAAGAAGCATCATAATCAGTGGACATGTGGTTAAAAACAGACTTAGCGAGTGTTGTCTTGCCTATACCAGGCATACCCCAAAGTCCTATGCTTCGGACATCGCGCTGTTGCTTGTAAAGTAAGTTTTCAATCTCCAATAGCCTCGAGTAAATTCCAACTCGTTCTCCAGGATAGAATTTTTCATAAACGTCTTTGACGATCTCTTCCACTAGTTCGGAGTCGGTGAGTATCCTATTGCTATAGATCCTGCCAACAAAAAAAATACACCTCGTTGTTATGCAACAATAACTTTAAAATTTCGACTTAAATTTATAGTCTGTTAATTGAATAGCACATTAATTCAACTAATGTTTTAAGAACACCTGTGACAACCATTTGCCTTAACTGTGACTGAATTTTATTTAATATCAACGCAAACACAACAAAGTTTAATCTTCTCCCAACACTTCCAACGAAAATGTAGACCATTGTTAATTTTGTTTGAAGCTTAATTATATGACGACATATATGTATGTGAACCTTGATTTGTACCTTGTTAAGATTCCAGCCTCCTCCCTGTTTTTGTCCCAAACTCGGTCAAATGTCTCTCCGAGGTAGTATGAAACCGCCGAGATGCTATTGTCTCTCCGAGGCTTGATGACCTTTATGAACCTATGTCTCCAAGAATGTTTTTCCTCCACCAAACTTAGCACCACATAAATCGTCTGATTCCGATCACCGGAGAAGGAAGTTGGCTCAAATTGGAATGTATTCACGAACGAAGAGATGCCTTCCCGGCGTAAGGCGGCGGAGAGGTGGCTGGGGAATGAGTACACTACCTGGCTGGATCTGGTAAGACCCACGCAGATGATTTTGACTTCGTGACTAGTCTCTTGAGCAGCTGGTAGATTCTTAAAATCCATTTCTATCAATTCTCCTCTCCAACGAACGCGATACTGTTGAAGGGGAAATCACTTCACCCAGACTATGCAGCCAATATTTCTTTTTTTTTTCTTTTTTTTTTGCATAAGAAAATTAATAACTGTGTCAAAAAAAGTATGATATCGATCCAACTGGTAAGTGGTTAGGTGTTTCAGGGACCGCCGGATTCGTTAACTTTGTCATCAAAGGATATATTACTGACAAGAATGTTAAACTTTACAAATTAGTTAAACTAATGCCAATAGAAAGAGGGACAGATGATGACAAACCAGTCAAACTTTCAATAGAGGAAAATCTACTCTTATCTTCAAAGACTTATGCAAGTCAATAAGGATAACTATTGGCCACATTACGTACAAGTATAACTTTGAATCGGAGATAATACTCTGAGCGATGAGAGCCGCTCCTTTATTAGCTTATGTCTTTTCTTTTCTAATTTCTAAAACATAATTTTTTCTAATGCCAAAAAAAATATCTAAAAAGGGCTACGTTTGGGACCGCCAAATTCATGACACTAGAGTTTTTTTTTTTCTTTGTTAAAAGTTTTCAAAAGTTTCATGACACTAGTTTGTGAGCAACAAAAGAAATATTTCTTTTGAAATTTAGTTGTAAGTAAATTTTACAAGAAAGTAGCAAAAACTATGGGATTAAACCAAAAAATTACGTATGAATTTCGCAAGACCCAACTCCAAGAAAGAGGGAGTTAAAGAGTAATAACATGAGATAATTTTTTTATATCATCCAGATCTTCAAATATTCTAATTTTTACAATGGATCAAGATGAGTCAAGACAGGTAAGAAAATATAAAGACGGCTCAGAACATATAAAGACGGGTCTAGACGGATCATGACGGATCTCAAATCAAATTTCTAATCATTGATAATAATTGATATATTGAGTAAATCAAACAGTTCTAATTTTTTTGAAAAATGTGAAAATATATACATAAAACCACTTAACATTTACAAAGAAATTAGATTATAGTCTAACTTATTGAATAAATTTGTCAATAAATATAACACCGCAGTAATTATATATTAGTAATTTTAATTAACAAAACACAAACCATATATAATAATAAATAAGATACTAAAAATATAAAATAAATCTAATTTAAAACACTAATAATAATCTATGACAATATAAACTAACGAAGGTATGAAGTTGATATTTTTCCGTGCTGCACAACGCGGATTACTATCTAGTATTTCTATATTATAATTCAGTATCTATACCAATATTTAGTGCGTTTAAAACATTATGCATCTCGTCATAGTATAATGATAAGGGTAAAACCATCTAAAAGACTACAACTTTCATTTATAAATTCGATGTTCATATATATAAAGTATGCTCTCTGTTTATAATTAAGTGTATTTTTAGAATTTTTTTTTGTTTTAGATTAACTGTCGTTTTATAATTTTAATGCAGATATTTGATCAATTTTCCAATCTTCTCCCAAATTTTTAATATATTGACTGATAAAAAAGTTCTAGAGTTTATTAATTAAGAATAAAACAAAAAATTTAATTATTTTTTTAATATGTGTGAAAAACATAGAATGTCACTTATTTACAAACGGAGGGAGTAATATATAATGGGAACAAATCTTCTATAATCATCAAGTGACAAGTAAAAAACATTCAGAACGTGTTTTAATCCATTTTATTTGGAAGATAATAAAATCTTAGTATTATGTTTTTCTTAATTATCATGATTTTTCTTGCTATATAGTTTCACTACTTTTTTATAAGAGTGGATTATATTATCTATATAAATAAATATTCGATAAATTAATAATTACTATTTTTTTTGGTTCTTAATTAATCCAATTTTTAGAAAAATGTTGTTTCAAAATCTTTTATTTCCCCTATTAATATTATCAATGCATAACTATCTTCATATTTCTTATTATGCCTTTATTTATTATCACAATTAATTAATAAAAAAGGCTAAAATTATCATTTCAAAAAGATTTTTTATATGTGTGAAAAATCTAAAAATTTGACTTATTCGGAATAAAATGAGTATAAATTAATAAATTTTCTAGTCTCAAGTTGGGTAAATATAACAATTAAAAAAATTCAATAAAATTAATAAAATAATAAAATAATATTTTTATAAATCCTATGTAAAATATATAGTCTCATAAATATTATAAATTAATAGCTATATAAACTTATAAAATATAACTAAACAAATTTAATGAAATATGACTCTACTATAATTTTTCTTAGAGCATCTCTAGTAGGAGATTCTCAATGAGTCTCTCATTAATTAAAAAATAATAATACGAAAAAGAGAGGAGAATCAATTATTATTTGAGAACTCTTATATAAACTATTTTCATACATGTTAACATGTGATTGGTTTTACTTTTTCTTTACAACGTAATATATTTAAAATAATATATTTGAGAGTCTTAATCCAATAGAGATGCTCTTACCACATCAAATACATTTGTATTATCTTCTTAAATTGTATAAAATATTATGGAATCAGAAAAATCTCTCTGTAAATTAATAAATTAATAAAATATTGCAATTTCGACATTGTTAATTTGTAGAAGTTTTATTGTATATCGAAAGAAATAAATACAGCTAATTTATTGTATAGCAAATTGAAATTTATAGTCAATAAGAAGAATCAAAGAAAAGTCCAAATGATCAACAATTGGAGCAGAAGTGATTGAAGGCAATAATTTGTGGAGGGCCTCTACTCTGAGCAAATGTTAGTAACGATAAAGGGTGGACCACGCGACTTGTTCATTTTGGGACCAGAAGCCTGTTTGGCCCGTATCGCTTCTTAATTTATTATTTTTGTCTCATATAAATAATTTTGGGTTCGGAACTTGCTAAAGTCATTCCAACAAATATGTGAACGGTGTAGATATGGGATTGGGTATTTATTTTTTTCATTTAGATATTTGAACACTCTACATTATTAAAAATATCTCTTAAAATTATTTAAAATTTTCAAAGATTTCCCATAATTTTCTATAATTTTCCATAAATTTCCAAAAAAAATTCATTTATCGAAAATACCCTTGAAGTTAGACTCAATGAAAGTTTGGGTATTGTTAATTTTTTTCTATCCAAATTTTTCAAAGTCGGCCAAATAAGTTCCCGTACAAAACCACAGAGATGCCATTGTCTCTCCGAGGCTTGATGACCTTTATGGAATTATGACGCCAAGAATTGTTTACCTCCACCAAACATTTAAACTGATTTCAAATTTAAGCCAATATTTCCGCCTTTTTTTCCAATTTAAACTGATTTCAAAAACTTTTGGGTTAAATGTTGTTAAAAAAAAGGCTGGTTAAATGCATAAAAATAATACTGTGTCAAAAGTATGATATCGAACTGGTCAGTGGTTAGGTTTTTCAGGGACCGCCGGATTCTTTTACTTTGTCATCAAAGGATATATTAGTAAAAAGAATGTTAAACGTAACTTTACAAATTAGATTAATCTAATGCCAATAGAAAGAGGGACAGATGATGACAAACCAGTCATCTTTAAATAGAAAAATATCTACTCTTATCTTCAAAGACTCATGCAAGTCAATAAGGATAACTATTGGCCACGTTACATACAAGTATAACTTTGAATCGGAGATAATACTCTGAGCGATGAGAGCCGTTCCTTTATTAGCTTATGTCTTTTTCTTTTCTAATTTCTAAAACATAATTTTTTCTAATGCGAAAATATATCTAAAAGAGGGCTACGTTTGGGACCGCCAAATTCATGACACTAGATTTTATTTTTTGTTAAAAGTTTTCAAAAATTTCATGATCTATAAGCAAAAAAAAAATATATTTCTTTTGAAATTTAGTTGTAACTAAATTTTACTAGGAAGTAACAAAAACTATAGGATTAAACCAAAAATTTACGTACAAGAAAGTAACAAATCTTTTGCAATCATCAAATGACAAGTAAAAACCATTCAGAATGTGTTTTAGTCCATTTTATTCGGTAGACAATGAAATCTTAGTATTATCTTTTTCTTAATTATCATGAATTTTCTTGTTATATAGTTTAACTGCTTTTTTTTATAAGAGTGAATTATACAACCTATATAAATTAATATTGGATAAATTAATAACTACTATTCTTTCGATTCTTTATTAATCCAATTTTTATAAAAATGTTGTTTCAAAAAATTTGTATTTCCCCTCTTAATCTTATCAACGCATAATTAGCTTCATATTTCTTATTATGCCTTTATTTACTATCACAATTATTTTTCCTCTTTCATCACAATTAACTAATAAAACAAGGTTAAAATTGGCATTTTAAAAAGATTTTCTGTGTGAAAATCTAAAAATTAAATTAATTAGAAAAAATAAGTATAAATTAATAATTTTTCGAGTCTCAAGTTGTTTCAATATAATAATTAACATAATTTAATAAAATAATAAAATAATGTCTTTATAAATCCTATGTGAAATATATATAGTATCATAAATTAATAACTATATAAACTTATAAAATAAAACAAAACAAATTTAATGAAATATGACTCTACTATTTTATCTGTTTATTCAATTTGCATTTTTGTTGGATTTAATCTATATTTGTTTAGGACATCTCTAGTAGGAGATTCTCAATGAGTCTCTAATCAATTAAAAAAAAGTAAGAAAAAGAGAGGAAAATTAATTGTTATTTCAAAACTTTTGTATAAACTATTTTCGCACATGTTAACATGTGATTGATTTTACTTTTTCTTTACAATTTTAAATATTTAAAAAGTAATTAAATATTTAAAATAATATATTTGAGAGTCTCAATCCAATACATATGCTCTTACTATATCAAATACATTGATATTATCTTCTCACGTTGCATCAAAAAATTATGGAGAATTTTAACATTTTTTTTTGTTAACACTTATAAATTTATTAGAACGGTTCAAAAATCCAAACTGGAGGAACAGAGTTTACATGAATAACAGAATGTAGATAAAGTCACGCACTACGTGCTAATTTGTCCGCTTTTGAATATAAATTACAAGAAATTAAAGAAAGCAAAAAAAATAAAAGTAAATTCTTGATTTTCACAAGATCTTCAAGGTGTGTTGAAAAACCAAGCGAATTCGCCGGTGTAGACACCATCTTCACGAACTCGGAGGAATCTGTTAAGAAATCTAATTCTTTTTTTGTTGTGCGATCATACTTGCCATGGCTCAGATAAGAGTTTCTAGCTCGACATACAATGGGGAGAGGCACCTGCGAGTATTACATGCCCCCATAGTTGTTTCCTCTACGTCATCTTTAAAGCAGAACCACCCTAATTCAGAAAAATTATCTATATCTTTCCACGAGCCATCTATATGACAACAATACCCTTTAAAAACTGAAGTCTGAGGCAAAGGTATAGCAGCAGTACCCTGAGAGATTTGATTAGTCTCATCATTATCCTTAACTTGTGCCGACTCCCAAGCTAAACATTCAATTTTCCCTAATTTTAAAATATCTTGCGGATTTCTATCGATATTATTGAAGACCTTATCGTTTCTAGCTATCCAGATATACCACAAAATTCGCGAAAACTATTGTCCTTAAAAATTTCAAGAATTCTCCAGAAGAAATGATCTATATTGGAAAACAAAAAATTTCCTTGGAAACCAAAGACCGATGGTATTTTTGATAATTCCCATACTTGTACTGCTGGCGGACATTCAAAAAAAGTATGATTAACTGTCTCTTCTTCCGCTCCACACCGAGCACAGTGGATGTCACAATTTATTCCTCTTTTTCCAAGATTTGAATTAACCGATAAACAACATGTAATACCTAGCCATATAAAATGACGTATTTTTGGAGGACATTTTAATTTCTATGTATAAGTTTGTAGAGGCCGAATGTCTGGACCATAATAAGAGAGTGTAGTACCAAATGAGGGATAGTTATGTTCGTCCAACCTGATTTTACCGTATATTTTCCTGATTTTGTAAAATGTCAACAAAATGTATCTTCTTTAATTATTCTACTAATTAGGTTACCCGAATCAATAGAATATCTAATGGGTCAATGATTTCATTGATCAAATCCATGTCCTACATCATGGATGTCGGGTCAATTAATTGATTGACCGTCATATTAGGGTAAAAGTTTTTTCCTTTACAGAAGGCTGGCCTCGGGCAATTAGATGGTATCCATGGCTCATTCCAAACTGAAATGGAATGCTCATAACTAACTCTTTTAATTAGTCATTTTTTAACCAGAGGTCTAGTCGAGATAATATTTCTCCATCCATAGGAGGGAGAGTACAACGTAATTGGATCCGTTGGTTAGTTTTCCGATAATAAATGCCTTTGAAAACTTTGGGAAACAGAGATTCTGGGTATTCCATTAGCCGCCATAGTTGTTTTGCTAAAAGTGCTGAATTGAACTCTTCTATTGTCCGAAAACCAATTCCGCCTTCTTTTTTGCTTTGACACAATTTTTTCTATGTCATCCAATGTAAGCTTCTTTGTGTACCATTTGAATTTCACCAAAATATAACCACTGCACTAGTAAGCTTAGTAGTAATTGTTTTAGGTAGCCTAAAATACGTCATCACATAAGTTGGTAAAGCTGCTGCCATCGATTTAATCATAACTTCTTTACCACCTTTAGATAAAAATTTAGCCGACCACCCATTAATCCTATCTTGGAGTCTCTCTTGAACAAATGAAATTTTTTTTACTTTTAAAGCCACCCATACTCTCTGGAAGACCTATGTATGATGCCATTCCACATACATTTGAGATTCCTAATATTTGTTCCATTTCCTCTCGAACCGACTCCTCCACCTTATGACCAAATTAGATTGTTGATTTTGAAAAATTAATCTGTTGACCGGAGAAAAATTCATATTGTTTAAGTACATTCAAGATAGTTTGACATTGCTCTTTATTCACCTTACAAAAAAAATAAACTATCATCTGCAAAAAGAATGTGAGAGACCGATGGACTTGCTCTAGCAATTTTTAGTCCTGAAAGAGATCCCTCCCTTTCCGCTTTCCGTATATTCAATATCAATACTTCCGTACAAATTATAAATAAATAAGGTGAGAGAGGGTCTCCTTGGCGCATTCCTCTTTTCGGCATTATTTGCCCATGTGGCCGTCCATTAATAAAGACTTTATATTGTACAGATTTAATAGACCATATCATCCATGTGATCTATTTTTCCGCAAATTCAAGTTTATGAAGAAGTTTTCAATAAAAAACCATTCAACCCGATCATAAGCTTTGCTCACATCAGTTTTAATTGCCATATACTTCTGTTTACAAGAGTTATTAGTCCGTAGAGCGTGGAACATTTTCTGAGCGATAAGAATATTATCGAAAATTAACCGAACTGACACAAAAGCTGATTGAGTTTCCGAAATTAAATTCGGCAAAACTTTCTTCAACCACTGACATAGAACCTTAGAAATTATTTTATAACCGACATTACATAGGCTTATTGAACTTAACTCTGTCATTCGATTCGGCTTATCTGTCTTAGGAATAAGATAAATATTAGTTGTATTTAGTCTTTGGTCAGAAACTCCTGTCAACATAAAATTATTCACCAAATCAAATAGATCTTTTTTTTTATCACCGGATAAGACTGTTGAAAAAATAATGCAGTCATTCCATCCGGACCCGGTGCCTTCTCTGGATGCATCATGAAAAGAGCTTTCCAAATTTTTTCCTCTGTCACAGGAGCCGTAAGCTCATCGTTTATTTGTTTTGTTATACGGTTAGGTACGTCTAGTAAGGCCTCCTCAAACTCTTTTGGAGAGGTAGATGTAAAAAGTTTATCAAAGTAATTTACCGCAACATCTTTAATTTCACTCTCCGTTGAAACCCATACACCGGAGGAATTATGTAGCCCTATGATTCGATTCCGTGCCTTTCGTTGTTTAGTCTGAGTGTGAAAAAATTTAGAATTTTTATCTCTCACGTTTAACCACATGTTCTGACTTTTTTGTTGCCAAAAAATCTCTTCGTCCTTATAAGCTTCTTTTAATTTTAACATAATATCAACCAATTCTTCTTGAGTTCGATTATCATCACTTTGTATATCTTCCAATGTTTTTTTTAATTATGAAATTTTTTCTTTACCATATAGAGCATTATTTTTTCTCCATGTTGAAATAACACATCTGCAATTTATAATTTTATCTACAAAACCTGAAGCTTTTGAATCCGTATTTACATTCCAACCATTTGAAATTGAAACTATCAAACCGTCTCGTCCAATCCATTGAAATTTATGGTGTAGCAAATTGAAATTTATAGTCAATAAGAAAATTCAAAGAAAAGTCCAAATGATCTACTATTGGAGCAGAAGTGGTTGAAGGCAATAATTTGTGGAGGGCCTCTACCCTGAGCAAATGTTGGTAAACGATAAAAGGTGGAACACGCGGTAACAAGATTTGTTGTCTAGGTAGTAGACCTGTCCATTTTGAGACCACAAGTTTCTTTGACCTGTATCCATTCTTAATTTTTGTCTTCTCACTTAAATAATTTTCGGTTCCAATAAATATGGGAACGGTGTAGATATGTGATATAGGGTATTCGAATTTTTTATTTGGATATTTGAAAACTCTACATTATTAAAAAAAATCTCTTAAAATCATTTAAAAGTTTTAAAGATTTCCCATAATTTTCCATAAGTTTATGAATTATCGAAAATACCCTTGAAGTTAGACTCTTACCCAAACGAATGAGAGTTTGGGTATTAATTTTTTTCTATCAAAATTTTTCGAATCCGGCATGTTATCAAAATGTTCCGTCTCGTATTCTATAGAAAGTATTTTGAATAACACTTTTGAATCTCAAAATACATGTTCCCGACCCTTATTTGGAATTACTCGTTCTGAAATTCGAAATTGAACCGTTCATGATACTAGAGAAAAAAAAAAAAAAGACATGGCAAGCTCTTCGTCCTCTTCCAGGGTGAAAGCAGAGGCTAATACACCTCAAGAACAAGTGTTCATCAACTTCCGTGGAGTTGAACTGCGCTGCAGCTTCGTTAGCCATCTTGAGAAACACTTAAAAAGGAATGCGGTCAATGCCTTCATAGACACAGATGAAGAGGTGGGCAAAGACTTGAATGTTCTGCTCAAGAGAATTGAAGGGTCGAGGATCGCGCTAGCCATATTCTCCCCAAGGTACACAGAATCAAATTGGTGTTTGAAGGAGCTTGCGAAGATGAAAGAAAGAACGGAACAAAGCAAGCTCGTGGTGATTCCAATCTTCTACAAGGTGGAGCCTGACACTGTTAAAGAACTTAAGGGAGAGTTCGGTGATAAGTTTAGGGAGCTGGTGAAGTCTATTGACAAGAAGACAAAGAAAAAATGGAAACAAGCTTTAAAATCTGTTCCTCTCTTAACGGGCTTCGTGTTAGATGAGAAAAGGTAACTCCTTTACTTACTTGAGATCTCAAAAACTAAGCTAGAATCATCTCATCTCCTCCACTCCTTTGTTTGCAGCGATGAGTACGAATTCATCAGAAAAGTGGTCGACAAGGTTAAGCAAGTGCTTAAAAGACTTTCTCAGGATCCTCGTAGTCCCCAAGGACACCAGAAAAGTCTTGAAAACTCTTGGGGAATCGAACACCGACTTAGGCAACTTGAAGAAAAGCTAAGCTTCGGATTCGAGGAAACAACTTGTACCATTGGTGTTGTTGGTATGCCTGGCATTGGTAAGACAACTCTTACTAGGAAGCTATACGATGATTCCAAGAACGGATTCTTGAACCACGTGTTAATCTCGGATGTCCATAAAATTTCAAAGGAAGATGGATTGTGTTACTTGCTCACAGTACTCTTGGAAGTTTTATTGAGTGTTGAGGATGTCAACATTGATACCGTACAAGACGCACACCAACCTTACAAAGATCAACTACTCAAAACCAAAGTGCTTCTTGTGCTTGACAATGTTACTAGCAAAGAACAAATTGATGCTCTTCTCGGCAAACGTGATTGGATTAAGCAGGGAAGCAAGATTGTCATTGCAACAAGCGATAAGTCATTGATACAAAGTTTGGTTGATGATACTTACGAGGTCCCTAGATTAAGCGATAGAGATGCCTTACAACACTTTATCCATTATGCATTTAATGATCAAGAAGGCTGTCCACTAGGAAATTTCGCAAAGCTGTCGAAAGATTTCGTGTATAACACCAAAGGAAATCCACTAGCTCTCAAGATATTGGGTGCCGAGCTTTTGGGAAAAGATGAACCTCACTGGAGTTTAAAACTAAAGGCATTGGATCAACACCATAAAAGTCCACCAGGACAGAGCACTACCAAGATGCTTCAAGAGGTTTGGAAAGTGAGTTTTGATGGACTGAGTCAAAAGGAAAAAGATACGCTTCTTGACATAGCCTGCTTCAAGTCGCTAGAGAAGAATTATGTAGCAAGTTTATTGGATTCAGATGGCCTTAGGAATACAATAGACAATCTCGTGAACAAGTTCATGATTAATATCAATGCTGGCAAAGTAGAGATGCATGATACATTGTATATGCTCTCTAAGGAACTTGGTCAAGAAGCTACCGCTAAAGATGGAAAGGGCTGGCATAGGTTTTGGCACCATCTCACCATAACTGATGTACTTCAAAAAAACAAGGTACATAACACTAAAACCTTGATTATTTTTGTGTTCACATTTGCTTTTATTACATGTTTCTTTAAGGTTGTCTAAAATTTATATGTAATTCCTTGTTGTTTAACAGGGAGCTTCTAATGTCAGATCTATCTTTCTTGACTTATCTGATATAACAAGAAAAATGAGCTTCCACAGCCATGCTTTTGCCAAGATGAGAGATTTGCGATATCTAAAAATCTACAGCACTCATTGTCAAGAATGTGAAAGTGACATTAACTTAAATTTCCCTGAAGGACTCGAGCTACCGTTGAATGAGGTGCGATATCTCCACTGGCTGAAATTTCCATTGAAAAAAGTTCCACAAGATTTCAACCCGGGCAATTTGGTTGAACTTAAGCTTCCTTATAGCAAGATTGAACAAGTTTGGGATGATAACAAGGTCTGTAACGTCAGTTGATTTTTTTCCATTAACTGGCTAAATCAACTTGGGAAGTTTTTGGAAGTGTTGTCTAACTCTTTGTAATTTTTGTTTATTTATTTCATCTGCCACAGGATGCATCAAAACTTAAATGGGTAAACTTGAATCACTCAAAGAAGCTGAACACTTTGTCAGGGTTAGTAAAGGCTCAAAATCTTCAAGAACTAAACCTTGAAGGCTGCACAGGTTTGACAGAGTTGCATGTGGATATGGAAAACATGAAGTGTCTTGTTTTCTTGAACCTGAGAGGATGCAAAAATCTAGAGTCTCTTCCAGAGATTAAATTGATCTCTTTGAAAACTCTCATCCTCAGCGATTGCTCAGAGTTTAAAATCTTCCACGTTATTTCTGATAATCTCGAAGCTCTATACTTGGATGGCACTGCAATAAAAAAGCTTCCTTGTGAGATTTGTATCCTTCAAAGACTTGTCTTATTGAACATGAAAGGCTGCAAGAAGCTGAAAAGACTCCCTAGCAGTCTTGGTGAGCTGAAAACTCTTGAAGAACTAGTACTTTCTGGTTGTTCAAAGCTCAATAAGTTTCCAGAAACTGGGGAAAACATGAGCCGCTTAGAGATTTTGCTCCTAGATGAGACAGCCATAGAAGAGATGCCAAAGATAGTATCAGTGCGGCATTTATGCTTGAGAAAAAATGAAAAGATCAGCCGTCTTCCAGATCTAATCAATGAAGTTTCTCAACTGCAGTGGCTTGATTTGAAGCATTGTAAGAATCTTACACATGTTCCTCAGCTTCCACCAAATCTTCAGTGTTTAGATGTAAGTGGTTGTAGCTCACTGAAAACAATTGCAAAACCATTGGTATGTTCTACACCGATGAATCATATCAATTCCACGTTCATCTTCACTAACTGCAATAAATTGGAACAAGCTGCTAAGGAGGAAATTGTAGCATATGCTGAAAAGAAGTGTCAGCTGCTATCAAGTGCGCGTAAACGCTGCGATAAGGTATCTCTCTTCCTCTCCCTTGAGATTTTACCACTTTTTGAAACTTTGTTGGAACCTTGGTTAATGATATAAATTCCCTTTGTATAACTTTGCAGAGTTGTGTTCCTGAGATTTTGTTCAGCACTAGCTTTCCTGAATGTGAAATGCCTTCATGGTTTTGTCACGATGCAATTGGATCTATGGTGGAGTTTGAATTACCTCCTCATTGGAATCACAATAGGCTTTGTGGGATAGCCTTATGTGTTGTTGTCTCATTCCAGAACTGTCAAAGTCATACCAACTTGACAGTCAAATTCTCTTGTGAGCAAACAACTGGAGAGAGCTCTTGCACTAGCATTACTTGGAAGGTTGGAAGTTTGATTGAGCAAGACAATGAAGTAGACATGATTATGTCAGATCATGTCTTTATTGGTTACACCAACTGCTTAGACTTGATAAATCTTGTTGAAGGCCAAGGTCCTCGTAAATGTGCTCCAGCCAAGGCATCACTTGACTTTAGTGTGACAGCTGGTAGTGGTGGGGAAGCCAAGTTTGAAGTTTTGAAATCCGGTTTCAGTTTTGTGTTTGAACCTGAAGAGAACAAAGTTGCTTTCCCAAGGAATGGCGAAGTTAAAGGTAAAACAAAAATTGACAGAACTCTAAGTACTAATGGTTGTTCCAAGGATCAAGCAAATGTTGATGAATCTCCGAAGGGCCAGTGGCAGACCTGCATTGAAAGTTCTGGCTACTAACATTCCAGATGAAGCACATTCTTCCTAAACAACTGGTTTTAATTCCGCTTTTATGTGTTAAAATCATCAACTTCAACTTCAACTTCAACTGGCATCACTTGACTTTAGTGTGACAACTGGTACTGGTGGGGAAGCTAGGTTTGAAGTTTTGAAATCCGGTTTCAGTTTTGTGTTTGAACCTGAAGTGAACAAAGTTGCATTCCCAAGGAATGACGATGTGAAAGGTAAAACAAAGATTAATGAAACTGTAAGTGCTCATGGCTGTTTGAAGGATCAAGCAGATGGTGATGAATCTCCAAAGGGGATGTGGCAGACCTACATTGAAAAATCTGGGAACTAACAGCCCAGGTGAAGCACATTCTTGCCAAACAACTGGTTCTGGTTCCATTCATTCTATTAATTTGTGTTAAAATCATTTGCCTCAACCTGGACCATTTATTTGTTGTACTCTTTGTATAGTATCTTCATTTTGCATTTCTCTCTCTCTATCATTTTTTTTTGTTTTTTTTTGTGGTTTTAATCTCTGTGTTTTACGGATAGTTCGGGTTAGGCTTTCTTAAATCTTGATTTCTTGACTCATCTATGACCTTCCGATAAAAGATAGAATTATCTGTTGTGGCAAGAATAAGAGAGATTCATCTTTCCTCGCATCGACACCACTCAAAAAGGTTGATTCTACATTTACACCAGAAGCTCCATCGCAGAGCATAAAGCAGTACATATTATATACCCTATACTTGTAGACAAGAATTGATGAAGACACATTGACAGGAAAAATAGAATTGTAAAGCTAAGAACAGGATTTTGTGGAGAAGTTTCAACATGATAATTCTTTCCTTTTGAGGAGATAATTGATACCATCATTGGTATAGTAAAGGCTCATCAATTTGCACTGCAGTACAAAATTCCTTCAAAACATGTAATATGAGGTGTTTGCCTCCATTCACCTGTCTCATTAAGTCGTACCGAAGATGAAGAATCCACGAAAAATCGTGAGATATTACATGCCAATCAGTTTGTGCAACAGTTTTCTACATGATAATATAAGAAAATACTGACAGCATTGCCTAGACTCCATTATATATGAGAATCAATTAGCCTTCGTCTAAGGTAAACTCATAAAAATAGACTACTTCCTCACGACTTACTTCTTTCTTTTAGAACATAGACACAACTATGACTATTGTTGGTTCCCAAACTGATGAGGCAGAAGCAGTATCATTCCATTTCATCATTCAGTTAATGCTATAACCGGAGAAAGAGTTTCAAGAAAGCCTAATCATATAAGTTACCTCTCACAATTGATCCGAATGGTGGAAGCTATGAAAACAGTGAATTTGAAGGGTAGAATCAATGCGGTTGAAACAGTACATACTATTATCAGTGTTAACTGTATATTATAAATGTAGAACAGTGAGATACAGATATTTCAATAATAAAAACACTATAACAAACATTTAGCTTCTTTTTTTTTGGGGAGACTTGAGCCACTCTACATGCCTCCAAATCTAATGATATAAAATACAATCCAACAAGCGTTACCATTTACCACTTATCGTTGACAGATCCGCGTTTTTGACAGAGAGATTTCTGACGGAGTTCTACTAGGCGAAGATATGTGGGAAATGTCTGATGAAAGTTGCCATGGTTTCTCATAGATTGCCATCAGATCTTCTTAGTCTTCTAGCTCGTTTCTTTTGTCTCTTTTAATTTTCCTCACCCGCGGAACACAGCCTACCCACCTCGAAAACACTTTGCGCTTAGATTTTACCTTGCTGGCAACAGTAGAAAGCTTATGTGGCTTGCTAGATGGAGAAGAACAAATATTTGCCTCTGGCATTATTGGTAAAGGAGAAAGAAGCTCTTCAATACTTCTAATACCCTCCGTTGCTCTTGAAACTGCACTAAAACTTGTATCACCTTTTGAATCCATAATTGCCTTGGCATCACATTTTGTCACCACACAATTAGCACCTAAAGGCTTGTTCTCCCCACTTACTGACTGAAATTCGAATTTGAGTTCAGCTGACACATTTTGATCTATTCCTTCACCAGAACCTGGATGCATCATAGAGGAAAAATATGTGATCATCTTGAACTCTTGGAGCTTCTGTTGGAGCCCAACACTTAAAAACTCTCTCTATTCTATCAAAGTGGCCTTCTTTGGTTTCCCATGTGAATATGCACCTAATGCCCAAACCTACGGCATTGTGGTAATCATCCCATAATGAAACGCAAACTGACATGGAAAAACCTGAGAGGTTCTTTCGCATGGAAGGAGCAAGCGCTACCATAGCAAATGAATGTTCTCGCCAATAGAACAACGGACAAGCGACTGCAGGAAAACATATGTTGAATGTAGGTGCTTTAATGTATTCCTGTATCAGTAAGGCCAGATCCAATCAGATAACCAATACATGTACGTGAGAGCAAATGCACATGTGACAAGAGAATGAGAGAAATACCTGAATTTGGTCTCTGACTAACCATAACCTAATTACTCTAGTCGGACCTTTCTCTAGAAATTCAGCGGACGTTTCTAAAGATAAATTAACGCAATTACTGAACATGTAGTGTCGAGGAAGCTGCTCAAATTCCAAACAAACTGACTTCAGAAGGTCACAATCATGAGCATTCAAGAACTCTAGACTTTCGGGAAACTCTGGCAATTCTCGCATGCCTGTTTCAGCAAGATATAGCTCTTTCATGTTTCTTGGGAGACCCTTAATTTCCTCAAGGTAGAAGCAGCCAGACAGATCAAGAACTTGGAGAGATTCTAAATTGAACATGTCAGCCAGACAGATCAAGCAGCTCGATATTTTGAGCATATCCATGTATGCTAAATTTAACTAGCTGTCGGGAATGACAAAGCCTGATCATCTTCAACATACCGAGGTTCTGAAAATAATAAAACTAATAACAGAACTGTAATGTATTAAGTGACTAAGAGATGAATATATTGCCTACCTTAGTTCTTGCCATGAGTTTCTTAAGTTGACTGAAAGGCATATTGAGTTCGACAAGTTACCGGAGATCAAAACCTTGAGGCAAGGATTCGAAGGGATAGTTTTCCCAGTGGAGGAGCCTCAACTCACGAGGCAAAGAATTGAGGCCCTGTAACAAGAAGAACTAATTCCTCAAGAACTTCTTCTTCAGCTTCAATCTGCTCACGCTCTGCTATCGTGTCTCTCTCAGCTTTTGGCACAAAAACAGGCTGGATCATAGTAATACCGGGCATCTTGGTTTTAAATAGCTCATGGCGAGCCATGGCGAGGTATGGCTTAATCTTTTTATTCCTCAATTCCTCTTCTTCCGTAGATATAATCTTAGCCTGTCTAATCCGACGATGATCAGCTCTAACTTCATCACGGTTTTCAATTCTGGTCTGAGCTAAACGATGCAGCCTTGGATCATCCTTCCTAGCAACACCGAGATCTTCCTGCTTTGGAAAAGCTCTATCCAAAACAGAAACCTTGTGCATCTTAACATCCTCATCTTCTTCGGGTTCCTCAGCCCACTCGGGAGCTTTTCCAGGCCAATATCTTTTAACTTTAATCTGTCCAATTCCACCTTGAAGTTTTTCCCTCACAGCAATTGCAGCCTTACTCACTCCAGCGGTAACCGACATCTTTGGGAGTAAACAAACTTAACTATATTCAAGCTATTTGTTCCTGCAGCAAAAAAATATACACAAGGATTAGAGTCAAGCTATGCATCACTACTATTCACCAAACCGATCTTCATAAGCTAAAGTCTTAATGAGACAACTTATATAACCAACAAAAGGTATTCTGTAAAATTCATATCTGTGATATGTGTGTGGATGAGTAAATCACATAAGCACACAAACCCATTCTGATCTATTTTTTTTTTTCACAATTATCTTCCAGAAGAGCAAAAAAAAGGCATAACAGAGGAAGTAAAAGAGAGACGAAATAAGCATAAACATGAAAATCGATCTCTATAAAATCTGAGTCATTTGTCAAAATTCAACAGAGACGAAATTAGAAAGCTAAATCAGCAGAGAATGTAATCAGAGAAGAAGAAAGGTATAGAAAGCAGTAACAGAAAAACACAAAACACGAAACTCCATGGTTCTCTAAGAGAGAAGAAGGAAACATAAATAAACCAAATCCAGGATAATTGAAGAGAAAATAAACGAACTAACAATTTGGAGAAACCAATATGGGTAGAGAATGGGAGGTATCCAAATTCGACGAAGCTGTGTGAGAGAAACCCTAAAAAATCGTGGCGGTACGGAGGGGAAGAAGACGGTGGTGGTCGTGAAACAGGAACGTTTACTCAACACAAACCCTGATCATGGCTTATATGCCCCTGAAGTCAAAGAATTTTTCTCATATATCTCTCTTTTTTTTTTTTTAATAATAAAAAATAATAAAATTACGATTTTATCCTTAATGAAATATGATTATTTACCAAATTGGGTTATATTATTGTAATTATAAAAGATAGCAAAAAAAACACAGTAGCTCAGATGGTTTTAACTTACGGGCGTCCAAGCCCCCAGCGTACGAATCTGCTATTGTGGTACAACTAGTACAACTTGTATTTTATTTAGTATTATTACCCTTAGTTCTACACTGCGTCCAAGCCTCCAGGGTTCAGGTATAATTAAGTACAATTTTGAACAATTATTTGAGAAATCTAAGTACATATATTTGTAATTATAAATGATACTAAGAAAAACATAATAGCTTAGATGGTTACGACTCTTGTAAAGAGGTTGAGGGTTTGAATCTTATCTTTGCATTGGTACAACTATATTCAAATTTTAATTCTCAAATTGAGTGAAGGGTATTTTCGGGTTTTCACAAATATTATAAAGGAGAAGAGATATAAATATTGAAGAGAGACACACTCACTAGAAACTCTACTGGTTAATGGGCCTTTAAATTTTTGGTTTATATTGGCCCTTCAATTTGAATCTCGATCTAAAACTATTATCTAAAAACTTTTTTTAAAAGTAAAAAGTTAAAATTATAAGTTAAAGTGTCTAAAAATGCTTTTACTTGTTTAAAAATCGAATAATGTTATAGAATATATATATATATATATATATATCTGTATGATATATGTAATTATAATATAATTTATTTATATAGGTGATGAAAAAGACGTGAAGGAATATGACTTATTGCTCAAACTTACTTTTTCATTCCTCACTACTAACTTGCTCAGATCATACATATATTTATAAGTACAATAAGTCCGTAAATGTTATGTCGGTAAAAGTAAAAAGTAAAAAATATTTTGATGGATAATTATATTTTAATTATTTTTAACACTCCCCCTTAATTATCCATCACTATATTACGTACTGCCTCGTTAAAAACTTTATCATAGAAAAATCCAATGGGATAAAAAACCATGACAAGGGAAAAAGAGTACAGTGACGTAATCTCCCCCTGAAATGATAGATGTAGTTTCTCCTTCACAAATCTCGTAAATGACGCATTCCGATACTGTGAACATGTTTTCTAAACGTTGTAGTGGGAAGCGCCTTCGTGAATAAATCTGCTACATTGTCAATAGAACGAACGTATTGGATGTCTACTTCTTGATGCTTCTCGAGTTCTCGTATGTAAGAGAAAACTTTTGGGGGAATATGCTTCGTTCTGTCGCTAGCCTTCTTTGAGTTGGGCGACATATGCAGCATTGTCTTCGAACAGTTTTGTTGGCTCTTTCTTAATGATTATTCCGCTTGATTCTTGTATATGTTGAGTCATCGATCTGAGCCATACACATTCTCTACATGCCTCGTGAAGCGCAATGGTCTCTGTATAATTTGATGAAGTAGCGACCAAAGTCTGCTTTTGGGAACGTCAAGAGATTGCAGTACCTCCAACTGTGAAAACATATCCTGTTTGCGATTGGGCTTTATGTGGATCTGGTAGATAGCCTGCATCTGCAAAACCAGATAAAACAAAAATGGAGTTTCTAGGGTAAAATAATCCCAAGTTAGTTGTTCCCTGAAGATAACGAAAAATATGTTTTATTCCATTCCAATGTCTGCGCGTGGGAGATGAACTATATCTTGCAAGTAAATTTATAGCAAATGCTATATCTGGTCGGGTACAATTTGCAAGATACATAAGTCCACCAATAGCGCTCATATAAGGTACTTCAGGACCTAATACTTCTTCGTTATCCTCACAAGGTCGAAATGGATCTTTATCAACATTAAGCGACCTATTGACCATTGGAGTACTCAAAGGAGTCGCTTTATCCATATAAAAGCGCTTTAAGATCATTTTCGTATAATTTGACTGATGTATAAAAATTCCATCTCGAAGATGCTTGATCTGGAGTCCAAGACAAAATTTTGTCAGTCCAAGATCTTTCATTTCGAACTCTTCTTTCATATGAGTTCTGGCATCATCAATCTCTTTTTGAGTTCCAATTATGTTCAGGTCATCCACATATACAGCGATGATCACAAATCCGGATAAAAATTTCTTAATAAATGCACAAGGACATATCGCATTGTTGGTATATCTTTTACTCAACAAATAATCACTTAAGCGATTATACCACATGCGTCCGGATTGCTTTAATCTGTAAAGTGATCGCTGTAATTTGACTGAACATATTTTTTTAGCTTTTGAGCTTAATGCTTCTGGCATTTTCAATCCTTCAAGGATTTTCATATATATCTCATTATCAAGTGATCCATATAGATATGTAGTCACAACATCCATTAGATGCATTTCTAGATTTTTGGATGCCGCTAACCTTATCAAAAATCTGAAAGTAATTGCATCCATAACCGGAGAATATGTTTCTTCATAATCATTTCCCGGCCTTTGAGAAAATCCTTGGGTAACAAGTCGGGCTTTGTATCTTGTTACCTCATTTTTCTCATTTCTTTTCCGAACAAAAACCCATTTATATCCAACGGATTTTACATGTTCAGGCGTTGTGACAATAGGTCCAAAAACTTTTCTTTTATTGAGGGAGTTCAACTCAGTTTTCATGGCCATTTTCCATTTTTTCCAATCAGATCTTTTCTGGCATTCTAATATGGACCTTGGATCTGGATCATCACTTTCATAATCAATTTCTTTGGATACAGCGAATGAGAAAATTCCATCATCATCTTCTATCTCATTTCTAGCCCATACTTTTCCATTTTGGGCATAGTTGATAGAAATCTCATGTTTTTCTAAATCAGTTTCGTCTTCAGGATTTTTATTTTCGTCTTCAGGACCAGGCTCATTCATTTTTCCAATTTCTTTTTCTTTCAGGGATTTTTATCCTTTGATCCCACTGGTCTCTCCCTTTTCAATTGAACTTTAGGTTCATTTACTAGTTTTCCATCAGTTTGTTCTTCTGGAACATTAATTCTTGATGGAACATTCGCAGCGGATATATATGATTTTGTCACCCTTTTTGTATCATGCTTGATTTGCCAAATTCTGTAAATGTACAACTTTTTAAACTTCTAGTTCACGTTGTTTTGTAGGAGGATCAAGGTACAACAACAACGATGTGCACCATGTAATATCTTTTGGAACTTCCTTAATTCCTCTCCCTAACACTGGGAATTCATCTTCATTAAAATGGCAATCGGCAAAACGTGGCGTAAATATATCACTAATTTGCGGTTCAAGATAACGAATTATACTTGGTGATGTACCCGATATATATTCCCAATCTCCTTTGTGGTCCCATTTTTGTTCTTTGTGGCGGAGCTATAGGGACATAAACCGCACATCCAAAAACTCGGAGATGGGATATATCTGGCTCCTTGCCAGATACTAATTATTTTGGAGAGTATTTATGGTATGCACTTGGCCGTATTTGAATTAGTGCAGCAGCATGCAAAATTGCATGACCCCATACTGAAATTGGGAGCTTTGTTCTTAATATTAACGGTCTCGTAATAAGTTGTAACCGTTTAATTAAAGACTCGGCCAAGCCATTTTGTGTATGAACATATGGGACCGGATGTTCAACATCAATTTCTAATGACATACAATAGTCATTGAAGGCTTGTGAAGTGAATTCACCAGCATTATCAAGTCTCACTTTTTTTATTGTATAATCAGGGAATTGTGCTCTTAACCTGATTATCTGGGCAATGAATCTTGCGAAAGCCGTATTTCGTGTAGTCAATAGACATACATGTGACCATCTGCTGGATGCGTCAATCAATACCATAAAATATCGAAATGGCCCGCATTGTGGGTGAATAGGTCCACATATATCACCATGTATTCTCTCTATGAATACTGGAGATTCATTCCCTATTTTAGCTGGTGACGGCCGAGTTATTAGTTTTCCTTGAGAACAAGCATTACATGAAAATTCTCTCGATTGAAAAATCTTCTGGTTTTTCAACGGATGGCCATTTGAATTTTCCATAATTTTTCTCATTATGACTGAAGCAGGATGTCCTAAACGTTCATGCCAGATTTTGAATGTACTTGTAAACTTCGGGTTTACTGTAATATATGATTCAGTCGTATTTATTTTTGTGGAATATATTCTGGAGGATAGAGCTGCTAGATCTTCTAATATCTATTTTCTTTCCGAAATAACTGATGTAATGCAAAGATATTCAATGCCATTCTTATTCATAGTTTTTATGTGATATCCATTTCTGCGGATATCTCCGAAACTTAACAAATTTCTGTAAGATTTAGGGAAAAATAATACATCATCTATTTCAAATTTTGTTCCCCTTGGCATTGAAAAACTGACTCTTCCGGAGCCCATTATAATTTTTGCATTACCAGATATAGTATTCACGCCTCCAGCGGAATCATTTAGTTTAAGGGAGGAGAAATACTTTTTATCCTTAATTATTGTGTGCGTTGTAGCACTGTCTGCCAGACAAATGTCTCCATCCCCGATGTCACAGATTGACATTTTCTAAATTCAAGAATATTCATAAAAGATGCATTAATATAACAAAACAAAAAGTTTATATTACAATAAAACTATCAAGCAAAATAAAATTTAAAAATACAACTAAAATATTAGGAGTTTTATTTTATTTTCTTCTTTAGGAAGATTAACAAACATAACTATTTATACATCATGTCATAGTTTCTTCTTCAGGAAGATCTTAGTCATTTTGTTTCTCGTTGATGGCTTCAGGATCAACTACAAAATCAGCAATATCGAGAGAGGTATCATCATTTAAGCCATCGAAAGAAGGTCCGGGGTCGCCATGAATGAAGTTGGTTTCATTTGCTCTTTCTTTAGCCTTTTGTGATTCTTGATACAGATCGGCCAAATGTGTAGGCGTATGACAGGTACGGGACCAGTATCCTTTTACGCCGCATCTGTAGCAAGCATTTTCATGCTGCTTATATGTAACACGACCAACTTTGTTCCCTTTAAACCTTTTATTATTTCTTTCAGCATTAAAATCATTAGGACGGAACTTTTTTCCTTGTCCACGTCCACGTCCATATCCTCCTCGTCTACGGCCACGATCATAACCTCGACCGTGACCTCGTCCATAATTATAATTGGATGATGCAACATTCGCTTCTGGGAATGAAGCTGATCCAGTAGGACGAGTTTGATGGTTTAGCATTACAAGTTTATTATTTTGTTCTGCAACCAATAGAACTTGCATCAAGTTTGAATACTTCTGGTATCCATTCGCCCGGTATTGTTGCTGCAAGATTACGTTTGCAGGATGAAAAGTTTGGAGAGTTTTTTCGATCATATCATAATCACTTATCTTCTCTCCACATAGAATTATCCTGGAAGTAATTCCGAACAAAGCAGAATTATATTCACTAACACTTTTGTAATCCTGAAACTGGAGATTCAACCACTCATGTTTAGCTTTCGGTAAGATCACATATTTTTGGTGATCGAACCTATCTTTGAGTGATTGCCAAAGATCTGCAGGATCTTCTTTTGTCATATATTCATCTTTTAAACCATCATGGATATGGTGGGTTAAAAATATCATAGCATTAGCCTATTTCTCTTTAGGAGTAGGCTTTGATTTTTCGATGGTATCAAGGAGCCCTCTTGCTTTTAAATGCATCCTTGCTGCAACTGCCCATCTTATATAATTATTTTCAGATATATCAAGGACAGCAATCTCGAGTTTTGCTAGATTTGACATGATAACTGTATAACAATTTATTAAGCATAAATTTAATTAAAATTTAAGTTAAAAATCAAATTTAAATAGCATGATGAAATTTTAAAATTTGTAAGCAATAAAAACATAAATTAAAATAACAAATGGTAATAAATAAAAATTAAAAGAACAATAATTTAAATCGTATGATTTGTCTTCTGGACAAATTCATTATGTTTTCTGGACATAAAGTTCTTCTGGAACTTTCATGTATGTCTTGTAGACATAGAGTTCTTCTGGAACTTTTATGTATGTCTTCTGGACATAGAGTTCTTCAGGAACTTTTTCAATAAATGTCTTCTGGACATTTAGTTATAGATAAAGTTATGATCTGAGGTGACATAGTCTACCATATGATCATAAACCGTTTGAGGTGGCAGAACCTACCATATGATCTGAGGTGACATACTCTACCATATGATCATCATGATCGTAAAAAGGCATAGCCTCCAATAACGATCGGTTCGGAGAAGGCAGCGCCTATCATCCCGAAATAACATATAAACGGAGAAGGCAGAGCCTATTTTTCCGTTAACAGAAAATAAATTAGACATAAATTAAAACATAAATTAAACCTCACATTTTTGGTATTAAAGCGGATCGTGCTGATAACATCTTATAGAATATATATATATCTGTATGATATATGTAATTATAATATAATTTATTTATATAGGTGATGAAAAAGACGTGAAGGAATATGACTTATTGCTCAAACTTACTTTTTTATTCCTCACTACTAACTTGCTCAGATCATACATATATTTATAAGTATAGTAAGTCGGCAAATGTTATGTCGGTAAAAGTAAAAAGTAAAAAATATTTTGATGGATAATTATATTTTAATTATTTTCAATAAATAATTCATTTAATGATTGACAAGAAACTCACATGCCATATTCCAAACGGGAATTGATGAAGACACACATTGTGTCAGGAACTCAGGAAGAAGAGTAAGAGAGTATATTGTAAGCTACGAGCAGGATATCTGGAGAAATTCAACAGAAGAACTTTCCTTTCAAGGAGATATTAAGCAACGTATCAACGTATTAAATAACATACAAAAGATGGAGAGAATCCGTACAAAAAGAAAACGATATATTACAGGTCAATAGTTTTCCTTGAAGATAATACCAAATTTATTAGCATCCCTGCGTAGGCTCCATTATTTATGAGAATCAACTAACCTTCGTCTAAGTAGACTCATGAAAAAATGAAAATATACTCCGCCCTCAGGACTTACTTCATTATTGTTCTTTTCTTTTTTGGTCGAACACTCCATTCTTTTTAAACTTAGATTTAGCATGACACAGGTATAACTGTTGGACGTCAAAGAAATAAAAAAGTATGACTACTGTTGATTCCCCAACAGATGTGCCAGAATGCTAATGCTAATCCTTGATTCTCTGATAGCTTATACAACAAAAAACATAAAAGAGTTTCTTATGTGTAGATAACCTAATTGATAAGATATTCGATTGGCAAGAGATTCGTCTGCAAAATACATAAGACTGAAAAAAAAAAAACAGTCAATCGAATTCTGCAGAATTTCACTTCTTAGATCCCAATCTTCTTGCTTCCATATGTGGTCAAGGACAATCAATGACTTAGATGTTTCCAACAACTGAAATAGTTCACTCTGAAGTTTATATCAAGTTTTAGTTCAGTAACTGCATTCATGACTCAGTAAGTCCAAACGATATAAGTTCCCCAGCCATAATGGCTCCTGCTTAAGCAATAAGAATGAACATGCATAATTGCCAGGAGTCAAAATATCACAAGTTCCAAGTGGTAAGACAAACCAATATTGGAATTTCATATTTCATTAAATCTTAAAATTGGCCATGCGGAATTTTATGTGACACACGACATTCTTAGATATATTGTTCTCAGGGAGACATTGACCCATTTCATATGTAATTACTTTTTGGTAAGGAGAAAATTTCATAAAAAATATACCAAGTATTTATCTATTTCTACAAAAATACATGAAAATTATTATAAAAAATTATCCTAAGTCACTAACAGATTTATTTACATATTTACATAAAAAACATTTACACTTAATATCTAGAGATAATTACATAAACCTATAAAAGCATATCTAAGACAAATCTAATAAATGATTAGAATGTCATTAATTTTTTTTTTAAAGTTGAAATTTCAGTGGAGTAAAATTTCTAAAGAAATCATAAACTCTTTATATTATTATTTTCAAATTACATCCAACTTTTAAGTTCTAGACCCGATAATTCATTCTCTAAGTTCAACTACCTCTAAAGTTATCACAGTATCATCTTCAAAAATATTATAAACATTAAGGATATCAATAACTGCTTATAAATTTTGAGCTTCTGAGCATGTCTAGTTTTACATGGATAATCAATTAGGCTATTAACATCTAATATATTGACATCACCAACGATATTAGTACATCATCAATTGATTTTTGAGAACATAAAACCCCGAAAATAAAGTTTTATGTGAAATCACACTAGAATAACTTTACTCTTTATGTTAATTGCTAAACTAACCTCCTAAAAATTACCTTAACTAGTATAATCTTAATCTTTTGTCAAAAGACAATAAACCGAAACTGAATTTTTATATTCACAAAAATGCCATTTACAATTAAATTCAGTTAAATTAATTAATAATGTATAAAACAATTTGAAAAATTAAATAATTTACCAAAATTATTTTTGCCTCATAAGGAAATAAAATAATCCATCACCTCTCTCATAATTATCCTAAAACCATCGGGACAAAAAAAAACCCTAAACTAAGAAACCGCCGCTGTCCTTTTCTCCATCACTGCAGAGTTTTATCAATCAAATTTGTGTGTTATGGCAGATTATTATTACACATAATATGTGTTATCGCAGATTATTATTACACATAATATGTCTTATCACCGATATTTTGTTCTGTGAAACACTTGCAAAAACAATAACAAGATCAATATAAGTTTAAGCAGAAGTTGAATCATTGAAAGCTTAGCACATGATTATTTAGCAAATCCGCTACTTAGTCAAGTATCTGCAGTATGGCTTTGGAAAAGTCTATCATATGGAGTAAAGTCTATCTTCCATTGTGGAAGGTCACAAACTTCTCATGGAAGCTCACAAGTTGTCGTACCATTTATGGGTTGGCAATAAGTGGACGGATTCTTCAGGTTCAAAGACTTATGATTCGGTTGTGCAAAATAAAAACTAGACTCCAGTTCAAAGAAGAAGGTCACAACAATGGAAGTAACTGCTGATGCAAATTAGACAAGAATTTTTTATATCGTTTCTTTTCCCTAGTATATTCATAAATCTTAGTATCTAAACACTGTTTTCAATTCTTTCTCAGGTTCATGATACTTTAAAAAAAAACAACAGTAGACATTTTCATAAAATCACAACCAAGCCCTCTGCTTTTAGACAAACAATAGTACATAGAAGATCCAAACCATGTTTAAGGAAGAAACATAAGTGATAAAACTAAGAATAAAATATTACATGAGTGATAAGTCTAAGCATCAGAACTACTAACAAAATGTTCTCAATAGGCTGGGGCCGAATCATTTTGCTACCTAAAAAGAAAGTTAATCTATTTATTGTTTCTTACAAAAAGTAGCATTGTTTAGAGTCGAACTCGTCACCTTGAGACAAAAAAAAAAGATAGATTGAACAACTTCAGTAAAAATTATTACTCTTAAATCATTAATAAAATTTTAACACCTTTGACAACAACTAAAAAAAGAAAACTTTTTAACGCCTCAAGTCTTTGTTTCATGGACTTTAGCCCAAGGCTGGACTACTGTTAGCAAGAACAAAATCTCCTAGCAAACTGAGTAAAATGTTTTATTTTTTCTTAAAGTAGAGTAGAAGTGATTTAATTTTGGTAGGCCCAAAAGATAATGCGTTTTTGTGGACTTCTTGTAGCGTACATTTAGGCCTTGAAGGCTTTACATTTTGATCAAAGTCAAACCATTCTTTTAAAGTTTTTAACAATTCGTTGACATTTGACTAGAGAGTAGAGTTAATACCGGAAGTGGCTTCCTCTCAATGTCATTCCAAGCCTGGCATTAGATGGGTGTTAAATGTGGTGTTGCAACAGCAACTCCAACCATAACATCTCCAACAAATTTCTCATCCTATTCTCCCTCCACGTCACTTTATTCTCCTTCTACATCATTTCAATTTTTTAATTCACACCTAACTCCATAATAGGAAGACAAATCATTTTCTCTTTCCTCCAACTCATTTTCTCTTTCCTCCACATTACTCCATCATATATAATTTATTTTATATTTATTTATTTTATTTTTATTATTTTATATGTGTAATACATTTTATAAATACTATTACTATTAATTTATTTATAATCACACAAAATAATTTTTATAATGTAAAAAAAATAATAACTAATATAAAATTTATTTTTTAATTAGATTGATTAATAAATAAAAATATATTATTTTAATGATTCAAATAAAATACTCATTTTCTAAATAAATAAATAACATTCGTTATTATTAATAAAGACACACCAAACATACATAATTCATTAAAATCTTACAACAAAACAAACACCAAACATTAATAAACTTAGAAATAAATTTTGATATTTATAATTGAGGGTTGCTCCGAATCTTTGCCAAATATGCTCGACGAGATCCTTCTTCAATTGAATATGTTGTTCCCTATCACGTAAATTAGCTCCAACATGAATATCTGATTCTGACCGGGCTTGCACATGGACTTCAAATTGTGGTAATATTTGGGTGTCGACATTGATTGAGGAGCTTGATGCAGAATTGTTTGAATGTCCGAAGTCGATATTTTTCCAGTTTCGTGAATATGTATCATGTTCATCCTCTACTATCATGTTATGTAAATTAATGCAGGCCCGCATTATTTTATCTAATACCTCGATATCCCACATTCTAGATGGTTGCCGAACAATAGCAAATCATGCTTGGAGAACACCGAATGCTCGTTCCACGTCCTTCCTACATGATTCTTTTTGTTAGGCAAACAATTATACTTTGTCGCCTACAAGAACTTGAATTGACTGAATGAAGACAGGCCATTTAGGATACATTCCATCAGCAAGATAGTATGTCCGATTGTATTGTCGACCATTTACGATGAAGTTCACCTCCAGAGCTTCACCGGAAATGATGTCGTCAAACACCGGTGACCTATCGAGTACATTAATGTCATTCAATCTACAAGGCAAACCAAAGAAAGCATGCCATATCCACAAATCATATGATGCCACAGCCTCAAGAATAACTGTTGCCGAGCCTTTGTGTCCACTAGTGAACTGTCCATGCCAAGCCTTGGGACAATTCTTCCACTTCCAGTGTATGCAATCAATACTACCAATCATTCCGGGGAAACCACGATCCTGACCAACTTGGAGTAACCTCTCCAAATCTCTCACATTTGGTCTTTGTAAATATTCATCTTGAAACAAGGTAATTATCCCTTCACAAAATTTTTTAGTACACTCGAGCGCCGTGCTTTCTCCAATCTTTACATACTCGTCACAAGCATCAGCTGGGCAGCCATATGCGAGTATGCGGAGGGCAGCTGTGCACTTCTGGACAGGGGAAAGGCCAGGCTTCTCGGAATTATTTCGTCTTTGAGTGAAGTAGACATCATAATTTGATAAAGATTCTACAATTCGTAGAAACAATAGCCTTTTCATTCGATATCTTCTTCGGAACTGCATGTTGGTGTAAGTGCATGACTCGTCAAAGTAGTCAGCCATGAGCCTTTGATGGACAGCTATCTGATCTCTATAGATAAAATTTTTGGAATGGGATCTTCGTTTCTTCTTTGCAGTTCCTCAAGAAGTTCTTGTTGCCTTTGGATCAGAGATTCTTCCAACTTCCACTGTTGTTTGAACTCTTCGAAGTTAAACAAATTTGGTAGTGCACCCATTGAATGATAAGAAGAATAAAGTATGAATGTTTGGAATGAGTTATGTTGATATGATGTGAACTACCATTTTTATAATAAATGAGCTCTAGACTCTAACCGTTTTACTTAACTAAATTAAATATGTAGATAAGTCTTGGGGGTATGATGAATTATTATCCTCGTGGGTCTCATCAATGATTCAATATTTGAATTAATATTTGTAGTGAGTAGTCATATCTTGTCGGAAGTAGTGGGTATGATCAATTATTCAAAATTTGCATTGAGTAGAGTCACATCTTGTCGGAAGTAGTGGGTATAATCAATTATTCAAACACAACACTTTTATTAAAACATACTTATTGAAGGTACAAACACTCTTATCAGCCACACATTATTCTGACAAACACACAATTATAAATTTAGAACATAACATATTAAAACTAACAGCCACAAATTATTTTAACAAACACACAATTATAAATTTAGAACATAACATATTAAAACTAACGGTCAAACAACGCATTTGTCAACATGTAGGCTTCTTGTTCTGCATCATCACGAGATTTGTTATGCAGTTGGATCCACAACTCCATGTTCTTAGAACGTGCAACTTTCTTCTGGCTAGCAGACAACTCTAAGATAGCTGAAACAGTGTTTGTCCTATTTTTTTGAAGGTTTTCATGAATAGAGGCTAAATTGGCCAACTCTTCCTCGATGGCATGCTTTGATCTTCTGGCAGTACATGATTTACTGGAAGAAGCTCTAATATATGATGATTTTGGCACATATTTACTAATGTTTTATAGTCGTTTTTAGTGTCTTTCAAGTCATTTTTGAGTCTTAAATAGGTCAGAATGAAGTCTTGGAGCATAAATTGGATGGACTGGAGCTTATTGGGCTTTTGGAGCAAAAAGATGCGGATTTGAAGCAAAAGGGCCGAATTTACATGCGAGCACCCGACGGAGCACATGCTCCGCCGCCAGAGAAATTTAAAGAGCCCGAATTGACCTAATTTTGGTGATTAAATAGGTCATCAACCTTTCTTAAAAGAGACGTCTCTTTCCTCGGAGAAAAATTAGAAGCTGCTTGAAGATCCTCTCCTTCTCCTCCTTTGTCGCCATCGCCTAGTGCTTGTTCCAATCTCCTTTGTTTCGATTGCTTAGACTTGGAGATCATCCATACATTGTTTTGAGAAGAATTCTGAACCTTGTTACTTTTCAGTATTTATTCATGAATTCCTTTTATTCCATTGCTATGTTTTCTTCTTCCATATCTGAGTAGTCCATTAACTAGATTAGGGTTTTTCAAAGGTATTCATGAAATGATTTAACTTGGCATAAATAGGATGCATAAATACATACTGTCTTCACCTCTAGTTGAATTTAATGCTTAAACTAAACTGATCACTTAGTTTATGATTTTAGGTTAAACCTATTCGCGAGAGTGTTTTAGGTTGCTAGAAAAGACATTGGTGAGCAATCAGACGTAGGTGACGAGAGTTGGTGCGGCTGGTTGTGAACAAATTGAACCCATTCGTTAATGCTTATCTGCATTTCTAGGTCCAAGCGAGAGTTTAGGTATTTAGGTTGTTAGATAAAGTTGTCGTCACCACGAGAGTGGGTTGATATTATTTTTATGTTTGAGTTCTGGATCTTTGCTGAATTAGATCCTAAATAGCTGCTAAGTTCTCATCTCTAAATCACCTGCGAATTACCTTGATCTAATGCTTTTTTTATTAGTTTTACACCGCTTTAATTTACTTGCAATTCTGTTTCAAAATCAATCACATACTTTATCTTAGCTTTATTTATTAATCTCATAATTTTATAGTGTAACCTTGGTCTCTGTGGATTCGATCTCTTATATAATACTACGATTGTCTGTGTACTTGCAGAATTATTTAGGGTTGAAACTCTATGTACCAAGCTCTAACTTTCTTCTTTGTTGCCTCCCTACCTTTTGGACGAACAAGGGACTGAAATGGTGATTCAACATCATCACTATCACTTTTTCGCTTAGAACCACTACTATCAGATTCAGTTGATCCCAGCATATACTTGGGATGATGGCGAACCAATTTCCATTCTTCCACATAAGCAAACACACAAGCTTCTTTTGCTTCATACAAACCACTACGTTTCTCCGTAGTTGCAGTACTGTAATAACCAACAAAGGTGCAAATTTTCTTGTTTATGTCACGAAAGTGACTTTGACATTTGGTTGCAGAGAACATTTTTCTGCAGTTGGTGGTCTCGTTCACGTACTTAGCAATTTTCCCCCAAAAAGTATCACCGTTTTGATTATTTCCCAGATCACTATCAGTACTAAAGTGGAAATAACCATTTAGTAGCGCTTTGTTGTCTTCAGAACTCCAAGTAGTGTAATTTACCCTCTTCTTTGCTGATTGTTGTGTTGGTTGAAGAATAGGAGTATCCCCGCCAGCATCTCCCAAAGAGATTTGGGTGCAAAATTATGGGCTATCAGTCGATCCACTACTAAAACCGGTTGGCTCGTTAATGGTTTGACTGTTAGGATAAGTCATATTTGGTGAATCATTGGTGTTTCCTGGAACTGGTGGATAGCCATATGGCATATATGGATGATTGTATGGGTATTGCATGCCAAAATTTGGTGGCATCATATATGGCATTTGAAAATTTGGATGCATTCCCGAATTCAAGGATTTTCTGGGAGTTGTGTATTTGGATTTGGTGGTTGTATGTTTGGATTTTGAGGGTTTGAAAAACCGTAATTTGGTAGGAAATTGTAATTGCGAGATGGATCCATAAGGATGTTGAAAATTGAAAAAAAAAACACCAAAGAGAGTGATAATGTAAGAGAAGAAATAAAAAGAGTGTTAAAACTTGAGATTTTTTGGGTGTCCAAATGTTATAAACATAAGCTCTATTTATAGATGTTAAAAAATAAAAAATAATTGTGTAAATTTTTTTTTTTTTGATCAATTATTGAATAAAAATAGCATTTAAGAAAAATGGGAAAAGAAAAGAAAGAAAAGAAAGAAAATAAAGAAAATAAGAAAAGAAAAAACAGCTAACGAATTATAACTTGCCATGTCATCATTGTGTCAGAATTTTATGTTAGGCAAATTTTGTCTTCCTCCGATGACATGTCATTTTGCCTTTGATAATTTTCTACTTATTGGATCTAATAACACTCCATTTTCCTAGCTATTTCGTTTGGTCTAACACCAAATTTGGTATTTTAGTGTTTCACTTTTTTTTTCATCTCCAACCACAATACCAAAACTCACACCAAAAATCATATTTTTATTATTATATTATTAAATTTAAGATTTTTATTTTGTTTTAATAGTTAGAAAATACTTATTATTATTATTATTGTTCTAAATTTATATTATATACTTACAAGTTATTTTGTTGTAATAAGTTTTCATGTTTATTTGGTTTTAGTTTTGTAATTAAACATTTTCAGTGTTTTGATTGAACTTTAATATGTATTATTAATCTTAATTCATTTTTGTATTAATTTAGATAATTTTTATAAATATTGATAGTTTATTTAATTTTTAATTGTTAAACAATATTTTAATTACATTACCAAATAAAAATATATATAAAATAGTATTATTGTTTTAGTGTTTTGTGAATAGTGTCGACACTGTTCACAAAACACTAAAAACAAATATTTGGTATAAATTATGTAATTACACCAAATTTGGTGTTTTGCTATCCGGTTGGAGATAGCCTAAGTGTAACCACTATAATAGTAGAAAACAATATATATATATATATATATATTATCCATTGACATTTCATAATAACCTATGGTATTAGGGGTATGTGTCTGATTTTTTTTTCTTTTAATTTATGCTTTGATAAATGAAGAAGTTGACAGTTGACGGGAAAAAAATGGAGATTTGGTTCACTAATCACCCAAATCATTAACACTACTTCATTAGGTACCAAAAACTCATAAAAGATTTGGTTCAACCATTTCATAAATACATTTGGGATACTACGCTTTCTTATTGCCTATTTTCTAAATATATATTATCAAATGACAATGAATTTATTTTATTTTTGCATCAATTGATTTAGTTTTAAACCAAACTAAACTGAATATAAATTGACCCGAACACAAACCAAACCAAACTATTTTGTTGAGTTTTAGTTAGAGTTTTATTAAAATTGAATTAACCAGACAGATCCGAACTCAAACCTAAACCGAAATGCTCATTTCTTGACACTGTGCCAAGGGTTTCCACAATTTGTTTTAATTAATAATTCAAGCTGTGGATAAAACTTACAAATGATTCAATATACTAATTTAATAGCCATTTGAATAAGACCATTTTACAAACATTCCTCCTATGGTAGAGTAAAAAAGAATAGTTTGCTTCCAATACAAGCAATCCAAGTATAATCAATTAGAAGAAATTAGCAAGTTGGGAGCTCAAACCAATCTTTGAAGTTTTGTTCTTCCTCCCGATGATAACTTCCTACCTTCTTTTTTCCTTTCTTTTTTTTTTGTTTCTCGCAAATTGTATAACAGATTTTACTTTAAGTTATCAATAAAACTAACAACCTTGGCAGCCATAATATTTTAGGGGTGTTAGACCCAAAAATGGATCCCCTAGTTATATAATTTATAAAAGAAAATATTGTTATTCACAATTGTTTTTGCTTACTTTTCAAACATATATATGTTAAATATAGTTCAGGTTAACGTTGAATTATACTCGTTATTCGTCTCGTACCAAATATATAATTATATCGGAATACTATATCCATAACATATATGGATATGCAATCTTCAATGGCAGCCTAACCAGCTTAGACCTTTCGTTTTTGGATTTTGTTGATATTTGATTTTTGGATGACCACAAAGTATCGGGAAATGATGATTTTTATTAAACTTTGGTTTAAGGATTATAACATATTAAATTAACTTTTTCCGGACTTAAAGTTTTCTCTTCATAGAGAATCACCTAATCTATCAGTTCAGGTACAGAATGTTGTGCTTGTAAACACTTAATTAGTAAACAAACAATGTTAATCTTTTGTAATTATGTAGTTAATACTTAGCAGACAATGTTACCTTTTGTAATTAGTTAATTAGTTATTTTCCAATGCGTGTACGGCTATGCAAAAATGACATCTCGTACTTAAGTATATTTTTGAAAACTTTAATGATTTGATTGAATTAGACGTGACAAGATGATGTAAATATTTTTTGCATTTTTACGTATTGCTTTGATTGAATTAGATGTGATTGACATATCACAAATATAGGGGGTAATGAACCTCCAAAAAACATACTTTTAACAGCTTTAATTGAGTTAATCTAAAACTCTTTGGATATAGTAGGTCAATTGATATGGCTTATTCCTCCAAAGAGATTTCAAGAAAAGACAATGAAGAGGTTTATGTTCCTTTCTTCATAGCCAAGTCTTGTTCATTTTTTTCGTACACTTAATTTCTAAGTTAAACTTTTTGAATCCTTAGTCTTACCTTTTCTCTGTTTAATCATAAAACACAACAACAACAATGAAGCAACATCCATTATTAGTTATGGCTACCTTGAAGCTCGAAAACCGAGAATCGCCAACAAACTATCAGTTCATTGCAAAGTAAGACCTTTTGAACATTTGTGTAATGTTGACAAAAGAACAATATTTGATTTTGAATTTGCAGAACTTGTGTCTTCAAGGAGAAGTGGGTGAAACTAGAAGGTATGTTCTCGTTACCAAACTTACCAGAAAGAGTTGTTTTTTACTTGGAAGGCCCTTCACCGGGATCGATTTACTCATTCAATCTGTTACCATTCACCGCGAAAGCGATGAGGTATATAACTAAATCATATGATCTCCATTGTTTGTGTTTACATGTTACGATAAACGTAATTTTTACCTTTTTAAAGTTGGAACGAGAAGAGTATGTTACAGCTGAAGATGAGAATATTGTAGTGAATCCAAACTTTGAAGATGGACTAAATAACTGGTCAGTAAGAAACTGCAAGATTGTGTTGCATGACTCAATGGCTGATGGAAAGATAGTACAAATGCTACTATACAAGCTACTCTATGGGTCCAGAATCCAAATCAACGCGATCAATACATAGGCATTTCCGGGTTAGTTTTTTTTCTTACTGTCACATTCTATCAGGCCAAGAATCATTTATAAAATGCTAAAGTGGATCTTTGTTTGTTACTTAAAAGTGTACAGGCAACAGATAAAGAATGGATACAGTTTAAAGGAAAGTTCCTTCTCAATGGTTCTGCCTCACGGGTAGTCATTTACCTCGAAGGTCCGCCTCCAGGAACCAATAGTCTCGTTAATAGCTTAACCGTAAAACATGCCGAGCAAACCCCTCCTTCACCACCCCCGCTTATTGAGGTTAGTCCAGAGATCTAATTCACATTTTAACTGCATTAAAATCTACTAGGATGTGATTGTTTCATATGCAAATTATCCAAAGTTCCCTATTATATCATGTAACGCAAAAAAAAAAAAAATTGAAGTCTTAATCCGCATTGTTGTTTTTTTCTTGTAGAATCCTGCGTTTGGGGTAAACATACTCACAAATAGCCAGTTAAGTGATGATACAACCAATGGCTGGTTTCCATTAGGGAACTGTACGCTAAGTGTCGCGCAAGGCTCACCTTGTATCCTTCCACCAATGGCACGGGACTCACTTGGAGCAATGAGCCTCTAAGTGGCCGTTATATACTCTCTACTAACCGAACACAGACATGGATGGGTCCAGCTCAAGTGATCACTGATAAACTTAAGCTGTTCTTGACATATCAAGTATCAGTTTGGGTTAAAGTTGATTCTGGCATTAATAGGCCACAAAATGTTAATGTTGCACTTGGTATTGATAGCCAGTGGGTAAATGGAGGACAAGTTGAGATCAATCATGATAGATGGCATGAAATTGGCGGTTCTTTTCGAATTGAGAAGATGCCATCTAAGGCTTTAGTTTATGTTCAAGGACCTTCTTCAGGCATTGATCTTATGGTCGCTGGCTTGCAGATTTTTCCCGTGGATCGATTCGCGAATTAAACATTTGAAAAGAAGATGTGACAAGGTATATTCACAAAATACTATGCTTTCAATATCTTGTGTCAAAATGTTATAAAGAACTGAGTCTTTTAAAGTTCTTTTTTTTCTATTGCAGATCCGTAAATGTGACGTTATACTCAAGTTCTCCAGTGTAGATTCTAGCAAATTATCTGGAGCTATGGTTAGAGTTCGACAGATAAGAAACAGCTTCCCAGTTGGAACTTGCATAAGCAGATCAAATATAGATAACGAAGATTTTGTCGACTTCTTCTTGAAAAACTTTAATTGGGCGGTTTTTGCTAATGAATTGAAATGGTACTGGACGGAACCAGGGCAAGGGAAGCTTAATTACCAAGATGCAGATGATATGCTTAACTTGTGTAGTAGTAACAACATAGAAACAAGATGACATTGTATATTTTGGGAAGTCCAAGCAACAGTTCAGCAATGGATCCAAAACATGAACCAAACCGATTTAAACAATGCGGTCCAAAACCCGTCTAACCAATCTTCTAAACCGATACAAGGGGAAATTCAAACACTACGATGTGAACAACGAGATGTTACATGGATCATTCTACCAAGACAAGCTAGGTAAAGACATAAGAGTCAATATGTTCAAGACCGCGCACCAACTAGACCCATCTGCGACATTGTTCGTGAACGATTACCATGTAGAAGACGGGTGTGACCCAAGATTCTGCCCCGAAAAATACATGGAACTCATTCTTGACATGCAAGAAAAGGGTGCACCGGTTGGAGGAATTGGGATTCAGGGTCAGCTCTAGACAAACTAGGAATCCTCGGTTTACCAATATGGTTCACGGAAATGGATGTTTCCTCGGTTAATGAGCACATAAGGGCAGATGATTTGGAAGTAATGATGTGGGAAGCTTTTGGACATCCTGCGGTTGAAGGTATAATGTTATGGGGATTTTGGGAATTGTTTATGAGTAGAGACAACTCTCATTTAGTGAATGCAGAAGAAGATGTTAATGAAGCTGGGAAAAGGCTTTTGGCTGTGAAAAAAATTTGGCTCTCACATGCTAATGGACATGTTGATCAAAAGGGTACGTTTCCGTTTAGAGGGTACAATGGAAATTATGCCGTTGAAGTGATTACCATTTCGTCTCAGAAAGTTCTGAAAACGTTTGTTGTTGAAAAAGGAGATTTGGCTCAGGTTATTAATGTGGATCTTCAAGGTTTGTGATGCTGTTGTTTGCTAAATGTGTTTATGTGTGTGTTTATGTATGTTTAGATTTCGAATTTGTTAAAGCGTTGGTGTTTGTTTATTGTGAATAAAACGTTACATTTTAAAAGAAATATGATTCTCTGGCAAGTGGTTATAGTATGGACCCTATGGTGGCTTGCCTCTTGGTTGCAGCCATGCTTGGGATGGGTTAGTATACTTTCTTCATAAGGGTATATTTACTGGCTATTCACCAATTTGGGAGATTAGGGGTAGTGAGGCCTTGAAATTTTCTTGGAAACTAGTTTTTTTTTTTTTTTTTTTTTTTTGCTTAACTTAGTTTAAGTTCTAGTTATAACAATTTACAAAACTATAAACACTTTTTTTTATATTATACAAATTATAAACTTTTCAGAATTTAGTATCTTTTACAGGAATATACGAAATTATGAATAAGTAGATATTGATTTATATTTTCCAAATAACATTGTTTTTGAATGTTTTAATGGCACGTTATTTTATTAAACACACAAAAATAATATATATTTTTGTGTATGGATTTTACCATTATCAAATTATAAGATTGTTAAGGTAAAATTACGAAATTTAAAAAATTACTTTAAATAAATTTAATTTTAAATTTAGAAAACATAATTATTTAATTTAAAAAAATCCATCCAATGATAATTAGTACTTTACAAAAATTAAATTAAATTAAATTTTTGCATAAAAACTTGTAAAACATCTAACAAAATGAAAAACAAAAAAAAATCTAAAAAACACCATAAATTGGGAGGAAAATATCAAATTTGTAGATAAGCAAAGCTATCTATATAATTACGAGATGTCACTTACGTTAATTCAAATTTGTAGATAAGCAAAGCTATCTACATAATTACGAGATGTCATTTACGTTAATTCAAATTTGAAAAAAAAAATGTAAGATAAGACACTAGTAAGAAAAATGACAAAAGGCCCATGTTTATCTTGCAGAAGTGAAGCCTTAAAGGCCCATCACAAAGAACACCAACATTGAAAAGTTTTTTCTTCTCCGCGGAAACACATTGAAGAAGCATTTCAACACTTCTAGAGTTTGATGCATGTTGTTGCTTTATTATCTGTGATTGATTGATTGTGGATTTTGATGTTGTTGGTGTTAAGAAAGAGGCTACATTTGATTGTCTGCAGAAGACATATGGGTTCCTTACGCAGAGTTATGGAAAGAGACAAGATTTGTTTGGTTTTATAGGTTTTGGTTGTTGCAAATATTTATCCCTTTGTTTCTCGGTTGGATATTGGAGGTTTATATGCATCGCATAGTATTTTTGTTCTTTATGCATCCATATTATATTTTTGCTGGATCCGCCCTTGGTTAGACCTCGTACTATAGATAGTATAGGGGCAGATTTTCTAAGTCTGACAAGATAAATGATCATATTAATATCTTCTTTGACAAAATCACAGACCAAAACTGTGCAGGAGATCAAGTCTCATTTAGACATTTTGTCGAACACTTTCACTGCATCATCCACTTGACTACTCATGTCATCATCCATAAATCAAATTGCCCAACACTTCAGTTCCTAAGGTCTAAACATTTCATCAAGTATCATTGACAAGAGATAAACAAAGGAAAGTTTCGTACCGAAATTAAACTGAACAATAACGTTTTAACAGTTGTTGCCTGAGACAAACTTTGGATTATGTTTTAAACAACAACAAAAAAATACAATCAAATTTCGTTTTGCATCAAACAACAATGAAGTCAGCCATCCTCATCCTCATTTTCTTTCTGTGGGGAAAGTACATATTACCTGCTTGTCTAATCGAATTGACCAAGAGGAATGTGTTCAACTTTGTAGAAGTCTTCTCCTCTTCTCGACAATTTCTCCTTAAATTCCAAAGGAGCTCCAAAGATATATGATTCTTTCAAGGAAGTGATAAATCTCAGCCCATCAGGAAGCTCATTTAACTTTGAACATAGGCCAATAGAAAGAGTATGAAGAAGGGGCATGGAGCCTTCTTCTACTATCCACTCTTCCCATTCTTTTAGTTGAAAAAACTCTAGCTTCTGCAACTGAGGAAACCCATCCCCGGAGCAAACCATTCTCCTCCCACTGAATGATTCACGACCTAAATCAAATTGCCCAAAACTTCTCTTCTAAAGGTCTAAACAAATCATCAAAGGATTTTATGATTCAAATCAAATCAAGTATCATTGAAAATAAACAAAAGGCAAGTTTCACACCAAAATTAAACAGAACAACAATTTCGTTTTAACAATTGTTTTGCCTAAGACAAACCTTGGCTTATATTTAAAACGAACAATAACGAAAGAAAACAAAGAAAGAGAAGCGAATTACTTAACAATGTTATATTCTGTATGGTGTAGTCGAAGATTAAGGAACTGAAAGCTTAATATCTCCTAGAAATGTTAATTCTTATGATGTCAAACATTTATCATCAGGAGTTAAACATCTATATTTCCTTTGGCAATCAAATGGCTTAAGTAAGAATGTTGTCTTTCAGGTAACTTGTTAACTAATCAAATGACTTCAGGATTGAGATCTACTTAGAGGAATGGGATGAGATCTACTGTGCAGGAGATCAAGTCTCAGTTAGACATTTCGTCGAACACGTTCACTGCATTATCCACTTGACCAATTATATTCCAAGTACAAGTATTCCCATAAATCAAATTGCCCAAAACTTCTCTTCTAAAGGTCTAAACAAATCATCAAAGGATTTTATGATTTTATCATTGAAAGTAAACAAAGCAAGTTTCATACCAAAATTAAACAGAAAAACAATTTCGTTTTAACAATTGTTTTGCCTGAGACAAACCTTGGCTTATATTTTAGCTTAAGGAACCAAACACACATAAAACACAAATGCTAAATACAATAACTGATAAAGGAGAAAGGATAGTCTCACAATCCAATGGAAGAGATATTTAGCTTCGGAAGGGGTTGGCCTGTTGAAAAAATTATATATAATATTGAAGTTAATATTCATAGAGGAATTAGAAAATGCAATTGTTTTCTCTCTATGACTATGCAATTGCTTTCTCTCTCTCTCTCCCTCTCTGACTATGCAATTGTTTTTCTATGGAGAAAGTATATATTACCTGTTTTTATTAACGGGATTCGATTTCCAAAAGAGGAATGTGTTGAACTTTGTAGAAGTCTTCTCCTCCTCTCGACAATTTCTCCTTAAATTTCAAATCAACAGGGTAGATTTGTAGTTCTTTCAAGGAAGTGATAAATCTCAGCCCATCAGGAAGCTCCTTTAAATTATGACAGTAGCGAATTTCCAGAGTATGAATAAGGGGCATGGAGCCTTCTTCTACTATCCACTCTTCCCATTCATATAGTCCACGTAGGCATAGCTTCTGCAACTGAGGAAACCCACCGCCCGAGCAAACCATTCTCCTCCCACAAAATGATTTATAATCTAAACGAACCTCTTTCAACTGAAGCAATTTCTCTAGAATCATCATTGGATCCTCCTCCAAACCACACATCTCAAGAGATAAGGTTGTAAGGTGAGAAGGAAATTGTTCTTTAAGAAGATTGGGCCAGGGCATATTTATACTCAAACTCAGACGTTTGACATGACTGAAATCCCACACAGTTCCCTCTTCTGTCTTCCTATAAACATATTCTGTTATATCAAGATCTTCAAGGTGTCTCAGTCCAGCTGTTGCTGCAGATAGAGTTTCTAAACTCTTCCCATCATTTAAATTGATGCCCAGAGTCCTCAACCTGACCATACCAAGAAGATCCTTGACGCTGCTATTCTTTGTTGAGAAATTCTTCAAGGTCTCCAGTTTTACTAGATTGCTCAATTCCAACTTTTTCTTCTTATGCATAAACTCAGGTAATGCAAGGTATCTCAATTCTTTCATCCCCATCAAGACATTGGGCACGAATATAGCAATCTTATACGATCCATATAGCAATCTTAAGCCCATATCCAGATTTAGATAGATGAGCAACGATAGGTTTCCTAGAGAAGCAGGTAGATGAGATACATAAGCATCTTTTAAGCTCAAGTATCTTAAGTGAATGAGCTTTCCAATGCCAGAAGGTAACTTCCCTCCTCTAAACTTGGCTCTGAAAAGATCTAACACCCTCAGAAGTTCTAACCTTTTAAAGCTTGAACCTGATAGCTTCCATCTTTCTACCCTAAAAACATTCACCAAAACAACCACGAGAGATCGAAGTTTTGGATTGTTTATATCGCTCTCAACATCTAATGTAGTAAGATTCTGTGAGACAAATCTCCGAGATGTACCATGAGATTGAAAGTTTGAGGTTGAAGGGTTGGTACTGGCAATTTGTAAGAAGTTCTCTTCTTTGACTTTAGACAAACAAATTTCTCTCATCATGTCATGCAAATGACAAGTTTCAAATCTCAAAGTCCTAACGTCTCTCTCAGAAATGACCATATTTCTCTTCACCAACTCTTCTATGTAGCTATCTCCAACATCTCGAATGGTCTTTCTGTCGTAATGCCTAGGCTCAAATATTCCATCTGCAGCCCAATAATATGACAAATCCTTTACCTTTATCTTATGATCTTCAGGAAAATGGGCAAGGTAGAGGAAACAATGCTTCAAATAACTAGGCAACTCTTCAAAGCTCAGAGACAATAAATATTTAACTGGGCTATTGTCGGCGTCATTGAAATCAGTTGATCCTCCCACGAGATGAGATACAATATCCTCAGATAATTGTTTCCAATAATGCAGTGTGTATTTTAAAGCCAACATACCTCCTAACACTTTGATAGCCAATGGTAATCCTCCACAATGTTTGACCATTTCCTTGCCCATCTCTTCCATTTCCTCATCAATCTTAAGTTCTGCACAAAATATCGTCACTATGTTAAATTATTCTATATATACGCTACAAACCAAGATACTGACAGGATAGAGAAATATTATAGCTACTTAACTTATTCTGCACTAGTTAAATGATTCTACGTTTAGGCTATAAAACAAAGCTATAGCATAGTTAGACATAATAAAGAGATATTATTTTTGAGCGGGAAAAAACAGAAAAAAAATAAGAGAGAGGTCTATTTGGGGCTTTAATCGTTATAAATTGTTTATTGTGATAAAATTTCCGTGAATGCTTACCGGATGCATCATTTATAGGATGTGCTATCTTTTGAAAAAGTGTCAAACTTTCTTCAGTGGTTAGGCATTCTGGTTTTAAGTTTTTATATGTTTCATTTGGACGTACTGCAACACTATTCTTTCGAGAAGTAAGCAGCACTTTCCAACCTGCAAAAAAATAAAATAAATAAACACATAGAGCTAGCTAGCTTATTGAGTATTGATTTTTCTTTTGTGGTCACCTTTGTTGGGTGGAAATATTGGCTTCATTTGATCCCAGTGTCCATCTTCCCATATGTCATCAAAGATAATTAACGATTTTGATGTTTTCAACAATCCAAAGAGTTCATCCTGGAGCTCAGCTTCATTCATCTTCAGGATTTCTTCTTTCCTTTCCTTCGATGTGAGATTTTGCAGGATCGTTTGCCAAACAGATATATGTGTAAAATCTTGTGAAACACACACCCATGCAAGTCTATCAAACTTATTCTTAACCATATCATGATTAAAAACTTGTCTAGCAAGTGTAGTTTTACCAAGACCACCCATCCCAGTTATGGAAACCACTTGAACATTATCTTCCTTCACCAAATATCCAATCAATTTCTTAATATTTGCTTCCAACCCCACAAGATCACTTTCAGACTCCTCAGCAAATTCCTTTTTCTTCATCTTTCGTCTTTCTTGTAGAGGATGTGAACATCAACTGTCATCGACAATAAACTTTTGCACCCCAAATTTCTCCATATCGTGGATCACCTTGGAGATCCTCCTACTTATGCCTCCCATATCTGAAGCAATTTCCATGCGGTATGGAAAAATGCAAGCAAGTCTTCTGATACGCTTCTTGATGCCACTTGTTTTTCCGAGTTGATCTTCCTTAAGAAGATATGTTTCAGTTATATCTTCGGCGTCATAAACAATTTCCTTGATCTCTTCAACACAATGTCTCACCACCTTACTTGTATGTTTCTTGGCACCGGCATCTTTCAAGAAAGACTTTAGCAAGAGTAGATTACTTGTTAGTTCAGTTACTTGATCTTTGACTCCGTGAAATTGCTCGTGTTTCTTGCTCAATAGGTCATAAAGCTTTTCTATTCCAAAAGACAAAAGTTATCCAGCCATAATTGCTCCTGCTTAAACAGTATGAAAATAAGAATTAAGTTACAGAGTCAAATATCACAAGTTTGAAGGGGTCAAACAACGCAAATATTGGGTTTTTTGGATTTTTATATATACTTAAATCTTAAAATTGGCGATGAGGAATTTTAGAACACTTCCAATTTGTGTCTGTTTATTCTCGCAGAGACACTCACACATTGCATATGTAATGTAAATACGTTTTAAGTGATGGAATTCACATTAAAAATAAATATATATGTATAATACTTTATATAGTAATTTCTTAAAAAAGAATTTCATTCCAATAACATTTTTTTAATTATAAACGGAGAAATCATTTACAATATATACTCCTGTGACTCCTGAGTGTGCCCTATGGATGCACGTAAAAGAAAGCGTTTTGACGACAAAAAAAAACAAAAAAAAAGAAAAAAAAAGAAGAAAGAAAGCGTTTTTGTGAAAGAACAGACAAAAGGCCCAACAGCTCGAAACAGAGCTTACTACAAATGTATTTGTTTCATTTGGTACTTACCGATTTATCTAACTTACTACAGAAGAAAATAAAAACTAAAAATTCAATGTTTAATAGTGATTTGTTTATTTATTTGTTGTAAGATAGTTTTCATTATAATATAAACTTTTATTTTTGTTATATTAACACATTTTTTATAAATATTTCTTAATTCAGAAAATGATAAATTTTGAGATCGAGGATGGAGATATATGTCTGGCAGACAGTGGTACAACGGACATCATAATTAAGGATCAAAAGTATTTTTCCATCCTTAAAATAAAAGATTCTGCCAGAAACGTGAATACGATATCTGGTAATGCAAAAATTATTATGGGCTCCGGAAGAGTCAGTTTTTCAATGCCAAGGGGAACAAAATTTGAAATAAATGATGCATAAAATTCTTCTAAATCTTACATAAATTTGTTAAGTTTCAGAGATATCCGCAAAAATGGATAACACATAGAAACTATGAATAAGAATGACATTAAATATCTTTGCATTACATCAGTTATTTCGGAGAGAAAACGGATATGAGAAGAGCTAGCAGCTCTATCCTCCGAAATATATTACACAAAGATAAATACGACTGAATCCTATGTTACTGTAAACTCGAAGTTCACAAGTACTTTCAAAATCTGGCATGAACGTTTAAGGCATCCTGCTTCAGTCATGATGAGAAAAATTGCGGAAAATTCAAATGGTCATCTGCTAAAAAACCAAAAAAGTTTTCAACGAGAGAATTTTCATGTAATGCTTGTTCTCAAAAAAAACTAATAACTCGGCTGTTACTAGCAAAAATAGGAAATGAATCTCCAGTATTCTTAGAAAGAATACTTGGTGATATATGTGGGCCTATTCACCCACAATGCGGGCTATTTCGATATTTTATGGTATTGAGTGACGTATCCAGCAGATGGTCACATGTATGTCTATTGATTACACAAAAAATGACTTTTGCAAGATTCGTTGCCCAAATAATCAGGTTGAGAGCACAATTTTCTGATTATACAATAAAGAAAGTGAGACTTGATAACGCTGGTGAATTCACTTCACAAGCCTTTAATGACTATTGTATGTCATTAGAAATTTATCGGTCCCGCATGTTCATACACAAAATGGCTTGGCCGAGTCTTTGATTAACGGGTTACAACTTATTACTAGACCGTTAATATTAAGAACAAAGCTCCTAATTTCAGTATTGAGTCATGAAATTTTGCATGCTACTGCACTAGTTAAAATACGGCCAAGTGCATATCATAAGTACTCTCCAAAACAATTAGCATCTGGCTAGGAGCCAGATATATCTCATCCCCGAGTTTTTGGGTATGCGGTTATGTCCCTATACCTCCGCCACAAAGAACAAAATGAGACCATAGAGGAGATTGGGAATATATATCGGGTATACATCACCAAGTATAATTCGGTATCTTGAACCACGAATTGGTGATATGTTTACGGAACGTTTTGCAGATTATCATTTTAATGAAGATGAATTCCCAGCATTAGGGAGAGGAATTAAGGAAGTTCCAAAATATCTTACATGGTGCACATCGTCGTTGTTGTACCTTGATCTCTCTACGAAACCATGTGAACTGAAAGTTCAAAAAGTTGTACATTTACAAATATGGCAAATCAATTACCAGATGCGTTTACTGATATAAAAAAGGTGACAAAATCATATATATCCGCTGCAAATGTTCCATCGAGAATTAATGTTTCAGAAGAAAAAACTGATGAAAAAATAGTAAATGAACCTAAAGTTTAATTTAAAAGAGGGAGGTCAGTGGGATCAAAGGATAAAAATCTCCGAAAGAAAAAAAAATTGGAAAAAATGATTGAGACTGGTACAGAAGAACCAAATACAGCGAAAAGTCCTGAAAACGAAAATAAAAGTCATGAATACGAAGCTGATTTAGATAAACATGAGAATTCTATCAACTATGCCCAAAATGGAAAAGTATGAGTTAGAAATAAGATAGAAGATAATGATGAAATTTTCTCATTCTCTGTATCCTAGGAAATTGATTATGAAAGTGATGATTCAGATCCAAGGTCCATATTATAATGCCAAAAAATATCTGATTGGGAGAAATAAAAAATGGCCATGAAAACTGAGTTGGACTCCCTCAATAAAAGAGAGGTTTTTGGACCTATCGTCACAACGCCTGAACATGTAAAACCCATTGGATATAAATGAGTTTTTGTTCAGAAAAGAAATGAGAAAAATAAGGTAACAAGATACAAAGTCTGACTTGTTGCCAAATGATTTTCTCAAAGGCCGGGAATTGATTATGAAAAAACATATTCTCCGATTATGGATGTTGTGACTGCATATCTATATGTATCACTTGATAATGAGATATATATGAAAATCCCAGAAAGATTGAAAATGCCTAAAACATTAAACTCAAAAGGTAAAGAAATATGTTCAGTCAAGTTACATGATCACTTTACGGATTAAAGCAATCCGGACACATGTGGTATAATCGCTTAAGTGAATATTTGTTGAGTAAAGGATATACCAATAATGCGATATGCCCTTGTGTATTTATTAAGAAATCCTTATTTGGATTTGTGATCATCGCTGTATATGTGGATGACCTGAACATAATTGAAACTCGAAAAGAGATTGATGATGCAAGAACTCATATGAAAGAAAAGTTCAAAATGAAAGATCTTGGACATAATTTTTTTTGTCTTGGGCTCCAGATCGAGCATCTTCGAGATGGAATTTTCATACATCAATCAAATTATTCGAAAAGGATCTTAAGACGCTTTTATATGGATAAACTGACTCTTTTGAGTACTCCAATAGTCAATAGGTCGCTTAATGTTGATAAAGATCAATTTTGACCTTGTGAGGATAACGAAGAAGTATTAGGCCCTGAAGTACCTTATATGAGCGCTATTGGTGGACTTATGTATCTTGCAAATTGTACCCGACCGGATATAGCGTTTGCTATAAATTTACTTGCAAGATATAGTTCGTCTCCCACGTGCAGATATTGGAATGGAATAAAACTTATTTTTTGTTATCTTCAGAGAACAATTGACTTGGGATTGTTTTACCCTAGAAACTCCACTTTTGTTTTAGCTGGTTTTTGCAGATGCGGACTATTTATCAGATCCACATAAAGCTCGATCGCAAATAGGATATGTTTTCACAGTAGGAGGTACTATAATCTCTTGGCATTCCCAAAAGCAGACTTTGGTTGCTACTTCATCAAATTATGCAGAGACCATTGCATTTCATTAGGCATGTAGAGAATGTTTTTGGCTCAGATCCATGACTAATCATATACAACAGTCAAGTGGAGTAGTCACTGACAAAGAGCCAATAAAATTGTTCGAAGATAATGCTGCATGTGTCCCCCAACTCAAAGAAAGCTATATCAAGAGCGACAGGACAAAACATATTCCTCCAAGATTTTTCTCATATATACAAGAACTCGAGAAGAATCAAGAAGTAGATATTCAATATATCCACTCAATGGACAATGCAGCTGATCTATTATGAATACGCTTCCAACTACAACATTCAGAAAACATGTTTGTAGTATCGGGATGCGTCACTTACGTGGTCTATAAAGAAGAAATTTTATTGTCATTTTAAGGGGAGATTACGTCACAGTACTCTTTTTCTCTTGTTATAGTTTTTATCCTATTAAATTTTCCATGATAAAGTTTTTAACGAGGCAGTAGGTAATAATGATGGATAATTAAGAGGGAGTATTATAATAGTTAAGTATAATTATCCACAAAATTTCACCATCATAAAGTTACACCGCCACTGTAGAAGTTGGTTGTATTATTTTATGGTTTTTACTTCTCCTATAAATATGTTTATAACCTCTTTGTATTATGATGAGTTATCAAAAAAAGGGAATTACTTCTATCTCTCTGTTCTCACGTCTCATATACACATACAAATATTTTATACACGATATATATATATATATAGATATATCTCATCTTATTAATAGTTTTACAACAATTATAATCTTTTTTTATTTAATTATTAATTTTTGGCTAGGAAGTGAACATGATGTCTTGAACCACCCGGATTTTTATGTAAACTTAGACAACAGATACAATCCAGTTTTATTTTTTCCCTTTGAACAGATATAGAGTTTGCTTGATTTACTTGTCCCTTTGAACCAACATCCTGGGATCTCCAGTCTCGTAGGTGGGGTATCCATCAAACATACTCTTTAAGTCAGAGGCTTCAAACCTATTCCCGTTCATGATTTCAAAACTTGATCTCTTGCTAACCCTTTTGTAAAGGATCTACTAAGTTGTCGGCTGACTTGATATAATCCACAATGATTACACCAGTTGAGATCAAATGTCTAATGGTTTTATTTTGTCTTTTGAAAGACCTAACTAACCATTATACAAAAAACTCAGTACCCAACCTATAGTCAATCGACTATTATAGTATACACATGATGCTGGTTCTAGTTTTTGTTTTCTTTCCCCATTGAACTACAATCCATAGGTATTGGTGTATTTGTGACCATTTTAGGAGGTGATACTGCGAATTTCTTCCGAGATACCCCCACACTTTCAGGTATTTGTACAAAGATACATACCTTTCCAAAGTTTATATAACATCTTGCCAATGACTTTAATTTGGTAAGCAACGCTTACCCCCCACATTTCATGAGATAACTCATTGTTTTGCAATAATTATTACATGGTTTAAGTGGTTATAAAGAAATACATCTTCTATTTCTACGTTTTAAACCCAATCTCACTGAACTTTTTTGGCATTAGTCATACGCTTACAACGCTAGGCACTAACAGTTTCACATGTGGTAGACCACTCTCAAACTGAATATGGAGTGTCGACTCACATGACCCAGTTTTATGAGAACTATCTCCAACGGTTCCATCAATGGCATTATCAACACTATTAGTCATTCTGAATTTGTTTAAAATTAACTTATTTCACCACACCATGCGTTCTCTGAAAAACTTTTTTAGAATTCGCTTTGAGTTTCTGTGAAAATCACATAAGCTTTCCAATAGACGTTCCCAGAAACCAATAAAGGTGTTCTTAAATATTATTTTCAAATCACGTAGATCTTTTAAGAAAAACAAATTTCGTGAATCTGCCAAAGGCCTTTGCGGAAAATTTTATTCTTTTCTGCGTATTCATAAGATCCAATCTGTTTAATGCTATAAGAAAAAACGGTTTTATTGAATTAAGATTGTAGGACTGCGAAATCTAAGATTGAAAATCACTAACAAAATTCAATTAATGAAAGACGAATATGCGGAGGCGAGATATGATCTCTTTTCTTAATTCAATAAATCTTCCAAGTGTTGCCATTTGATAAGATTCTGAATACCATGATACAACTGCGTTGAGACTATAATTGTGACACCCGATTATAGAATATATGAACTAGATTTACCATATACTCTCGAGACTCACTTTTAAGAAAAGAAGAGAAGGAGATTGCTTGAAACTTTTCTTTTCATTATTTGATTCAACTCAATCTGATGATGATCTGATGATTTGAGATAATGAGCTGAGACTTTATTTATAGGGAGGAGTTGCTTGATCCCCAAGAAGGAGATAAGTTCTGCAAGATTCACCTTGATGCGCAAGAATAAAATATTCTAGGAATATTCTGCCTTGTTCCGCAAGGATAACGATTTAGAAATATTACAAAAATATTTTTGACTCAATCTAGAATCTTCTAAATTTATCCGGGATTATGCAAAAAAACCTTAAGCAAAAATCAATTAAATTGTTAATAAAAATTTATTTCAAAAGAATAATCTTTTGTGGCCCAAAGGCCCACATTCACCAAAACTCAAACCCGAGCCCAACCTAGCGGCGGCGGATGTGTATGGTTTTGCATCATGACCCTCCATCTCTCACTCTCTATCCAATGTGGGACATTTACTCATTTTGATATTTAGTCAAGATTACAAGTATTACAAGCTCTTTAAGCTAACCACTTTGTACTTCATTTCTCATTCCACGTTAACTTTGATTTTGACATGTAACTACACTATCTTATAGTGCTCATTACAAGAATTCTAAATGCCTCAAGATCCGGTCACTTCAGTTCTGAAAATTTGGCTTAAGACATCTTTGTCCAAATTGAGTTTCAACAAGGGATAGAAGAGGCGAGCCCATTAGGTTTCCCTGAGGAGGAAACAACCGTGTTGTTATTGCTAAAAATTTGAGTTCCAATGATGAAAATGTCGTGGATGTCGAGATAGTTGATGAAGGAAATTGAAATATTAATCATGACTATCGGGTGAATCATGATATTCCATTATTTAATGGAACTATAGAAGTGGAGGATTTTATGGATATGCAGATCGATGTTGAAAAATTATTCGATATCATGGGTGTTCATGAGAATAAAAAAGTAGATATGGTAGCAATCATGCTAAGGAAGATTCCTGCAGTGTGGTGGGATAAACTTATTATTAAGAGGCAGAGAGAAAGGAAGGTGCCAGTCAGAACTTGGCGATAAATGAAGCAGTTGATGTTGGCGAATCTTTTGCCAGAAAACTAGCTATGAGCAGATTCTCTACAAGATGTACATTAAATGTGTTCAATGAAAGAGAATTATGAAATATCACACGGCTACGTTTCTGTGTTTCTCTGAACGTAATGATCTAGGAGAAACGAGAGGCAGAAAGTGGCCAGGTACATCAGTGGTTTGAATGGTTTTTACAAGAGAAGATGGGGTTTACAAACTGTATGGATTGTGTAAGAGGCTTCTAGTCTACCTTTGAAGGCTGAGCTAATTGAGAATTCGCCTCATGGTTTCTTATCATTCAAGAGATATGCACCTCAAAATAAAAAAATATCGTAAAAATTGATGATGAAAAAAAAATTACAGTTAACAAAGAACCCAAACCCGAAAACAAAGGTGCTGGTAGTTTTAATAATACTCAAAAAAGCACCCATCCAAATGGAGAGTGATCCTTACTTAAAGCCATATGTTGATAAGTGTTTCCGTTATGGAGGACAAGGTTAAAAATCAAACGTTTGTTTGAGTAGAAGAACTATTGCCATTATAAAGGAAGAAAATGGCGAATTTGAGGAGGATGATTAGTTTGCATGGGTTGACTTTTCTGAGGAAGAGTTATTTGAGAGGGTAAATATTGTGCTTCAAAGAATCTTGCTGTCATCCAAGGAAGATGGGCATCATAAGAATCTGCTCCGAACGCACTGCTCCATTCACAAAAAAGTTTGTAACTTTATTGTGTTATTGTGGATAATGGCAGCACAGAAATTTTGGTTTCTCAGATGTTGGTTGACTATATTAAGCTACCTACAAAGCTGAATGAGAAGGCTTACACCTTAGGTTGGGTAAACAAGGGCCCCCAAGTTTGCGTATCACGGACATGTAGAGTTCTTATCTCTATCAGGAAGCACTACTGGGAAAAGGTAAACTTTCTTGATATGGATGTTTTGTCATATTTTACTTGGCCGATCTTGATAGTGTGATAATGATATATATATATATCACATATCGAGGGCAAGATAACATGATGATATTTACATGGGGGGCGTAAATAAGATTGTGATGTCTCCTGTTTTGCAGTTTAATAAGGATCCAGAGAGAAAGAAATTTAACTTCTTGGTTATGACTCAGACTGAGAAGAGTCCTTCAAATAAACTAAATGTTTATATCCAGTATGAATAAAGGGCTGATGATTGTAAAATAGGAGACCACAATTCCAGAAGATGAGTAAGAGATTCTAAAAGATTATAAAGAATCGAGTGAAATGAATTCCTAAATGATGTGTTTCCTGTATGGGATAAGGGAGATGAGGTTCTTTATCCAGAAGAAAACACGAAGTCGAGTTATTCGGAGGTGGAGGAGACTAATGTAGGAGGTTAAAGAGCAGTTTGAGTGTTTTCTTTTTCTTTTCATTTTAAGTTTCCTTTTTGAATCAATTTCACAAATGCCCCTTTCTCAGAAATTTTATTCAGATGTGCCACTTGTTAATCTGTATGCCATTCAATTTTAATGAAGTGACAAAATTACCCCTCATTTTTTAAGAAGATGAGGAGTACAACTAAGTACTAGTTATACCTAATTGTACCATACCTACTCGGACAATTGGGTACATCTACTCGAACAACTGGTACCTAGTTATTTCCATACTCGGACAACTGTCCTCAATTATCCTCAGTTGTACCCAGTTATTCCCAGTTATTCTATATTCAGTTGTACCACAAATATAAGATTCGAACCCTGGTCGTGTATAGCGGATTCGAACCCAAAGCGCGCATAACAGACGCTCTGCCACTAAGTCACTGTGTTTTGTTTGGTATCACTTACAATTAAAACTATATAACCTAATTTAAGAGATCATTATGGATAAATTCTTCTTTTTATACACAAGTGGTATTAGTGAATAGATTTTCTCAATAAGTGGCATTATAGAAATGGACTTTTCCTTTTTGGCGTTTTGAGGGTTTTCTATTTTCATAGGCTTGTACATTTATGAATTTTTATTTATTTTAAAGTCCGTTTTTGTTTTTCTATTTGAGATTTATCTATATCAATAAGTCATATGTGTTTTGTAGGAAATATATCCCCGTAACAATTTTCTTAATTGAATCAGAGAGTTTTCTTTTTTTTTCTATTAGATTTTAGAAATTCTGGTAAATTCCAAAGTTTATATTTTTTAAGTTCATCACTTGGAAATCTTGAGTTTCGATCTACACTTAACGATTACTAAACCTAGAGTTTTCTGAATGCCTCAGATATAATTCGGTTTCTTTGTTGGATTTCATTTTGTACAAATAAGGTCAACCAATAACGAAAATCATTATATTGACATTATCATTCTATTCTTATGGCATAAGGCATGTTTTTTGCTACCCAATATATATAGTATTTAAGGTTGCAATAATACATAGAATCTCTCTCTCTCTCGAAATACCCAGATGCAAGAGAGACAAATAAAGATTTAGAGATTTAGAAAAAAGGTAGACAAATTAAATAAAGACATAAACAAAGGAATTTGCTAAGAAAAAAAAAACAAGGAACGTTAAAAGGAAAAAAAGGACTTAACCTCTTGGCGCAATAAACTCTCCTCTCGTCGACCTTAGTTTATTTTTTTAGGAAGAAGAGAGATGTTTTATTTTTGCAGAGTCCTCTTGGGGAAGAATCATAGCTATAAGTCTTTAGTACAGACTTTTCAACTCCAAGTGGTAATTTTTTCTTAAAACGACAACGTAACTACTGTTTTATTTTTTTGATAAATAACGACAACTACTTTTCAACACGTTCATTTCCTATCTTATTAGTAGCCTTAATTCGTCGAGTTTTGTGGTCACCAAAATATGAAGGAGAAAAAGAATAAAAAGAAAGTTTAGAGAAGGAGAACAAAAGATGAAGATGATGATCAAAAAGAATGAAGAATCATCAAACAGAATCCAGCAATTTGATATCTCAATATTACAGATTCATTGAGAGCTAAACAAACTTAGAGGTTCACGATTAAGTTATCTATCTCTAAAGATCACAACATGAGCCTAAAGTAAACAATGTTTCTTGTTGTAGTAGCAAACATTTAAACCGCTTAACTACTCTTAAACCAGCTCTGGTTCAGTTCATATCTTTGTTTTACCCTTTGCACACATATTAAATATACTTTTACAATGTCTAATACACCCTTTTTTAATAGTAACAGCTTAGTAAAGTCGTTTTAACCAAAGTCCTTTAACAAAAAAACAAAAAAGTTGTTTCACTAATCAAACATTTTACATATATAACCAAAATAACACCCTGGACCAAAACCAAAACTAATTTTTTGAAATCTGTATAAAGTATTATATTTATGTTATTTTAAAGGTGTACAATTGTCAAGAAAAAATCACAATAACTTTGTTGATGTTAGAACATTGACCTATAGGACGAGTCCTCTATCCATTGCTCCATTCCAAAAAAAAATATTGGACCATGCCCATGGTTTAGTTGGGTAATATGAGTAAATTAGAAGGGATCTGATTTCTTATACCCCGTAGCAGATCACATGCTGTTACTATCAGAGGATCCAAGTTTTGATTTACTAATTAAATGTCATGCTTATTTTGATTTTGATTTTTAAAATGTATATTTTCTCGAAGTTGTGGAGAAAATAAAAAGATAACGATGTGGTTGTTCATAGTTATTTCCATGGTTATGAATTTAATTATTTTTATGTAAAGTTACTACCAAAGATTTATACCCAAAAAGAGTTACTACCAAAGATTTATACTACGGAATCTAACTTTCATTTTTACTTTTAGTAAAGGAATCTAGAGTTTTCGTTTGTTGAATGTTCATCATGAATTCGCTTTTCCGAAAGTGACACTATAGAATTTAAATTGACCAACAAAGAAAGAGACAAAGTAAAAAAAACATGCAGTGGAAATGAAAACAATATACATAAACAATGCAAAGTAAAAAGGAATCTCATCAAAAAAAAAAGAATAGTGATTTTCTAGCTAATAAACTGATTGTTGTTAATAAATTACTTCGATTTCATTCCTCTACTTTTATAAACCAAGAAAATCCAATGACACTTAAAAAAAAATTAACGTGATCTATTGTAATATATATAGTTCAGTTAGATGGAAAAGAGATTCTTCTGAAATCAGTCGCATTAGCTATGCCCACACATGCAATGAGCTGTTTCAACCTTCCACATTCCATTTGCCAAGAAATAGACTCCGCTTTATCACAATATTGGTGGGGTTCTGATGAATCCAAACGCCGCCTGGCTTATCTAAGTTGGGAAAAAATGAGTCTTTCAAGAAAAGAAAAAAGACTTGGATTCAGGGATATTGAGAAGTTTAATGAAAGCTTATTAGAGAAGCTAAGCATGGCGCATTCTCCAAGATCCACACTATCTACTAGCACGTATTCTCAAGAGCCAATATTTTCCATATGCATCTCTTCGCGAAGCAACAATACCAAAGAAAACATCTCATGGCTGGCGATCTATTATATGTGGCTGCAATCGTCTGTTTTAGGGTTTACGGGTTCAAATAGGTAACGGACAGACATAAATCCATCGATTGATCCTTGGTTACCATTTTATCCTCCGAGATCAGTTACAAACCTCTCCCTCCCACTCCGTTCCCTGCTGAAAGATCTTTGGCTATCAAATGGAAGACAATGAGATGAAGACAAATTATGAAAATATCTTCTTGCAGAAGATAGACAATGTGCTCGACGCTTATATATACCCTACACTACAAGAAATATGGACATTGATAGTACTTGAGGATAGCACGATTTTGCTAAATGCTATTAAATAATATATGATACGTGAATTTTTAAAAATGCTAAGCCGAAATTTCATTTAACGGAAGCCAAAATTGACTTTTGGAGCCTAACTTCCAAACACTTAGAATTTTTTTTTGTTTTGATAAAAATTCCCCCAAATGTGCCATCTCTGTGGTCTAATCGTCTGGTTTTAAAAGCCTTTCACTTTGGTCTTTTGGTTTTCTCTTCCATTTTCGCCAACTACAATAGAGCAAATCTGCGTCATGGAAGTTGCTCTCTGGTTTTTTATCACTCACCTTTTCTATATAATTTGGTAAGCATTTTCTTATTTGTCTAAGAAATTTGAACTCTCTTATCTTCTTAATAGTGTTTTGGGGTCAACATTAATTCCCATGTTTGCCTAGTTTCCATGATAAAGACGATTAATTTTGTATAGTTGATGATGACAAATCATTGCTAGTTTTGGTTATAATCTTATCAAAACTCTCTCATTCTCGATTCTTTAAGTTTAATTTTCGAAAATGGAAGTATCAGATCTCTGAGTTTGTTAGCTCTGTGTGTTCAATGTTCTGTAATAAAAGGATTGATTTTGATTTTTGAAAATTGAGACAGATGAAGAAGGATGGTGAGATGGGAAGCAGTGATGTTAGGAGGAGATGAAAGAGAGACAACGTTGGAGTGGCGAAGAAGATTCGTTGTTTGTAAGACAGTTTGGTCCTAGAGAATGGCATCTTGTCTTTGAGTGTCTTCAAGAGAAACATGGCAACAAGTGGAAGAAAATCGCGACGGAGGTTCTTGAATCATCTTCTTCCTGTTCTTGAATTAGAAAGTGGTTTTGCTATATATATGAGCAGGTAGCTATTGCAGCTATGAACTGTCAATCTCTTGGTGTTGTGCAGGTGAATTTTATTTAAGCTTTCCTTTGGTAACTTGACTTTTCAAGCCTGTTCAAGAGTATTTGGACATCTCACAAAAATGTGAACTTTATGTTTTTGCAGAACTGCATCAAGTTTTGCAGAAGACATTTTCGGAGAGCAAACATTTTGGTAAGTCAAATGAGCTGCATCTTGGTAATATATTCAATCTGAGCTGCGTCTTGGTAATGTGTTTTCAAAGCTCCATGGAAATGTTAAGCATGGTGATCCAGTACATCAGAATGTGTCAATACACGACAAGTTGGTGAGGAAGATGCAGTATGAGGCAATGAAGACATTATGCTCGTTTATATATTATCTAGTAGTGTTAGTCTAAGAATTGGTTTTATTATGTAATATTGTTAGTCTAAGACTTTGTATGATACTTTGTAAACTTGTTTTGTCTTATATAATATTACTGTTATTTATGTTTTCAATGATTTATATATTATTTTTTTCAACAAATGATTTATATATATCCAATAAATTAGTTTCTACAAAATATAATTTAAATGAAATGAAATATAATAGCACATAACAAGAGATCAGAGCATAAACCAAATGCTATAATTATATTTAATATAACTAAAACAAAATGCTACAACACAATATAATACAGCATTTAACATGAGCTATATAATAACGCTATTATAGACAAATTTTTAATGGCTCATGAAAAAATGCTATCGTATGAAGTGACCGATTATAATTTATAACCGTGGCAGAAATAGTGTTTATGGAAACGCTATCATACGCCTATGATACCATTATTCGTGAGCTATTAATGCTGCTTTTTCTGGTAGTGCCATCATCTTTCTGAAGACAAGCTCTTTTGGTATTACACAAAATCGGGTTCAATACCGTTAAATCAGGTTATTGGCTCTCGACTCACTACCCTGATCCTACAGTCTTTCCTCCTGTGCCACCGCCAGGTAATCCAATTCTTAAACAAAGGATATGGAAAACTAAATTATCTCCAAAGATAAGACATTTTCTGTGGCGGATCCTCTCATCGGTGATAGGATCAGTTATAAGTTAAGTAAATTATCTCCAAAAAAAAAGACGATATACAAGATGTTGTAAAAGTTATGACAGTGTACATGGTAAGTCAGTATACAAGACAAATAAGTGTGCAAGACGAGGTTGTGTACGAGTTATATACAAATATAAGATATGAGAATTTGGGTCACACGTATATGTCATGATGTAAGATAACAATGGTATATGATGATACACAAAATATCGGTTTACAATGATGGTGTATAGACACGGTGTATATGAGATTTTTTGTTAGATTCATAAAAACAATTTTAAAAATAAAATTTTATTTTTTTGATGTTTTATGTGTGAGATAATTATATAAGAAATTAAGATAAAAGAAGATAATAAAAAAGAGAAAAGAAAAAAAAATAAAAGAGAGAGAGAGAGAGACACTATAGATATATATAGATGATAGATAAAAAATGAGAGAGATAGAGATAGATATCTGTTTTGCCAATTGTGACACCAGAAATCACGATTGTTTAAGCTAGCCACGATATATTCTGGTGCTAGTGGTGAAGAAGACAGTGAAGTCGTCTTCTGCTCCGGTTGATTCGATTTCTGATATTTGGTAAATCGTTCAAATTATGTAAACTACATTATTTCCGGTTCGGATTGATTTAATTAATAATATAATTTTTTTAAAAATCGGGTAAACATTTTGAAGCAACGGTAAGAGTTATTTATTTTTTATTTTTTTGTAGTATGATGATTGGTAAAGTTAGAAAAACGCTGTTGCAACGCCTAAACACGGAAAATCGATAAGTTATTGAATTCGTTTTTCTGGTTGCAATTTTTATATATTTCAATAAGTCTAAATTATTGTTTACACATTCACACATATATACTCGTGTCTTCACATGTTCTAGTTGCACTTAAATAAATATACTTAACTTATTTTTGTCTGCCACTTAAATATTGTAGACCAACAAGTTGTCGCTGCGTAACTATTAATTGGTCTTCGAAAACATTAATATCGTTTTGTCTTTATTGTGACTTATGTCATATGTTCACGAAACTTTTTTGCCGCATTTACAAAGTGAAACTTACCAACTTTTTTTTTTTTTTTGTCAATCAAACATCTTTTATAAAAAGAGATGGGTTTACAAACAAACTGGGCCAAAGGCCCTCTTTACCGAGGAACCTGCTACAACATTTAAAAGAAATAGACTCAAAGCAAGAAGATAGAAGTTCCAATGTTCGATATCCACTAAGATACCGTAAATTTCAGAGATCATTAATCTCGAAGATACCGCTTGGACGAGCTGAAAAGAATCGGTCTCAATCGTGAGTCGACGGTAACCAGAGGCCAAGACCGTCTCTAGTGCTGATCTGATCGCCAAACTTTCCACCATTAGAGGGGATTGTACATAGGTTAGGGCATGGGAGTGGGTTGAGAACAAATTCTCTTGAGTCTTACCAACTTATTTCCATAACTTCATTTACTGACCACCCACATATCTGTGATGGAGTTGCCGACTTGGTGGGACTTGCTAAACGGAACCTTAAAATATAAAGCCGAGTTTAACCAAAACGTTGACAGTTGACACACAAGTGCCAAGTTCTATCTTATAGAATTTACAAAGCTATATCGCATTAAGTAACAAATAATATCGTTTCAATTTTGCAAATCCGGAAGACTTAAGCCTTAAGCCACCCACGAATCTGAGTATCCAAAACATTGCCAATATAATTATAGGTAGCTTCCGATGGATGAATCGAGTCAAAGAACAAAAAATCCGAGCGATTCTGACACGTGGGAGAAAAAGCATTACACAATAAGCTCACCTCTATGTATCCTGCTCCACAACATCCTATCTTCGTCTCTATAAACCCTGTTTTAATTCCACACTCACAAATAATATAAATCAGTTCTCAATATTATCTCATAGGATAATAACTTGCAGAACAAGAAAAGATATTTCTATGTATACTGTATTTGCTAGGGTTTTGGATCATGTCCATCATAGGATCATAGATATTAGAGTACATAATCTTGCTTCCTATTAGAGATGCTTCGATCTGAGGTAAGAGCTTCTGAAGTTTCTGATTGTATAAAACAGAGTCTATGTTCTCTTGTTCCAAGCAAAACCTTATAACGTTGGGGAATTGAGCAGTCATTTGAATCGGTAAACATCCCATCGGCGGTAAACCTCCAACCACAATTTTCCGGCAACCTAAACTGTAAAGCTCCTGCACATACACCCGAAAAAAGATTAACGAGAATAATTGTAAAAACAAACGGATTAAAAACCATTTGATAAATTTTTCAGTCGCTGTAGTCTATTCCAAAATACAAAGTAGTTCTTGGACCAGTGGCGTGTCAAGTCTCCTAAATTTGAGACTAAATGTGCAAAAGAAATTGACTAAAGGCCAACTCCAGACCCTCAAAGATTAGGGTTTATGTCTGAATTCCACGATTAACCAAAAGAAAAAAGAAAATTTCCATTCCAAAACCCTAATTTCTTGTAGGTTAGGAAATATTTTAGACGTTACCCTCACGAAATTGTTAAGCCTCTTAAGCACTAAATCTTGGTAACCAGAAATGCTAGGATACTCCAGACGCCATGAAGGAACATCATAATAATTCACGATGAAATCATTAGGTCCTGCACTCACAACCACCAAAGCATTGTTTATGATCTTCATAGCTTTCTTGTCTCCTACGATACTTTTAAGACGAGCAATGTAACTCTTGAACATCTTTGGTTGTTCTGAGACACGAATCGCTTGTGTCGTGAGACTGGTTTGGTCATCATAACCGGCGCCCGCTGATGCGAAACAGACTCCGGTTACTATGTCATGGTCGGAGAGATTTGGTTGTAAGAAAGGAGGAACAAACTGTTTGATGTTGAATTTAGTTGCGATTATGTCGGAGAAGAGTTTTCCATTTGAGAATCTTCCTTTAGGTATGTGGCTTGGGAGATCAATGCCGTAAGGAACATGTTCAGCTCTGAGGACTGTTTGTGAAGGGTAATTGTTGTTGCCTGTGTCGACGGTTGAATCGCCGAAGATTAGAATCGCCGGAAAAAGCGGTTGCGTTGTGGCTTTTGCGGCTGTGTTGCAGGACGCGAGTAGTGTTGTTGTAATGAAGAGAGTGAAGGTTATGGTTTTAGAAGTCGACATTTCCATTTTGGTAGTTGTGGATTTGAATAAATGTGTTGCCTGGTGATGAATTTATAAGGAGTTTTTGAAGATGATTTATCGACCCCTAGAAGAAATAAAAAAAAAAAACTGAAATACAAAGTGGTCAAAATGACAAATCTCATATTAGTCAATCATTAATTTTTTCTTGTTTTACAAAATATGGTGTTATTATTTATAATATTTGTAAATGCTTATTAGGAATAGTACTTTCAAATAAATTATTGAAATTTTGTTGTCATTGCATTTTTAACGATTTCAAAATGTTTTAGAAAAATATAGTTATTAAAATACAAAGATTCAACTTATATGATTTTGAGGAAGATTGTAAGAATTTTAATAACAGTATTGTAACAGCTTTCTAAATTCAAATAGAATCACAAAATATATTGAAAACCTGACAGAACTAAATATTCAAAAATATTTTTGTGGAATATAACCCCTTTAGTGCATAGTTTTCTCTCGATAAATCATTGCAGTACTTAATACTTCTCTTAATTTTTTCTGCCAATTAATATAGTAGACCAATTTGTCCAACTTCTTCGTACCCGATTATGAACTTATTATGTTCATGTACTCGATTATGAAATTTATTATGTCTCTCTAAGAGAGGAAAGAAAGACGAATAAAGTAGTTTAAAAAAAAGGGTTTATTATGTTGATAGTACACCAATAATTTGTGGGTGCGTAACTGATTTTTTTCTTGGTGAAGCCAATGGTTACGACTTAGGATCATTCAAAAGCATCGAAAGAAAGGTGGTGTGTAAATGTGTAATGATTTGGAAACCGAATTTGATTTTGCAAGCTCGTTCGAGAAGAGCCAAAATGTTTTTATAAATATATATATATATATATATGTATATATATGTATATATATATAGTTGGAATATATTTTTTCCCAGTTGGAATATTTTCTTAGTGTTGTAATTTTGAAATCGTTAAATAAAAATTGGTTTACAGTTCAGTACTGGAAATGATTACAAGTGTTAAATTGACCAAGTTCAGTGATCATTCTAATTAAAAGGCTGAACAAGATGGATTTAGCAAACGGTTTGGAATCAATCAAACTAATTCCTGGCTTAGAATTAGTTTAAAGAAATATCGAGATCCTTGTAAAACAGGTCGAAACAGTGGATTAAGAGTCATATAAGAAAAAATATTAATTAAATTAAGTATATCGGCAACACGTTTGGGAGACGGGCTTGGTCTAGTGGTAAGGAGAAGGGCTTGTGGTCTAGTGGTAAGAAGACGGGTCTGGGACGCCAACACGTTTCAAGTTGATATATTTGCTGCGCGAAACTCTAACACATTGTTTTTGTACATTTATATAAATGTGGGTCTTTGCTTACGACATATTTAAATAATAGGAAAAAGGTCTATTCATGGGCTGCACTTTCCCACTAATTATATTGGCATAGACTGCGTATGCATGCATATGTAAAACTTAAGGAAAAATAGACAAACCATGAACGCAAATGTAATTATAAATTTGTGGTGGGTTAGTGGTTTAGCAATTGAAGTTTAATCCATTGTGCTCTTAGTTCAATTCTCTTTGGGAGGAGAGACATTCCAAAAAAAAGAAAATTAAATGCTGATTTTGGGTCCACGTAGATTAAGGTTTCGCCCCGAACTTCAAGATATAATAACAGAAGTAATATAAAAAATGTTTGATAAAAATAAAGAAACCAGTCAGAAATAGCATCACAATTTAAAATCCGATAAAAGTAAATTTAGATGAATGTTTTTTTGGGAAAATAATACATAAAAAACCGTAAGTAAATATCCCAACTTTTAATTTTGCAAATTAACTCATCAGGTCTTATTTGTTGACTGTGATAAATCGACCCAACATTAATCAACGTCAAAAATTAAGTATGGCCTTAACTTCTCTTATGTAAAAACAAAAGATCCGATTTATATCCATCTCCCAAATCGAATTTGGGGAAAAACTTAAACCTAAAATTAGTTTTTGTTGTTTATCTTTCCCATCAAAAAGAGCACATCAATTTATTTCACCCTTTATGACAAAAAAATATGGGTGAAATTGTATGCACAATTCATGACAAAAAAATAGTGGAAAATCCGTTGTCATATCACTTATGATAAATCGTTTATCAAAAGAACAAAACCCAAAATCATTTTCTTATAGTTCAAGTTTCTGATTTATTTCTCTAATTCACACCAGCAAAGCCTCGAGTGTTTAATTAGGCACCACGTTTATTAGGCGTTGAATGACAATACTTACGTCAACGGCAAAACGGACGGTGGGATCGGAAGAGAAACAAAAAAGACAGTGAAGAGATCAACTAGGGTTTCGTTTGTTCATGCTGATAATGTGTCTTATTCCTCGAATAATAAAAAATATATATAATAGGAAAACAAAGATTTATAGAATAAGTATAATTTGGAGAACAAGTAATTCTAGAATTTCTAGAAAAAAAAACTTATAATGGGCATATATTATATTATCCATAACAAAAAAAAAACAATTTTTCTAAAGCAGACTTGGATACGTAAAAGAATGGTATAACATTAGCAACTAAGATAGTACAAAAAAACAGAGACAATCATCACAGCTTTTGTCACTTTTTAAAACGTTTAAAGAACACTAACACAACAAAACTCACCAAATGCAATTGACAACTTTCATCTCTTTAGTTTTTCTTATGGATGACATTTCTTGTGACGGAATCATTTGGAACTATGAACATTCAGTTTCACCTTTAACCGGAGGAGCTCTGTAGTATGCAGGTACAGTTGCTGGGAAAAACATTTGCCTGACTCCTTCCGCTTTTATTATCGGAAATATTATCCCCGATGCTCCCTGCGTTTTTCGCTTTATAAGTTAAGATTGTACTGATAGAAGTAAAAATAGCAAGGAAACAGAATCTTGTGATTCATACCGATATCAATTTGGCTCCAAGCCAGATTCGTTTTGGGGAAGGGAATGGGATTAACAACCGTATGACTCCATAAACCGCAACCGCAAAGAAATGGCACACAAGTGTTAACGGTCTAGGGTTCAAACCTGATAGCAAAGATACTGGTCCGCTTGTGCACATGCCTCCAAGACTCAGATAATCGAAGCATGCTTGCCTCATCTCGTTTCTTGCTTCATCTTTTGATGAACAGAACACTTTGTAAAGAGCGTTCGCAAGGGTGTTTATTGTTGATGCCACTGGCTGCAAGTGAAATGATTTTAAAACTATGGTTCACATTTTGACAACAAAAAACCTTTTAACTATCTTAGTTCTTATGGACTACAAATTAGTTCATAATTGAAGTTTTACCTTCCGCAGAGTGTAAAACGACTCGAGATATTTGCAGAGACTAGAGCCATCACTAAGGTCTCGTAGCGGTCTAAGAAGATTACGCAGGACAACGATGTCAGATAATGCGACCGTCATTCCTCCACCTGTTAAAGGATGTCGCATGTTAAATGCATCTCCCATTAATAAAGCCCCTGGAGTGGGATAAGGAGAAGCTGGCATGCTTCTGTTTGGCATGGACTTAATGTTTCCTTTATCAATTGCAGCAATGAAAGAGTCATATACCTCAGGAGGCATCTAGAAAACAGAGAGAAAACACAAAGTTACCAAAAAAGCAAAAGAATGCCATGAAGAGAAATGCACAGCTTGAAAAAAGCTAACCATACCTGAGGAGCCACAACAGTCTTCAAATGGTTTACCATTTCACCATTTGCAATTGAAGGCACTTTCTGACCAGGAACATCAACCAGACACCGGACCTCTGTGCTACTAATTGGATACATCAAAATTGGTGATGGATCTGCTAAGACGACATGTCCATGGTTTGCATATGGGAGATGGCAGTTCTCTAGAACCAAACCGACAAAACAAGAAGGTACCTCGACCTGCATGAAGATAGTACAGACATATACTAATTACTTGCGAAGCTAATGCAGTTTTCTTTTTCTTTTTGTAGAATCAGCTGAGAGCAAATTCTGACATGAGAATACAGAGAACAATACTAAACAGTACCTGAGGATTGCACAGAGAGCGACGCAAGTTTGAGAAACAACCATCACAAACTATAGTTAAAGCTGCAAATGCTGTTTGTTCCTCCCCTGCTTTATTCTTATATCTAACACCTTTGATAGTCCCATTCTCTTCTAGAAGAGAAACAACTGTTCCTTGCTCTAGCTGAACACTGTTGAATATATCAGTAGATACAGCCATTAGCAGTACATAAGAGTGGTTCTCATCATATAGCCTTATATTCCAAATATGAGTGATTCAATCAACCGAGAACAATTTAGAAAAAATACATCTCACTGATTCAAACAATGTATTATGTATCTCCATTTAGTTTTAAGATAAACTAATACTATTTCTGAAACTGGGATCAACACCATAGAATTTCTAATAAGTCTAGGTAGAGCAAGCAAAATTATTAAAGGGCCATAACACCTAGAGACATTTACAGAAGAAGAAAACGTACTTGGGAAGCGAAGCAGCTTTCTCCCGCATTCTTTGTACAAAGCGTCCATTGTGAAAACTCCTTCCTGATACATCTTCATGAAACTTCTCCAAAGGATAAGCTAAGCGAATTCGTTTCCCATCTTTAAAAAGTGCATAACCATACACACGCTGAGCATCTATTTCCTCCACACAATCTGTAGATATCAACCTTTGATGTCATTTACTAGAAGACAACTACATAGAGCAAATTATATATCACATTGTCCTCAACAAAATCTTTCCTTACCTTCAATTCCCAACTCTAGTAACTTGAGGTAGCCACCAGGTTGTAAGAGCTCCCCAACAATACGATCAGGCTCAGATAAATCCCGCTCAATCACATGAACTCGACGCTTATCCTACAACATAAAATCACAAAACAATCCAAAATTTAACACTTCTTGCTGCAAAGAGAAAACAGTTGATTTAATTATACAATGAGTACCACAAGTGCCTAGACACAAACCAATCAATTAAATTTGCCAAAAAGGACAATAAATTTTATCATTTCCCCTAAACAATGTTTATTGACCATGCTAAACTCCAGAACTATGACTTCAATCAAACCACGAAACCAATACTACTTCAACACCAACGAAGAATCAAAAATTCAATTGGTACAAAAGAAAATCAACCTTAAATTTTTTCTAAATGTCTTAGACTGAATCAAATCCACCTAATTCGAATCCTTAATCCGTCAAATTCAAACAGAGGAGAAAAATGAAAAATAACCTTTCCAAGAGTATAAGCAAGAGCAGAACCAGCAACACCAGCTCCAACAATAATAACATCGGCGACTGTATCTCCAGAAATATTAACGGATCCGACGTCTGAGGTAACGGTAGAGACGGTCGTCCGATCGTGATCGATACTGTTCCGCTTCGGCTTAACGAAAAATCCATAGAAAGCTACGACGGAGATTAGAAGAGCAGAGATCAATAGAGGCGAGATCCAATTCCATAGTTGAGGATCCATCATCGTCGTCTTTACAGAGAGTTTTTTTTTTTGCTTTCTCTACGGAAGAAAAGAAAAGAGAAATGGGAGCTGTAACTATGTAAGTATATAATTTCGGTTATTGTGTTTCTCTGTCTCACGAGAACTTTTGTTTACTTTTATATTTTATTTTGTTTTAACTTTTACGTAAATTCCAAATTAATTTGCGCTGTCAATATGTCGAGGACATCCTAAAGTATTCGTTCTGACAATCTAACAGTATAATCTATAAATATATTTCACGAGGTAAGAGACAAAGAAAAAATAGAAATCAAAAAATTATTTCATATATTTTCTTGTTTATGCAATTGGGTTTGAATGGTTGATAAATTGGGTTTCAGTTAAAAAGAAGTTTTGGGTCTTTCAGGAATAAGCTAAAAGCCCAAAGGAGAAGTTTTTTTTGACAAAGTGTGAAGTTCTGAAGCTGTTATTAGTTTTTTCATAATTTTAGGTATGGGCGTTCGAGTTTTGGTTCGAGTTCTCATCAATTTTTCGGATTTCAGGTATTTTGGTTTATAGTGTAGAATTTATTCAAGTATTTTAGAATTTCGGTTCTAGTTCAATTTAGTTACATCCAAGTTCGGATTAAATCCACACATCTGAAATATTAGAAAGAAAAAAAAATTAAAAAATTATTAGATTTGAATAAAATTTATTTAAATTTTTACAAGTATAACTAACTTTTTTGGATATTTCAGTTATTTGGTATTCCTGTTAGTTGGGTTTAAATAATTGATATTTTTGAATTTATACTTATAATTTTAGGTAATTGGGTCATTTTTTGTATCATTGTATTCCGATATTTTATATTTTCATTCAGTTTTTGGTTCGGTTCAGATTTGGTTTCAATTTTTTAGACCTAAAGAAGTCTAGGATTCGTTCAACTATTTTGTTAATTTCGGTGTAGCTTGATTATTCTTTATTTTGGATCGGTTTTTTTTCGGATATTTTGTCGCGGTCTATTTTTAGGATGCAAGAGTTATCTTTAAAGGAAATGATTTTTTCATCTTTCTTTGTTTATGGTTAAGAAATAAAATTGATGGAAAAAGAAGGTTAAAAAATAAATTTATTTTTTTCTGTCAAAAAAATAAAGACAATTCTCAAAAATAGCACAAAATTAAGTTTTTGTGCAACAAAAAGCACATATTTTTATTTTGGAAAAAAATAGTATTTTTATCAAAGGGTTATTTTTTATATATCCAAATTTTCTAACCTCATATTTTTAAGGTTTAGGATTTAGGGTTTAGAAAATCCTAAACTCTAAATCATATCTCTTACCCCTAAAAACTATACCCTAAATTATAAAATACTTAACCTTAACAAAAAAAAAATTAACTATTGCCCTTTATAAAATGCTAATTTTGTCTTAAATGAAAATATGTGGTAAATTTCTAGGTAGCACGGAAGTTTCGATCAACATCCGCTTCTCGTTTCGGAATCGGAATCATAATTTCTCGGAAGTTTTCGGAATCTCGCTTCAATGGCGCTTCCAAAAATATCTTTTTAATACGTGTTAGAAGCTTGCACTTGCGCTTCCATTTTAGAAGCTATTATATTTTTTATATTTTGTATTTTTTTTAAAAGAAAACTAATATACTAATTTTGTGATTGTGCATATCATTTTGTCTTTTATCTATTAAAAATTATTTAAAATGATCATATATGAAATGTTGAAAGTGATTAATTTGATTAGTTGAATAAAATAATTTCAAAAGATTTGAATATGACAATTTTTTTTTTGAAACATAAAATTATAATAAATATGATGATATCAAATTAAAATGATTTTAGTTGAATTGTATAAAAATGAGAAACTGAATTTATGTTATTCATAACAAATTTTTAATATAGTAGATGTTTAATTATATATACATAAAATATATTGAATTTATGTTATTAATAATAACTTTTAATATTATATAATGATTAACTATATATATATATAATTATATATATATATAAACGTTTTTAATACGTACTCGCTTCTACATGCTTATGGACTGATTCCATGTAACCTAACTAAATTTGTCACAATCTATTTTAGTACGGGAAGTTCTCAAAAAGTAATTAATGATAATTTATGTTATGATTTTGAAAAAACAAAGTTTCGAATTTTGTTACTATTTGAGTATTTTGACTATTTTCCTTTCTGATTTTGATTTCCGTCTTGAACGTTCCATTTGCCAATTGCCACCACTCTCAAACTCTCCACCGACCTTTCAAGAAATCAATCCTCCAAATCCACCATGTATTCATGTTTCAATACTCTAGAAAAAGCTCTAAACTCCTTATCCGACGACGAAAGCGACGAAATCTTCTCCTCCTCCGACGACGAAATTGAGGATGAACAAGACGAATTCATCGAATCATCTCACCAACTCGAAAAAGAAAGAATTCTCGATTCTTCCGGCGTCAAAAAGAAGCTTCTCAAACTCGGAACTGGCTCGGAAACTCCTGAACACGGTGCCGAAGTCACAGGTTCTTTTCGATTTCCTTTTACTTACATTACAACGCAATCAAATTCAACAAGAGATTGATTTTGATTGAACGAATTTGTAGTTCATTACGTTGGTACTTTACTTGATGGAGAAATCTTCTATTCAACAAGAGATAAGAGTGAAGAACCTGTAACTCTAACTGTAAAGATCAACGAAGGTGAGATTTGTTTCATTCTTGTGTGTTTCTTAGATTGAATTGATCCAATTCTTTTTTTTTTCGTTTTGTTTGTTTGTAGTTAAGCCTCCTCTGTTTTTTGGAGATTGTATTATGTCAATGAAGAAAGGAGAACTTGCTTTGTTCACTCTTCCTACTGATTTAGGTTATGGAGCCCAAGGATTTGATAATGTGCCACCTAATTCTGTTATTCAGTTCGAAATCGAACTTTTCTCGTGGTTTAATGTTGTTGATGTTAGTAGAGATGGAAGTATTATCAAGAAAATTTTAAAGACAGGAGATTTTAGAGATGGGAGGCCTAGAGGTTTGGATGAAGTTCTTGGTTAGTAACTTAGTATATTATCTCATTGCTAATTTCCTGGATCTTAATGTACTGACATATCTTGAACTGATAATAATGATCAATACGTTGTTTCCATTGTTGTAGTGAAGTACCAAGTTGAGCTTCTTGATGGTACCGCTGTGGCTAAATCACCGGATGAAGGCATTGAGTTTCGTGTGAAAGATGGTATTTTACTTTCTGTATAGAGTTATTGAGTATAGTATTTTCATTTCTAAGGAGGTATGCATTGGTTTCTTAGGTCATCTATGTCCAGCATTGCCACTAGCTGTTGAAACCATGTGTCCTGGAGAAGAGGTCAAATTGATTGTCCAGCCTCAGTGTATGTGGTGATGTCACTTCTGAAGTTTTTAGGTTTTTTGGTTATTGCGAAATTCTTTAGTTGAATCTGATAAATGTGCAGATGGGTTTGGAGAAGAAGGAAGGAGTTCAAGTGGGAATATCAATGCTGTTCCACCAAGTTCTGTGCTAAATATTGATGTAGTGCTGGTGTCCTATAAACATGTAAGTGATGTCGTGGGTGATTCAAAGGTTTTCAAGAAAATTCTGAGAGATGGCGAAGGCAAAAGTGTTGCAGATGGTGGTGCCACTGTTACTGGTACGTGTGTATGAAAGATTTAGTGATAACTTAGTCTGTCAACTATGCATTGGATGTGTTATCTAATTCTAGTTTGAAAGTTTAATGCAGTCAGTTATGTTGCTAAGCTAGAGGATGGAACTATATTCGAAATGAAAGGAGTTGAAGAGGAAGAGGCACTGGTTTTTGTAACAGATGAAGGTCAGTACTCAGTCAATGTATTCGTATAATTGTTTTGGCCTAATAACTGTATTTAATTTCAGCGTTGATACAAACTTGAAGTGCTTACTTGGTTTCTGTTTTACTTCATATAGAGCAAGTCATCTCTGGCTTAGACAAAGCTGCTGCAACAATGAAGAAAGGGGAAAAGGCGGTATTGACAATAAGTCCTGAATATGGTTTTGGAAATGTGGAAGTCCAACGTGACCTCGCTAAAGTCCCACAATGTTCTACTCTCATCTACGAAGTTGAGATGTTAGACGTTGTCAAGGTAATTGCTAATACTGGAACTTGGAAGTACTTGCTATAGAGCTCTGAGTCTATCGTTCCATCAACTCTCTATTAGGTCCATAGTTCTGAACTATAGCAAAACGTTTCCTATATTTGGTTGATAGGCTTAAACGAAATGTGAAATATTCTCCTTCCTTTTGGCTATTTAACCTGAATCCAAAAAATGTTACCTGTATGTCATCATTATGTTGGAATATCATTTTGCATTACTTGTTTTTCATATCCATATAGCTCTGACATCAGTCCTGGAGCAATAAAATTTTCTCTGGTTTTGTTGAGAGCAGGAGAAAAGACCACGTGAGATGAGTAATGAAGAGAAAATAGAGGCTGCTAACAGAAAAAAAGAAGAAGGCAATCTGCTATACAAAAATCAAAAGTACCAGCAAGCAGCAAAGAAATATAATAAGGTGATTCACCAGAAAAGTTCTACCACGTTGACAGATTTAATACTATTGTAATCCCTGAAATGTTGGGAAATCAAATATGTGCTTACAGGCTGCAGAGTGTATTGAGAGAGGCTCTTTTAAAGGTGATGAAGAGATACTAGTCAAGGCTTTGAGAGTATCATGCCTCTTGAATGGTGCAGCCTGTAGTCTAAAACTAAAGGATTTTCTGGAAACTATCTATCTATGTACAGAGGTAAAGAAAAAAAGAAGTAGACTCATGTCTAATGAGACTTGGTGGCTTTCTTTTTTGTTTTAGTTATGCGCATAAGATCTTGGAAATATTTCTATCAGATATGTTTGTGAATGACTTACTCATTACAGGTGTTAGATATTGAGTTCCAAAATGTGAAAGCTTTATATAGGCGAGCACAGTCATATATTGAGATGGGAGATTTCAGTTCAGCAGAAATGGATATTAAAAAGGCTCTTGAGGCTGATCCTGAGAACTGGTAAAAGAAGAAACTGTAATATGTTGTTTGCGTGTGGCATCCTCGTTTCTCCTGTACATATCATGTGTTGACACTTAATATTTCCAGGGAAGTGAAGTCTCTTTACAGAACACTAAAACAGCCTAAAGCTGAGGGTAACAACAGAGACGCTAAGCTCTATGCGAATATGCTTGCACTATCTGAAGTAAGTCTTCTTCTCTGTCCTTAATTTCCATGATCATTTGCTAGAAAACTTCATGTCAATTGTAATGCTAATCATTGTGACGATTTCGTTTCTGACAGAAGCTAAAACTAATGGAGGCAGAAGAAAAGAAAATGGCAACAAACGTAGAGACTACAGAACATTCTAATGAATAGTCTAGTTGAATTCTTACATAGGTAATTTCTGTGGCTATGCAAGAAAGAATCCTGAAAAAGTAGTTCAATGTCATGAAACATACTTAAAATTGTAAATGGAACGGAATTTAGATTTGTGTAAGTAGTGAAAATAGTTGGTTTGATTCAGACATTTATTTTGTGTAATTCATGTAGTTGCTCTAGAATGTATATTCATGGAACTATGAAACTAGGACTTGGAGTCTTCTGGCTCAAGTCTCCTTCTATGGGAGTAAAGTTAATGGCCTCTCTATTAAGGTTGATCATAATACTTTAGTACATCAAAGTTTGGTGTAGAAAATGGTATTACTAGGAATGTTATTAAGCCTTGTTTATCTAAGCGTATACATTAGGTTGGTAAATATAAAACTATAAAGAGGACTCAATGTGCAAGAAAATAAATTACGTTGACATTGTGCTGTTATTGCATTCATAATTACCAAATTATGCTGAAAAAATCATTTATACAAACTACTAAGTACCATTTTCTGTCATTTTTTTTACTAATTTTTCTTTTCATTTTATGACCTTACTCGTTATTAGGTCCGTGCTTAACACAAAATAATGATTTGAATTTGTCTTAAAACTAGATACGAAGTTTTGGTAGTTGACAAAAAAAAAAAAACAAAAAAATACTGATATTTCATCATCTATTGCGTATTAGCATACCTGAATAATGGTGTTATGTCTTTTTCGTAACCATCCGAAATAAGTGATAACTACTTTTTTTTCCAGTCTACAACAATTCATATACTCACATTTTCGGATTATAACACTTCGATAGCATAAACCACTAAATTACAAACTCTGTATTGATGTTTACTAAAATAATGCAGCAATAATATATAAAAAAACAATAAGTCACAAGCTTTAACATAAATAAAAATATTCAAATACTTAGAATGAAGAAAAGTGATTTATATCTTAACACTATGATGTACTATGAAAAGTTGGTTTCGAGTTAGAAGATTATGGTTTAAAGTTATAAAACATATATACTTACACTAAGTAATCCAATGTAATACAATGGGTATTAGAATTTGTTGGATAACAAATTGTACACTAATCCAATGTAATACAATGGGTATTATTTGTTGGATAACAAATTGGATTAAACGTCTAGTCATAATTTTCGAAAATGCAATATAATATTATCCATTCGAATTAACCGAATATTAAAAACCTAATTTTTTTTTTATAGAGATAGACACCTATAATGGAAGATGCAGGGTGTAGTTGTAAAGTGAAAGAGTATAAGATGGGATATAAATGAAAAGTACGTAACAACATCTATTGCCACTACCACTAACCTATTGGCCCAACGTTCATAATCAGTAAGCCAACTGTCAATTATCTACTGCATGCAAGCTAAGAGTGTCCAAAAGCAGTTTTACACTATAGGACAAACACATTTCTTTTTTTATATTTTTTCTCTGTCTTTTTTAGTTTTGGATTCGATCTCATTGTTTACACTTGAAACGACAAAAGCAAAATAATTTTGTTTGTTTTCTTACATAAATGTCCAAAATATATCACATCATTTCAAACTGTAATGATATGGATTAGTTTTTTTTATTGGCTGAAAAAAATCAAACAAAAGAAAGAATGATGATCTCAGCTATAAGTAAACTTTTAGACAAAAAAATAAATGCTTTTTCAATATCATGATAATCTATTTCCTTTTTTGATGGTTTTGTATTTGTTGAAATAGTTGATGTTTTGTTAAAATGTGGGCATGGGTTTTGACTTGGACGTTTATTATTCTCAATTATTCAATTTAGCATATGAATTTTATTATTCTCAAAATTTCAATTTAGCATATTGGCCAATGTATATATGGTGGGTTTTTTTTCTTTCTGATTAAGTGATTAGTGACTCGTCCGTTGTAATGGTATTTCTAGGATGATGAGCTATTTATGCCTTCATTTCAAAAAAAAAAAAAAAGGTTATTAGAATGTCTCACATCGGAAATAGAATTGTATAATTTATAGTGAATTTAATTGGATCTCTCAACTCTTTTTACCCATTTACTTTTGAATTAGTAGCCCATGATATCTAAAATGTTTCTCTGATGATTTTGCAACTTGTTTTTGTCGACAACCATAAATTTATTTGTTTAATTTTAAAATATAAATCAAATACTCAAATAATATTGGTTATATATATTTTTCCAAACCAATACCCTTATTGGCTGCATCGAAAGAGTATATCTTCTTCTTAAAGGCCTTGAAGCCTAGAGAGAAAGAAAACAAATTAAATAACAAAAAGAAAATCTTTTAATTTTGAGAGAAATCAAAGGAGAATGGATTTATCAGATTTAGATTACAGCGATGCGGGAGATTCAGGTTGGACAATGTACTTAGACCATTCTTCTTCTTCAGTTCCATTGCATCATTTTGTTGTTCACAATAATAGAGAAACAAACCAAGAACATGATGAAGATTCTTCAATGGTGTCTGATGCATCTTCTGGTCCTCCATATTACTGTGAAGAGGCTCTCCCTCAAGATATCCTCCAACAAAACACGCAATATTGGTGCAAGAGCAAGATCAAGAACAAGAACAAGAACAAGAACAAGAAAACTAACAATATGAAGGTTCATGAAGAACACAAATATAGTGAAAGATTCAACTCTTGCCTTGATGACACAGCTAGTTCATTGGTATTGTTTCACAAACTTGCAATATTCAATATTGATACTCTTCAAATAAGATTTTATAATAATTCGTATCAAATATGTATATCATTTGATTCTACGATAATATCATTGTAATCTTAATTCTTGAATTTTTTATATTAATTAGCCGGCCGGAGAAGAAGTTTCAGGGCAAAAGCAACATCGAGATCAATATCAACGACTAGATGATCTCTCTCAAAGTTACTCTACGAGAAGAATATTCAAGGTTTTTTTTTCTTCCTTTTTTTTGTTAAAAAATATGCAAGGTGTCTTACATAGTATTTCTTGTTCATGTCCAAAAGTTAAAGTTGTATTTTTAAGACCAAAGATAGAACTTTTCTCGCCACTTTGTCGCGTGTAACAATTTCGTATGATGAATAGTTTTAAAGTTTATATTTCTGTTTTGCAGGGAAACTTTAACTCGGGTTACCTACAACAATCTTTCCCGGTTGAGAAATTAACAATAGATCATCAAGGTTATGATATATCCATTTCTAATTCTACATGGTCATTATTCATTAATTAGTATAACCGTAATACTTTAAATAGACAAAAAATACAATGCATAAATTCATATAAAAAAGTATAATTAATCATATATAGATGTATATATATGTATCATGTATATATTATTATATGTATATAATATATGTATTATGCATGTAAGCGTATAAATAAAAGTGTTAATTATACATGTAAAGGTAATTCTTAGCTTGACAATATGTGTATTTAATTTGCAGGTGGCAGTAATCAGAGAAAGAGGAGAGGGTAAAAAATGAAAAATGAATATTTATTGTTTTCTTTCATCTGTCGAATGTTTGATGTAAAAAAAAAAACAGAAGATGTTTAATGTATTTAACTATTGTACATATATTGTCTTTAAGAAAACCATGTGGTCTTCTCCTAGTTGGTATGCAAAATATACCTCTCGTTTTCAATATAATATTGCGTACCATGCACCAAGAGTTATTAATCTTCGAAACAAATACAAATCACACCTTATTCTACAAGTTATCTCCAATACTTTCAAGGATTATTAATATCCGAAACAAAAAATCGCCAAATGTAACAAATCTTCTAAGATCAATCTGATTATTTTTTTTTGCATTGTTTTGTGGAGTTGTAAAGGCATAGACGCAAAAAGAAAAGGCAAAAAATAAAATATCTAAACAAAGTGAATTTGGATTAATTTTTGGACCTAACAAACTTGTACTACTAAATTAAATTAATAGTGGTTAGTAGATATGTTTTTAGCAACTATATTTTTTCAATTCAAAATTCATATTATGATTTTTTTATTGTTAGATTAGTTATAATGTTGATTTAGAGCAAGTAACAAAAACATACAAAATATATTAGATGTCTCGGGTTATGCGCTATCAATCTTTGTTACTGTCTTCATGAAACTTCAACTTACATATATACTACAAAAAAAATAGTATTATTGTGACGAATATATATATCACTATTAGTACTGTAAAACTCCTAAGAATATTTGAGTATTGACATCAGATAAATATTGATGAATACATAAAGTGATAAATATGGTTTTTCGTTTTTTTATCAAAGGGATAAATATCAGAAGAAGCATAAGTACATTGATTGAACATGTAAATATAAAGCGACCATTTCTACTTATTTACTACTTCAAGTTTCGTACTCCCATTTCTTGTACATTCCTACACAGCTGGTTATGGGACCTTCTCATTATTGTACACTTTATGTGTATTACTGGTCACATTTATTTGTTTTTATATATAGCAGGATATTTTTATTTATCCAATTTTTTAAAAACATCAAAGTTTCAGTATTTGTTGTCAATATTTTTCTAAAGTTTTCTCGAAACAAAACTTATAAGAAAACTAACACTTGGTTAATTTGAATCTCGTTTTCCCTTGAACTGATATTTTAGTACGTACGAGCCAAAGCCATGGGCCGAACTCAAATTGGTCCGCTATGGGCAGATGTATGTGTTCAAAAGTTTAGAATAAGAAACAAACTTTGCAGATCAGTATATCAGTATATGGTAAGTTGCGACACCTAATCGTCATGCATTAATCGATTTATCTCTAATTCAGTTTATTTCAAAGGCACATTAAGAATCTAAACTAAGCCCTTCGCAGTTGGCAATTTACTATGCAAGTTGAAGCTCTGTTCTTGCGTTTTCTAAATGTTCTAAAAAATATTCTAAAAAATGATGCATATACTGTAATAAAATTTTTGTTTGAATAAATTTTACATTCATACAAAAAGAAGCATTATTAGATAACTCTTTAGGCAAGAACATCAAAAACTAGCCGTGCATCTTAATCATGTTTGATTTCTAATCTGAAAACGTGACATCTCAATGCAAAGAGACCCAAAAGGAACAAAACCCACACATCTCAATTCCAAATCACGTTAGAATCATACTCTTAACGCGTTTATAATCTTGTCTTATATTTTAGTCAGACTATATTCAAACAATAAACAAAGAGATGTGCAAATCAAAAAGCATTTCTATATATCACTACAATTGAAAAAGGTTATCTGACGGATTTCGAACATATTCAAATTCGGTAGAAATTGCTCGCTAGAAACATCATCTGCCAGGACTTTGTAAAAATGTTCAGCAAAATATTTGTCGGAAGTTCTCAAAAAACCTATCAGAAATTTTCAGTAGAATTTATTCTAACATTTTGTTGGTATAAAAATATTTTAATTTTTTATAAACTATATTTAAACTAGTTTGATTAAGTAAATTAATTTTTAAACTCTAAACTCTAAATAAAAATCATTAGATTTCTGAAACATACAAATTAAAAAAAAAACACACACACACATACAACAAACACTAGTTCTAACCTGCCAAAACTTGTAGCCTAGTGATTTTATTAGTCACGCCTTTGTGTCACAACTCGAGTTTAAACTTACAGATTATATTGTTGTTGGAATGTGCACAATTCCTAACCCATAAAAATTTAACTCTCATAATACGTACATGATACTCACGTTAAAGGTAAGAAAATACAGAAATATAAACAAAAAATGAGAAACCAAAACGAAGATGAATATTTGGGATCACTCAGGGCAAAGGGACGTCTTCTCTGAATGAAACCTATTCCATTCGCAAGTTTCTTAAACTATATTTGAACTGAACTTGACAAAAAAGATTAATCTTAATCAAAGCTATAAGGTTAAGTATTTCCGTTCCGCCCACCGATGATTGATTAGTGCTGCAAGTACTTGTAACCTAAAACCAATGTACTTTTAGTACAATCATTAGTCAATCAAAAAGGGTTTTGGCTAATATAGAGAAACAGATGTATTCAATCTTGATGAATACTAAGTGTGTCCAATCAATCTTCAATACTAAGTGTGTCCACTAGTTATTGATGATTTTGACAATACAGTGAAAGCAATATATATCATTAGACATTAGTTATCTAGACGTGAATATTTCTTAAAACTTATATTGATCCATTCAACTTTCGAGATTAAATGTTCCAATTATTGTCATTGCCCACACCATTCACTAAAATGATATTTTTTTTCCTTGGATGCGTATATTGCATATACAATGATACACTGTACACATGAACGCATGTACGTGCGTATGCATGTGAGAATTTAAATGTATTAATGTATATGTTTGTAGATGAATGAATTTATAAAATGGTAATAATGAAATGGACCAAATGGTCCCTTTGGAAGTGAAATTTCATGTTCACATGGCAATTTGGTTAGTGGCTAGTGGCCCTTTTGCCAGTCTATCGTCCGTAATCTGCGTTTGTAGGTACACATCCATCGCTTCTGTCATTTTATTTCATGTATTTCAATTTCAGAAGGTTTTCTAAATATTATAAAATATTTAGATAATGCTAGATATGTTTTTAGGTACGGATTCAATTGGGATCTTTCAGTTTTGTTGGAATCTTCGGTTTAACGAGTAAACGAATTGAATTAAAAAATAAACTAGTTTGGCTAAATGATGTTTCAGTTCTGAAACTAAGAAACTAAAGTTTAATATATTTACGTGTTCTCGTTTTTGGTCAACATTAATTTGTTCTGTTATCTTAACAAACTTGTTATCATTTAGACCATATTTAGTATTTAATTGAAGCAATTCAGTTCTCAAATTATATATATATATATATATATATGATATATCCCTTTAAATTGGTGAAGGATTGGACAAAATCAAAACAAATTTTTTCTTCTACGATTTCAGTATATATATCTGTCTATTATTTTTGTTGAAAACTTTTAGAAATCCTTTAATGGGTGAAGTTTATTATTCAGACCCAGGCAATGGATAAAAAATTGACAGAGATTTAATTTATAATTTAAAAAAGCATATTATTACATTAACTATGATTATCATCAAAAATTCAATAAAAATGCGAAACTTTCATATATAATCCCTTCCATATTGCACACGGAATGTTATAAATCGGATTCAGAATCTTCTTCATTTACAATACTAGTTTACATGGTTTGAATCAAAGTCAACATGTTGTAAGTACTCGTGTCTCTCACTTAAATCAAACCGGGTTCAGTGACATAACTAACTTTCAATCCTCTGTTCAATTCCAGTCCGGTTAAGTCTTTAGCAAACCAAATCTTCACGATTTCTTAGAACAGATAAACAACTTGAACACTGGTTTTTTATAAAATGACCTAATTGTTTGTTTAACCTTATTTTACAAAACGTCCCTGGCTCTCTGCGGCTATGAAGAATCCATTGTTTTCGTCGCTTCCTGATGAAATCATCTTGAACTGTTTAGCTCGCATATCGAGATCGTACTACCCGAAACTTTCCATGGTCTGCAAGACCTTTCGCTCTCTCATCGTATCTAATGAGCTTCACGTGGCGCGAGTTCATCTCAAAACCTATGAAACTCTACTTTATGTCTGCTTACAGTTTCCTGATGATCCTTGTCCGTCCTGGTTCATCCTCTGGATAAAACCTGGTCATCAAATCCTAACCAACCAACTCGAAAAGAAGACAACGTCTACCCAAAATACTCAACTGGTACCTTCTTCCTATTGTTCTTATCAACCATGGTGCTTCGTTTACTTTGGTTCAGAAACATACGCACTCAGTCAATGCAGTGATCCGTCCTCCATCATGTTTGTCACTAATAATATTTGTTTAGCTAAGGATCTTTGTTTATGGCGTGATGCCCCAACATGACTGTTCCTCACGCCAGAGCCAGTACGGTCGTCTTCAATGGGAAAATATACGTTATGGGAGGTTGCGCGGCTGATAAATCCGCAAATTGGGGTGAGGTTTTCGATCCAAAGACTCAAACTTGGGAACCTTTACCTGACCCTGGACCCGAGCTCCGCTTTACTTCAATTAGAAAAATAGAGGTGATGAAAGGAAAGCTTTACATTAGAAGCAACGAGAAGAAGGATTCTGTTTATGATGCAAAAGAAAATAAATGGGATGTTACAATAAAAAAGCAAAATCATACGTGCAATGTATTGTAAATAATATATGGTATTATTGTGACAAACAAAGCTGCTATTGGTATGATGTGAATCGTAAAGAATGGAGAGTGGTCAGAGGTTTAGCGCCTATCTTCAATACGAAAAACCAACGCCATGGTATGATTGAAATATTTCCATACGGTGGGAAACTCGTAATCTTATGGGATACATTTATTCTTCCTGGTCGTCAACACAAGAATATTTGGTGTGCAGTGATTGCGCTTGAAAGACGTAAAGATGCTGATGAAGTATGGGGAAATGTTGAGTGTGCTAATATTGTGCTTAAGGTACCCAGCTCATACATTTTCTTGCAAAGTCTACTAAATGTATAGACAATAATCACGACAAACTTTACAGTGTTCATCGATATCTCGTAGTTGTGACTCTGGATCTTATGGTTAGTAGGTTCAAATGTGAAAATTTTAATTTGCGTTTAAGAAACGAGAATTTAATTAATGAACTTATCTCATTGATGGACAAGGATCGGAGTATTGATTTTTTTAGAGAGAATTACTGATTAGAGAGAAAGAGAGATATGTCTAACGGATATAAAAACCAATTCGAGTTTTGGGTAGTGTTGGAGGAATTCAACGATTTCTCAATACTCTTCCTCGTACCTGTCTAAACAAAAAGAAAAAACATTAAAACTCACTCTATGAATAAAAGGAAATGGAGACAAACATTGGAAACAGTAGAAATGTGAAAGTTGCATCCTTGTAATGATTATCATCTTAAGAATTTATGGAAATGATATACGCTTAAATCAAACCACTTTAATATAAATGTATTGTTTTAATAAAATGTTTTGTAATAATAAGCTTATGCGGACTGAGGTAGATGTATTTGTCAAAAAGAATATCAGTAATAATATGTTATTCAGTTGACTATTGGATATGGGATCTCATTCATTAAGTTACGTGTAAATTCTAATTAAAGAGTTTAATATATAATTTTATAAGTAAAAATTGTCTGAAACATTTTCTTCTAGTCGTATAGATTTGAATCACGTTAAAAAGTGATGAAAAGCTATTGTAGCTCAGTTGCTGAAATAACCTTACATTGAACTATATAACAATATATTTAAGTTCTCCACTTATAATCCATCGTTATGCCTTCCATACACTAAAAATGCATTCAATGATAGCTCGCAGAGAAAGTTGTTTGCTAAACAGTTCTTTATGACTATATGGGAAATCCGGAGTCACTACACAAATTTGGCTTGTTAATTTTTACTTTTATAATTGGATGTACAATAAAACAATTCATCCAATGACCCCTTAGTTGTAGATAATTGGATGCTTAACTTAAATTAATTTAAAAAATCGATGGTATTTAAGTATTTTACAGTTGCATGTTTAAACACAAATACATGATATTATAAAAAAGGCATAATATCAAATTAAATAATCTGCTATTTAAAAAGAAGAAAACAAAAAGCAAAATACATTAAAAAAATATGCGAAAAATAAACTATTATATTCACAAAACTTTCAGAGGATGATTTTACAAAGAAAACAAAATTAAGATGAAAAAAAATTTGAAAAATCAAAATTTGGTAATGTAGTGATATCATCAATCTCTTGAATTAAAAAATTAATTCATGCAAATTACGATGTCAAACTCTCCGTCCAGTAGTAGAAATTCTGCAAAAGAAACCCAAAAAAAAAACACACAAAAGACAGAAGCGAATTAGTTTGGGCCTTAAAACTTTAACACAAAGGCTTTCGTAAGCCCATTAGTTCCGTTCTACGTTATTATTAAAAAAAATAAAATAGTTTAACTGAAGCTAAAGAGTTTTTTTTTGTTTTTAACTTTTAACTCGCTTCGACTTCTCTCCTTCGGTGTCAAATCAATCTACTGTTCTCTCTCTCTCTCTCTCTCTCTCCTATCTGGTAAACTTTCTTCTGCGCCATGAAAAATTTGATGTTTCTTATTCTACAGTTCTCTTCCTAAAATTAGGGCTTACGTTATCTTTTCTCAATTTCTTCTTTCTTTTTTCTCCATGATCAATGCTTAAATTTAAAATCCCCAATTTTAAAAATTAGGGTTTCCGTACATATCACTGTTTAATTTTGGGGGTTTTTGATTTTGTAACGTTAATTGTATTCCTGATTACATAATTCTAATGTTTTGACTATTAATTTCGAAATTAGGGTTTTAAAATTCCAAGAATTGGAGAGAAAGCTTGAAAATTAGGGTTTTGTGTGTGTGTGTGTGTGTGTGTAGAGGATATGGATTATGATCGACACAAGTTATTCGTTGGAGGTATTGCAAAAGAGACAAATGAAGAAGCTTTGAAGCAGCATTTTAGTAGATATGGAGTTGTGTTAGGAGCTGTTGTTGCTAAAGAGAAAGTCACTGGACAACCTAGAGGGTTTGGTTTTGTTCGATTTGCTAATGATTCTGATGTTGTTAAAGCTCTTAGAGACACTCATTTCATTCTTGGTCGTACTGTAAGTTTTAAAACTTTTCCATCTTTATCTCAATTTGGTTTTGGTTTGAAAAGTTACTTCATTGTGTATTTGAATCATTGTGTGTTGTATTAGGTTGATGTGAAGAAGGCGTTTCGAAAAGATGAACCTTTGAGATTTCAACAACTATATGAGGGTAAAGTTCAACAGAACAATGGTGGCTTGTATGAGATGTCGAGTAGGAGTAAGAAAATATTTGTTGGAGGTTTATCGTCTAATACGACTGAAGAAGAGTTCAAGACTTACTTTGAGAAGTTTGGTAGGACGACTGATGTTGTTGTGATGCATGATGGTGTTACAAATAGACCAAGGGGTTTCGGGTTTGTTACTTTTGATTCAGAAGACTCTGTTGAAGTTGTTATGCAGAGTCATTTCCATGAGTTGAGTGATAAGCGCGTGGAAGTGAAACGAGCAATACCTAAAGAAAGGATTCAGGGAAATAACTGTAATCATAATGTTCCTTCTACTACTACTACTACCTACAGTAGCTTTCAAGCAACACCGTATGTTCCCGAGCAAAACGGATATGGTATGCTTGTACAGCAGTATCCTCCCGCGTTTGGGTATCACCAAGGTGTTCAAGGCTTTCCTTATCCTTATGGTTACCAATTACCGATTATGCAACCAACTGGTTTTTACTGCCCTCCTCCTCCTGTACCTCCTCTCCCTTACATGAATGGGTTTGATCTTTCGGGTTTGAGGATTCCCGTGTACAATGCTGTACCATGGTCTGTAACGGGTGATGGAGCTGTTGCGTTAATACCTCGGTTTGAAGATTTGAAGCTTGAGGTTCCAAGTCAAGCACATCAGAGAATGAATGGAGGAAGTAACATGGGGAAGCCATTGCAGAATGGTACATATAGATGACAGTTGCAATGCAATTAGTTCACAAGGTTAGTGAAATTTTTTGGACTCTTTAAAAATGGTTTTTTAGGTTTTCTCATCTTTTCTTTATTAACTCTTTGGTAAATGTGTTGGTTGGTTTGGTTTGGTTGCCTTGTATATTGTTTAGGTATTTGATTTTTAACCTCAAGACATTTGTAATATATCACAGACATTTCGTTTAACCTTTACCTCTGATTGCTTTATGGGTTTTGTTTATTTTGTTGTTTCTCTGAGTGTTTGTTACTAAATAAATACCTCTAAAAATGATGTTTTAAACTCAAGAGGGAATACAGAGAAAGAGATACAATTATGCAAATTAAAAAAAAAATCAAACAGTGGTCCTCTACACCTCTTTAATTATTGAAAAGGGGGAAAATTAAATAAATAAAAAGAGTTTGAAATTGAAAATGTCTTCTTTTTTTGGTCAAAGAAAGTGTATCTTCTATTTTTGGATATAGGAAAATCTAATTTGAAGTCAATATCCTCAAATTTGAGCTAAAATCACATATCAAATTAAATCCTAAAAAAATGATTTTTCTCTTATGGAGACTGCCCTGAGATGGTCATCCTAAATCTTTTTAAGAGTTTTCAATATCTTAAAAGTGTTATTCTTAAGTTTGAAAAAGTATTTGACCCAAAAAAAAAAAAGATTCCAAAGAGTGAATATAATTTAATTAACCATCTATAGAAACACATAAATTACCCAAAAGTGATAATCTTGCGCTTGGCGAAAATCAATAGACAAAAAGGCTTCGTTAGCGAGTCTTTCAATCATGCCGCTTCTTCTAAGAGGAGGGAAAAACAACCAACCACTAGTCATTACCACAAACCCCACCGTGAGAAGCCGTGACACTGCCGGACTTACTCTCCACCACCGCTGCACAAACTTACTCTTCTTCATCACCACTTTCCCCGCCGTGCAAACTCCATGTAACACAAAGAACCAAGTGACTTCCCCTGTAGGCCTCTCACAGTTTATATAGAAGAAGATCAGCTCGTGAACCGCACCAGAGACGAGAAAAGCTGCGAATACTCCCATGAACAAAGCCTGATCCGAGTTCATTATCCTTTTGGCGATTCGCCGCACCGGGATGTAAACAGCCAGCCGGAGTATTGCAGGGACCATGAGGTTCCATCAGCGACCCCAAAAGTCTTGAAGAGATGTGACTAAGTATGGTTCATTGGACTGTGGCTCTAGATCACGTCCAAGAGTGATAAAGACCAAAACTTTAACGAGCATTAAGACAAACTCAAGCTCTAAGTATATATGCAGAGAATAGAGTATCAATAACACAGTTGGAGACATATAATGTTTGTATTCATAAAAATGTAACAAAACACCAAGGATTGCAAGTTTAATGGCGAAAACCCATTTAGGGATTTGATTTTTAGGATTAGGGTTTTCTTGAGGCTTGATGGGGAAGCAAGTGAAGCAGATGAATCGAAAAAGATTTGGTGGAAGTGGAGAAAGAGGACCTTGATCGAAGCAGAAGAGTATGAGTTTGAAATTAGCAAGCCATGTGAAGAAATATGATGTGGACTCAGAGAAGTGAACAGAGGAGAAAAACAGAGGAAGAACAAGAAACAGAGTACAAACAGGAAGAACAGAGAGTAATCGAAAGACTCCATCTTTTATCCTCGTTGATACGTAATAACAGTAAGATATGGAGATTATTGTATAAATCCAAACCTTTATGAAGTTCTTGTGTTCATCTTCCATCTCTCTAGATCTTCTTTTCTTTCCAATCTTTGAGGCTTTGACTTAATATGATCCTTATTTGTAATTAAAATAAAGATACGTTCTCGAATAAAATATTTGACAAAAGGACAATGCTTGAAGCAAGGTCAAGACCACAGATCCTATTCACAACACTCAAGGGCTCACAGAAGAAGTCACCAATCCAGAGTTTGAAGCATGGTCCAGATCAGATCAAATAATTTAGTATAGTGGATGCAGTCACCACAGCTCAAGAGGCATGGCTTACTCTCGCTACCCAATTAAAAATTTTGTATTCTTCATGTTAATGAATTTAAGAAAAAGGGGTTTTGAAGAAACGAATCACCTAAACTTTTGAACTTGTGAACGCAGGATGTGAGACCGTGAGAGAGAATCTGAAACCACTAGGAACACCAACATGTGTTTACTAGTAGGATATAATTTAACAAAAGTATATTGCGATCAACGACCTAAAAGAAACATAATTCCACTTATATGTATATTGTTTCTATTTTATCATGACGTTCCTAGGCCTGAGATAATAGTATATTCTGTTAAAGCACAGTTGCACTCGAAATATATTTGATGAATCTTGGAATATCTCTTTTTTTTTTTTTTTTTTTTTTGTGTGGATCCAGTAGTGAGGTTTTGTGTCATGATCCTTCCACTCACCTCTATATGTACATATATTTCAGGGAATTGATCTCTATTTTAAAAGACATGATGAGCAAGCTGTGACTTGTGAAGATTTCTTGGCTGCTATGTAAATGATGCTAACAATGCAGATCAAAATTACTTGTCTTGTCTTTATGCAAAGTGTCGTCATTGTGTCACCACCCGAATTTAAACCTATGTATTGTATGTTGTTGACGAAATCTTTTTGGAATAATCATACCATATATATAGACTGGATCTTTGCAGTTCGCGATCGTATCCGAGTATGAGCTTCCAGTTGGACAACCCATGTTTACAATATGACGAAGAAAACCAAACTAGGCTCAAAGCAGGAACAAAGACATCTAGAAAGCCCACATCACATGGATCGAAGACGCGACACACATAGTTTCATGTTCATCAACTCATACACTTCTATAGTTAGACAATCTATAAACTGAAGATAGCATGTTTAATTTTGACTTAATTTTTTCTTTTTGTGTTTTAATAAATTTACGATTATATATTTATGAAATTGGTGTAAATCCCAAACATAGTATATTCATGTTGTTGAAATCAACTAGTTGCCTTTTAATTGGTAAGAAATAACAGTTAAATTTCGTTGAGTATGATACCATAACCAAATTAATAACTAATTAGAGTCAACAACGCGTAATAACTATTATTCAAAGATATATTTATAGAAGTCCAACAAATTTAAACAATATATATACACACATGATTTTAAATTTTTAAATCACAATAAAATCTTGAACAAAAAGAATAAAAGATTCAAAAGTGAAAATGAAGCTTCAAATGTTATGGATGACTCTGACATTGATCATAGTCGTCGAAGCAAATGCAGCAATACAAAGAAAGAATGTAACAATCCCAGCACTAATAATTTTTGGAGATTCAATAATGGATACTGGTAATAACAATAATCTTCCAACTCTTCTAAAGAGTAATTTTCCTCCTTACGGCAAAGATTTTCCTGGCGGTTTTGCTACTGGAAGATTTTCTGATGGAAGAAATCCTTCTGATCTCATTGGTAATTATATGAATCAGTTTAACATTTTTTAAAATTATAAACTCTAGCTATTTATATATTGTGATAAGTATTTATGTTTTAAAATATTTTAGCGGAAAAGTTGGGATTGGCTAAGACATTACCAGCATAGATGAACCGAAATTTGAAGCCCCAAGACCTTCTTAAAGGTGTAACATTTGCATCTGGAGGAACTGGTTATGATCCATTAACAGCAAAAATTATGGTATATTATTTCTAAATCTTTTCATCAATGTAGTTAGTTTAAATGGATGATTCATTTTCTTTATTTATATTTTTATAGTCGGTGATATCGGTGTGGGATCAACTCATTTATTTCAAAAAATATATATCAAAGATCAAAAAAAATTTTGGAGAAGAAAGAGCCAAATTTATCTTGGAAAATAGTTTTTATCTTGTGGTGTTTAGTAGCAATGATCTTGCTCATACTTATTCAGCTCGATCACTTAGATATACTCGTACCTCATATGCCAATTTTTTGGCTGACTCTGCAGTCACATTCGTAAGAGTAAGTACTTTATATTTATCTATGTATACATAAAAATTTGGAATGATATCAACACTACTTATATATCTTCAATATAATATTTAGGAACTACATAAACTTGGAGCTCAAAAAATTGGAGTGTTTAGTGCAGTGCTTGTTGGATGTGTACCACTTCAAAGAACAGCGTTCGGAAGTATACTAACAAGAGGATGTGTGAAACCTTTAAACGACATGGCAAAACAGTTCAATTCAAGACTTTCTCCAGCACTAGATTCTTTAGATAAAGAGTTGGATGGTGTTATCCTTTACATTGATGTTTATGATACTCTTTTTGACATGATTCAACATCCTAATATATATATATATATATTGTTGTATTATGTATTAAACTAGATTATAAGCAAATTATTTCATTATGTTTCAGGTTTTGAGGTAGCTGATAGAGAATGTTGCGGTAGAGGCTCCCTTGCAATATCTTTTATGTGCAACTCAATAAATCCATTCACATGTCGTAATTCTTCGGCCTATATATTTTGGGATAGCTACCATCCGACTGAAAGAGCATATCAAGTTATTGTCAACAAGTTACTCGATAAATATTTAAGCAAAGTACATTGATGTTAATCATCTAAATCAAACATATTTGTATCTTTTTGTCTCATTATCTTTCTTCATCTTATTCATGTCTCTATGTATTCATTTTTAAATGGATTTTAATGAAACAAACCCTCAAATATCTGCCAATCCATTTTAAAATTCTCAACTAAATTATTAATGAATAAAACCCTCAATTAATAATTTCTAATGAAAAAAATCTCTTACTTAAGAGATTTTAGTGAAAAAACATTTTGTTATGTCATTTAATCAACATTCTACGTTTTTGCTTGTTAAAAACGACATATATGTTTCTCTTTAGATTTAAAATAGTGTGATGTTTGTTTTCAAATAACATGATATTTCAATTGTGGCATCAATTTTAAAATCTTAAAAGCGTGTATAATATAAATGGTCATTAATTCATTAGGTTTCTCTTTTGTTTCATATGCATTTAATTCCTAAAGTTTTTGACCCAAAAAAAATCAGAAAAAATGTTTAAAAAGCATGAACTTTCAAAAAGTGGACGATTAAAGCATGAATTTTCAAAATGCTATTTAAATCATAAACTTGTTGTTAACTTTTAAATTAAATACCAAACTTTTGTTAACTCGGCTTTCTGAGGCATGACGTGAAGTCAACTGACGAAAAAATTAACGGAGTTAAGTCAATGGTTAGAATTTCTGTTACCTATAAAATGACATCGTTTTGTAAAAAAAAAGAAATGCAACCCGTATAACTCAAACTCTTGACCTCTTTGATAAATCATAGATACAATACCGACTAAGCTAAAATGTTATATTGGTTATAATGCAAACATCCATACTATTATTGGTTATCAATAAATCCCCAAATTAAAAAAATCATAAACACAAACGCCACCATCGTGAACAGTTGAGAAAAAAATCGTTACCGGCGTCTTCCGTTTCATCATTTTCACCCTGTCATCGTCGTCTCTCTCTGTTTCTTCACACATAATCTCGGAGAAGAAAGATCGTCGGGTCGAAGAAAGGTTACGATTCGAAATACTTCTCGATGACGAAGAAGGGAGAGATCCCTGAGCTATGGGTTCGAGTCCTATTGGGTTCTGTTTTTTATTTATCTACAAAACGACGTTGTTTTGTAGGTTAACAGAAATTCTAACCGTTGACTTAACTTCGTTAGTTTTTCCGCAAGTTGAGTTAACGTCATGGCTCAGAAATCTGAATTAACAAAAGTTTGGTATTTAATTTAAAAGTCAACAACAAATTTATAATTTAAATGGCATTTTGAAAGTTAATGTTTTAATCGTTAACTTTTTGAAAATTTATTTTTTTGATATTTTTCCCAAAAAAATAATCCTAAAGTTATATGTGAGTTTGTCAATTTTCACCATTTAACGCAACCTTGGAAACGATATCTTACTTATATTGATTGATCATTTCAGATTTTCAATCGATACAAGGAAAATATACACATTATGTTTTAACAAATCAAAATGCAAGAGAATTGGTTTGACGCAATCGATACTTGAGTGTTTTTTGGTCACTGGATGTATATTTGATGGGTTCTTTTGTTAATTGATTTTTTACTTAAGGTGTTTTTCATTAATATTTTAGTTAAGGGATTTAATTGGGAGAAGTCGATATATGAGGGTTTTATTTATTAATAGTTTAGTTAAAGAGTTTTAAATGGACCTTCCGTATACTTGACGAGTTTTTTTCATTAAAATCTTTTTTTTTTACTATTCAATGTTTTACACAACTTTTACTCATCAAATTATTAACTTCAAGACTCATTAATTCACATGTAACTTAATGAATGAGATTTCTTATCCAATAGTTAAATTGAATACCTTCTTATTTACTTATATATAGATCTAATCAATACTGAATAATTTTTTTATTTGCACTAGACATTAATATATATCATAAATCACATAGTAAGCACATCTATTAATGAAAGAACCCACATTTCATAATACAAAACATATTTTTAAAGATTATTATTTTATGATCCAATAGTAGATTCACACATCAAAATCGAACGTACAGAATCAAAATCTCTATTTTTAGACATAAGGTAACTGTTAGAAAGCTATTCTGCTTTGATAACCCCAACTTTTGTCCCTGCCAATCTCACTTTTCAAATATTATTTTAAAACCGCACTTAAAAAATAAAATTATAGATTATATCTTTTTGCAAGTAGATGAATTTTTTCTTCTAGTTAGTGGAATTCATTTCCTCTATTTCGTTATTTTCACAATTATATTTGGTGGTATAAAGATAAATATTTTCTACCATATATTACATCAAATGGTGGGAAAATAGTGGAACTTTTTTTTTTTGGAAAAAGGAAAAATAGTGGAATTTATAGAATACTATATTTTACTCTTCCTAGTTGTATACTCTAATTGTAAATGTTACTTTCAACAGAAAAAAGAAGAAAAAGCAATTCCATTATATTAAACTTAACATTTACGTCATCTTATTCATGCATATCTCACTGCAAGAGACACATGAATCCAATCCATGATTCCTTCTTCACCTTTCCTTTTTTTTCCAAGTCGTAACAAATGTTTAACCAACAACACATAAAAAATGTTCGGCACAAAAAGAGTCATTCACACGTGTCGCTATCTTAGTCCTAACCTTTAAATCCAACGGTCATTATAAATTCATCCACAGAGTAGTCGCTCTCACATAGTACCATATCTGGGAGTATTGACCATTATTTTCATGACACGTGGCGGAACCGTCGTTCCCGCCTTACCTGCGAATACAGCGTGGCATTCTTCACCTAATATTTATCGTATTTTTAGTTTTGCTTTATTTAAAGTTTAATTTAATTATTTGCATGTTTCTTTAAGATATGAACTGGAATGCGAACTCTTCGCGGAATTGGAATTGTAAAGCAAATTGGGTATTTTTATTTCTCTTTTCTTCTCTGCGAATTCTTAGGGTTTCTGAATCTTCTGGTTCTCTTCGCAATCGAATTCTCTGAAGTCAAAGCAAAGTTTTCGCGTTTTCTTCATGTAAGTCATATTGATTTATATGAAAAAATCTCTTCGATTTGGTTCTTATGATTGATTGTTCTAACTTCGTATTGTTTCTGTAATTTTTTAACGAAATTTCTCCTTATAGAATTTTGATTTCGGTTGTTGTATTGTGTTCTTCATTGGAATCAAAATCTGGATTGTTTTTTTTTTTTGTTTTCTCTGGCTTTAGTCGAATCTGATTCTCTTATTCATCGTCTTCGTCGTTTTTTCCATGTTTCGTCTATCGTAATAGTAATCTGAAGTTTAGGTCATGAAATTGTGAATCGAAAGCTGTAGTATTATTCATCTACTGTGTTGGGAACATAGAAATTGATAAGTTGAGATCGAATCTGAGTGCATTTATGTCGTATCTAACCAAATTTATCTTCCTCTACAAGTTATTTTCTAATCCCGTTCTAATTAAGGTTTGAATATAAAGCTTAGTATAGTTAATTAGGCAATTCTGTGATTAGTGTTTTATTGTAGGTTCAGTATCTTGAATGTTAGGTAGTTTTGGATTCAACGTCGATGTTTAGCCAATTGTTTAACAGTCTCTTTCTAATTTCAAGATCTTGTTTAGGGGCATTGACATTGCCATAGTTCTTTAAGTAACCAAGATGTTTGAAGCATTGAATTGCAGATCTCATAAGCTCTAAACTTTTTAATTTTTCCGTGTTTTGTTATTTTTTTTCTTACAGTTCTTCTACGGATCTAAGATCTTCCTTTATTGTTTGGTTAGCCATTTCAGTGTTTGCATCGGCTTAATACACGCTTACGAAGTTCTTCTCTTCCTGCAATTTTTAGTTAGGAAGGGTTCTCGAACTGAGAGTGAGATGGAGATATCTGCTCTTTTAACATCAGCTGGGACTAATATTTCTATATGCATAGTGCTTTTGTCACTTTACTCCATACTTAGGAAACAGCCATCCAATTACTCTGTCTATTTTGGCCGAAGGCTTGTTTGTGGTGGTGCTAGACGTTATGATCCTTTTTGGTATGAGAGGTTTGTGCCATCTCCGAGTTGGTTGGTGAAAGCATGGGAAACTAGTGAAGATGAATTGTTAGCTGCTGCTGGTCTTGATGCTGTGGTTTTCCTCAGGATGGTCATTTTCAGGTTACTGAAAAACTTTCCCAAATGCTTTTTGTTTGTTCTGCGCTTCTTTGTTTTTTTTTATGTTTTGTTCTTCATAACCGTCACAACTGATTTTACCTTATTCTTCAGCATTCGTATTTTCTTTGTAACTGCTGTGGTTTGCATTGCCTTTGTGTTGCCTGTTAATTATTACGGCCAACCAATGGTGCATAAGGAAATCCATTTGGAATCATCCGAAGTGTTCACAATCGAAAATCTTAAAGAAGGCTCAAAATGGTAAATGTGATATTGCTTTTCAATATGTGTATCTTTTAATTTCTACATGTCTCGTTAAGGAAATATAGGCGACATATTGCACTTATAGTTGAGAAAGATATTTCAACGTTATTCTATTCAAAAAAATGTAGACTGCTGATCTTTTTCTTATAACTTTTATTACTCTCAGGCTCTGGGTTCATTGTCTTGCACTGTACATTATAACCTCAGCAGCATGTCTTCTTCTCTACTTTGTGAGTACCTCATACCTTAGTTTGTCTATTCACTTACTCTTGATTTCTCCATTTTATCTTCTTTTCAGTTTCTTCCCTCCCTTTTAAGATTTTCTTAATGTAGGAGTATAGGACCATAGCCAAAATGAGACTTGGACATATTACCGGATCTACCTTAAAGCCAAGTCAGTTTACCGTTCTTATCCGTGCTATTCCATGGTCTCCTGAGCAATCTTACAGCGACACACTGAGCAAATTCTTCACAAGTTACTATTCATCAAGCTACGTGTCGCACCAAATGGTTTACCATAATGGCATCATGCAGAGACTGCTGGTATGCATTCATATGGGATCAGTCTGTGGTCTTTTTCTTGGTTGTCTGTTAGGATTTAAACTTAACCATTATTTAGCCCAGCTTCCTTTAGATTTACTTGTCAGATTTAAACTGTCACCTAGAATTTTCAGAAAGGTAAAAAAAACTGATTGAAAACTAAACCAATGCTCTTTTTGAAAATAATTTGAACTTTTTGGCAGCTTGAAGTGTTTCTTCTTCTTTCAGTATTCATTTTCGCTGATTGAAAAGTAGATTTTGTTCGAGTATCAGAAGTAGTTGTATGTGGATGGTGTCGTATTTAAGATTCAATGTTCTGTGTCAGAGAAAAAGTGTGACCTTTAATTGATCATAATTTTTGCCTCAGCATGATGCAGAGAAGATGTGCCAGAGTCTAAAACATGTTGCTCCTGAAATCAATTGTAGACCGAGTTTGACCCCATGCACCTTTTGTGGAGGACCTACAGCCACAAATTCTTTTCATATTCTATCTAATGAGGCGGACAGTATGAAAAGCATGGAGCTTGGTGAGTTGACCATGACTACGACAGAACAAGTAAGTAATTCTTCTGACTTTCCTTGATCTAGGCATAGGGTGCGGTTATATTTCTTATCTGTTGTTTCTTCTGTCCAGTGGAGTATCCGTTTTAACTAACAATATAAACTGATTTAGAAGTTTCCACTGCATGTCTACTCAGTTTTTTCACCTGATCCTGTAAGACAAAGACTTTTTTTAACCTTTACTGGGATACAAAATGATTTTCGGAAGTGACAGTTCGATTGTCTGATATTGCAGAGACTGTGAAATTTAGTTTACTCAGTCCACTTCTGAACTATAATTAATGATATGTAGTACCATATTCTGGTTCATTATGATTTGCATTTTTGTGCTAGAGCTTATTAAAGCCGCAATCTTTTCTGCTCATTTGCAGGAACGTCCAGCTGCTTTTGTGTTTTTCAAGAAACGCTATGATGCTCTTGTTGTTTCAGAGGTTCTACAAACATCAAATCCTATGTTATGGGTGTCTGACTTAGCTCCAGAACCTCACGATGTGTATTGGAAGAATCTCAACATTCCTTATCGACAACTTTGGATACGGAATCTAGCAACCCTTGTTGGTGCAGTTGCCTTTATGTTTGTGTTTCTTATTCCCGTGAATTTTATTCAAGGGCTGACTCAACTAGAGCAGCTGGCTCACGCATTTCCTTTTCTAAGAGGCATTTTGAAGAAGTGAGTACCCTGAGAATCTGTATAAATATATGATTCTGTTCTATTAATTTTCTATTCTTCTGAACATGATATTAGAATTGGGATTAAAAAGTAGGTAGAACTCTGGTGTAACATAGGACAAGAGTTGAGGGCACTCTCTATAGAATTAAAGCCATAACAAACAAAATCTAAGAGAAACTAAATATCCATGTTTTTTAACCTTTTTGTTATCATCTAAACATTCAAACCATTTTGCAGGAAGTTTATCAACCAGGTCATCACAGGGTACTTACCCAGTGTGATTTTGATTCTGTTTTTCTATGCTGTTCCACCATTGATGATGTATTTTTCGGCCTTGGAGGGATGTATTTCACGGAGTATAAGGAAGAAGAGTGCGTGCATCAAAGTCTTATATTTCACCATTTGGAATGTGTTCTTTGTGAATATTTTATCAGGCAGTTGAATCTCTTCTCTAGTGTCAGAGACATACCTGCACAACTTGCAAAAGCAGTGCCTACACAGGTAATTTACCCATTGTCCTTGGAATTAGTTTGGTTACATTTTTGTAAGATTTTTTATCTTTAGGATTGTATAATTTTTAAAAAATTTTAAACCATAGTGTTTTCATGCACACAGATTTTTAAAAATTCTGAGTTTTCCGTATTCCATGATAAACCATATACCAAAGAATATTTAGGCCATTGGAGGAATTACACTCAGTGTATCTTTCTCATTTGTCATGTTTGTATCATTAAGTCTGAATATGGCTTCAATCATTTATGCAGGCTGGCTTCTTCATGACCTATTGTTTCACATCTGGTTGGGCCAGTTTGGCTTGTGAAATAATGCAACTATGGCTCTTATCTGGAATCTGGTAGCAAAAGTTGTTTCCGAGCACAAGGATGACTCATATGAAACACTTAGGTTCCCATACCATACCGAAATTCCTAGGCTGCTTTTGTTTGGACTCCTGGGTTTCACCAATTCAGTCATAGCGCCACTAATACTGCCGTTTTTGCTGATATACTTTTTCCTCGCATATCTCATATACAAAAATCAGGTAAGTATGCAATCTATACGTTCTCTGATCTCTTTTACTTAATATCACAGTTAAGGGCACTCTTAAAAACATCATAATGGACATTTTTCTATTTGCAGATACTCAACGTGTATATTACAAAGTACAAAAGCGGTGGACAGTACTGGCCTATTTTTCACAACACAACAATCTTTTCATTGATCTTGACACAGATTATAGCTTTGGGGTTTTTCGGATTAAAGCTATCAACGGTTGCTTCGGGTTTCACCTTACCATTAATTCTCCTCACTCTGCTTTTTAGTGAGTATTGTCGTCAGAGGTTTGCGACCATTTTCAACAAACAGCCTGCTCAGGTATAAGATTAAATGTAACAAATTTTTTAGATGTTCCTACTGCAGTTTTTATTCATTTTCTCGGTGCTAAATAGATTGGTTTCTTTCAGGTTCTTATAGATATGGATAGAGCTGATGAAATATCAGGAAGAATGGAAGAGTTACATAAAAGATTGCATAATGTATACCCGTAGATACCATTACACTCTCAGAAACCATCGATTAAAGCTGAAACCAGTACTCCTTTCACAAATCAAGAGATACCAGATCCTGAGAAATTGAAGCCAGGTTTTGAGTTCTTAACCAATGTTTGTGTATAATTTCAGATTACATTTGATTAGAAAGACTAATGAGATTTACTTTTTTCAGAGGAAGGTAGTGCTATAGCTAAAGAGTTATGGGGTTTCCAAGGCAATGAACCTGGTCAAGAACATAATGCTAAGTCCTGCCCCAGTGCTTCACCAGAACATCTTTCCCCAAAGATGATCGAGCTCCACAAACGGAACTAAAGATGGTTACGTGTTCGTTCAATCACTCAGTGCTTTAGGCACAAGAGTTTTCTCATGGAGACGCTCAGCTCCAAAAGGAACCAATTTTAATGGGAATACTCACTTGAAGAAAAGTGGATGTAAATTGTTTTTTGGGGTATTTTTATCATTATCTTCGATGTAGATTCCTATAGAACCTCTCTGCAAAACATATGAGGGAAAGCATCAAAGCATATGTGTAGAGTCTGCTTGCTATGAGATTAAGATGTACATTTTTTAGTTACTTGAGGAAAAAATCTAATTGTACTGCAAAGATACCAAGTAATAGGGCTAAAATATAACTGTACATTTTATAGTTACTAGAAGTATTTTTCAAGCCTTAACGTAGATGTAATTGGGAAGACAAAATTTGAGAAATATCCAACTCCAAAATTTGTTTGTTCTACGTCATAAAGCAATGTTATGAGACCCGAACAGAATCGGCAAGTCCCAGTTGAAGCGTGATCCAGCAAGATTTTTGGTGTGGGTTTTTACCTCGATGTTTTAAAACAGTCACACAAGCCGAGTCGGTTGGTAACACAGATTAATAAAAGACAAAACAAAGAGAATATACTACTATTAATTCAAGAATGAGTCTGACTCAGCAAAGGTAATTAAATACATATGAGTTAGTCATACCAGAGTTGGTGAAAACCCTCTCTATTTCTCTCTCTCGACAAACTCACTAACCAAAACTATGTGGGAGATCAAGTCTCAATTAGACATTTCGTCAAACACTTTGACTAAAAAGAATTTGGGAGTTTAAAAGAGTTTTCACAAGAAGCTAGATCCATCTTAAACAACAACAAGCAGTAGGCACAATATGAGCTAAACAGATATTGAGCAACTTTTCTATCAGAAAACTTACAAGCTAGCTAGATTTCTTGTTTAAGAAATGTGGTAGTGAGTATGTGAGCTTGAAGTAAGCCTGAAGCCAACTTCAAAGACACACAAAATCAGTTTGTGCAAAAGATCAAGTCTCATTTAGACATTTCGTCGAACATGTTCAATGCATCATCCACTAGACCACTCCTCATCGATCATAATAATACAAGTAGGAAGTATACCCATAAATCAAATTGCCCAAAACTTCACTTCCAAAGGGGGAAATATATAGCTTGAACTCAAGAAAGTCTTAGGCTCTACGATATTGAGGGAAGATGAACGATCCAAAATTTAAACTAAACAACAATTTCGTTTTAACAGAAACCAAAAGTTTGATTGGGCATCGAAACACGAATCGAAAACAAATGCTAAAGAGATTATTATACTCTCACAATCCAATTGTAGGAAAATACTCACTTCACCACCAGCCAAGTGGAGAAGAAATTTGTCCTCAAACTCACAGAAAAGCTCCAAAGCTCATGCTCTTGTACCTTCAGAACTGCTAACCAGTTTTCACTACTCTGGAGTTTGTGCATGTAACAAAGGAAATTGCAAGTTGAGAATTTTTTTTTTAATTATTATTAATAAGAAAATAATAAATTTTTTTGCAAGTTGAGAATATTCATAAGACAGACAAAGAGAATATATACTACTACTAATTCAAGAATGGCTTTGAAGCAAAGGTAATTTAACAGATATGAGCTTGTCATACCAGAGTTAGTGAAACCCCTCTCTCTCTCTCGATAAACTCACTGACCAAAACTGTGTGGGAGATCTAATCTCAGTTAAAACATTTCGTCGAACAGGTTCACTGCATCATCCACTTGACCAATACTCATGTCATCATGGATCATTATAGTCCAAGTACGAGTATACCAAACCCATTTTATGATTCAAATCAAGTATAGAGATATAATTAGTCTCTATGCTATTGAGTATCAATGACAAGAGATGAACAAAGGCAAGTTTCATATTGAAATTAAAGTCAACAACAATTTTGTTTTTAACAAAGGCAAAAGTTTTATTGGGAACCAAACACACACAAAAACAAATGCTAAAGAGATTTATTATACAAGGATAGGTACTCTCACAACCCAGCGGAGGAGATATTTGCTTCAGAAGGGATTGGCCTGTTGAGAAAAAAATATATATTGACGTTAATTACGAAAGACGAAGTAGAAAATCAAAATTGTTTTGCATCAAACAACAATAAATCAAGCCATCCTAATTTTCTTTTAATCGGAATATATATTACCTGCAGGTTGTCTAATCGAAATATGATTCTTCCTTCTATTTGATTTTCAGAAGAGGAATGTGTTCAACTTTGTAGAAGTCTTCTCCTCCTTCAGACAATTTCTTCTCAAATTCCAAAGTAGCTGCAATGATATATAATTGTTTCAAGGAAGTGATAAATCTCAGCCCATCAGGAAGCTCCTTTAACTTTGGACAAAGAGAAATAGTGAGAGTATGAAGAAGGGGCATGGAGCCTTCTTCTACTATCCACTCTTCCCATTGATTTAGGCCTACTAACCATAGCTTCTGCAACTGAGGAAACCCACCCCTGGAGCAAACCATTCTCTTTCCACTGAAACATTCATTGAATAAAGAAACCTCTTTCAACTGAAGCAATTTCTCTAGAATCGGCATTGGATCCTCCTCCAATGTACATTCCTAGATAGACAGTTTTTTCAAGGAAGTGATAAATCTCAGCCCATCAGGAAGCTCTTTTAACTTTGGACAAGTATAAATTTTAAGAGTATGAAGAAGGGGCATGGATTCTTCTTCTACTATCCACTCTTCCCATTCCTTTTGTCCCCCAAAACTTTAGCTTCTGCAACTGAGGAAACCCACCCCTGGAGCAAACCATTCTCTTTCCACTGAAACATTCATTGAATAAAGAAACCTCTTTCAACTGAAGCAATTTCTCTAGAATCGGCATTGGATCCTCCTCCAAACCACAATATGATAGAGTTAAGGTTGTAAGGTGAGAAGGAAAATGTTGCTCATCAGATAACCTCGGCATATATATTCCCTTAAATTCAGCTGTTTGAGATGAACGCAATCCAAAACAAATCCTTCTTTGTTATTCGTGGAATCTTCTATACAAAGATTTTCCATGTGGCTCAATTCACTTAGAGATGAAGATAGAGTTTCCATAGTACACCCGCCATTGACTTTGATTGAAAGATTCTCGAGCTTTGTCATTTGCTGAAGGTCCCTCACATTGCTATGCTTTGTTGAGAAATTCTTCAATGTCTCCAGGTTGACTAGATTATCCAATTCCATCTTTACCTTATCATGTATTTGAAAAGGTAAATAGAGGTATATCAATTCTCGCATCTCGTTCAAGACATTATTGGGGATGTAGACTGCATCACCCACATATACATTTAGGTTTAGATAGAGCAGCTGCTTCAGATTCCGCATAGAAGAAGGAAGTTGAGTTACCTTTGCCTTATATAAACTCAAATATCTCAAGTAGATGAGCTTCCCGATGCTAGAGGGTATCTTCCCTCCTTTAAACCTGGCAGAAGGGAGATCTAATGCTCTCAACAACTGTAACCTTGTAAACAATAAACCTGATGGCCTCCACCCTTGTGATGTATCATTTATAAACAAGAGAGATCTAAGTTTTGGATTCTTCATCATCCCCTTCAGATGATGTGATTCATCAAATCGGTGTACTGCGATTCTGCGAGATTCAGAAGAAGACTGAGAGTTGGTAGTATCAACAATATGTACGAAATTCTCTTCTTCAGCTTTACGCACACAAACTTCTCTCATCATATCATGCAACTGACATGTCTCAAATCTTGAAGTTATATCGTCTCTTTGAGAAATAATAACCATGTTTCTCTGCACCAATTCTTCTATGTATTTCTCTGCAACCTCTCAAATGCTCGCTCCATCGTAACACCTAGGCCTTGGTATTCCTTCAGCAGCCCAGTAATGTGACAATTTCTTCACATTTATCTCACAATCTTCTGGGAAATGGGCAAGGTAGAGAAAGCATTGCTTCAAATAACTAGGCAGCTCTTCAAAACTCAGATACAAAATCTGATAAACCGAACTGATATTTCGGTCGTTGAAGCTAGTCCCTCCAACAATGTGAGATCCAATATTCCCATACACCCTTTTCCACTCACGCAATGGTTGATCAACTAACATACCTCCTAACAATTTGACTGCCAATGGTAGACCTCCACAATGTTTGATCATATGCTTACCCATCTCTTCCATTTCTACATCAACCTTAAACTCTGCACAACATAACCATGTAGTATTTGGTCCTTGAAATCAATATATGATCGTAAATAAACATGAAAGAAGTTGTTATATTTTGACTAACGTAAAAAAAACGATCTTCCTTTAAATCATACCTGTTGTGTCTTTACTAGGAAATGCTTTACGTTGGAAAAGTATCCAACTTTCTTCACTGGTTAGGTAGTTTGGTTTAAAAGGGACACATTTTGGATCTGCATGTAAGCCCACACTATCATAGCGAGAAGTGAGTAGTACCTTCCAATATCCTGCAAGTTTGTAAACAAAAGGAAATATATTACACATGTATTCCTTGTCATGTTCTATATTTTTCATAATCAGTATATGTAAAATAAGATGTAGCATAAGTTGTCACCTTTGTTTGATGGAAACGCAGGCTCTATTCTGTCCCAATCTTTTTCTTTCCACATGTCATCGAGGACAATCAAAGACTTACTGGTTTCCAACAGCTGAAATAGTTTGTCCTGAAGCTCTCCTTCCTTCATCTTTGAGTCTCTTTGTTCATCATAATTTGAACTCAGCTTCTTCAAGATCGTCTGCCACACATCTATCCTTGAAAACTGTTGTGAAATACACACCCACACAACCCCATCAAAATGGTTTTTTACCATCTCGTGATTAAAGACTTGTCGAGCGAGCGTAGTTTTACCAATACCACCCATCCCAGTTATAGAAACTACTCGACTGCTGTTTGCCTCCACCAAATAACCAACCAATTTCTTAACGTTCTCCTCCAATCCCACAAGATCATTTTCATTATTGGCAGGAAAGATTGTTCGCATCTCCCTTTGTCTTTCTTGTAGAGGATGTGAACACTCTCCGTCATCAACAATCGTTCCTTTCACCCCTAAAATCTTCATTTTTTCGTTCACCTTGGAGATTCTCTTGCTTATGCCTACCATTTCTGAAGCAAGTTTCCTGCGATCCACTGTAATGAAATTAAGTCTTCTCATACACTTCATGATGCTTTTTTTTTTTGAAAGCTCTTCCTTGAGAATAAATGTTTCGATTATATCCTCTGTTTCAAAAACAACTTCTCTGATATCTTTCACACAATTTATCACGGACGCAAGTGAATGTTTCTTAGCATCTGCATCTTTTAAGATGTCACGCAAAAATTTAAGATCACTTTTGAGTTCATTGAGTTGCTCATCTACTCCCTTAAATCGAACAGATTCTCGGACAAGAAGGTCCAAAAGTTTCTCTACTCCAAACACCAAAAATGCCTCAGCCATAAATTCTCCTGCTTAAGCACGAAATGAAAGTAGGATTACTAGAGGAGTGTCTAATATAAGTTCATCATTCCAATAATATCATGCATAATTTATAAAATAAATATACTATTCAGGTGGAACATTATAATTCATTTATTCTTCTCCAGACACATGAACATATACTACTATTAAAAAACAAAAAATACACAGAAGATCCGAGAACCTGCTTCCTCAAAAGAACTAAAGAAATAAAAGTAATAAATCAACATGAATCACCTTTTCTCTAAATCGCTTTTTCGTCCAATCAGTATTTAGAAGAAGAAGGCGATGAGTTCTTTATCTGTTTGGCTAAAAGATCCATGTTGACTCCTATGCAACGACCAGCTGTGGTGATAATGATGCATAGATTGAATGGCTACAAATTCTTATAAGCAATATTTTAAGACCATTGAAAACAATAAAAGGCCATCTTATCACTTGGAGCCACTTGCTAGGTACCACTTGTCATATTACATTGGATTTCAAAAAAAAAAAAAGAATGAAGGTAAAAATCGATTATTAGTAGTTGAATATTATTCTCAGATATTTTCTTACGGCAATATCTCGCAATCTTTTATCATTTGTTTAGCTCTCTCTTGTATTTCTTCTTGGACTCTGAATTCTAGTAGTTTAATCTAATGGACTTTCAATGTAAAACAATAGAATAAGGATCAAAATTACAGATGATTTATGTTGACCGTTTTCGTTTTTGATATTTATTTCATTATTTGGATCAAATTACAGATGAAACACTAGTTCTTGTTGAGCCAAATTCAGTGAGTTTGATTACATAACAAACTATTATAATAAACCAAAGACTGGATACTTGAATGACCAAATATGAAAAGATATTTGCTTCATTTAAAAGACAAAATTATTATTAGTAAGAAAACTCTTGGATTGTTAAATATTGTTAAACAACAAAATCCAAATTTTGTTGTGCATCAATGAAAACCCATAGAAATAAATTTCTATTCTTTACATGAAATTGTATACAACTTTCATAAATTTCCTTTCTTTTTTTTTTTCTTTTTTTTTCCGTCAAAATCCCATATACTAAGTTATCAGTTTAGTGACTCTCCTCTAAAGAAAGTCAGGTGGGAACCGAGTTACTTACATGGAAAAAACAGAAACCACGTGCTCTTGCACATTTTACAAGCTGATCTGCACGGACATTCTCACTACGTGGAATATATCTAATCCTAAAAGAAGTAAAAAAATTCCTAAATAGCAAAAAATCTCGAAGCTCTGAGGTGAATAACGGCCAATCTTCCGGATTTGTTCACTACTCCCTTCAATCGATCAATTTCTCTGACAAGGACGTCCCAAAGCTTAATACATGCTTATGAAGTTCTTCTCTTCCTATAATTTTTAGTTAGGAAGGGCTCGAACTGAGAGTGAGATGGAGATATCTGCTCTTTTAACATCAGCTGGGAATAATATTTCTATTTGCATAGTGCTTCTGTCACTTTACTCCATACTTAGGAAACAATCATCCAATTATTGTGTCTATTTTGGCCGAAGGCTTGTGATAGATTTTAGATACTCCGACGAACACGATATTCAAATAGAAAGATAAATCTGAGACTACAGAGATTGTAATCCATAGAATCCGAATACAAAATTGCTTCTCTACAAGCAATAAGAAGAACGATTACAAGAGATCAACATAGATCTCTCTTCAAGCACATCGCCTGACAATTTATTTCACATAAAAGCATGAAAATTCCGATGAGAACCAACGTCTCCCTTTTATTTAAAATTCTGATCGTAACAGCAAAGCCTCTTCCTCCCTCAGGGTCTTTGCTATACTCTTCTATGTGATCCACATCATCAGCGTCTTCATGACATGGCAATTTCTTTCTTCTATAATATGTTTGGTGGATCGTATCAATACATCCGTCCTCGAAAACAAGCTTGTCCTCAAGCTTGAAATTTGGAAACATGAACAAATTCTTTAGATGCCAACCAAGAATTCTCCTGCTCTTCACGATCCTGCCACTTCACCAAGAACTCCTGAGCACCAGTATCAGAAAACGAACCTCCAAAATTTTCTCAGGAAATCATAATGCTTCTTCCATAACTTCAGGTGGAACTGTACCCTCCACACTCTAATGGATTCCGATCACCCGCTTCAATTGAGAAACGTGAAAGACGTGAATCTTTGTTGTAGCTAGTAACTTCAAGCGATAGACAACTGCCCCAATTCTTTCAACATACAGAATGAACCAAAAAACTTGGCTGCCAATTTGTGACATTGTCACCTTGCCACTGTGAGTTGGCGATATGGTTGTAACTTAAGATATACCAAATCCCCCACTGCAAACTCCACTTCATGTGTCTTTTTATCCGCATTTTTCTTCATTAATTCCTGAGCACACTGTAAATTGGCCTGGATCCGAGTCAACATTAGATCCCTTTCCCGTAGATTGACCTCCAAGTCCCAATTATTTGTGGAGCCTGGTTCAAACTTAAACAGTAGAGATGGCTCACAACCATAAACCATCTTAAATGGTGATGTTTTAATCGCGGTGTGATATGCCGTGTTATAAGAAAACTCTGCCCATGTCAAATACTTGTACCAAGTTTTTGGATGGCTGGAAGCAATCGCAATTAAGCCTCTAAACAACGATTCAATACCTCTGTTTGCCCATCAGTTTGAGGATGATAAGCTGTGCTATGCTTGAGTTTAGTTCCAGATAGACTAAAAAGATCCTTCCACACCTCTCCAAGAAATATTCTATCTCTGTCTGAAACAATAGATTTAGGAAACCCATGCAATCACACAATTTCAGCGATGAACTTATTAGCCACATCAATAGCTCTAAACGGATGCTTCAATCCCAAGAAATGAGCTGCTTTGCTCAGTCTATCCACCACCACTAATATCACATTCACTCCACCAGATAATGGCAAACCTTCCACAAAATCTAAGGAAATATCTTCCCAAATAGCTGTGGGAATAGGTAACGGTTGAAGTAACCCTCCCAGTGACAACGTGGAATACTTATGAGTTTGACAAATGGAACAAGCGGCTACATACCTCTGGACATCCTTCTGAAGCCCTTCCTAATGGAAACATGTTGTAATTCTCTTCCACGTTTTCAAAACACTCCCATGACCTCCCACTTGACTATCATAGAACTCTTGAATGATTAGAGGAATAAAAACAGAATGTTTTGGAATACTTCTTTCTGCTCCAAACAATGTCTGGTTAACCATCGTTGATATTCCATATTAACTTCTTTCTGCTCCAATAAGAATTTCAAGCTTCGTCGGTCAGTATGTACCTCAAAACATCTTCCCAAAAGGTAATATTTCCACTTAAGCACCACCATTACAATCGCCATAAGTTCACAGCTCATAAGCTGGTTTTAACTGCTTCCTTGGAGTGAACCCATGGCTGAAGTATGCTAAAGGTCTCTTGTTTTGGACTAACACAGCTCCCACACCAATACCCAAAGCATCAGTTTTGAGCACAAACACTTACTCAAAATCAGGCAGACCGAGAACAGGTACGGAAGCCATGGCCTGCTTTAGATTCTCAAACGCCTGAGTAGCCTCCTCTGACCAAATGAACTTGTTCTTCTTCAATAAATCAGTTAATGATTTGACAATAAGTCCATACCCTTGGACGAACTTCCGATAGTAACCGGTTAACCCAAAAAACCCCCTTAACTGTTTAAGTGAACACGAATGTGGCCGCTAAAGCATTGCTTCTGTTTTTACTGCATCGGTAGCTACACCTTCCGCAGAGATTATGTGACCCAAATACTCCACCTTAGGCACTCCAAATAAACGCTTCTTTTGAATAGCATATAACTGATGTGCTGTCAACAACTGCAACACCAAACGTAAATGCTCTGCATGTGATGCCACACTATTACTATAAACCAAAATATCATCAAAAAACACCACCACAAACTTCCTTAGATATGCTTGAAAAACTTTATTCATCAATGCCTGAAACGTGGCTGGTGCATTTGTAAGGCCAAACGGCATTACTAAGAACTCGTAGTGGCCTTCCAGAGTACGAAATGCAGTCTTCTGAATGTCATCAGCCTTCATTAATATATGGTGATACCCAGAACGGAGATCAATCTTTGAATAAATGACTGAGCCATGTAATTCATCCAATTGTTGATCAATGACCGGTATAGAAAATTTATCAGGGACTGCAGCACGGTTCAATGCCCTGTAATCAACACAAAATCTCCATGATGTATCCTTTTTTTGCACCAATAGCACAGGGCTAGAGAAAGAACTATGGCTTGGCCGAATAATACCTTCGTTGAGCATCTTAGCCACCATTATAATCTCTTTGGTAGCGTGAGGATAACAGTAAGGTCGTACTGTAATAGAATTAACCCTTGGTTGTAAGACAATAGCATGTTCTTGTCCTTGGATAGGTGGTAACCCTTTAGGTAAAGCAAACACCGAGGAAAATTTATCCAACATAACATCAATATGATGTTCTCCTTGTTTGGTTACAACCACAACTTGAGAACTGGTCAAATACCCCACTTTTTTTTATGTTTCCAAAGGCACCACATTAGTTTCAAAAGATTTCAAAGATAACTTTGGACAATGAAGAGTAGAATCACCTTTCAACATAACTCGGTGATGCTTGTAAGTGAATTGCCACTCTTGTAACCTCCAGTCAATTTCACACTTTCCCAAAGTTTCCAGCCACTGTACCCCCAAAATAACATCCACACCACCTAACTCCAAGGTAATAAAATCATTTTGAAACTCCACTCTGGCCAAGGCAAACTGAACCTCGTGACAGACATCAGAGCCATGAACTGATACACCATTTCCCAACATCACTTCCATCCCCACATCAACACTGGCTTTCAGCTTCAATCTCTTAGCCAGTACCAGAGTAATAAAATTGTGTGAAGCTCCTGAATCTAGCAATACCACCACAACCTGTTTGTTAGTTCTTCCCAACAACTTAGTATTCCTAAGAGAATGTTTTCCCAGAAAAGAGTTTAGAGATAAGCAACACATGACTGGGTGGATCTCCTCAACATGATCTTCTATGACAGTAAACTCCTCATCAACTACTTCCAGCTCAAACCCATCCACAACAGTAAGTATTTGTAATTCTTTCAAGGGACAAACGTGACCCTTAAAATATTTCTCTTTGCACTTGAAACAAATACTTTTGCTACGCATATCATCCAACTCCTCTGAAGTGTGATGTTGTCGAGGTTGCATAGCTACTCTAGTCATGGTATTCGGTTGAGCAACTTGACCCTAATGGGACTGAAGCAACAAGGGACAAACGTGACCCTTAAAATATTTTTCTTTGCACTTGAAACAAATATTTTTGCTACGCATAGCATCTAACTCCTCTGAAGTGTGATGTTGTCGAGGTTGCATAGCTACTCTAGTCATGGTATTCGGTTGAGCAACTTGACCCTAATGGGGCTGAAGCAACAATGGTTTATTCTGAATAAAGTTACCTCCATTACTTCCCTGAGTATGTTTGCCAGTACTCACGGTCTTAATAGATCTTTCACTCATAAACTGACAAAAAGCACTCGATTCGTAATACAGCCGCTTTTTGGTAAGGTAAACCCCGAGGTTCTTTCATTTTCAACACCTCTTTTATCTCCTATTTCAGCCCATTATAAAAAATTCTCTCCAAATGAGAATCCTCCAATCCTGGCACCTGCACGGATAGATACTCGAATTCAGTCACATATGCAGCAACAGTTCCAGTTTGTTTAATAGCAAACAAGCGATTGCCAGGATCATCCTCCATAGATTCCCCAAAACGTAAGAATAACCTCTCACAAAAATTATCCCACGATCGAAACTCAGCTCTGTTCATCTCCCAATTAAACCATTTAAGAATATCTCCTTCCAAACTCAGAGAAACCAGATCAAATTTATCAATATCTTGATAACCTTTCAATCTGGAAAAAAAATATCCACCTTCAAAAACCACTCATAAGGTTGAGAACTAAACACTGGCATCTCAATCTTACGCAACAAGCTCGAACGATCCTCCAAATGAATAATTCCCGATTCCGAAACTCTCCGATGGTGATCAGAAGACGAAGATACCTGTGGTGATGAATGAGACAACTTTGGCAGCTCCGATTATTTACCCGTGCTCTTTTCGATCTGCTGTAGCGACGAAACCACCGATCATAACAAATTATCCATCGAAAGTAACTTCTCTTCATGCTCGACTTTCGATTCACAAAAACGTTTGAATCCCCCTTGTAAAATCTTCAAATGCCTCTGTAACTCGTCATTGCACTAACTCTCGTCGTCGACACATTCCGAATCAACTCCGGTACCCATCCCAATCGCTACTAACCAGTTTCACCGCACCAATGATAGATTTTAGATACTCCGACGAACACGATATTCAAATAGAAAGATAAATCTGAGACTACAGAGATTGTAATCTACAGAATTCGAATACAAAATCGTTTCTCTACAAGCAATAAGAAGAACGATTATAAGAGATCAGCATAGATCTCTCTTCAAGCACATCGCCTGGCAATTTATTTCACATAAAAGCATGAAAAGTCCGATGAGAACCAACATCTCCCTTTTATTTGAAAATCTGATCGTAACAGCAAAGCCTCTTCCTCCCTCAGAGTCTTCGCTTTACTTTTCTATGTGATCCACGTCATCAGCGTCTTCATGACGTGGTAATTTCTTGCTTCTATAATATGTTTGATGGATTGTATCAGCTTGTTTGTGGTGGTGCTAGACGTTATGATCCTTTTTGGTATGAGAGGTTTGTGCCATCTCCGAGTTGGTTGGTGAAAGCATGGGAAACTAGTAAAGATGAATTGTTAGCTGCTGCTGGTCTTGATGCTGTGGTTTTCCTCAGGATGGTCATTTTCAGGTTACTGAAAAACTTTCCCAAATGTTTTTTGTTTGTTCTGCGCTTATTTGTTTTTTCTTATGTTTTGTTCTTCATAACCGTCACAACTGATTTTACCTTAGTCTTCAGCATTCGTATTTTATTTGTAACTGCTGTGGTTTGCATTGCCTTTGTGTTGCCTGTTAATTATTACGGCCAACCAATGGTGCATAAGGAAATCTTAAAGAAGGCTCAAAATGGTAAATGTGATATTGCTTTTCAGTATGTGTATCTTTTAATTTCTACATGTCTCGTTAAGGAAATATAAGCGACATATTGCGCTTATAGTTGGGAAAGATATTTCAACGTTATTCTATTCAAAAAAATGTAGACTGCTGATCTTTTTCTTATAACTTTTATTACTCTCAGGCTCTGGGTTCATTGTCTTGCACTGTACATTATAACCTCAGCAGCATGTCTTCTTCTCTACTTTGTGAGTACCTCATACCTTAGTTTGTCTATTCACTTACTCTTGATTTCTCCATTTTATCTTCTTTTCAGTTTCTTCCCTCCCTTTTAAGATTTTCTTAATGTAGGAGTATAGGACCATAGCCAAAATGAGACTTGGACATATTACCGGATCTACCTTAAAGCCAAGTCAGTTTACCGTTCTTATCCGTGCTATTCCATGGTCTCCTGAGCAATCTTACAGCGACACACTGAGAAAATTCTTCACAAGTTACTATTCATCAAGCTACGTGTCGCACCAAATGGTTTACCATAATGGCATCATTCAGAGACTGCTGGTATGCATTCTTATGGGATCAGTCTGTGGTCTTTTTCTTGGTTGTCTGTTAGGATTTAAACTTAACCATTATTTAGCCTAGCTTCCTTTAGATTTACTTGTCAGATTTAAACTGTCACCTAGAATTTTCAGAAAAGAAAAAAAAACTGATTGAAAACTAAACCAATGCTCTTTTTGAAAATAATTTGAACTTTTTGGCAGCTTGAAGTGTTTCTTCTTCTTTCAGTATTCATTTTCGCTGATTGAAAAGTAGATTTAGTTCGAGTATCAGAAGTAGTTGTATGTGGATGGTGTCATATTTAAGATTCAATGTCCTGTGTCAGAGAAAAAGTGTGACCTTTAATTGATCATAATTTTTGCCTCAGTATGATGCAGAGAAGATGTGCCAGAGTCTAAAACATGTTGCTCATGAAATCAATTGTAGACCGAGTTTGACCCCATGCACCTTTTGTGGAGGACCTACAGCCACAAATTCTTTTCATATTCTATCTAATGAGGCGGACAGTATGAAAAGCATGGAGCTTGGTGAGTTGACCATGACTACGACAGAACAAGTAAGGAATTCTACTGACTTTCCTTGATCTAGGCATAGGGTGCGGTTATATTTCTTATCTGTTGTTTATTCAAGGGCTGACTCAACTAGAGCAGCTTTCTCAAGCATTTCCTTTTCTAAGAGGCATTTTGAAGAAGTGAGTACCCTGAGAATCTGTATAAATATATGATTCTGTTCTATTAATTTTCTATTCTTCTGGACATGATATTAGAATTGGGATTAAAAAGCAGGTAGAACTCTTGTGTAACATAGGACAAGAGTTGAGGGCACTCTCTATAGAATTAAAGCCATAATAAACAAAATCTAAGAGAAACTAAATATCCATGTTTTTTAACCTTTTTGTTATCATCTAAACATTCAAACCATTTTGCAGGAAGTTTATCAACCAGGTCATCACAGGGTACTTACCTAGTGTGATTTTGATTCTGTTTTTCTATGCTGTTCCACCATTGATGATGTATTTTTCGGCCTTGGAGGGATGTATTTCACGGAGTGTAAGGAAGAAGAGTGCGTGCATCAAAATCTTATATTTCACCATTTGGGTCCATTATCAGGCAGTTGAATCTCTTCTCTAGTGTCAGAGACATACCTGCACAACTTGCAAAAGCAGTGCCGACACAGGTTATTTACCCATTGTCCTTGGACATTAGTTTGGTTATATTTTTGTAAGATTTTTTATCTTTCGGATTGTATAATTTTAAAAAAAATTTAAACCATAGTGTTTTCATGCACAGAGATTTTTAAAAAAATTCTGAGTTTTCCGTATTCCATGATAAACCATATACCAAAGAATATTTAGGCCATTGGAGGAATTACACTCATTGTATCTTTCTCATTTGTCATGTTTGTATCATTAAGTCTGAATATGGCTTCAATCATTTATGCAGGCTGGCTTCTTCATGACCTATTGTTTCACATCTGGTTGGGCCAGTTTGGCTTGTGAAATAATGCAACCTATGGCTCTTATCTGGAATCTGGTAGCAAAAGTTGTTTCCGAGCACAAGGATGACTCATATGAAACACTTAGGTTCCCATACCATACCGAAATTCCTAGGCTGCTTTTGTTTGGACTCCTGGGTTTCACCAATTCAGTCATAGCGCCACTAATACTGCCGTTTTTGCTGATATACTTTTTCCTCGCATATCTCATATACAAAAATCAGGTAAGTATGCAATCTATACGTTCTCTGATCTCTTTTACATAATATCACAGTTAAGCACTATAAAAGCATCGTCATGGACTTGTATTAACAGAGGTGTTTCTATTTGCAGATACTCAACATGTATATTACAAAGTACGAAAGCGGTGGACAGTACTGGCCTATTTTTCACAACACAACGATCTTTTCATTGATCTTGACATAGATTATAGCTTTGGGGTTTTTCGGATTAAAGCTATCAACGGTTGCTTCGGGTGTCACCATACCATTAATTCTCCTCACTCTGTTTTTTAGTGAGTATTGTCATCAGAGGTTTGCGCCCATTTTCAACAAACAGACTGCTCAGGTATAAAATTAAATGTAACAAATTTTTTAGATGTTCCTACTGCAGTTTTTATTCATCTTCTCGATGCTTAATAGATTGGTTTCTTTCAGGTTCTTATAGATATGGATAGAGCTGATGAAATGTCAGGAAGAATGGAAGAGTTACATAAAAAATTGCATAATGTACACTCGCAGATACCATTACACTCTCAGAAACCATCGATTAAAGCTGAAACCAGAACTCCTTTCACAAATCAAGAATTACCAGATCCTGAGAAATTGAAGCCAGGTTTTGAGTTCTTAACCAATGTTTGTGTATAATTTCAGATTACACTTGATTAGAAAGACTAATGAGATTTACTTTTTTTCGGAGGAAGGTGATGCTATAGCTAAAGAGTTATGGGGTTTCCAAGGCAATGAACCTGGTCAAGAACATGATGCTAAGTCCTGTCCCAGTGCTTCACCAGAACATCTTTCCCCAGAGATGATCGAACTCCACAAACGGAACTAAAGATGGTTACGTGTTCGTTCAATCACTCAGTGCTTTAGGCACAAGAGTTTTCTCATGGAGACGCTCAGCTCCAAAAGGAACCAATGTTAATGGGAATACTGACTTGAAGAAAAGTGGATGTAAATTGTTTTTTGGGGTATTTTTATCATTTCTTCGATGTAGATTCCTATAGAACCTCTCTGCAAAACAGATGAGGGAAAGCATCAAAGCATATGTGTAGAGTCTGCTTGCTATGAGATTAAGATGTACATTTTTTAGTTACTTGAGGAAAAAAATCTAACTGTACTGCAAAGATACCAAGTAATAGGGCTAAAATATAACTGTAGATTTTATAGTTACTAAGAAGAAGTATTTTTCAAGCCTTAACGTAGATGTAATTGGGAAGACAAAATTTGAGAAATATCCAACTCCAAAATTTGTTTGTTCTACGTCATAAAGCAATGTTATGAGACCCGAACAGGATCGGCAAGTCCCAGTTGAAGCGTGATGCACCAAGATTTCTGGTGTGGAGTTTTACCTCGATGTTTTAAAACAGTCACACAAGTCAAGTCGGTTGGTAACAGATTAATAGAAGACAACAAAGAGAATATACTACTATTAATTCAAGAATGAGTCTGAATCAGCAAAGGTAATTAATAGATATGACTTAGTCATACCAGAGTTGGTGAAAACCCTCTCTATTTCTCTCTCTCTCGACAAACTCACTGACCAAAACAATGTGGGAGATCAAGTCTCAATTAGACATTTCGTCAAACACTTTGACTAAAAAGAATTTGGGAGTTGAAAAGAGTTTTCACAAGAAGCTAGATCCATCTTAAACAATAGCAAGCAATAGGGACAGTATGAGCTAAACAGATATTGAGCAACTTTTCTATCAGAAAACTTACAAGCTAAATAGATTTCTTGGTTAAGAAATGTGGTAGTGAGTATGTTAGCTTGAAGTAAGCCTGAAGCCAACTTCAAAGAGACACAAAATCAGTTTGTGCAAGAGATCAAGTCTCATTTAGACATTTAGTCGAACATGTTCAATGCATCATCCACTAAACCACTCCTCATCGAACATAATAATACAAGTAGGAAGTATACCCATAAATCAAATTACCCAAAACTTCACTTCCAAAGGGGAAATATATAGCATGAACTCAAAGAAGTCTTAGGCTCTACGATATTGAGGGAAGATGAAAGGATCCAAAATTTAAACTAAACAACAATTTCGTTTTAACAGAAACCAAAAGTTTGATTGGGCTTCGAAACACGAAAACAAATGCTAAAGAGATTATTATAATGACTTATACTCTCACAATCCAACAGAGAAGATATTTGCTTCACAAAGGTTTGTCTTGTTGGAAAAATAAAAAGAGATACTGAATTTAATTTCAATAGAAAATCAAATTACTTTACGTGGAGAAAGTATATATTACCTGTTTTTATTAAAATGATTCGATTTTCAAATGAGGAATGTGTTCAACTTTGTAGAAGTCTTCTCCTCCTCTCGACAATTTCTCCTTAAATTCCAAATGAATATATCTCATTTGCAGTTCTTTCAAGGAAGTGATAAATCTCAGCCCATCTGGAAGCTCCTTTAACCTTGGACAATAAGAAATAGAAGGAGTATGAAGAAGGGGCATGGAGCCTTCTTCTACTATCCACTCTTCCCATTCCTTTTGTCCCCAAAACTTTAGCTTCTGCAACTGAGGAAACCCACCCCTGGAGCAAACCATTCTCTTCCCACATAAAGATTCCCTATCTAAAGTAACCTCTTTCAACTGAAGCAATTTCTCTAGAATCGGCATTGGATCATCCTCCAAACCACACAATCCTAGAGATAAGGTTGTAAGGCGAGAAGGAAAGTGTTGTTCTTTAGTAAGCTTCTCTACTACTTAACATATATAATCTTTTGCTTCTTGTTCAACAAACCTACAGACTAAAACTGTGCAGGAGATCGTCTCAGTTAGACATTTCGTCGAACACGTTCAATGCATTATCCACTTGACCAATGCTCATGTTGTCATGGATCATTATATTCCAAGTACGAGTATTCCCATAAATCAAATTGCCCAAAACTTCTCTTCTAAAGGTCTAAACAAATCATCAAAGGATTTTATGATTCAAATCAAATCAAGTATCCTTGACAATAAACAAAGGCAAGTTTCACACCAAAATTAAACTGAACAACAATTTCGTTTTAACAATTGTTTTGCCTGAGACAAACCTTGGCTTATATTTAGCTAAAGGAACCAAACACACATAAAAACAATTGCTAAATACAATAACGGATAAAGGAGAAAGGATACTCTCACAATCCAATGGAAGAGATATTTAGCTTCCGAAGGGGTTGGCCTGTTGAAAAAATTATATATATATATATATATTGAAGTTAATATTCATAGAGGAATTAGAAAATGCAATTGTTTTCTCTCTATGACTATGCAATTGTTTTTCTATGGAGAAAGTATATATTACCTGTTTTTGTTAATCGGGTCCGATTTTCAAAAGAGGAATGTGTTCAACTTTGTAGAAGTCTTCTCCTCCTCTCGACAATTTCTCCTTAAACTCCTCCATTTTATCTGTGTAGATATTCAGTTCTTTCAAGGAAGAGATAAATCTCAGCCCATCTGGAAGCTCCTTTAACTTATGACAGTAGCCAATTTCCAGAGTATGAAGACGGGGCATGGAGCCTTCTTCTACTATCCACTCTTCCCATTCTGATAGCCAATAAAACTTTAGCCTCTGCAACTGAGGAAAACCACCCCCGGAGCAAACCATTCTCCTCCCGCTGAAAGATCCATCTAATAGTTTGACCTCATATATAGAAAGATTTTTCAAGCGACTCAATTCACTTAGAGATGACAATAGAGTTTCCATTGTACACCCGGCATTGAAGGTGATTGAGAGAGTCTCGAGCATTGTCATTTGCTGAAGGTCCCTCACACTGCTATGCTTTGTTGAGAAATGCTCCAATGTCTCCAGGTTGACTAGATTACCCAATTCCATCTTTACCTTATCATGTATTTTCCAAGGTAAATAGAGGTATATCAATCCTCGCATCTCGTTCAAGACATTATTAGGGATGTAGAATGGAGATCTCCCATATACATTTAGGTTTAGATAGAGCAGCTGCTTCAGATTCCGCATAGAAGAAGGTATATGAGTTACCTCTGCCCAAAATAAAATCAAATATCTCAAGTGGATGAGCTTCCCGATGTTAGAGGGTAACTTTCCTCCTTCAAAGACGGCATAAGAAAGATCTAACGCCCTCAACAACTGTAACCTTGTAAACAATAAATCCCATGGCATCCCCCTTGATGTATCATTTATAAACAAGAGAGATCTAAGTTTTGGATTCTTCATCATCCCCTTTGGATCATCTGATTCATCAAATCGGTGTACTGCGATTCTGCGAGACTTACAAGGAGAGTGAGAGTTTGCAGTACCAACAATATCTACGAAATTCTCTTCTTCAGCTTTACGCACACAAACTTCTCTCATCATATCATGCAACTGACATGTCTTAAATCTCGAAGTCAACTTACCCCTTACAGAAATAACCATGTTTCTCTTCACCAATTCTTCTATGTATTTCTCTGCAACCTCTCGAATTGTCACTCCATCGTAACCCTTCGGCCTTGGTATTGCTTCTGCAGCCCAGTAATAAGACAATTTCTCCACATCTATAGCATAATCTTCTGGGAAATGGGCAAGGTAGAGAAAGCAGTGCTTCAAATAAATAGGCAGCTCTTCAAAACTCAGATACAAAATCTGATAAACCGAATTGATATTTCGGTGGTTGAAGCTAGTCCCTCTAACAATGTGAGATCTAATATTCTCATACACCCTTTTCCACTCACGCAATGTGTATTGAGAAGCTAACAACCCTCCTAACACCTTAACAGCCAAAGGCAATCCTCCACAATGTTTGATCATATCCTTACCCACCTCTTCCATTTCTTTGTCAGCATTATGTTCTACATAACATCATCAACATATGGTGAAATTACATGAATGTCTGAAAGATTATACGGTTGAGAGATATTATTAATGAAAACCAGATTGCAGTCATCCTAAGTAAAAAGTCCTTGATTATGATCAACATGCAAAATCAAAAACTAATTGAAACTGACTTAAAAGCTTACCACTTGTAGAGTTTTCTCTGGGAAACACTATCCTTTGAAAAAGAGTCCAACTTTCTTCAGGAGTTAGACAATCTGGTTTAAAGGTGAAACATGTTGGATCTGCTTGTAATCCCACTCCTTCATTACGAGAAGTAAGTAGTACCTTCCAACCTACAAAACATATACCTCTTTTTACATAACTCCCAAAACAAAACAATATGTGCCTTATTTTCTTTCTCATTTTGTTCACCCAAACAATGAATATTCAAAAGAGAATACAATTTAGTGAATATATCATAGAATGTTACCTTTATTCTGTGGAAACATTGGTTTAATTATGTCCCAATCTTCTTCTCTCCACATATCATCAAGGACAATCAAAGTGGTTTGTTGTTCCAACATTTGAACGAGTTTTTCCTGAAGTTCAGCTTCTGTCATCTCTGACTCTTTATATTCTGGCCTCAGTTTTCGCAAGATTGTCTGCCACACATACTTCCTTGTAAACTGTTGTGAAACACATACCCATGCGAGTCCTGCAAAATGAGTTTTTACTGTCTCATGATTAAAAACTTGTCTTGCGAGTGTGGTTTTACCAATACCACCCATCCCGGTTACAGAAACCACTTGACTGCTATCTTCCTCCACCAAATAGCCAATCAATGGGTCAACATTCTTCTCCAACCCCACAAGATGATCTTCCTTTTCGCTAGAAAATGTTTGTCGCGTAACCCTTTGTCTTTCCTGTAGAGACTGTGTATCCCTTTCATTCACAATGACTTGTTGTACGCTAAGACTCTGCATATCGCGGATCACCTTAGCGATCCTGTTACTTAGAGCTTCCATATCGAAAGCAAGTCCCCTTCGATCAGCAATAACCCAAGCAAGTTGTCTGATATGTTTCTTTATACCACTTGTTTTGCTGAGTTCTTCCTTTAGAAGAAAGGTTTTGATTATATCTTCAGCATCATAAACAATTTCTTTTATATCCTTCACAGCTTTTCCCACCATTGCACTTGTATGTTTCTTGCCATCTGCATCTTCCAAAAAGCACCTTAACATCTCTACATCACTTTTTAATCCATCAAATTGCTCTTGTACTCCCTGAAATCGCTCAGATTCTCGGACAAGGAGGTCCCAAAGCTTCTTTACTCCAAACGCCAAAAGTGACTCAGCCATAAGTTCTCCTGCTTAACCAAGAAATGAAATTAGTAATCAACACTCACTAAATAAGGGTCCATGCATGAGTTCATATTTCAGATATTCTTTTGCAGAATTTACAAAGTTAAAGTTTCTATTCAGGTGGATATTTCAATACATAGATCATTATGCAGAGACAATAACATTAGAATACTATAAATATAGATTGCACACAAAAGATCCGAGAACATGCTTCCACATAAAACTCTAAAGAAAGAAAAGTAATAAAACTAACAAGAATCACCTCTTCTCGAAATCGCTTTTTTCGTCCAATCAATATTTTGAGGAAGAAGGCGATGGGTTTAGCTACCAAACGATCAAACGAGAAGACTTGACTCTCATCCGAAGACTCAAGTGAGAATGAGTGGCTAAATTCTTATAAGCAACTATTCAAAACATTTTATCACTTGTAGGTGTAGCCCACTTGTAGTTGTTATTGACTTATTGACTTATTGTTCCGCTGAAACTGAGAAAAATCCGTTTAAACTGGTCCAAGTTGGACAGTGTTCGATTTGTTTTCAAAATATAAAATTCCATAAAAATGAACCAAAATTTATTGATTTCCATTTAAATACATAAATTAGATACCAAAAAAAAGATATAAATTAATTTCTATTCCATTATAATACACAAAGTTTTAAATTGTATCTATTTAACATCCATAAATTGATATAAAGTAAAATCCAATTATTATTTTTAATAAAAAATAAAAAAAAGTTTATAGGAAGAAAATCTTTTTTTATAAAATGAAGAAATCCAATAAAATTCTAAAAAAATGTAAATTTATAAAATTTATAAAATTCATTGAAAAAACTAAACTTATAAAACTCTGAATTCATAAATAAAAGACCCAAAACAGATAAAACTTCTAATACTCTTTAAATTGTTAAGTAAAAAAAAACAATCAGTGATAAAGTTACTTTTAATTTTTGAAAATAGTATCATTAACTTTTATGTGAATATAATAACATATACTGTGTTTAGTTGTGCATTGGGTAATTTCTTATGTAGATAATATAATTTTAGTTGCATATATATATATGGGTGTGTGTGTGTTTATTTAAAAGAGTTGAGATGTGTTACTTACCTATGAGTAGTTTAATATTTGATTAATTAATTGTTTTTCAAACGTATAAGACACATCTATAGTGTAAATGTTAAACATTAAATTATTTAGAGTAATAAATAAGTTAAGGAAATATTGGTTTTCTGAATCTAAAAACTTAGTATTTTAAAATTTATAGAATATTTTAAAGATTTGAAAATAATTTTATTAAGAAGTAAACAAATTTTATTTTCTGTCAAGAGTATTAAATGGATACAATTTAAAATTTTGTATATTATAAAGTGGAGTGAGCAAAAATAACCGTAACCAAAAAAACCGAACTGAACCAAATCGTAAATTAGTGATTTAGTTTGGTTTCGATTTTTTTTAAAAATCCGTTCGGTTACTATTATAGAAATTATTTCGGTTTTGGTTCGGTTGAAAACCGTAAAACCATTCGGTTTTTAGGTTTTTTGAATTTTAAATTTTTTTTTTATTTATCTATACTATTAATCAAGAAGGGGGACAGAAATAATTACAAGTCATTTAAGCCAAATCGATGTATTTACGGAAAATTTCACTTTCTTTTAATTGAAAGAAAAAAAAAATTCTAAGGGCAGTTACGGATACCTAATGCATATCCAAGCCGATCCGAGCCATTTTTGTTGCCGACCCGTGGAAGGGACGCAGATCTAACTTCGGCCAAAAACGTCGACCTGATTTCACCTCTTCTGCACCGTTTATTCCTGCCAATTGGATCCAAAAATTATAACCCAATATTTATTCAGCCCAGAAAATGTCACAAAACAATAAGAGCCCAATAAATAACTTTCTCATTCAAATCCTATTCAATTCTAACAAACCAACTTCTAAAGATTCTTCATCTACAAATATTTCCAAATCCAAAAATCTCGAAACAACTCTAACTGATCAAATATTTAATTTAACCATTTCATATATATTCTTCATAAATCTACAATAAATCGAACAATAATTATCACTTACTTCTACCGCAAGCGTTGCTAGAATTGGATCTAAGAATATTCTACAACATTAAAAACCCTATTGAAATCGATCCAACCTAACTCATATAAATATCTAGCCACCCTAACATTAACTTACGCTTTCAATTAGCAAAAGTCTTCAAAACCCTAAACAAAACAAGAATTATGGATTGGATTATAATTTTGTATAGACAACCTGGAAGAACAAGTTCTTTAGGCACTACAAAATTTATTTACTGCTTTTGTGTGGGAGTGTGATAAAAAATGAGAGAGTTTATAGTTGCCTCTTGCTTGACTTACTTCCTTCCCTAGAAGTAGTAATTTCCATGGTTCGTGAGGAGAATATATGCATCTATGCATCATACTATTATTTTTATTTTGTCAATAAGCTTAACTGTTTTTAATGCTTTTCTATGTATTTTCTTTTTAGTTTTTGCAGTCATGTGATGCTGTTAAGGCAGTTGTAGCCATCCTTCTAGAAAGAGAAGCCTTGGTAACTCGCCTTTTTAATTTTGGTGGATAATGAAACAATGAGTTATAGAAAATGCATAAGGTCACAAATTACCTAGATCAGAGTTTTGATGTTATTGTTATGTCTCCAGATGCAATCAGAGACCTAAAGGTATGTTTCATATTTAATTATAACCGTGAATGAGAATCGATTAATTCCAAAAATTAAGAGTTAATAAAAGGAAGATCCTCAGACTTATCTTAAAGAAGATGGTAATGATGAATCTTCTTCCACGGATTGTTGACATTAGACTAATTTGACAACATAAACAACATATAAAAAAAGCTCAAGTTATAATTACTTTGTTCCAAATTAAAGAAAATACAGAGATTGAAAAGTGAGAAACTTAGCTTAAATAAGATGGTGTTGATTGAATCCTCTTCCACGGATTCTTTAGATTCTACTAATTTGAAAACAGAAACAATGAATCAAAATAACTTGTGATTAGAATCGAATACAATTCGGAAAATTATTGGCTAAGGAGATAACTTGTGATTAGAATCGAAACAAAATAACTTGGGATTGGAAAAAAAATTAACAGTGGCTAATTGATTCGTTCCTTAAATTATGAGCTAAGGAGAAGGAACAGTCTGAGACTTTGTTTAAAGAAGATGATGATGAATTGTGCCGCCGGATTAAACTGATTCACCTAATTTAAGAACATAAATAAAGAATGGGAAAACCCGTGAATGAGAATAGAATCGTTCATAAGATTAGAAGCTAAGGAGAATGAAGAGTATCAGATTTAGCTTAAAGAAGATGGTGCTGATGAATCTTCTTCCACTAGAATGTTCTTATTCGCCTAATTTCGGAACGTAAACAACAAAATGAAAAACCCTAAAATAAGAGTCGATTCGTTCCTCAAATTAGGCTACGAAAAGGAGAAAGAAAGATTCATACACTTAGGTTAAAGAAGATCGTGATGATCAACTTTGATTCAACGGAATCTTCACCTAATTTCAGACCAAAAAAGTCGAAGTAGATAAGATTTCAGATTAAGAGAAAGAAATCGCGATGTGAAAAGGAAAGTTTTTATTTCTTTCATTTTGTTGTCGGTAAAAGAAAAACATATTATTGGGAATAAAAGATACCGATTACCAGTGAGGTGTCGACGAAAAAAAAAAAGTGAGGTATTATTGGGCTTTGGTTATAACTGATATTGCATCTAAATTTCTACAAAATCGAAGGCCCATTCAGAACAAAGCCTAAATCCATACAGAACAAAGAGTAGTAGTATTATCAATTAATGGACCCAATTGCCATATTGGGCCGATTTTGGGAAATTTTTAATTTTTTTTATAATTAGGTTATTAATATATATAGACCATTATCAGAAAGTTATATATATATATGTATATATATATAGATTCGCTAAACTTTAAAAAATAAATTAAATTTAGGTAAAATCATTAAATTTAATATTTGTTGTTAATGAAATATCTTAAGTAGAAAACATGTTTTCTTAAATAAAAGAGTTATTTACATAAGTTTTTTTTTTTAACATGACTAAATTAATTTAACTTTCTATATTACAATTTATTATTAACATATTAAAAATTTAACATGTTTAACTCTTAAACTTATTTATGTTACTAAAACACAAAATCTATACTTAAAAATACATACATAATAAAAATATATATAATTACTATACAACAATTCACAATACACAAAATTCAAATTATACTTAAATCAATCACTTGACTAAAAATTACACTATTTTATAACACCTAAATAAAATTTATAATTAAATTAACAAACACAAAAAATCAATTTTACAGGTAAAACAATATTGCACTCGGGTTATTATTATTATTTTTTTAAATATGGATACTCGCAAAATCGCTTTACAAAATATGAATACCTGCACCCGTCCCGCCAAAAAATATTTTAACCCACACCTGCGATTTGAAAAAAAAAAATTTAATTCGCACCTGCCCTGCAGTATGTCTAATGGGGAAGGATCCGCGGATTATGACTCAAATTGACAAGACTACTTAAAACCACATACATAATATTAAATATATTTAACTATACTAAAAAATCACTTTTACTATACACAAATTTTTAATGTAACTTACACTTAAATTACTTCAAAAATTAACAATATTCTCTATAAAGAAATCGTACCCGAGCGCAGCACGGGTTCACAATCTAGTTTTTATATAATAGATAAACAATAAATCTAATAAATATTATAGTTAGCTAAGTTTAAGGAAACTAAATTTTTTTCTTAGAAAACAAATCATAAATAGAAATTGCAAGAGATGTGCTTGCTATTCCTGTTTTTAATGTTTCATTAGAATCTGTTTTTATGGCCGAACCCCTGATTTTAACACAAAATTAGCTTAAGATGTTATCTTTTACAAATGTAGACATTAACATTCACAAAATGTTAGAAGAAACTGAATTTGTGGATTTCTTACAACAAGGTATGTATTCGTAATTTTTAATTATCTTAAGCTATATTGTTAATTATTTCAGTTTTATCCTAATTTTTATTCTTAATTTATTTTATTTTATGTTGACTAGAGATTCATGAACAACGTGAAGATGTGAACAATCGTGGCTGATGATGATGATGATGGAAGTTCTCTAAGTTTTTTTTGTTTTTTTTCTAGTTTTATAGGATTGATTTTAGATTTGCAATTTGGGTTTATTATTTATATGATTTGGATTCAATTTTTTAAAACTCCATAGTATAGTTTTTTATGTTGCACTCTAGGATTCATTTTTTTAATGAAATAATCTTAAAAAAAACCGAAACCGAAACCAAACCAACCTGATCCGAATTTATAATGGGTAAAACCATAAACCAAAGAAAACCAAACTGAATCAAACCGTATTTCAATCGGTTTTTAAATGGTTTTATATTTTATGGAACCGTAAAACTAAAAAACTGAAAACACCAAACCGAAAAATGAACCGTAAACCGGAATGCCCACAAAGAAGAAGAAAATAATTCACATATATTTTTGGGTATCTAAAAATTTAATATATTTTAATAGAAATCAATAAATATTTGGTGTATTTTTATGGAAGTTTTTTAAAAAAAATATAGAAAAAGATGGCATATTATTGATTAGTCTATCATTGTCGTAAAGCTTATTATTTTGAAAACCTAAACCTAGTAATTTTGCTTGACTTATATAAGTGATAAATAGAATATTATCGAGTATTTAGGGCAAACTCCAACCTTTGACCAAAAATTTATTGAGTTGCTGTCTTCTTCCCAATGGAGGCCCAATTCACTTCATTCGAGTGCGATCTCACTGCAAAACCCTTAAAATCTCCAGAAGAAAAAAAGAAGTCAACAATCTCAATCAACCTTAGAAGATTCCGACAAAGCGTTAACAAGAAACCTAGTGGACACGAAACCATAAAAAACCACAAACTCCTTTCTGTATCAAAACTATCATACCACATCTCTGCAAGAAAAAGTAGCGAACTAAAAGTCCAAGATCATTTGGCTAATTTAAATCCAAAATTAAACAAATGGGTTAAAAAACGTTTATCTGATTTGATCTCTTCCAAGGCTGCCACGTGTATGACCGATGACAAGGCTTACTCGGTTGAAGCTGACGTTGATGTTATTTTCGAAAAGCGTTACATAAATGATGGAATCGTGAGTTCGGTGGAGGTGAAAGAGGAGGAAGAGGAGAAGAAGAGTTGTGCGATATGTTTTGAAGAGTTATCTGGTGGAGTAGGGTGCATGGAGATACAGTGTTCTCATACTTTTCATAGAGATTGTATTTGGAGTTGGTTAAGAAAGAATATGTCTTGTCCTTCTTGTCGAAGCTGCGTTTGTGGGGAAAATTCATGTTCCCATGGTAAGGTTAAATCCGATTAGGGATTTTTAATTTAATTTAATTTTGTTTTAGAATTGAAATTACTAATAAATTATATATTATGTTTTGAGATTTATTGCAATCAAATATTTATGCTTCTTTTTTTTGTGAGCTAAATATTTATGCTTCTTCTTCTTAAATGTGGCAAGGCCTCTCTATTTGTTGTCCTTTTGTTGCTACTCTTTCTCTTTCGATTATAACTTTGTTATAGTCTTTGAATCGGTCTGGCTCCAGTCAAGGAAGTGAGAAATAGAGAACAAAAACTCAAAAAATGCAACTCTAAGTTTGTTCTCTTCTTCACTAGTCACCTGGCAAAGTCTTCATCTACCTTTGCCTCATTTTTCTCATTAAAATTGTAATTAAAAAATTAAATTATAATAACAACAATAATATTGTATTAGATAGATACCCTAATAAATTATCTCACAAACTTTCATAGGAACCCGAGCAGCAACAATAACCATTCTAGATTTTTTTTTCATCACAAGATCATCTAGATATGCAATTGAAATTTTTGATTCTTAGAATAAAATAAAAGAAAGTAAATATTATGTATTTTCAGCATTTATTTAAATAAAATTAAATAAAGTAAAATATTAATGTATAAACTTTCCTTATTTTTTAAGGCTGCTATTTGGAACTATTTAGATAGAAAATGGGTGGATGAAAATTTTATAAAAGAATATAGTTTGTTGAGAGTTGAAAAGTGTGAACCCAGAGACTTTGGTCTCAGAGAGCATCTCACTTCTTCCTAATTCCTAAAGTTCGACGAGAGGAGAGTGTCTTGGTGCCATCAAGAGGTTAGTCTTCAGTTTAACAAAACATTTTCTAATCTCCTTTCTAGCTCCTCAAATACCCTGAAATTTCTACTAATCACCCACTAAGATGTGTCACAGTAATTCTACAAAATTTATTCAAATGTTTTTAAATCTTTAAATTCCTTCAAATCTTCCTTAAATTTAAAAGTATTCAAATAAATCCTTAAATCTACAAAATATGTCTCCCTAAGAGTTCGACTTCGAAATGTATTCAATAGTCTTTCTTTAATACATGTATTTTTATATGTTTTAAAATTGAAACTACTATGTACAATATGTTATGTTTTGGAGATTTATTGAGTCAAATAGAAGTAATGCTTCTTCTTCGGCTACATGGTAAGGTCTCTATTTGTTGATCTTTTGTTGCTATTCTTTGCTTTAGTGTCTCAAAAATGTCTGGAAGTGAAAAACAGAGAACCAAAGCTCAAACAATGCAAGTCTAAGTCTGTTCTCTTCTCCACTCACCTGACAAAGTCTTCATCTACCTTTTACCTCATGCTCAATGGTTCAGGTCCGTATAGTTCTGAATGCAGGAAACATTTGTTATTTGACTGCCGTTGTTTTTTCCACCATTTCGTTATAGTGCATCTCCATCAGATTTGGGTAGCAGTGTTGCTTGGCCCAAGCAGCTTGGGTACGCTATGTTGCCTCTGCATCCTAATTCCCAAGACTTCATATCATATGCAAGCTTTTACTCCAGGCCATAGTAGAATATTAGTGTTGTAATTGAAATCTTAATCAAAGATTAATTATAGATCACGATTCGCATATGTTAAATTGCGTACCTTATGTAGTTATATCCAATTGATCAAATACCTGAACTGATCATAACAATAACAGAGTTACTAAGAAGTAAGCCATGTTACTGAAAATGCTATTCATTAACTTTAACTTGAAGCAAAAGTATTAAGATAGAACTAAAAATGATATGTCCTTAAATAAAAAACTCCAATACAAAAATTGACACAGCAAAAAGGAGAAACATTTGCAACTACCAAACCTATAACATCATCTTCTAGAAGTCTTAAGCTTGGTCTTCAGACTCAGTGATAACCTTGGTAGTAGTAACTTGCTTATTAGCCAAGATATCAGTGAACTCTTGGTATGGTGATTTCGCAAATCTTGTCTCTTTCCAGAACTCTGGGGTGAGGAACCCATATGTCTTCTGCAGACAATCAAATGTAGCCTGCATCGTAGCACCAACAACATCAAATCCACAATCAATCAATCACAGATAATAAAGCAACATTGTCCATCAAATTGCTTTGAAGATCATCAAGAAAGGCCAATGCTCATCTACAAAATGCAATTGACTACACTTTCACAGTCCAAATAGGTAAATGAAACTAATGTAAAGTCATTTACTATCAAAGAACTAGAGTAGATTAAGAATCACAAAGATAAAAAGTGAAGTCTTTAGCACATCATCCTCACAGAGATAAAAAGAACTATGATCGATCACAGGCATGATCTTCATAACTTTGTCTTTCAACGAGGAGATCTATGACTTGGTACTACTTTATAGGGAGAGATTGAAGATAGATCAATTTAGGGTGAAATTTTCAGTGACATTCTCTGGGATAATCTATGTCATTATAGAAAATAAAATTATGTTGTGATAATTTGTTGGAGTGAAACTTAGTTTTTCAAAACTTTGAAAGATCTTAGACAAAGCAATACAAATTTGTATTTTTAGAATAATATATAAAGAAACTAAATATTATGTATTTTTAGCCTTTGTTTAAATAAAATTAAGAAAAATAAATATTGATGTGTAATAAGATTCATGTAAACAATACTTTATACTTTGTAATTTGTATCAGCATCAGGTTTATGTTTACTGGTTTGAGGCTTTGCGCACTGAATATATAGCTCACTAATTGATGCTTCTTCATTCTTTTTGTTCATCTTCTTCTTCCTTCATATTTTTTTCTCCGTCTCTAAACTTTCTTCTTAGTTCTTATTCGGCTTTTAGCATATTTTGGTGACCACAGAAACTCTACAATTAAAGCTGCTATTAAGATAGGAAATGGCTGGATGAAAAGTAGTTGTCGTTATTTATCAAAACAATAATACAGCAGTTACGTTGTCGTTTTAAGAAAAATCCACCACTTGGAGTTGAAAAGTCTGTACTAAAGACTTATAGCTATGATTCTTCCCCAAGAGGACTCTACAAAAATCAAGCATCTCTCTTCTTCCTAAAGCTCGACGAGAGGAGAGTTCCTTAGTGCTATCAAGAGGTTAGTCATTTTTTTCTTTTAATGTTACTTGTTTTCTTTTTTTCTGTTTCTTAGCAAATTTCTCTATTTACACTTAACGAGATCTCCATTTTTTTGCTCGAAGTCTCTCAAATATTGACAGTAAAATGTTGTCCTGGGTTGGTGCTATTGATTACTTGAAAAGAATAAAGATGACTAATAGCAGCTTGATAATCTTCAAAAAACAAAAAATAGCAGTTAAACTAAATCTCAGTGAGATTCGATCCGGACCGGTAAATCCGGTGATCCGGTCACTACACTAGTTTGGATTTATTACTTAAATCCACCAATTATAAATCAAGAAAAATTTAGAAAAACCTGGTAAAACATGACAACACTGGCGATCCAATATTGCTGGTTGAATCAGCTGTGTATAAAAATATTGATTAAAATTTCTAATTTTTTATTTTATTTTATATAATATTTTGGATAAAATGTGTTATTTATCATTTTTAGAGTTTGATAAAGATTTCATTATTAGTTTAATTCAGCATTAACGATTTACATCTTAGTATTTTTTCATTTTATTTAGTTTGGATTTAAAATATTCAATCATTTTGTAAATTTTTTTGACATGTTACTAAAACATAAATTACATTATTTTTCTTTTAATACAATAAACTATAAAAGATTCTCTAATATGTTGACCCACAATCTACCTGGATCGATCCGTCGTCGCCCTATTGACGCGGTGATCCGGTTCTTCATCCGGATCGGTTTAAAAAATTGGATCTCATCCGTATTGTTAACTAGGAAAAGTCCTGCGCGGTGTGCAGATTTGATATATATTTGATATAAAAATGTGATGTATATATATTTTTTCTCTTCTAATATATGCTGAAATAATATAATTTCATGTTTTATATATTTATATTGTTTTAGTATTCTTTAACTGAATATTCCAATTGTTTTAATCTATTTTTGTGTGTATAATCCAACTATTCTATATATTACATATCTCTATAGGGTTTTTGGTTCAACTTTTATTAGCTAGGCTTGATGTTGCTACAGATTGTCACTTAGATTGTTGGTACCGGATTTAGCACCCTACCATAAACCCAACCCAAATCAAAATTCATTTATCTAAAGCCCAAATCGACTTTGGCCCATCAAGAAAATCTAGTCGACTTACGCGAATAAGAGCCGACCTCCTAGATAAGGAATCCTAGTCATAAAAGGAAAGAGTGAACAAATAAGGAAAAGAACCAATTGAAGCCCAAAACCGGCTCAAACTGTCATAGATTCACTATAAATAAAGAGCTCTCGAGGCAAGGAAGGGCATCCACAAATCACTAAGAAACCCTAAGTTCTAGATTCCACATACCTTTTGTCTTCTTTGCTCATAAACCCTAAATCTCTTTTGTTACTTGTTATTCACGATATTAATAAAACACCTATTTACTCCAAATTTATCTCTTGAAACCCTAATTCTTACTGTCTTAAGCCTACGGTTCAAAAATTGGCACCACCTGTGGGGAAACTTACAACAACTTCTCATTCAAAGATGGTTGGAGTAGATGGTACTATTCGTTCTGAAGAACAAATTCCACCACAAAAACTTCAACATCAGCAGGTCGTCGATCCACTCGTTGTGGATCCCCCTGTTCTTGGTGGAAGATTGATTCCCCCAGGAAACACCAACATCACGCCCCCAACAAACAAGGGAGTCCTTCCTCCAAGTAACAATGGAGTTATTCCTTTGGAAACGACAGAACCATTCCACCACCAAAAAACGGAGTCACGCCGACTAACGACGCTAGGATCGCTCAGCCTCAGCTTGCACAGCAAGCCGACATGTCACTTTTAATTCAGTTACTCCTCGACAGAGCTGCAAGAGATGACGCTGCACGAGCAACATACAACCCTCCGTAAGCTAACAACGGGCCTCGTACACGGGCGTCCGACCTATGTGCTCGGAACATCTATCCCGCCTTGAACCAGGCCGTCACACCTCAACCATTCACCCCCATTTACTCTATGAAAAATTGGCCAGTACCCAAGATCGAGAAGCAAAGTCCAACAAACGATCAAAACCCTCAAATCACAGATGCATAAAGCGACGAGTTCAGCCCCTGATATCGATAAAGTTCTAGAAGAAGCTCAGAAAAGCCCGTTCACAGAACGGATGTCAAGAGCAGACATGAGCAGCATTATCAAGCTAAAGATTTCCAATTACGATGGAGAAACCTCTGGAACATATCGCTCACATCACCATTTTTACCATTGTCACTAGTGGAGCTCGGATTCCCATAGAAGACATAGCTGCAGTCCTCTGCCAACTGTTTATCGAGAAGCTAAGCGGCGCCGCCCTCCAATGGTTCTCAAAGCTGTAGCCTCACTCCATCAACTCATTCAACGACCTCACTCAAGCTTTCATGAAACAGTACCACATAAAGAATCGTCTGCCGACCTGTGGTACATCAAGCAAGGACCTAACGAAAGCCTTCGCTCCTTAATTGCCCAATCAAGAAAGCTGCCTCTCGTGTAACAATGGACGATGCAACCTCGATTGAAGCTTTACACGAAGTTCTGTGGTACAAAGGTCGCTTTCGTGAATCGTTAAGCTCGAGCAAGCCAATCTCCTTGGAAGATGCCTTACCCCAGGCAACTGTGTACATCAACATCGAAGAGGAACTCAACTCGCTCAAAACGCATCATGCTCCACGCGTTTCTGCATCATCAAAGGAGAAAACTAAAGACACATATCATGAACCTCGCCTTCATCTACAACTACGACAAAGGTAAGCGAAGCGATTGTACGTATCGCGTAAACAGTGAATCACGAGCAGAAACTCGACCTGAAGAAAGAGAAAGTTAACCCAGGTCCAGATCAGATGGCTATAGCCGATCCAAATACGAGGAATCTAGTCGACCCAGCGAGAACCGACAAGGAAGTTCCTAAAACTCCTATTGTAATTTTCATAAGGTGTTAGGACATTCAACATCAACCTCTACAAGAAGTACAACATGGGAGAATCACAAGATGTTACCCGAAAATCATACGAGTCACGAAGAAAGAACTATAGGCCAATTCTCCCTGACCGATCAGAGTCAGATGAACCATGTCAACATAAAAATGACATGAGGAACAACCAGTGGCTTATCAGAACGACGACCAAAATGAACACCGATATGATGAAACTACAGTAAACAAGGAGAACCGATAGGGTTAAGGTAATCCAGAAGAAAAATGTGATATTTACGTCATCTTGGGAGGTCTATGCTCATGCAGTGACTCAATCAGATCAATCAAGGAATATCAATGCATAGCTAAAACCGCAGCTAAATGGCCACAGCCCACTCAGGTGAATCTAATCGAAGGAGCTGACCTCCCCATCATCTTCTTCGACGCTGACACTAACAGACTCGTTCTACCCCTCAACGACCCACTCATCATCACTCCCTGTCTAGACTGGGGACAATCAAGCTCTCTATCTAGACTGGGAACATCACCAAGGTAGTGAAGTTTGTAGTATTCGACAAACCGTCAGTGTACAATTTCTTCATTGGTACTTAATGGCTTCACCGAATGAGAGCAGTAGCATTGAGCTACCACCAATGCTTACGCTTCCCATCTACTTTAACATGTTTTATCAAGGAATTAAAGCTCAAAGCACTACCGAAGAGAAAACAAGCTACAATATGACCAGGCAGGAGCCCTTAAAAATAAACAAGGAATTAGTGGAAATTATCCAGCTCGATCCCTCTTGCCCAGATAAGCTCATCAGAGTAGGCTCCTAGCTCGACCTCAATCTTTGCTGCGCAATCGAAGCATTTCTAAAGGAGAACATAGCCACCTTCGCTTGGACAATTGAAGACATGATCAGTATCAATCCAAGTATCACTTCTCACAAGCTCAACGTCGACCCATGCTACAAAAGGGCCGAAAGCTCGGCATCGAACGAGTTAAAGTAGTCAATGAAGAAATCGATAAACTGCTCAAAGCCAGATCAATCCAGGAGGTAAAGTATCCCGAATGGCTAGCAAACCCGGTCATCGTAAAAAAGAAGAATGGCAAATAGCGAGTCTGTGTTGATTTCACAGATATAAACAAGGCATGCCCAAAAGATTGCTTATTTTACTACATATCGATCTACTAATAGAAGCAATAGCCAGAAACGAGTTACTATCATTCATAGATGCTTTCTGTGGATACAATCAGATGAGGATGCATCTCGACAACCGAGAAAAGACAGCTTTCATAACAGATCGAGGAACCTATTGCTACAACCCCTTTGGTCTCAAAAATGCAGGTGAAACTTATTAGCGACTTGTCAATAAGATGTTCACCAACCAACTCGGGAACTCCATGGAAGTTTATGATGACGACATGCTCGTTAAGTTAGCTCGAGCCAAAGATCACATCAGTCATTTGAAGACGTGTTTCAAGATTCAAAAAAAGTACGACATGAAGCTCAATCTGGTGAAATGCACCTTTGGAGTCACTTCAAGGGAATTACTTGGATACATCCTCATGAAATGCGGAATAGAGGCCAACCCTAAAAAGATTGCCACAATTCTAGAACTTCCATCCCCTCAGAACAAAAAAGAAATCCAACATCTATCAGGAAGAATTGTAGCGCTTAATCGATTTATTGCAAAGTCGAATGATAGGTGCCTCCCTTTCTACAAACTGCTATGAATTCCAAAAGATGACGACTTCGAATGGAGCGAGCAATGCGAAAAAAACATTCCAAGAACTCAATATTGGTATGTAGCCAGTCTCTTTTCAGACACATCTATTACATTAATAAAATCCATTTTTCCTTCATTGAGGTTGATGTAAGTCTTACATTCAAATAAGCCAAGAAATGAAAAGCTAATTTTTCTGCTATGCTTTCAATCTAAACCGAGTGTTAAGCCTCGCCTTTGATACACATACATCTTAGTTTTCTATGTTAACCGAGTATTAAGCCTCATCTTCCATGTAAACCGAGCTCAACCTCATCTTTAATATTAACACAAGCTAAGACTTGTCATCAATATAAGTCGAGCCAAGCCTCGTCTTTGATATCAACCAACTTAGTTTTGTCTTTTGTGTAATCTGAGTTTAAACCTCGTCTCTATTTAAACCGAGCCTATTCTCGTATTGTATGTAAGCCATGTTCAAAGACTTGCATTATTTTTAAAGGAATAATCGTCTTCCTGGCCATTTGTTTGATCGTTTTGTAAGCTGAGTGCAGACCTCGCATACCAAGTTACTCGAGACAAATAAGTCAACATTTCACATAATCGGGGCCTGATTATACATAAATTAATTGGGACGAATAAGTCGAGGTCGTAACTCGCATCTATAACCTAAAAGCCAAGCAAAGTCTCACACTTACCGCTCCAAGTTACCTGAGACAAATAAGTCTATAACATCTCGCATAATCAGAAAATAACTTGGACATTTTTAAAAGGGGACATGAGTAAGCCCAGCTCCTAGCTATGCATTATTAAACCTAAAAAGTTGAGTCATCTTACATTAGTTCAAACTTTAAAGTTTACTAAAACAACACAGCGTGCATTTTTCTAAGGTAAACCAAGAGAAACTGACTTTACCACATCTATTCTAAGTTCATTATACTTCAGCAAATTTTTGCAAAGAAAAAAAAACGCGTTGTAAGCCAATATCGCATAAGCTGAACTTTGTTTCACAGCGTAAGCCGATCAGGATCTATCCTATTTAAAACAAGGTACGTTAGGAATCAACAAAAATAAACCAAGTAAAAACCCCTCCAGTCAATATTCATACAACTATAAAATTAAACCGAGTAAAAACTCCTCCGGACAATATTCGTAAAACAAAAACAGAAAACCAAAAGAAGTAAATTAAAGAACAGAAGGGTGCGATGTCAGAGTCTTCATGGCTTGAGCATCTTCTTCACTAATAATTCTATCATTAGACCCATACGGGTCAACGTCGAGCTGAACACTTAGAGGAACCCCTTCCAGAGTTAGTGGCAAAATCAGATCGGCTTCGACAAGCTCAGTCACATTAGTTTAGCTCGGTAAAGCCTCATATTTTTTCTCTTCCTAGACATAGCCTGCAATGGTATCAGCAGGAATCTCTATTTTCTTCTCGTCCCTAAGATACTCTAAAGCTTCTCGAGTACCCCTAGCTTGACCATACAAGGAACGTAGTTCCTCTGCCTCTTTAGAGCTGCACAAGAACGACTTCACCTTCACAATGATGTTATCCCAGTAGTGGTGAAAACCAGCATGAATCTTTTGCTCATTAGCAAATTTGATCAACCTCAACTTCCTCAGACGAGCATAGTCCTCATGATACATTTTCTTTAGAGCACCGTGGTGATCCTGTAAAACTTTATGTGCAGCTCTTAATGCTTCATGCTCAGCCTCCAGATGCTCTAGTTTGATGTTTTCCACACCAAGTTTGGTAACACTGTCAACTCCATCCCTTCGAGCTACTTCCAAGTTGGCTTCCAACTGCTCTGCCCTCTCATACTCTTCGTGAAATCGACACTTTGCTTCATTCATTGCCGTTTTCAGCTTTGATTGATCAATCAACTCATCTTCCGACCTCTTGATTTTGCTGATGAAGATTCTCATAAAGGAGATTTACAGCACCAATAGCCTACAATAGAATTGTCACTTAAAAAAGAGGAGGAAAGGGAGAAGGTAACTGCACTTTTAGAAAAGAAGAAAAGACTATAGCAGAAGTCACTTACATTCATGGTGAAGTTTGCAACTTGCTTGTAAACTTCATATTCCTCCATCGTTGCCAAGTCGGGCAAAAGACCACCAGGACCACCAATGGCCCTCAGCAAGTTTGATAGATTGGCTTATCAAGATTATTCCTATATGAAGGCAACTTGCCCCTTTTTGCCACCTTCTAAGGGCGACCTGCACCATCACCTAGCATATCATACGATCTCTTTTTGGAACCATCCTCGGCAGCTGGGGAATCCATGGAAGTTTCCGGAAGACTTGCAACCTGCTCGGGAGGAGTCAGCTTTTGACGAGCAGATTTTAGAGGCACGTCTTTCTTATTTTTTGACAGCTCGGCTTTCTTACCCTTGGGATCAGTATCCTTTGGTTCGTAACTCGGTTCAATGGACTACACCAGAGTATCGGTCGCATCAGCAGAAGCAATCGTCTTTTCTTGAGATCGACCAAAGCTAGATCCAGCTTTCATTTTCTCGAGCAAGCTTGGAACTTTCAAGTTAACTGGAGGCATATGTTCCTGATTTTCTCCTTCCTGATTGACTTCTAGCTCCTCTTCACCTTCATCTGGTGCTTCTCCTGGCACAACCTCGGCCTCTTCTTCAGAATCCAATATTGGTCTGAGCAGTGCTGAATCGTACTTAGCTGTATAAACAACAACAAACCATTAGACACTCATAAAAAAGGTTCAAGTTAATAAATACAATAAACATAACAGATGACCTGAAGCAAGATGTTTTTGTAAAGCTTCAAGATGAGACTCCGCAACATCTCGTCACTTCACTCGACCTAAATCACGTATTTTCCCGATATTCGTAGAGAAGTCTTGAGGAGGAGGCAAGAAACACGGATGAAAATCTGAAAAACAAAACAACACAAACATGATCATAACAAGGTGTCATTCACATAGGAAATTATCAAAAATGATGTCAAACCATAACGAGGAACCCATCTCCTGAAGAAGCAATTGGGATATACAAAGGAGGAAAATTGGTTGATTTTAGCAAAAAAAAAGTAAAATTTGGCACACTGCTTGATGTTGTTGCCAGTCCCATGAGTAGTCAACCTATGTACCGGCTTGGTACTAAGGTTGAAGATCTTCTTCTACTCCTTGGTTTTCTAATTTGCACAAGTTTCTTCCAAGAAGCGGAGGTCGACGTCTATTTTCAGCTCGCTACCAAGCAGCAAAAGGCCGATGATATTAATAATTTCCATACACGAAAGCTTAGAAATAGCAAAGGAAGAGGAAACCAAAGCCGACCTCTCAAGAAATACGAATCGTATATGCAGACGTAGCCTTGCGGACAATGCCAAGGTCTGGTGTTGAGATTCAGAATAACTATCTTGACCTCATCAGGAATCTCGCATGTCGACCTCATTGTCTCGATCGACTCAGGAGTACTCCAAGAAGAAAGAATCCTGGAATCATTGTCGTAGATGATGTATTCCGGCCCTCTTTCCACCTTTTCCTTGTTAGGACCTTGACGTTGTCTTTTCTTCGGACAAGTAGAAGATCTCGGCGCAGGAATCTCATTGGCTGAACGGGAGCTCATTACAATTTCCTCTTGCAACTCCTCTTCTGGGGTTCGAAAAACAGGAGATCCCTTTGGAATAGGCTCGTCTCTCAATTGAGAAATCTCAATAGGCCGACTAGATTCGCCAGCTTGATTGCACCGACTTATCGTTCGAACAGGCAAAGTCCAACTATCTGAAGAACTCGACTTGGCATCAACAACTGTTCTTTTCTTCTTCTGATTCTTCCTTATTAGTCCTGACGACATACTAATTTGCTGATCGACTGAAAAACAACTGAAGTTTGAAGATCTGACTGAAAAAGTTACCAATTCACGGCGGAGTAATATTGGAAAATAAGATGATTTGAGAGCAAATAAATTACACAAGTTCAGAGCGAGAGAATTTACCTTTTGTTTCAGACAAAGAATTTAAGAAATAACACCAATCACTCGCTATTTATAGGGAAAAGGCGACCTTTCAGTGTCCAGCCTACGCGACTCTTCGACTTCTGACCTAGAAACCGCCCAAAAGATGTGAAATCCCAAAAATCAAGGTAAATTTAGAAATAAAAATATTCAAAATATCTTATTAAATTCTTCCACGTCATCCTTCTTATGCTGAATAAGCCGAGTTCTGTCTAGCATTGTAAGCCGACTTCACTTATTTGTTGCATTATTAGTCAACCTAAGAGTTGCATTGTAAACCAAACAACCAAACACATATATAAGTGGAGCAATGCTTCACAATAATAAGCCGAACTCATATGAACAAGATCTTGATTTACATCAGGTCATCTATTTTTTTTACTTCATCAAAATTCACACATTCACTATGATGAACTGGGGGGAGACTAACTGTTGGTACCAGATTTAGCACCCTACCATAAACCCAACCCAAATCAAGATCCATTCAACTAAAACCCAAATCAATTTTGGACCATCAAGAAGATCTAGCCGACTTATGCGAATAAGAGCCGATCTCCGAGATAAGGAATTCGTAGTCGGAAAAGGAAAGAGTGAAAAAATAAGGAAAAAGTCTGATTGAAGCCAAAAACTGACTCAAACCGTCGTAGGTTCAATATAAATATAGGGCTCTCAAGACAAGGAAGGACATCCACAAATCGCTAAGAAGACCTAAGTTTTAGATTCCACATAGATTTAGGGTTCAATAAACCCTAAATCTCTCTTGTTACTTGTTCTTCATGATATCAATAAAACACCTATTTACTTTGAATTCATTTCTTGAAACCCAAATTCTTATTATCTTGAGCCTTCTGTTCAACAATGAGGTTTGTCGTGATGAGTATCCAAATTGGGCAAGAATGATTTTGTGGGTTTTGTCACCACTAATTTGTTATTGTAAGATACATATTATTTAGAAATTCATGGTAATTTATTTTATTATTATTCAGAAGTGTTTAATAATATCAAAATAATTCTCCTGTACAAAGAAAACTTATTTTGTAATGTAACCAATTTGGAATATATTCATGATGAAATTTGTGGCCGCAAAAAAAAGTGTTGATGTAGGTTGACCTCTTTAAACTTTTTAGACATATTGAACTATCCTCGTTTACTTCTTCTTCTGTATATGGATTTTATAACTTTTTAGATCTCTGATTAACCCTTCCACATCTAATCTTGTTGTACCTTTGGGTTGCGATCTTCGATTTTGAAAAATACTTTGAGGCTATGTGTGTGGTGTTCTTTTGCTGGGTATATTGTTGTACAAATAAAATATAATAAACCATTGGTTAACGTATCTGATGTTTGATCATCAATTCATGACATGGAAGGTAGAAATTGAGCAAATCTTTAAAGTATTTGTTTTTGTTCCCTTTTTTGTGTGTGTATTTTTTTTTTTTTGAGTTTCTAATGCATTGGTCTTTTATGTGTGGTTCCTATTTATATATTGGCGTGAATTAGATGTTGATTTCAGTTTTCTTTCTCTAATTTATTGTTTGATGTTTAATTGCTTTTATTTTCTTGGCTTAATTTTCCTTTATTATCAATCTTAATTATATTTGATTGTTAGTTTTGACCAGTTTTTTTTCCTTCTTTACCGTTGGAGTAGTGATTTTGGAGATTGTGGTGACTTATCTTTTTTTTAGTTTGGTATATGATTGTTGTTATATATTGCCCCCTATATGTTTTTAAAATAATTTTATGTTCACTACTTTTTAATTTTGGGTGTGGTTTGATTTTTGGAAAGGATTTTTAAAGTAATTTTATTTAATATTATATTAAAATTATTGGTAAGAATAAAAATAATTTAAAAGAAGGAAACTAGAAAGAAGAAGAAAAAATGTCATATTTGTTGCGGATACATGACAGTATTTCGGAGCTCCACGGAATTGTAACATTACTTTCTTATGTGAGATTTTTAACTATTTTTATTAAAACTAGGCTAATATCCGCGCATATGCGCTGTTTTTATTATGAATTTTTTGTTTTATCTTAAGTTTTTTTCCAACAATTATCTTGAGTTTTATATGTTGCCCAAATATAGTAGTTTATCGACTATATGTTATTTATTTTTCAAATATATATTATTTATATATTTAATTTATAGGTCCGTAAATATTATTTAACTTATAGAGTTTGTAAATATTGTAATTTCAGAATTCTAATGTACATATACTTTAAAACAATTCTTGTTCCAAGGCTAATTTCTTGATCTTAGATTTTTAATTTTTTTGAAATCTTAAATAAGTAAACACACATTTACTTGTGCATCACTGCATTACGTTAAAAATAGAAGAAATATGAAAAGGCACATGAAATTTAAGAACTTGCATTCAAGATTTTTTACCAAAAGATTTTAAAAATAAAATAAAAAACTAAAAATTAGTTATATAAACAATAAAAAAGAGTTTAACATTTTATGAAGAATCTACAATCATGCAACTCTTACACCTCTCGGTTGTGGGTTCGAAAGTGCAAATAGAGATTAAATATGACTTATGTCAATCGGGATTCGTGTTCATAACTGAAGTTTGGGATGCAAATAAACCAAAGTAACAGAATGGATCATTCACTGATAAAACGAAAAACAAAAGTAAAATTCATGAATACTATTATTTATATATTTAAATAATTTTTCTATTGTAATATATAAAATATTGAGATAAATTGTTTATCCATAAAAAAAGCCAACAAATTCATTGAAAATAGATAAAAATAATATATTAATTTTATTTCCAATATAGAACATAAAAATAAATCATAAATTTATGATTTTATAAACTAATTAATAGTGTAACTATTTAAATATAATTAAAAACAGTAGTGATAAATTTGATTAAACGTGTAAAAAAGAAGATGAAAATGTACGATAGGTTAAAGTATTGTATTATGTAATGTTTATATTTTATGGTTTTAAAATTTTCTATATGAATTGTTTAATTTTTTACAGATTTTTAAAGTAATTAAATTCAAATTAATTGATTTGTTATCTAAAATTAATAATTGTTCACAAATGTTAAAGTGTCTTGAATTTGCTGATTTAGAGAGCCTCTATTCTCTCATTATATAGGATGATGTTTTGATGTCACTCTCTCCTATTAAGATTTCGCATACTAATTACGCCTAACAAAAAAATATGAATCGAAACTAAAGACGTACCACGTAGTTTGATTTAAGATTCATCATCGCCAATTTTAAGATAAACATAAAATAGAAAAATTCAATAATGTGTTGTTTTACCACTTGGAACTTGTGAGACTTGACTCCTTGCGATTATGGATGTTCATCAATAGTAGCTTGATTCATATTTTCATATTTGCTTAAATAGGAGCAATTATGGCTGGAGAACTTTTATCGTTTGGAATACAAACGCTTTGGAACCGACTTAGTCAAGAATATGAGCTATTTCAAGGAGTCGAAGATCAAGTTAGTGGACTAAAACGTGATCTAAACTTATTAAGCTCTTTTCTGAAAGATGCAGATGCAAAGAAACATAAAAGTGCGGTGGTGAAAAATTGTGTTGAAGAAATCAAGGAAATTATTTGTGATGGAGAGGATATAATCGAAACCTTTATTCTTAAGCAAAAACTCGGAAAAAAAAGTGGAGTCAAGAAGAGTATTAGAAGACTTGCTTGCATGATTCCAGATCGCAGGGAAAATGCATTAGATATTGGAGGCATATGTATAAGGATCTCCAATGTGATACAAAATATGCAGAGTTTCGAAGTAAAACAGAAATTCGAAGATGATGGGTATATGCAACCTCTACGCGATAGACAAAGGGCGATGCGAGAAACATTTCCTACAGACTACGAAAGCGATTTTGTTGGGTTGGAGGCAAATGTTAAGAAATTAGTTGGATATTTTGTGGAGGAAGAGAACGTTCAAATTGTTTCCATAACCGGGATGGGTGGTCTTGGTAAAACCACGCTTGCTAGACAAGTTTTTAATCACGAGGATGTAAAGCGTAAGTTTGATGGACTTGCATGGGTGTGTGTTTCACAAGATTTTACTAGGATGAATGTGTGGCAAAAGATTTTGAGGGGTCTCAAACCCAAAGAAGAAGAAAAGGAAATCTTGAATATGACAGAATTTACACTCCAACGTGAACTAGTTCAATTGTTGGAAACCTCTAAGTCGTTGATTGTCCTTGATGACATATGGAAAGAAGAAGATTGGGACTTAATCAAGCCAATATTTCCATCAAAAAAAGGTGACATCCTATATATGGAACACACACTATACAGTGGTTTATAAAGAAAGATCAATACTCAATAAGCTAGCTAGATCTTTGTGTTTATTTATTTATTTTTATTTTTTTTTGCAGATTGGAAGGTGCTGCTTACTTCTCGAAATGAGAATGTTGTAGTGCGTAGTGAGACAACATATAACTTAAAGCCAGAATGCCTAACCACTGAAGACAGTTGGGAACTTTTTCAGAGGATAGCATTTCCTAGAAGCGATGCATCCGGTAAGCATTCAGGGAAGGTTGATCACATTAGACGATTGATTAATAACGATTATGAATGCCCCAAATAAACATCTCTCTTCTTCTTTTCTATTTTTTCCCTCTCGACAATAATATCTCTTTGTTAGCCTAAACGTAGAATGATAATTTGACCTAGTGACATTATGCAGAATAAGTTAACTAACTATAATACTTCTCTTCTTGTCAGTATCTTGGTTTTTTAACGTATATATAGAATCATTTAACATAGTGATGATGTTGTACGTGCAGAACATAATATTGATGAGGAAATGAAAGAGAAGGGCAAGGAAATGGTCGAACATTGTGGAGGACTACCATTGGCTGTCAAAGTTTTAGGAGGTTTGTTGGCTGCAAAATACACATTGCACGACTGGAAACGAGTATCTGCGAATATTGGATCTCATCTTGTGGAACGAACCAGCAGTAACAACGGTTCGATTGATCATGTATTATCTATGAGCATTGAAGAGTTGCCTAGTTATTTGAAGCAGTGTTTCCTCTACCTTGCCCATTTTCCAGAAGATCATAAGATAGACATAGAGGATTTGTCTTATTATTGGGCTGCAGAAGGAATATCCAAACATAGGCATTACGATGGAGAGACCATTCGAGATATTGGAGATGGCTACATAGAGGAGTTGGTGGCGAGAAATATGGTTATTTCCGGAAGAGACGTAGTCACTTTGAGATACGAAACTTGTCATTTGCACGACATGATGAGAGACGTTTGTTTGATTAAAGCCAAAGAAGAGAACTTCCTACAAATTGCCAGTACCAACCCTTCAACCTCAAACTTTCAATCTCATGGTACATCTCGCAGATTTGTCTCACAGAATCCTACTACATTAGATGTTGAGAGAGATATAAACAATCCAAAACTTCGATCCCTCGTGGTTGTTTTTTCGGTGAATAATTTATGGGAAGAAGAATGGAAGCTATCAGGTTCAAGCTTTAAAAGATTAGAACTTCTGAGGGTGTTAGATCTGTTTAAAGCCAAGTTTAGAGGAGGGAAGTTACCTTCTGGCATTGGAAAGCTCATCCACTTAAGATACTTGAGCTTAAAAGATGCTGAGGTATATCATCTACCTGCTTCTCTAGGAAACCTATCGTTGCTCATCTATCTAAATCTGGATATAGCAGATGATTATATATCTCATCTATCGTTGCTCATCTTTTTATGTCTGGGTACCGTTTCTATTACTATATCCGTGCCCAATGTCTTGATGGGGATGCAAGAATTGAGATACCTTTCATTACCAGGGCATATGCATAAGAAGACAAAGTTGGAATTGAGTAATCTAGTAAAACTGGAGACCTTGAAGAATTTCTCAACAAAGAATAGCAGCGTCAAGGATCTTCGTGGTATGGTCAGGTTGAGGACTCTCACCATGGACGTAACTGATGAGACGAGTATGGAAACTGTATCTGCATCAATAGGTGGGCTGAGAAACCTTGAACATCTTCATATAAAAGTTTATAGGAAGACAGAAGATGGAACTGTATGGGATTTCAGTCATGTCAAACGTCTGAGTTTGACAATACGTATGCCCAGGCCCAATCTTCTTAAAGAACAACATTTTCCTTCTCACCTTACAACCTTATCTCTTTCTAAGTGTGGTTTGGAGGAGGATCCAATGCCGATTCTAGAGAAATTGCTTCAGTTGAAAGAGGTTACTTTATGGGATGGATCTTTCAGCGGGAGGAGAATGGTTTGCTCCAGGGGTGGGTTTCCTCAGTTGCAGAAGCTAAAGTTTTCGGGACTATTTCAATGGGAAGAGTGGATAGTAGAAGAAGGCTCCATGCCCCTTCTTCATACTCTCTCTATTATGAGTTGTGAGAAATGGGAAGAATGGATAGTAGAAGAAGGCTCCATGCCCCTTCTTCATACTCTTTCTATTTCTTATTGTCCAAGGTTAAAGGAGCTTCCAGATGGGCTGAGATTTATCACTTCCTTGAAAAAATTATATATCTATGGAGCTACTTTGGAATTTAAGGAGAAATTGTCGAGAGGAGGAGAAGACTTCTACAAAGTTGAACACATTCCTGTTTTGAAAATCGAATCATTTTAATAAAAACAGGTAATATATACTCTCCATAGAAAAAATATTGCATAGTCAGAGAGGGAGAGAGAGAGAAAGCAATTGCATAGTCATAGAGAGAAAACAATTGCATTTTCTAATTCCTCTATGAATATTAACTTCAATATTATATATAATTTTTTCAACAGGCCAACCCCTTCTGAAGCTAAATATTTCTTCCATTGGATTGTGAGAGTATCCTTTCTCCTTTATCCTTTTTCAACACATTCGTCTTGTTCAAATCTATTAGGAGGAAGAATCTGATTACGATTAGACAACGTGCAGGTAATCAACACATTCCTCTTGGCTTGATTCATTGTTTTTTTGATGCAAAACAATTTTGATTTTCTACTTTCGTCTTTGGTAATTAACGTCAATATATATATTTTTCTCAACAGGCAGATCGTTAGAGTTTATAATAATCTCTTAAGCATTTGTTTTGATGCGTGTTTGGTTCCCTATCAAACTTTTGCCTTCTGTTCGACTATACCATTCAGAAGAACATAATTCTGTAATTGCTTCTCTTTGTTGTTTTAAATATAATCCAAGGTTTGTCTCAGTCGCTCATGAAACAATTGTTAAAATGAATTTGTTATTGTTCAGTTTTATTTTCTGTATGAGTTCATTTAAATCATTAATTGAAATGGTGCTAGACCAAAGCACTATTAATCACTGGTCTTGTTCCATTTGGTTTGCTGCAAAACTCTTTGGGATAATTATATAAAGCTGTCATGATGTTGCTGGTCATTGCGTTATAACATACATATGGTTGAGATCCTCTTCATCTCAACAACCAAATCCAAATCTGTTTCGAGATGGAATTGATTGGACCAGATAAATCAAACCTTATTTTCCCACCTTGCTGGTTGGAGTTCAATTAGATACATACTTTTACTAAATCTGAACTAACCAAACCACAAAAAATAAACGAAAACTCAGAAAAGTGCAATAATTAAGCCATGATATTGGAAATGCTATTCATTAACATTAACTTGAAGCAAAAGTATTTAAAAAAAGAAGTAAAAACGAGATGTCCATAAATAAAAACCTCCAATATCAAAATCGACACAGCAAAAAGGAAGAACATTTGCAACAACCAAACCTATAACACCATCTTCTAGCTGATAACAATCACCCTCGTAAAAGTCTTAAGCTTGGTCTTCAGCCTCAGTGATAACCTTGGTAGCAGTAACTTGCTTATTAGCCAAGATATCAGTGAACTCTTGGTATGGAGACTTCGCAAATCTGGTCTCTTTCCAGAACTCTGGTGTAAGGAACCCATATGTTTTCTGTAGACAATCAAATGTAGCCTGCATCGTAACACCAACACCAACAAATATCATTCACAGATAATGAAGTAGCAACGTCAATCATATTAAGCAGTCAAGTTGAAGATCATCAAAACCATCTAATGCTCACATACAAATTGCAATTGGCAACAAATCACATAAAGAACTACAAATTAAGTAAATTGTGGTAAAGATCATCAACAAGGCCTATGCTCATCTACAAATTGCAATTGGCTACACTTTCACATTCCAAATATGTAAATGAAACTAATCTAAAGTCATTTAATTCAAAGAACTATAGATTGAGAAGTCACAGAGATACAATGCTAAGTCTTTAAATGTAAACTAAACCCATGATAAAATCTGTATAAACAGCTAAATTACACAATTCTTCAGCAACACATAAACAAAAGAATAAAAATGGATGCAAAATCAAACCTTGACAAAGTTTCCAAGGGTTTTAGTAGATCCTCTGGAAGAAGTAAAGACATCATCAATACCAGCAAATTGAAGAACCTTCTTAGGAACTCGAGCAGCAACAATACCAGCACCTCTAGGAGCAGGAACCATTCTAACAGTAACAGAACCACATTTACCAGTAACCTTACAAGGCACAGTGTGTGGCTTCCCAATCTTATTCCCCCAATAACCTCTTCTCACCGGAACTACCGTAAGCTTCGCCAGAATTATCGCTCCTCTAATAGCAGTAGCAACTTCCTTAGAACACTTTACTCCCAATCCAACATGTCCATTGCCATCTCCAACAACAACAAAGGCCTTGAATCTAGTCCTTTGACCAGCTCTTGTTTGCTTCTGAACAGGCATGATCTTCATAACTTCGTCTTTCAACGAAGGTCCAATGAGTAAATCTATGATTTGGAATTCCTTAATAGGAAGAGATTGAAGATAGATCTGCTCTATCTTCGTGATATGACCATCTTTCACAAGACGTCCGAGTTTGGTTACTGGAACCCATTTCTCTTCTTCTGTTGCACGGCCTCGACGTTGTCCACGACCTCTTCCACCACGATCACGGCCACGGCCAGCGAACCCACGTCCGAAACCACCACGTTCGCCGGTACGCTCTGCGCCGCGCTCTCCACCTCTTTCTGCCATTGTCGATGTTGAAAAACCTAGCAAATGCATAAGTTTTGTTTATATAGGTGCGTGTAAGATTAGGGTTTCTAAAACTTGAAATATGGGCTTGTGGGCCGAAGGTCTATGTAAAATTTGAGATAGAAAGCAAAAAGCCCAACACAGATTTGTAAAGCTTCTGCGTTCAGTAAATTAGTTTATTTACACACCTAAAAGAAGTGGTAAGAAAATCGATTTTTTTTATATATCTAAACAAATAATTTTTTACCAAATAAATTATTTTATACTAAATAAATATTTTAACAAGTTTTTTTGAGATATCATGTTATTTTAAAATCAACACCATGCTATTTTAAATCTAATTTAAAAACATGTCGTTTTTAACAAACAAACTTTATATTTATCTATATATACATAAAAAATTGGAATTATATCAACACTACTTATATATTTTCAATATAATATATGACCATGCTTTAAACTCTGGATTGGTGACTTCTTTGGTGAGACCTTGAGTGTTGCGAATAGGAATAGTCTTGACCATGCGTTAAGCATTGTCGTTTTGGGAAGCTTCTGTCTTGACCAAAGGTGATGGAAGATGAACTCAAGAACTTCATAAAGGTTTGGATTTTATACAATAACCTCTCTGTTACTACTTACTACATATCAACGAAAATAGAAGCTGGAGTCTTTCGATTACTCTCTCTTCTTCCCGTTGGTACTATGTTTCTTGTTCTTCCTCTGTTCACTTCTCTGAGTCCACCTGTTTTGTTTTGTCTTTTCTTAGTTGTGGCCGGAGATTCACTCGTCATGCTTCTGTTAAACTTCTTCTATGTCCAAGACAATCGTGAAGAGAGTGACCAAGATCTACAATACAAAGGAAAATGGTTGCAAGCTCTGGTCCAGAACGCTGCGTTTCCAATCCTCATCCCTCTCTTTTTCATTTACCCTTCACCAAAACCAAACCAAGAAACCAACAATACTCGTTTCCTCAGCTTTCGTCTTCTCTTGCTTTACTTATTTCTTGGTGTTCTTGTTGCTGCTCATAGCAAATTATTTGCACTAGGGAAGTTATATGCAAACTATGGCGTCTTCACTTTGATCTCAGCGACCCAGTTGATATTTACCGTGGTTTTCACAGCCATCATTAACCGTTTCAAGTTTACCAGATGGATCATCATATCGATAATACTCACTCTTGTGATATACGTTTTTGGTAGTCCTGAATTTGGAGGAGAGCCTGATGAAAACGAAGAATTTTATAGTATCCAAGCTTGGTTAACTTTTGCTGCTTCAGTTGCTTTTGCATTATCTCTCTGTCTAGTCCAACTAGGTTTCGAGAAACTATTGTTGAAGACAAAGAGATATGGTAACAAGAAAGTGTTTAGAATGGTCTTAGAGATGCAAATATGTGTCTCTTTAGTTGCCTCGCTTGTTTGTCTCGTTGGTTTGTTTGCGAGTGGTGAATATAAGGAACTTAAAGGTGATAGCGAGAGGTTTAAGAAAGGAGAAACTTATTACGTTTTGAGTTTGGTTGGGTTGGCTTTGTCGTGGCAAGTTTGGTCAGTTGGACTGATAGGTTTGGTGCTTTATGTTTCGGGTGTGTTTGGCGATGTTGTTCATATGTGTAGTTCCCCACTAGTGGCTTTGATTGTTGTGTTGGCATTTGATTTTATGGATGATGACTTTAGTTGGCCTAGAATTGGTACTTTGATAGGAACAGTTTTGGCTTTAGGATCTTACTTCTACACACTGCACAAGAGAAACAAGAAGAAGATGGTGGAACTTAACCAAAGTGAGAACAGTGTTGAAGTTTAGCCTCTCATGTCAGTTGTATGTTTGTGTTTCGAAATCAGTTTAGTCTTTTGTATATTATTTGTTTAATTTTTTTAGTTTGATTTTTTTTTGTATTTCAATTTTACAATACTTTGTTAACTATAATTAATGAGGGTTCGTCCCTATATATTAATCTTGTAGACATTGCCATAGTTGATCGTTAGTCATCCCACTTGATGATATGAAAACCTATAAGGTTGATGCTACTCTGTGGCATAGTAGATTGGGACATCCCTCTTATTCTAAAATTAATGATCTTCATGATGTACTTGGTTTTCAGAAAAGAAATAAAGATGAGTTGATTCATTGTGAGATTTGCCAGTTAGCAAAACATAAGAACTTGCCATTTCCTTTTGAAAATAATGTCTCAGCATGCGTTTGATTTGATACACATTTATACATTGGACCATTTTGTGTATCATCAAGAGAAGGGTGTATATATATATATATATATATATATATATATATATATATATATTGGGTACAAATATTTTCTGTATCATCAAGAGAAGGGTACAAATATATAGATATATATATATATATATATATTGGGTACAAATATTTTCTGACCATTGTTGATGATTTTTCAAGAGCAACCTGCGTGTATATGATGAAGACAAAGGATGATGTGTTACACATATTTCCAGGATTTCTTGAAATGATAGAGACACAATATCAAGTGAAAGTCAAGGCTGTTCGATCAGACAATGTACCAGAATTGAAATTTGTGAATCTTTACAAGGAAAAAGGGATAGATGCGTATCACTCTTGTCCAGAGACTCCACATCAGAATTCAGTAGTCGAAAGGAAGCACCAACATATTCTAAACATTGCTTGATCTCTAATGTTTCAGTCAAATGTACCTCTTGAGTACTGGTCAGACTGCATTCTATCTGATGTGTTCCTCATCAACAGATTACCAACGCCTTTATTGTCAAATAAGTCTCCTTTCCAGTTACTTCAGTCTAAGGCACTTCAAAGCAACAAAAACACAAATCAACTTCTTCTTAAAGTCTTTGGTTGTTTGTGTTACAAATCAACTTCAAAGCAACAGAGACACAAATTTGAGCCGAGATCACATGTGTGTTTTTAGGCTACCCTGCTGGATATAAAGGTTATAAAAGAACCAGACGGAAGTTAGACTGCTCAACCTCCACCCTATGAACCCAGCATAGGCTGAAAGCCTCTTTGTCAAAGGGAGGTTCAACATATGATGCCCGCAGAGCCCGCCAACCCGCAACGGGCAAGACCGCCGTCCACTTGGTCTGATAAGAGATCACGATAGTACTTAGGGGTCGAATCCACAAGAATTCAAAGGCTTCACGATAGATTATGTAGTTTCAAATTCAGTTAAGAAAATATGAATTAAACTAAAAGACAATGCAAAAGTAATTAAAATCGGTTTGTAAATTCAGATGGGGAAACATTAGGTTTAGGAAATTTCTCAGGAAATCAAGTAATGATGCTCAATAAATTATAGTAGGATTGAATTAAGTGTAAGTTCTAGAACTCAAATACAAGAATTAAATAGACTAGCTCTCGCTGTGAGAATTTACTATGATTAAAATCTAAGAAACTAAATCTCTTTGCGAATCTTAAAAACTAAACAAGCATTATGCACGAGTTGATTTGTTCAAAAATTATCTAATCCAAATCTCTTTGCAATTATCTAATTTGTTCACTCTAGGTTTTATCCACTTTCAAATCACACTCTCGTGTCGATTTGTCAACCTAAAATCGAATCCTCTAGGTGATCAATCTAGAACAAGCTTTAAACATAACCTAGGTGAAGAACTATCAAGTTTGAATCCTATTAAATCGATTCATACATCATTCCATGAAATTCCTTATGAGAATCTCCAAACCTAATTAGAGATCTACTCACACATACCTATTGAAACAAAAGACATGGATGAAATAAATATTATATGAATAAAAAACAAAGTAAATAAGAACAGGGGTTCAAAATCTTCTCTCAAGTAGTACAAGTAGCAAGATCAGCCCCCAAGCTCTCTAATTCTCCAAGTTCTTTGTAAAAGCCAAGATCTTCAAGACAACAAAGTCTAAAAACCCTAATTATATGTCTAAAACACGAGCTGGGGTTGTTTTGTAAATATATAAAACTTCTGGGCAAAGTTACAAATGTCCTTAAGTTGTTGTCTCCACGTGAGGAAATAAAATCGGATTGTGTGTTGATCAACTCAAAAATCATGTTGCTCGACACAGTTGAACTTCAAGGACACCAACTTCAATTCCTCGGCTACAACATTCCATAATTGCTCCATAATGTCCAAATAATTCTATTTGTATGCAAACCTTTAAAGACTCAATAAAGACTCGAAAAAGCACATAAAAGACTTGATTATATACATATATCATGGCTTAAAAACCATGATATATCAGCCCGGCACGCCCGCCGATTTGTGGACAAAGCTAAGAGTGTCCAGGCCCGCCTCGCCTTGGTACTAAAAGGGCACGGCCCACGGGCGGCAGTCGGAATTGACAGCTCTACCCCCATCTTTTGTAGAGTACTCAGGAAAATGAGGTCGACTGAACTCCCAATGTTAATTAAGACTTTGGAAACTTAAAAGTTTGTGATATCAAGAGTTATCACCATCGTATTGTCATGAGGTTTTGCGAGGTGTTGAGTATCGAACTCTTCAAAGGTTATCAACGTATTAGTTTTGATTTCCCTTGGTTCTCTACTCACTTCCATAACAGCAGCCCGCTTATGCTTTTTTATTGCACGGACTGTGTTTTGACATAACTTCGAGCTTCCAATAATTATGTCTATTCTTCCTTTCAAAGGTTTAGTTGGATTATGCTCGAAAGTTTTTGGTGTCTTTGCCAGTGGCTCTACGCTTTGCTCATCACGACCTTTATGATATTGCTTGACGAACTCTTCGATCTTAAAGTCAGCAAAGTCTCTAGTGGACCACAGCTCGGCCAAGTCTTTGATACTGTAGTCTTTGGTACTATGTGATGCAATTCTCGAGAGCTCTAAGGACCTGGAGCATGGAGCATGGAGCATGGATGGAAAATGAAGCAATGGACGAGCACGGAGGTAAAGCACTTATCGGACCCAAGACTTGCTCTCGAACAATAAAATATCACCAAGCTTTTGAAGTCTTACTCCACCAAGCAATGACTCAAGAGGATCGCTTGCACTAGAAAGGTTGTATCAAGACCTCTCTGGTCAAAGATACACGACCAAGATGCCTAGCAATTGGCCATGAGATCTACTCACACTCTTTTTCCCTTCTCTTCGGTTTTTCCCAAGTGGTTTTTCAGAGAAAGGTTTTTAATGAGGTTTATGGATCTCATGTACCCCTATGCCATTTGCAAAGCCTGATCCATTGAGCCCCATCATCATCTTTAGACGTGCCCCATATCATATTTACCTCTTTTATTTTATCTCATTTTGAATTTGAAAACTCTGTGTTTAATGCATGCATGGTCCGAGTGTTGATTTTTGAGGCATGTCTCTTAAATCAGGTACTCTTTAATTCTTCTCTTCTCTCTATCTCGCCTCCTTCTCTTTATATTGAGGCTGAAACTCATTGTTATCTTCATCTTTCATTTTATTCTCAAACTCTTTTAAATAAAGATCATTGATCCTTTTTCGTGTATCGAATCTCGATCTCTTAAAACTTATCAAAGGGTCTTCCGCAACCTTTTGTGGCATCTATCAATCCATTTCACCTCTTTTTTTTCTTGTGTGTCGAGCCTACATTGAGATCGTTGTCCATAACTTCACGGTGTCAAAAATGGGGCGTGATTCCTAACCAGAATCACATCAAGTGGTATCAGAGCACCACCGAGAAGTTAAGTTTTTCCATCCGATTTTGTTCGAATTTTTATAAACTATCGGCTCGTCATAAAATTGCGAAATTAATTGGATGTGAACCTAAGACGAGTCAAGTATTTGTTAAAATTTATTCTGTAATTGTTGAATGTGTTTTGATTATTTTTCAAGGTCAATTACTTCGAACAGTCGCGATTAGGGTTCTTCGGCAGTTGAAGAGTCATTTTTGTGTTTTGCTCATTTGATCGCGATTTCTTTCAAAGGAACTTGTGACTGGGTTAGTGTTGTTTTTCAGGCAGAGATGGCCGATCTTGATAAGAATTTAAGCAAGAACTGCAACAAGCTCTTCATTGAAATGTTTACCGATACAATAGAGCAAGTGTTAGCTATTTCTCACATGGCTTGCTAATTTCAAACTTATATTCTTCTACTACGATCAAGGTCCTCTTTCCCCACTTCCTCTAAATCTGTCTCGATTCATCTGCTTCACTTGCTTTCCCATCAATCCTCAAGAAAACCCTAATCCTAAAACTCAAATCCCCAAATTGGTTTTCACAATTAAAGTTGTCATCGTTGGTGTTCTGTTACATTTGTATGAATACAATCATTAGATATTTTATATGTCTCCAACTGTGTTATTGATTCTCTATTGAGTTGTCTTAATGCTCGTTTTGGTCTTTATCTTCTTTTTTTTTTTTAATACCAAGATGTTTTAAACAAAAACGCGTAATCTCCCAGACCCAAAACAATAATATGTAATATTAGTTTTGGTCTTTATCACTCTTGGATGTGATCTAGTGCCACAGTCTAATATATATCATACACTTGTTAATCAAATGATTAATGTAAATAAACTTTGATAATGATTATCTCTAGCCTAAAATTATAATACTCGGAAAGTTTGGAAGAACTAGAAAAGACTCTTGAAAGACTTAAATATTGACGAACAGTAGGAAGATAATTGAAAAACTCTTAAAAAGATTTAGAGAAATAGAGCTGGGGTGGCTCTAACCATTGTACTAAGAGCACTTCTATCGCACAATTATCAGAGGGTCTTTACTATAAACAAAATTAAAAAAAAGGACAGAACAATAAAGATCTGTATATCTGCAGAGATACGGAAGACACCTCTAAGACCCGGCATGTGTCAAATTTTAATTGGAAGGTTACTTTTTTTTTCTTCATTTGGGAAAAACTCTCTGTCTCTCTCTCAAACCCGAAAAGGCTCTCTCTTTCTCTCAAAAATCTCTCTTCATCTTCTCTGAAAATCGAATCTTCATGGTATGAACTCCAATTTCAAGATTTACAAGTTAACATGTGAGTTAATCTCTGAAAATTTTAAATCAATGGATGTCCGTTCGATTTGCTTCTTCTTCGGTTAGAACTTCGATTGAAGTTAATTGATGCTAGCTTTGATATCAAAATGATCTAATTCTCTTAGCTTTGTTGTTAGATGATCAAGATTCTTCAACTTAGAATCGACCAATAAGATTTCAGACTCTGCTGCCAATCAAGCTCCTGTTGTAACTCAGGAAGTAAATGTCGAAGCTCAGCAGCGAGGTATTTTTCGAGTTCTGTGTCCTACTACTAGTAAATAGATTTATCAGATGCTTGTGATCAACTTTAGTAGTTTCAGTGTATCCTGCATAAGACTTAGGCCGCCTTTACTAATTCTGATATATGAAACTGGTCTTTGTCTTGGTAGGATCAGCCAAGGAGGAAGTTTTAGCTAATGGAGAACAAAATATCTTGAACTTGGATGGCACCGAGTTGGTAGAGATTTTTGTTAGGGAAATGATGAATGCTTCTGACATGAAGGATGCAAAAGACCGTGCTGCAAGAGCATTGGAAGCTTTGGAGAAGTCAATCAATGCACGTGCTGGACCTGCTGGTGCTGAAACAATGTGATAGATTTAAGATAATCTCAAAGCTCACGAACAAGTATATATTCGATTAGAGAATAAAACTGAGATTGTAATCCACAGAAACCTAATACAAATCGATTCCCAAACTCTCAATCTGAGATTGATTACAAGGAAGATCACATCGATCTCCTCTACAAGCACATCGCTTGATTAACAACTCACATCAAAAGCATAATCCAACTATGAGCTCAATCTCCTCTATTTATTTGAAACTCAAACGACTAACAGCAAAGCCTCTCTTTCTCCCAGAGTCTTTGTTTTCTGAATCCAAATAAGCAAAGTCTCGCCCTCAGTCCAATTCTTTGCCTATGCTTGTTTCCTCCTTAGCAATGTCGTTTCTTTGTATATGCTTCTCCCTGAAACACGTTTGATGAACCTTATCAATACTTCCATCCCCGAAAACGAGCTTGTCCTCAAGCTTGTGTCTGATAATTGACTCCTTCAAACTCTTATGCATCTTCTTGTTTTAAGAACCTGATGCTCCCTGTATAGAAGAGTTTCTGCACTCTGAATTGATATTCTATGTTTTTCTAGCTTTGTATCCACTTGATGGGCCATTTCAAGTCTTGATCTAGCAGATGTCGGCTGCAAAATATATTGAACGTTTTTCAAGTGATTCTTGACTTGTAACAACGACAAATCATTCCCTCGTTGAACTGATTGTAACTCTGCAAACATAACTACACCTCTACTAAGTCGCAGAAGTGCAGCCAACACATAAACACCACGCAGAAACCTCACATTTATCAGCTCCCAAATAGAACCTATCAAATGTTTTAACTGTTCGCAGAGATTTGGAAGCCAAAAATCATGTTCAAATTCCATGAAAAAATCCACCATATGAATTTGGAATTCGTCTCTTCCTTCCAAAAGTGTTTGTAACTCAACAGTCATTATCAAACTAGCTTCATACTTGTAGATATCTATACCAGTTCTTCCCAATAGCACATGATTTGCTCATACACAGCTTTCTTTCCATGATCAGCATTACTACTCCCCCTTGGAAAATTCACCAATTCTAACACAGTCAATCCTAAAATTGTCTGAAACTTTTCAGTTTTGTTCTTCCAACGGTGCCACACCTGAAAATCAGTGTATCTAATCTCTTCTAGAACACAATACCAAGCTCTGTAAATCATAAAACCGTTGTATAAACAATCTTTCATCTGGGGTGTTGATCCATTGCATAACTGGAATAATTCCATGATGCTGCTTGAAGATCCGCAACAGTTGAACTATCAATTTGCTGAGGGTGTGAGACAAAATTCGTTTCCTCATTCGATTCATCTACGGTAATCGAACTACCTATCTCCAAAGTTGCAACCGAGCATGTGGCATACATCAATTCTGACTCATTGTATGACTTCTTCTCCTGAATCAATGATTCATGTGCCTTGATCCATGTTGTCTTTTTATCTGTTTCTCTTATAGAGAAATCATCGAATAAGTGGTGTGCAATATGCTTGTCATTGACAGTTGTTGATGTCTGAGTCAACTTATGCACCATTTCTGCTTCGTAAACACTCTCATGAATTAATTCCTTCATCACCAAAACATTTCACCACTCGATTCTATCTCTTGAATATAATCCACCATTTGGCTCAAATCTGGCTCTGAACTTAATTCACTTGCAACAATCGTTTCTAATTCAACTGGAATTGATTCATGTTGTTTCTTCTTGCGAACAAATCTTCAATCCATTGCTTCATATAGTGATCACGCTCCATCTGAACTTGAATTTTATCCAGATTGTTACCAAATGTTGACAACAAACCCTTCTTCATCTCTTCCCATGTAAAGAACGGAATCCATTCCTGCTCCTTTTGGAACCACGACGCCGCGTCACCTTCGAGTAAACCATGAGCTAACGCCAATTTGTTCAATTCCGAGTAATCAGCCCGAGCAAATTGAGCTTCTAAGGACTTAATCCATGGCCGCAAGTCTTCAGCAACACCATCGAAGATCAAAAACTCTACAACACTTGTCGTGCTTGCTTCGATCTGAACGTCACGATCGATCCAGTTTCACCGCGCCAATGATAGATTAAGATAATCTCAAATCTCACGAACAAGTATATATTCGATTAGAGAATAGAAGTGAGATTGTAATCCACAGAAACCTAATACAAATCGATTCCCAAACTCTCAATCTGAGATTGATTACAAGGAAGACCACATCGATCTCCTCTACAAGCACATCGCTTGATTAACAACTCACATCAAACGCATAATCCGACTATGAGCTCAATCTCCTCTATTTATTTGAAACTCAAACGACTAACACCAAAGCCTCCCTTTCTCCCAGAGTCTTTGTTTTCGCAATCTAAATTATCATCAGGCACGCCATCTAACTCGTCATCTAAAGAATCCAAAGCTGGAGAAAGTCTTGTGTTGAATTGTTTTGCCATTTTATTTAAAGGTTCAACACATCCTCTTGTTAATAAACCTCCAAACACCGTTCTTTGAAGTGGTACACATCCAACATACACTGTGCTAAACACTCAAATTTTCCGAGTTTCAAGTTTATGTAGTTCTTAAATATTATATTGACGACAAGTATTGTTCATATCATTCTAATTTTTAATAAATAGATAGATAAATATAAAGTACTTACTCTTACGAATGTAAATGCCGAGTCAGCCAAAAAATTGGCATACGAGGTACGAGTATATCTAAGTGATCGAGCTGAATAAATATGAGCAAGATCATTGCTACTAGAGACCACGAGATAGAAACTATTTTCCAAGATAAATTTGGCTCTTTCTTCTCCAAAACTCTTTTTGATCTTTGATACATATTCTCTGAAATAAATGAGCTGATCCCACACCGATATCACTGACTATAAAAAATATAAATATAAATAAGGAAAAAGAAATCATCCATAAATTAAACTAACTATAATGATGAAAAAAATTAGATATAATGTGCCATAATTTTTGCTGTTAATGAATCATAACCAGTTCCTCCATATGCAAATGTTACACCTTTAAGAAGATCTTGAGGCTTCAAATTTCGGTTCATATATGCTGGTAATGTCTTAGCCAATCCCAACTTTTCTGCTGAAATATTTTAAAACATAAATACTTATCACAATATATAAATAGCTAGAGTTTATAATTTTTAAAAATGTTAAACTGATTCATATATTTACCAATAAGATCAGAAGGATTTCTTCCATCAGAAAATCTTCCAGGAGCAAAACCGCCTAGAAAATCTTTGCCGTAGGGAGGGAAATTACAATTTAGAAGAGTTGGGAGATTATTGTTATTGCTAGTATCCATTATTGAATCTCCAAAAACTATTAGCGCTGGGATTGTTACGTTCTTTCCTTGTGTCGCTGAATTTGCTTCGACGACTATTAATATCAAAATCAGGCATAATGTTAGGAGCTTCATTGTTTTAGTTTGCTTAGTTTTCTGCCTGGGATTTGCTTGTGTTTTACAAATTAAAAATACGCATGCATATACATTGTTTTAGTTTGTTAGATATCTTAAAATATCTCTTAACAAGTTAGGTTCTATGCTATCTCCAGTGATTTATTACTTTGATATTAGTTTGAACAACAACAAAATTTAATTGTTCTTTGGTATCTATGTTTGGAATTTACACCAAATTCAGTAATATAACAACCGTTTGTTATAATACTCAATATTAAGCCAAACTTGAATATGACATTAATTTTCTTGCTGTCAAAATAGAAATTTATAAGAAAATGCCCAAATTATGAGTACTTATTTATTTTATTATATTATTTGTATACAAATTAAATATACTTGTTTAATCTACACGTGTTATTCTGATGCTCATTTTTTTTTTTGAATCTTACATAATTAGTAGATTAGATAGGTATAAAGAAGTATAAGGTCGTATAAGAGGAAGAACTGTATTGGGTACGCAAAGGAGTATGTGTCTTCTACCTTTTGGTAGTTTCGCATCATGGATATATAATGGCTGACAAAACATTGAGCACAATATCATTTAATACCTTTGATTTTTATAACGTTAGTTCGGTATTTTGATAAGGGTTGAATATATCGTTTGATACAAAAAAAAAGATAAAAATTATTTGTTTATTAAGTTCGGTTTCCATGCATATAATCCGGATTGATTAAGACATAACTTGGTTGAACTAAAGAGTTTTCAAGACCGTACCTTGAAATGTCTCCGAGGGATACACGATACCATCTTTGTTCCTGTCGAAGAAGGCGACATGCCTCTGTAAGAAATTATCTTCCTCTAGAACAAAAAACGTTTTAAGATGGATTTAATGATATAGATGCGTAACTACAATTTACAAATATAAATTTAAGAAGGAGAATGTAAGATAGAACAAGTACCGGCATAGGCGGAGCCAATACTTGGTCATAGGAGTCAAATGACCCTGGTGGATTTTAAAAAAATCAATGAGTTTCTATCAAAAATATTAGATTGATCCATCTCAAATATGATAATTGACCCTTGTAAATTTTTTACGGTACACTACATACAAAGTCCAATATATTTGACCCCGATGAATGGATTTTTTGGCTCCGCCACTGAGTACCGGTGGAAATGAAGAAGCCATGATCCGAGCGAGAGAGAGAATAAGAAGACAATGATTGAGAGAGAACTCACAAGTAAAAGAAAATAGTGAAAAGAGAAGGCGAAACACACGCTTATTTTATCTTAAGGCTATATAATAACTAGTATTGATCCCGTGCGTACGCACGGTACAATAATACTTTTGTTTACAAATAAACCAAAATTCAGTTATATACACATAACAAAAATAACATGTATAAAATAAGTTTAACATATCTAAAAGAGATGTATATACATTAAAACGTATAAAAATGAAGTTAATTTGTTTATAAAAATTTATATTGATTTAAAGTAGCTGGTTGAGTACAAATGTTAGTTTAAACATTTCCTGTTTAACATCTTTCTGTCATGCACTCATGCTTTTCTTCTATCAGCAATTTAGCATGTAATAGAGAAACATCATTTTAAGAAAGAAAACATCCCCTAATAAATATACCATTTCATATATCCACATGACTAAACTATCAAACATGGATTAAATACTCTTATCGAAATGATATTTTGATGTGAAATAATTGTTAAAAAATCATATGTAATTAACAAAAAAAAAAGAAGAAGATATCATTTATATATATATATTAATTTGAAGAATACACGAAGAGAAAAAAAGTCAAGCATAATGTTTTTTCAAATTTCAAAATTTTTCAACCATTCTTGAAATATATTTGTTTAAGGATAAAAAAGATTTGATTCTGGTTGGTCAAAGACCCGTGCTTTATAATATAAAGGATAATGTAATCAAGATTTGATTCAATATGGTCCGGCTAAGATTAATAATAGGTTCGGTTAGGAAATAGGGTAATTTTTAAGTTTTTATAGGAGTAATTCGGTAGTTTTAAGTTTTAATTTGAAGAAAGGATAGTTTTATGAGTATTTTTTCTTCTCTCATCAATTTTTATTACGAAAATACCCTTGTCTCTTAGAGAGTTAAAGGAACGTAAGAGAGAGGTAGAGATATGTGAGGAGAAAGAAGAGAGAAACATGGGAAGAGAATATAGTTGACGACCAAAAAAAAAAAAATACTTCTCTTCTCTGATTCAATCACCCAGAATTCAATTTCTTTTTCATTCCCAATTATTTTTCTTTGTAAGATTCTTCTTTCGCAAATGCTTCATTTTAGTCGCTTCCTATTCCAATTTAAATTAAGTTAAATTCCATGTTGATAGGTTAAAGCCATCAATATGTGCGCCGGTACTTGGATTTTCTGCGTTAGCTTCTAAAATATTTATGTCGAACTCTGGTGAAGTCTGAACATCTTCTATAAACTGTAGTGTTTCTGTCTCAGTGGAATCTCTTGGGAATGGAAGTGATGAAGTCTCCGTTGAAACTAAATATGGATCATCACCCTCATTAAGGGCTGCTGACTCTGTCCTCTCTAACATGACATTCAGATGGAGACCTCCATCTCCTCTGACATTGAATTCATCAGCCTCTGCAGCAACTTCAAGTTCTGAACTGTTGGAAAACTGAAGTCTCTTATTACAAAGAACACAACAATAAGACTTTGATTATCAGAAAACTTTGATTATCAGAATCAGACTAACAGAGTAACCGAGATCTGTTTCTTATTGAATCGGAAACTTATTTTTACATCACGATACAATGAGTTTAAATAGGAACAAATAGACACAATAAGAGTTGCATCTCTTCTACTTGTGACTTTTGGACACAACTATTAATTAATAACTAACTTAATATATTACAAACATTACAAACTCAATTACCGATCAACACTCCCCCTTAATTGAGTTTCGGTCTGACTCCAAGTTTTCTCCTTAGTTCTTCAAACTTTGACGTGAGTCTTCAAACCAAGTTTCATCATTCATGTTTGATGATGATGCTTCTTCAACTGCACTAAACAGCAAGTGACCTTCATTGTCACTCTCTTCATATGTTTCTTCTAGGTTTAGGTTCGCTCTCTCAGCCTTTCTAATCTTGTAGTTCTTCACCACGTGCCTTGCTTGTTACACGCAAAACACTTTACAGCCATAGGCAAGCTAACATCCATGTGTTGCTTTCTCCAACAATCCCTCTCATAGTGATTGTAACACGTATAAAAGTCACACCATTTCTCGACCTTATTTTGACTTTTGTCGCCACGTTTGTTTCCTCTTTTTAAAACAAAATTTTCTCCGTAGAATGCTCCTTCCATCATGCTTTCATTACGAGACGACACACGCTTCTCATGTGCCTTCAGAGTTCCTATCAACTCTGTTACCGGCAACGAAATTAGATCCTTCGTTTGCTCCACCACAGCCACTATGCTGTCAAATCTCGCGGGGAGAGATATGAGAATCTTCTGGACAATATGGAAGTCTGTCTTCTCTTCTCCCATCACCCTTAATTGAATTTCCAAATCAATTAACTTTTCAGTGAAAACTTTGATGTTGTCTTCTTCGTTTATCTTCAAGTTTTCATACTCCCTTCTCAACGATTGCAACTTGATCAATCTTACTTGTGGAAATCCTTGAAATTCGGATTTCAAAGCATCCCACGCTTCTTTTGAAGTAACCGCCGGTGCTATGCGAGAGAAAATCTGATCTGAAACTACAATTTGAAGAATATGCAGCGCCATCAAATCCTTTGTAATGCATCCTCCCACTGTTTTTTCAATTGGAGCACTTCTCGTGTCTCCTCTGTTTGTGTCATTTTGTTTGGAACTCCTTCTTCCACCACCATCCACAGTTTCTGGTCTTTAAGATGGTTATCATCTTGATGCCCCAGAAATTGAAATTATCCCTATATAATATAGGGATCACTTGTTGCATCTTTCCCTCCATCGTCTCTATTTTGTTTCTTCTTCGGAGTTTTGTTTTTTTTGTGCTTCAATTGGCCTTTGAATCAATAAGGCTCTGATACCATGTTGGAAAAATGAAGTCTCTTATTAAAAAGAATCAGAAAAACAGAGTAAACGAAATCTGTTTCTTATTGAATCGGAAACTTGTTTTTACATCACAATACAATAAGTTTAAATAGGAACAAATAGACACAATAAAGTTGCATCTCTTCTACTTGTGACTTTTGGACAAAACTCTTAATTAATAACTAACTTAATATATTACAAACATTACAAACTCAATTATCGATCAACATGAACAACCTAAGCCCTCAAGGTAGCCACCACTCAGCTGCTTACTTGGGGCGCAGCTTCTACTTGGCTTCTCTGCTGCAGTTTCACTGAATTGTAGCTTTTATGTCTTGATAGAATCTCTAGCTAGTGTCAAAACACTTGGAGATGCAACTGGCAACATCTCCCTTGTTGTAACATATGAATCCTCATCTTTACTAGGGGTTGATGAACCAGTTCCTTCTGATGTCTCATCCAGATGTTGATCTCCATCATCACCCAATCCAGTACTCGTGTGTATATATATAAACAATTACAGGTTTACCTTGTAAATATTCGTGTTTTTTGGTCATAATGAAAAGATCCTCCTTCTTGACCAGACCAGTCTTGAATATTTCTATAAGAACCCACCAACTTCGGCTTCGTTCTTATAATTACCGTACCAAAAGATATCATACACAACCTCTGTTAATTTTTTTCATCGAATTATCTCCAAAATATTGTATCTCTTTCCAAAATCTGAATTATCCATTTTTCTAAACAATGAATTTTTATTCAAAGCACAACTTAATATTACGATCATGACATAATAATTTTTTTTAATTGTACTCCATTTATTTCATGATAATAAAATTTATCTTATTTTATAAAAATCTCAAAAATATTAATCAAAATTGCAAATTTAAATATATATATATATATATAATGCATTATATCATTCGTAAACATAGTTTAACAAAACAAAATCTAAAACCTAAACTCTAAATTAAAATGGAAACTCAAACAAATAAGAATAACATTTTGAGGGAGGTTAGTGATTTGTTTTTTAATGAGATGCAAAGAGTATAAAGAATCTTCGTATTCTCAACACTTTTATACACCTTATTTCGGTGTACACTTCACATTGATGTACACTTCTCTCTCTGTATATCTCACGTAAGTGTACTTTTCTCTCTTTGTACACTTCAAGTTTGTGTATACCTCTCTTTCTATATATCTCACCTTGATGTACACTTCTCTCTTTTAACTCTTCATGTTGGTGTGTACACCTCACAAATCTTTTATACCTTTACATTAGTGTACACCTTTCTATCTCTATACACCTCACTTCGGTGTACACCTTAGAATCTGTCTCAGTTGTGTATTTATGATAATTTTCTTTATTAATGATAATCAGGTTTATTAGGTAAAGCTTGATTGGTAATGAAATGAATATAAATGATTGTCTCTGTAATTTTCACACAAAAGGAAAAAAAGAAGAATTACAAACAGATAGCAACATGCAGTAAAAAGTCTCATGCAAAGTTAAGTGCGTATTAAAAAATTTAAATCTTGCATGATTAACATCATGTAGCATTTCTTAATGACAGTTGAACTCTTAGATGAATTGATCAAAGCTTTTCTGATTGATAAAATGAAAGATTACAACTTGCTTCTTATATAGAAGACTTGAAACAGAGAGGAAGCAAATAAAACAGAGCACGACTCAACTAAGACAAGCACGACTCAACTAAGACAAGTAACTCCTAAGAAACAACAACATGATTAGCACTTGCAGAAACAATCGAAGACCCTCTAACTCTGATACTTGCGGAACCTTTATTATTGCTTTGACTAGTTCCTAACATACCTTCCCCCAAACTGAATGCGGCTAACGTATTGCAGTTTGGCACTCTTGAACTCCAAGCATCCTTCTCATCTTGACAAATGTTTCCAGCTTCAAAGGTTTAGTCATGATATCCGCCACTTGATCTTGAGTACCACAATGAACCAACTCCACTTCTGCTTCTTTCAATAGCTCACGTAGAAAATGAAATCTGAGCTTGATATGCTTAGTTCTTCCGTGTAGAACTGGGTTTTTAGACAATTTGATCGAAGAACTATTATCACATAGAATCGTCACACATCTTTCTTCAGACTGTTGAGATTTCTGAGTATCCTTTTCACCCACAAACATTGAGTTGCACAGAATGATGCAGCAACGTACTCTGCCTCTGTTGTAGAAAGAGTAACAATCGGCTGCTTCTTCGAACTCCACGCTACAGCTGCATTATTCATAAGAAATATATACCCTGAAGTGCTTCTCCCACTGTCTATATCACCCGCAAAATCACTATCTGTATAGGCTTTCATAATCCCTTCCCCTACACTTGTATACAACAGCCCCATTTTTAGAGTTCTTTTAACATACCTCAACACCCTTTTGACAGCCAAGAGATGAATAGCTTTAGGTTGCATCATGAATCTGCTCAAGAAACACACAATGAACATAATGTCGGGCCTTGTAGCTGTCAGATACATTAAGCTACCAATCAGTTGCTTGTATAGCGATGGGTCTGCATCATCTCCCTCCATGTTCTTTGATAGTTTTGTACCTGGAAAAATTGGGTTGTTTACAGGATTACAATCCTCCATTCCATACCTTGATAAAACTTCAGCTGCATACTTCTTTTGGCAAAGATATATTCCATTCTCACTTTGAGAAACCTCCACGCCCAGAAAATAACACATCTTTCCTAGATCTGTCATCTCAAATTCCCTTTTCATTGAAGCTTTAAACTCATCGTACATCTCTGGATTATTGCTGGTGAAGATCAAGTCGTCAACGTACAAGCTTATAATGAGTATTCTTCCTCCGGATTCATTCTTAATGATCAACTTGTGTTCAAGCTCACATTTTTTAAAACCTTCTTTTGTAAAATACTCCTCGATCTTGCTATACCACGCCTGTGGGGCTTGTTTAAGCCCGTAAAGTGCCTTGTGCAGCTTGTATACTTTGTGTTCTTCACCGATTTTCTCATATCCCTCCGGCTGCTCTACAAAAACGGTTTCTTTTAACATTCCATGAAAGAAAGCGCTTTTAACATCCAACTGGTATACACTCCATTTTCTCTTTGCAGCTTCCGATAACAATATTCTGATCGTATCCCAACGTGCCACTGGTGCGAAAACTTCATCATAGTCTACTCCGTGCTTTTGTGAGTTCCCTTTGGCAACGAGTCTTGCTTTGAATTTGTCAACTTCTCCTCTTTCATTCACCTTTGTTTTGTATACCCACTTAACTCCAATCTTCTTTGTTCCCACCGGTAATTCAACAAGTTCCTAAGTGTTATTTTTTTTCAATTGATTCGATCTCTACATCCATCGCTTCCCTCCATTTCTTTTCTTCGGCTGCCTGCTCATAAGTGTAAGGATCATCCTGGGAGATATACATCGCCACATACTGTAGTTCTTCTTCTTCTTCCTCAGTTGGCGTGTCTCTTCTTTCATAGTCTTGTAGGTATCTCGGTGGGACTCTTTCTCTTGATGGAAATCGTGGAGCAACTTTGCTTGGCTCAGGTATAGCATTTGGCTCAGCTACAGCATTTTGCGTTTCAGTATTTTCTTCAATTTCACTATCTGTTTCAGCCTCTGGAGTGATATTGTTTTCGGATCGCTCTGCATTTTCTTCAATCACCAAAACATCACTTGCTTCTTCTTCACAGCTCATCTCCCAATTCCAACTCTGTTCCTCAGCAAACATCTCTGCTAACAATCACTGTCTTTGTCACTGGATCAAACATTTTATATGCCTTAGAACTTTCACTTACACCCAAGAAGACGCATTTTTGCCCTCTATCATCAAGTTTCACACATTTCTGGCTTGGGACATATGCATATCCGACACATCTGAACACTTTGAAGTAGTTGACATCTGGTTTGAGTCCGGTCCAACACTCTTGAGGAGTCTTGTCTTTTATAACTGCGGTGGGACACCTATTCAAGATGTGATTGGTCCAGCTTGCAGCCTCACCCCAAAACTTCTTAGGCATTCCTTTTTCAATAAGCAGACACCTTACCATGTTCATGATAGTTCTGTTCTTTCTTTCAGCAACTCCATTTTGCTGCGGTGTGAAAGCGGCGGTGACTTGTTTTTTGATCCCATTTGATGCACAAAACTCATTAAATTCTTTTGAAGTAAATTCGCCACCACGATCACTTCTTAAACATCCTATCTTCGTCCTTGCTTCATTTTCAACCATCACTTTAAAACACTTGAATATTGAGAAAGTTTCACTCTTCAAAGATAGAAGGTAAATCCAAGTTTTCCGGCTGAAATCATCAATGAAACTAAGAATGTACCTCTTTTCTCCGACAGTATTAGGCTGAATTGGTCCACACAAGTCTGTGTGAATGAGTTGCAATTTTTCTGTTGCTCTCCAGTTTGCTTGTTTCGGGAATGTCTCCCTGTGTTGTTTGCCTTTAGTACACACTTCACACACTGAATTAGTCTTTTCAATTTGTGGCAGACCTATCACCATCTGCTTCTTTGATAAGTTTTCCAGGCTCTGTTGGTTTAAATGCCCAAAACGTTTGTGCCATAGGTTTGATTCATCATGTGAAACTTGCAGACACGACATTTTTGGTACCTCCGCAAGAATCACAAACATCCTGTTCGCTGTCATGTCGGTATGTATGATCAATCCCTCATCGTTGTGAAACACCTTGCAGCTTCCGTCTTTGATGAGAATGGCCAGCTTCCTCTCTTGTAACTGGCCGAGACTCAATAAGTTTGTTGTTAATTCTGGAACATAATATACATGTGGAATAATATGACTTCTTCCCTTTAAAATAACTTTTATGCTTCCATGTCCTTGAACTCTAAGTTTTGTGTCATTCCCCAACCTTACGGTGTGCATAGGTTTTTCATCCAGATTAATAAACTAGCTTCGATCTCCCGTCATGTGGTTTGAACAGCCAGAGTCTAAGAACCACACGTGATCTCTCTTTGATTTGTTTTCTTCAACAAATGCCATAAGTAATAACTCTTCTTTCTCATTCAGCTCAGTGTAGTGTGCAGAGTTGTCCCAAGTAGGGCATTCTGATTGATAATGCCCTAGCTTATGACACCTAAAACATTCGATGGTGGCTCTGTTACTGCCCCTACCACGTCCTTTTCCTCTAAAACCTCCTCTTCCGCGACCTCGACCTTCATATGAGACTTTGAGAACCTGCTCTTCTTCCGATGACCCTCCTTTCATCCTTTGTTCATGAACCAACAAACTGCTTTGGAGCTCGTCTAAGGTGATTACGTCTAGGTTGTTTGATTCTTCAATTGAACAAACCACATAATTAAATCTCATTGTTAATGACCTTAGAATCTTTTCTGAAATCGTGTTTTCCTGAAGAATTTCTCCACATGTCTTCATTTTCTTCGCAATCGCCAGTGTCCTTGCAAAATAACTATTCACCGTTTCTCCTTCTTTCATCTGGAGAGTCTCGTACTCCTTTCGTAATGCTTGGAGTTGTGCTCTCTTCACTTTGGTGGATCCCTCGAATTTTTGTTTCATACTTTCCCAGATCTGCTTGCTTGTATCGGTATTGAGGATTGTATCAAGGATTTCTCTATCGATGGATTGATAGAGAAAATTCTTGAGTTTCATATCCTTTAGCTTTTGTTCGTCGATCACCTTCTGTTGTGCCTCCGTAGGAACAATTCCTTCCACCGTACTTATCCCAGTTTCTATGAGATCCCAATACTCCTTCGAACGAATGAAGTTCTCCATCAACCGTGCCCAATGATCATAATAACCATCGAACCTTGGAATAGCCGAAACTACGAAACCTTTCGCACTGTTGCTATCTCCCATCGAACTTTTGTTCTTCTCATTCTTCTCTCAACTACTCAAGCCTCTTTGTGATGAAGCTCTGATACCAATTCTTAATGACAGTTGAACTCTTAGATGAATTGATCAAAGCTTTTCTGATTGATAAAATGAAAGATTACAGCTTGTTTCTTATATAGAAGACTTAAAACAGAGAGGAAGCAAATAAAACAGAGCACGACTCAACTAAGACAAGTAACTCCTAAGAAACAGCAACATAATTAGCACTTGCAGAAACAATCGAAGACCCTCTAACTCCGATACTTGCGGAACCTTTATTATTGCTTTGACCAGTTCCTAACAGCATTAGATGTATATTAATTTAGTGACGTCAAAATGTAATTTAGATCATTGCAGTCTAATTTAGGCTATGGAATGTATGGTGAGGCATGGTCGATTTTACTCTCATTTCTTCGTGGATTCAACTGATCTTTTTCGTATGATGTCGCATTCTGATAACTGGTCAGCTTTTGTGTCGGAGTTATATGTATTCAAGAGATTAAGGATTCAATATTCAGAGGTTGATCTTGTCTACGAGAATAGAAACTGGAATGTAAGAGAAAAGGTCGATCTAGAATGTTGATTTTTTTATTATTACCACTTCTCTTCCATATTGGTTAATTGATGGAGTAAAATTTATTTTTTACTATCAAATATCATTGAAAGAGTGCTTTTGTAGTTACGAATAAAAAAGAACACAATGGCTCTTAAAATACAACAAATAAAATGTCATCGACTTCAGAATCTTTCACACTTGAAGAAGACTCAACTCTGTTTGAAGCTTTCTTGGCTTATCCATTAAAAACGAATAATAATCATTACTCATAAATTCATAATCACAGCCGTATGCATAATATTAGAAAAGCAAGATGTGTATCTTGTGGATCAAGTAGTGTATACCGTTTGAATCCGTTATGAAGTGAAGTACGTGAAGCCCAAAAAAAATATTTTCTAGATCTATATATTACTTTTTATACAAATATTTACCTTATATGTTAGATAAAAATTAAAAAAAACTATATTATTTAGTGTTAGCAATATGTTAATGCTAATCACTCTATACAGTATATGTCTTATGATGGTCTTGTATCAAAACAATTCAATAATATATTATATTCTATTCTATTTATTACATAGTCAAATATATACGTAAAAGACAAAAAATTTAAAACTAAGAAATTTTATAACAAAGCTTTTTTACCTCTTCATCCCAATTTGTAAAGATGATAGCAAGAGATCAGCTTATGGATTCGGCCATTGTTACATGAAGTATTAAGGAGATAAGAGGTAAAACCAAAACAAGTTTTGGAGAAGATGGAGGTCGTCCGATTCAGGAGATTACTCGACCAATCTTCTAAGCACTGCTAGAAATTTTGAGATTTGTGAGAAGAAGATGAGAGATATTTTGATAATTAACTCTTTCAGTTTTAATATTTTCTCTTTTGTTTAAAGGGGAAATGTCATTTTTGTAGTTTGAGAAAAATGACAAGGGCCTAAAAGAGTTTTGAACCTAAAACATAAAATACCTACAAAACTACTTAAACTACCAATTAAAACTTAAAAACTACTTAAACTACCAATTAAAACTTAAAAACTACTTAAACTACCAATTAAAACTTAAAAACTACCTTCATCTCCAATTTCCCCTTAATAATATATATACGTGGCTATGAATGGGAAGCGTCAAGCATTTTATTGTTACTGAATTTAATTATATGAATTTAATTTTAATTTTTAATCTATGAATCTATGATTTTTTAATTATATGAGTTAATTTTTAATTGAGTCATCATTTTTTATTTTAATATATGAATTTAATTTACAACTAGGTCCATGCGCATAGTAAATTATATATTTTAGTGTCATTTTTTTATAATAAGATTTATACATTTGATGTATGTTTCTTTTAACTTTTTAATGTTTGTATTTTGAATAGATAATTAGTAGTATAATATAAGTTTGATGTGTTTAATTATATTATATATATTTATACTATTTTTATTAAACTGAATCCATATTTACTTATTACTCTTTATTTACATTTCAAAAACCACTTTTAAAATTTATAATATATATATATATATTAAGAAAATTTTGAATTTGTTGAGGTAAATATAGAAGATTTAGCGATATTTATTTATGTTAGATATGTTTTTATATTTTGTTAGATATTTAAATTGTAAGACTTGGAAGACTTTTATAATTGATTTCAATATGAGTATATTTTGGCTGATAAGATCGTAGTTTATACAATTATGTTGACATATCCAGTAAAACCTCTATAAATTAATAATATCGGGATCAGAGTATTTTATTAATTTATAAAAAGTATTAATTTATCGATCAAGTAATAATTATTAATTTAAAGAGAGATTTGTCTATTTTTAAAATAATTCTTATTTAAAGTAAGAAGTTAAAAATAATACTTCGATATTTTTAGTCGCATTTAGATATTATGAAACCATTATCACATATAAAAATTTTCATAATTTTTGGAAACAAGTTGAAAGGATAATACCAATTGTTTTTTATACACTTTAAAACATTAAAGATGATCTTTCACAAAAATACAAATTTACGAATAAACAAATAATGTTAGAATTATATTTCACTAAAATATTTTATTTATGTGTTATAAGTTTATATGATTATTAATAAATGATATTGATGAGACCATATTAGGATCAAACCATAGAATTAATAAGACATAGGATTTTTTAAAAAATTATCTTATTAATTTATTGAATTGTATTAATTATTATACTAACCTAAGTACCTAACTTAGAATCAAAAAATTTATTAATTTATAATAATTATTAATTAATTGAATATTAATTTATAGAAGTTCTATGTACATTACTTATCGGCAAAGGAGATATATTAATGCTGCTATATACGGTGGAGACAGATAATAAATTCATGGTTTATAATGTGCTTCTTGAAATAGCAATTATTAAAGGGTAATGCCACAGGTGTGTTTCTTGTTAACTGACACCGTAGAGTGCTCACCTTATTATAAACCACAACATTACCTTCTATATTATATAATTCAAACCCTTTTTTAACTTTTCCAAATATTCAATCATTACGCTGTTCTTTTTCAAAAACAAAAATCACAACATCATACAACAGAGAGAATGGATCAAGCTATGTACAAGTATTATAATAGACGATCTAATCCACAACGTGGTAATACTGTAATAGTAGATTAGTTTACAAGCTGAAGAAGTCTATGAACTTTAATAATTTGAGAAGTTTGTTTGGGATCCAGACTAATTTTAATCTCATTGACGCCACCGTATGACAAAAAAGTTCAATATTGTTTCCTTGAGTGGAATTAACAGCTTTAATATCTTACTAGTTTTGTGGTCTCACAAAATTACTTAAAATGGTTGGTTTGAAATACCAAGTGTAAATTTTCTATAAAAAAAAAATACCAAATTTTCAGACATTATCACCCCTTATTGTACATGTTCTCTACATTGCCTAAGAAAAAGCTCGATATGGTCCAAGTGGCATCAAACACAAACCTTGTTTTACATGAGATAGCTTCGTTAATCATCCATTGCCTGTGATTCCTCTTTGATAGAAAAAAGGTGGAAGCACTCCACAGTGCAAGGGTACTTCAACTTTGTTCCATGCCATAATCATTTTGCATTAAAGGCAAAAAAATTAAAGTTTGAGCTTTAACAGAAAAGGGAAGAGAAAATGGAGAAATACCAAAACTTGAGAGGAAGGGAAGAAGAAGAAGAAGACATGTGTACGCTTTTCGTCATCTTCAAGAAATTATTTTTAGAATTTTTAACATATCTTCTTGTCCCAAAGTTAATGACTTTTAGGGTTCTTATTACTTTTTTCACTCACTGTTTTTGACATTTGACTTCAGATGTTGTGTCAATCTGTGGTCACAAACTCTATGCCAGAGGGACTTTTAAAAAACAAAATTTTACATAATACCATTCTATAAGAATGTGGAACCTTAAAACCTGGTGACGGATAAGACAGATTTGATCATCCAATGTTTGAGAGACAAACCATCAACAAACAAAATTACATAGGAAACCTTAACCAACAAACAAGAAGTAAACTAAGAACAAGCAGTCAAAAATCTTTGGACATTTTTTCTTCAAGAGCGGTTTATAACACACTATTTCACTCACAAAACGGTGGTCTAATAGTTGTTTGTTATATCCATGTCTCCCCGGTACCAGGCACATCCAACGCGACCAAGTCTCTGCACAACATTGTCTCGGATACGGTCTCTGACCAGTTTTGCTTTTTGCTGGAGTGTTTCATTTAGCCCGATGGCGACTGTGGGGAGATCTGGATCTTGACCGTTTTGACCTGTATAATAAATCGGGTTTGAGTTCCATTGAATAAGCAGGATATAGCACATAGTTTATTCTTTTTTTTTTAATCCAGCTTTATCCACCTGTTAAGACAGAAGAAACACCTAGAATTGGGAATACGTACCTGGATTTGTCATGAGAAGAGTAGAGAGTATGCTTGTGCTGAGAATTCTTGCTATGTGGTGACCGCGAAGAAACATGTCTATACAATCAAAACATATATGGTACTTTCCGTGGTGAGTTTCATACTAGCTAGTCTGCTTGGCTTACCCATTTGTCTTTTGTCATATTTTTGCTTTCAAAAGTTATGTAACTTCACAGCGTCTAGAGCTAATATATATACTAACAAACATATAGAAACACCAGTGATCTCATAATGCTAATAGTTTAAAAAACGCTACCTTCTTTTGGACCTTCTGGGAGATGGTGACCGATTCCTTCTTCGTGAAGAAGACTTCCTGAAAAAAGACAAAAAGTTCGTTAGCATTAGACAAAGAAGCGTAAAGACAAACTCAAAGCATAACACTCTATTGCCACCTTCTTGAATCATCAGAGGATTCATCACTGGATGGAGAAGAACGTTTTCTTCTGGACCTCACAGGAGAAGGTGATACATTCCTTCTTCTCAAACGGGATTTCCTGGAGAAAGGAAAAAAATAAAAATCTAGGAATATTGAGGAACAGCACTAGACAAAAGAAGCTGAAAGATAAACTTAATGTAGAACATCCTATGCCACCTTATTGAATCGTCAGAAGATCCATTACTGGTTGTATAACGTCTTTTTTTGTCCTTGCTCGAGTCTTTCCTGTGTCTTGACCTTTCTTCTTCCTTTTCTTTCTCCCCTTTATTACCCCAGTCTTCCTTAGAACTTGTTCTGTGAGGCTTTTCTGCATCCCTTGAGTCCTTTACAAGGAAATCATTAGATTTTTTATATGACTCAAAGCCTTTAACTTTCTCTGCTGACTTTATGTCGTCCTGCTTCATTCTATCTTTTGAGCCATTCTGAGAACCTACCTTCTCTTTTCCAGTTTTTGTTTCATCTGTTCTACTTCTATTCCTACTCACATCGACACTCGAGTCTTTCCCATAACTTTTAATACTATCCTGAAGAAGGTTGCAATCTGATTTCAAGCCAGAATTCTTCCTGTGAGGTTCATCTAGTACTGCATCTTTACCACTATCAGTTCTGTAAGGATGGTTTATTCTGCTTCCTGAAGTATCATCATCAAGTCCAGAGCTTACATCACATATTTTGGTATTACCTGCCTCATCATCTTTTCTTCTGGAACCTTGCATCTGAGAATATTCCTCCAAGGCTGACTTACTATTCTTGCCGGAATTATCATCGACATCAACTTCTGGAGCCAATTTCGCACTGGCCATTGCTTCGGGTTCAGGAAGTTTCTCAGTGCTTAGCTGCTGACTAACATCATTTCTCGACCCCATGCCAAGACTTTCAACTCCATCAGTTCCATCAGCATTCGCGTTAGAAGCCACATCAATATCAGTATCATCATCATCAGAGGCATAGCTAGCAAGACCTAGCACATCTGCTGGAGAGCCAGAGCTAGCTTTTTTATTTCCACCTTCTACTGAGACCAAAATCTCTGCTGAAGCCTTGTGCAGTGGATCAGCTTCGGATGGAAGGGATGATGATGAATTATGTTTGTGCTGAACACTGTCATCTGAAGCAATGATGAATAGCACAGTATAACAAGATGGTAGAATCAGTAATTATTCCACAGATTAGTAACATAAAACTAAATCTTGGAGACCACAACAAACCTTTAGGCATTGCTTCATCTTCATTAATGACTTTGGTTGCAATTTCATCAAATAATTCATCCGTGACCTGCTCAAAACAAATAAGTCAACAACTGCAGAAAGGTGTTAATAGACTAACCACCCAATTTCTATTAGGCCACTTACCCTAAGAAGAACTTCAGTCAAGATACGCTTTATCTCCATGTTAATTGCTATGGTTCTAGCTACATCCATCTCATCCTACACGAAGCAAACCATGCATTTTCGTGATGGTGCTGAATCAAAATTTAACTACCAAGGGAGCTTAAATCGTCATAAAAAACAAGGAATAAACAGTATTAAAAGTTCAAGGAACCTCAGCCTCCTTTTCTTCTTCATCAGAGGATTTAGAGGGGCTTTTTTCGTCACGTTGATCAGCTTTCGCGGGAGGATTATGAAGTACATCATCCTTCATATATTCTCTCTCCTCAAAACTCCCTAAAGGCCTTCCAAGATCTGCTTTTTTCTTCAACAATTCTTCCTTAAGCCAGTTGGGTACACGAGCCTGGATACCACCTTATTAGCCAGAATTCATATAAGGTACTGAACACCTCTAAGAACAACTCATTATTACCTTTTTAGGAAGGACAGATGAGGCTGCATATGAGTCCTCCATGAATGCTGTAACAGGCTGAATAGGCGGTTTTGTCCCATAAGCATAAGGGGGTCCAACAGGCTGGGGATGTTTTGGGGGAAATGTTCCATATGGAGGCATGGTATGACCCGAAACAGGAGGCATAGCCATAGATGACTCGTGCTGCAACAAAAGTAAGCATCAAACTTGTCTTCACAGAACTAATACAAAAATGAAAGATAACCAAACAACGTTAGAGTACCTGAGGTATGGGGGCTACCAATGAAGGGATTAGAGGATAGACTACTCCGGCTGCGGCATGAGGCGGCCACGCATTGGGCACATTAGCATAATTAGAACTCTCTCTGGAAGCAAACTGTAAAGGCTGATCACTATGGTTACTAGGTGGTGCAGCTGTTTGATCTCCATAAGCATATTGCATTTGCTGCTCTGCACGAATAGGTCCCCCACCAACAGACACTGGTATATGCACCTCATGTTGTGTTGCATTTCCAGACTCTTCTTTACCTGCAAACAAAATAACAAGTTTAAGTTCCGGAGGTGTTCACAGCTTCACAAGTGTTATCAATCTCTAGACCAACAAAAATGAGAAACAGAAGGCACATCACTAGGTACATGATATTTATCATGAACTTAGGACGGGGAAACTTTAAAGACACTCGCGGTATTTCAAGTTGCAAGAAACCCACATAGAGTGCTTGACCAGGAGCTAGAATGATATCTAAGTAAGTGGTTACCTGCAACAGAAGAATAACTATAAGGTACCTCCTGCTGATGAATTGCTGAACTGGTAGGCAAGTTTTCCTGATGAGTCAATCCAGCAGAAGAACCTCCAGGAAAACTCTCATTTCCCGTAGCATAATTTGGATATCTCTCCGGCTGTGTTGTGGGTGGAACTGGAAACTGCTGCAGATAGCTAACTCCTGGAACCACCTGTTGATGAACATCTTGATAGCCATGAGTAGGATACTGCTGGTAGACTTGTCCGGTAGGTGGATTTGGTGCAGCTTGCGATTGCTGATCCTTGTTAGCAGCTGCCCATTCTCTGGCTTTCACTGCCCAATCCTCAACGTTGCTATTAGCTGCCATAACGAGCACAGTGAGAAGCTGAACCATAAATACACACTTAGATGACAATTAAGAAACCGAACCTTGAGAGGTCTGACCTTGTTGATACCCCCAATTTTGATTGCCCCATTCCTAATATGCAAAAATCAAAATCAAATCTAAATAACAGTTCGACAGAGGGGAAAAAAAAGCGACAAGATAATCCAACAACGGAGCAACCTGATTAGCCTGAGGGTATGGCGGAGGTCGAGGAGGTCCAGTAGGTGGGAGAAACTGACTGTTAGCGTTGGCGCCGGCGCTGAATGGCGGCTTGTGAGACGAAGATGGCCCCCATTGCGGCGGAGGTGGTCCCCACTGTTGCGGAAGTGGAGGTGGTGGCGATGGAGAGTGAGGGTTATGAAATTGGTTGGAGTACCATGCAGGAGGACCACCGGGTTGAGTAGGAGGAGGCACCGGCACCGCCGGATGTTGATAGTATTGGTGGTAAGGATCCACCGGAGGAGGTGGTCCAGACGGCGGTCTCATGTACGGAGGCGGTGGTTGGTACGCGTCCATTAGCAGCAAGTTCTTGAGTCGTTGATTCTCGACTCTTGCGTTTTGAGATGGCGGCTTGGTCTCGAATTGATTAGACTGAATTATTTTGGAAACCGTGGGTTGTTCATTAAGCTCAGTAGTTCGTACCTGGTTGAACTCACCTTGGACGGGTTGAGCTAACTTCCGGTTTTGCGGATCTGGCTAAAAACAGATTCACTACAGCTTGTTAACGACATCAGGGCACGATCAAACCGCAAACAACTCTACCGCGAGTATCTTGACTGATATCGCTTCTACTTTTATATCCTTTGACGTTTCATTTGTTCTTTAATGGGCCTGCAGACAATTTGGCTAAAGAGGCTCTGTTTAATTTTCTCCCTGGTTTGGGCTAAGAGCATTGGGCTCTTTTATTGAATGAAATAGTTGATCAAGAATCATTATCTTCTTGACGCGTGTTATCCCATTATTAAATTGAAGAAATAAACCTACTACAATTATTGAATTTAAGAAAAAATAGCAGCCGTAGGACTATTTTTATAACATTAATCGACGCCTACAAAAATCAAAAATGTAGAACACTAATCCCTAATCAGATAAAAAAAGACAAGTTATTTGGTGAAATGAGGAAATCAGTTTCAAATATGGACGACTTTTTCTTTCCAATGCTCTCATGTGTAACAGTTTGCTGCAATTTCTGATGTGACCAATTTTTTCATTAAAAAAAAAAGTTCTTTTTCTTTCTGACTTTTTCTTTTACTGTTTAATTTTATTTTAAAAATGTTTTCATATCAAAACAAAATGTTGAATAATTCAGTTTATCTGATTATAATATTATAATTAGTATTTTCGTCCTACGCACATATGCGCGGATAAATCACCTAGTTAGTTATTATAAGTGTTATACAAGATTTATTATGTAAAAATGATTACCAACTACATCAACCGTAATTTACTATGTAAATTTCTTCTTATATATATATATAATCTAATTATATTGTTTGTCTAATTTATTGCATAACATTTTCTACTAAATATATATATATAACAAAAAAAATTGTACACGTGTAACCGTATCATAGCTCCACTTTGAAAAATTATTTTATTAGATAAGAGGTTATATGGTGGTTTCGCTAGCGCCTTCATTGAACCTCGTTATGTGTTCTCCATATTTCCTTCCCTCTTCAGTTTACCATGTTTGTTTACTCCACATGCCTGCTCCACTCCAGCAACATCAGTTCCACCAATCCGTCCAATTTGGTCTGGACATGTTTAACAGCAGCTCCACCATAGCTCCACCGGCTTGATAGTAGGTAGGGATGTATGGGTTTTTATCCGGTGGATACCCAAAACCCAGGTATAATATCAAGTCCGTAAGTCTGCCCGTTTGTGTTAAAAAGGAGGCTTAACACAGACGGGTTTACCCAATCGAGTAATGGATACTTGTCAGATTTTTTTTTTGTCACAAAAAAAATCATAATTTTTTCCAATTTTTTTTTCGAAAAAAATTAATTACAATCCGGCTCCCTAATCCTCATCTACCCTTAAACCTAGGCACTATAAAACCAAATGAATAACTAACTTTTCAAAAAAGTTAGTCATCCACCGGTCACCCAAAAACTACAACTAAAACTATCACTAAACTAAGCAAGAAATAAACTAAAATTAAACTAAATCAAGCGATATCATGCGCCACGGTAATACGCATAATATAACTTCATGTACTATTTCACATGCTGCGACCACTCACGGTTTTGGTGAACTCTCTGAAGGGCGTGGATGGAAAGATTCAATCTCGAACTAGATCCCTGAAGATGATGCTTGAACTTAGATGCTTCTCTTCTCTATGAACTCGATCTCCCTTCTCCTTTCTTTTGATCTCGCCAACACCTTCTCTTCACTACTTCTTTGTCGGCTTCTCTCTCTATAACCTCTCCCTAGAACTCTCTCTAATTTCAGAATGAAGGATACAAGACCCTAAAGCCTTGTTATATAGAATTAGTGAGGCGGTTGGCTTGTTTTGCACGACATGGTGCATGTTACCAAATGGCAGAGTCTTCGCGCTCTACGATGGATGAGACTTGGTCGCCAAGCTTAGAAGCTTCTCCCACTATCTTCTTCCACAAGACAGTTCATCCTTCAACTTTGATAAATCATTGTACGTGATAAGCTTCATTTTCGTTTAGAGAGTCTAGGTTTAGGGGTAGATTAGGATTAGACCGGTGGATTTTTTTATCCACCACAACATCCATAACTCCAACGGTTAAACCAGTCTAATGAATTTTGAAAACTACTTGTCTACAAGCTTCTGTTTTGAAACGTAAATAACCAGTTTTAAGACGTATAATTAAACATGAACTGTAAAATTCATGCCTATTGATTACCATGAATTGTAAAAAAGACATGAATTAAATCTGATTCATCTTATAGGTTTATTTTCCAATTTTCTTGTTTTCAAAAATAAATTAAATTAAAAACACAAAAAAAATTAATTCGGGTACCTGCGAGATACCCAAAACCTACGGGTTTTTTTCGGGTAAGCCCGATCAAGTACGGGTTATGCGGGTTTTTTAAACGAAATCAATATGGGCGGGCTTATAACAAGCTCGGATCGGGCCGGCTAAAAAAGCCCACCACAACATCCCTAGTAGCAGGTCTACTAACATGCACCACTTTGTTTTGTTTTGCATTTAAACTTTTGGTTTTGGATATTCTTCATATGTCAATATCTAGATTTCACTTTAATTCTTTTTATATACAATAGTAAATATACTCCAACTCATGAAACACTAATTAAGAGAAAATCAGCAAAGTGTAACATCTTATTATATAAACTTGGGTTACACTTACGAGACGCTAACACATGTCAAAATTATAATTTACGAGATCATGACATGTGTCGCTTACTCGATGAGATTTTGACACATGTAAATAATATTATGTTATTTTTATTTTTCATAATATAAAAGGAACACTAATAAAAACAAATAATAATAAAATATATAAATTTTTGCTTTCTATTTTTCTAATATATATTAAATTTTATCATCTCAATAAAGTTTAAACTTTTTTTTTAAAAGCCGACACGTGTCAAAATTATAGTTCACGAGATCATGACATGTGTCACTTACTCGATGAGATTTTGACACATGTAAATAATATTATGTTATTTTTATTTTTTATAATAGAAAATATAATAAAAATAATAAAATAGATAAAAAAAATTTCTACTTTTCTGATATCGATTAAATTTTATCATCTCAATAAAGTTTAAACTTTTCTTTTTAAATATAGATTTTTAGAATTTATATTATTTAATTTCCAAATACTTTTTTACTCCACTTTTTATTATTTGAACGAAAATATTGATTATTTGATGGGATTTTGACATGTATAAAATCTTTGTGTTATTTTTCCTTTTCATAATAGAAAAGAAAAATCAACAAAAATATTAAATAATTAAATAGATAAATTTTTGCTCTCTATTTTTCTAATATAGATTAAATGTTATTATCTCAATAAGCTTAAACTTTCCTTTTCAAATTTATATTATTTAAGCTCCATTAATTTTTTATTACATATTTTTAATTATTTGAATGAAAATAATAATTATAATTAGTGACATATGTTTCTTAATCGATCAGATTTTTACACGTGTAAAATAATATTTTGTTATTTTCATTTTTCTTAATAGAAAGGAAAACATCCAAAACAAAATAATGTATGTAACATTTGCTTTCCGTTTTTCTAATAAAGGTTAAATTTTACTATTTCAATAAAATTTAAATTTTCCATTTCAAGTTTAGATATTTTGATTGATATATTATTTAATCTCCAATAATTTTTTATTACACACTTCTAATTATTTGAATGAAACAATTGAGTATAATCGAACTATTAAAAAAATAGGTTAAATTTTTACAAATATAACTAAGAACTTTCAAATATTTTTGGTTAATTTTGGGTATATTACTATTAAAATAATTTAATATTTTTTGGTTTTTGATTGTAGGGTAATTGGTTTATATCAAATCTAAATCTAATTGAGCATTTTGGGTATATAATTTTATCTTGAGTATTTTTTTGTATCCATTCAGTTTTCGGTTCTGGTTTGTGATAAGCTCAAATTATCCCTTCAAGCTACTCTCTCAAATTAAGAGATCACGATAGTATTTAGGGATTGTATTCACAAAGACTCAATAGTTTTATGATAGATCTTTTCGTTTCGAAATCATCTAAGCAAGTATGAAGTAAATTAAAAAGCAATGCAAATAAATAATAAAAATCGGTTGGTTATCAAGATGGAAAAGTATTAGGTTCAAGAAATTTCTTAAGAAATCAAGTAATGAATATCAATTAATTAGGAAGATCGAATTAAGAACAAGTTCTAGAACTCAAACACAATGATTAAATAAACCAGCTCTTGTTACGAGAATTTACTATGATTAAAACGTAAAAAGCCAAATCTCTTTGCGAATCTTAAAGTCTAAACAAGCGTTAGACACAAGTTAATTTTTTCACAAATTATCTATCCAAATTTCTTTACAATTATCTAATTTGCTCACTCTAGGTTTTATCTAGTTTTAAACCACACTCTCGTGTGGATTTGTCAACCTAAGAACAAGTTTCTAGGTGAAATAGGTGAAGAACTATCAAGTTTAAATCCTAACTAATCAATCAATATATCATTCCATGAAATGTCTAATGAGAATCCCTAAACCTAACAATGAATCTACTCAGACATATCAGTTGAAAACAAAGACATGAATAGAATAGATATCATAGAAGAACAAAGTAAATAAAAATAGGGGTTCGAAATCTTCTCTCAAAGTAGAACAAAATAAGATCAGCCCCAAGCTCTCCAAAAACTCCCCTCAAGCAAGATGAAAGATGAAAGATAAATAATGTCAGAACTAAAGATGTTCTTTTAAAACAAAGTCTAAGAGCATCTCCAATTGTGCTCTATTTTAGAGACAAAATGAGCTCTAATGATACTCTATATCTTGCTCTAAAAATAGAGAAATGAATAGTGTTTCTCCAAATTTGGAGAAACACTATTTATTTCTCTATTTTTAGAGCAACACTTTTTATTTATAATATGATCCTTTAATTTATATATGTGTTTGTTTTATACTCAAACAAAATTATTGTTCATATTTGTACTTTTTTTTGTTAAAAGATAAAAAAAAATAAAAATGCTGATATTATTTGACTTATTGGTATATATCCAAAATGGTCCACCATAGTGCAAACTATTCACGAGCCAAGGGGCCCAAAAAAGAAACATTTTGCTACACAACAAGAAGCATGTAGAAAAGATGTAGAGCGTGCTTTCGAAATTCTCTAATCGTGTTTCGCAATTGTGAAAGACCAGCTCATTTTTGGAAAAAGACGTGATACACGACATAATGACTACATATATAATTTTACATAACATGATAATCGAGGATAAGCGTGATCTCGAAGCGTAAATTGAAGTTGGAAGAGAAGCTCCACCTCCGGAGATCGAGATAGTGGATAATGAGACTATCCGATTTCAAGAATTTTTTGCTCGTTATAGACAAATCAAAGACAAAGAAGCTATTTTTCCTATGCAACGCGTTAATTGATCATTTGTGGGAAAATTATAGCAATGGAGATGCTTAAAATGTAATAGTTATCTTTTTAATTTTATGTAATGTAATTCAGTGTTCTTTTTATAATAAAATGTTTAAGTTTAATAAAATCAGAATTTTATTGAACTATTGTTATAGAATAAAATGAGTGGGTCAAATTTGTAAAATTGAAAAATAAAGAGTTTTAGTATAAATTAGTTATTAAAATAAAAATATTATATATTTCAAATATTATTTTTAATATAAAAAATAGAGTCAACTATTGGAGCAAACTCCTGCTCTATTTTTGAAAATCTTTATTTTTAGAGGAAAAAATAGAGCTAATCATTTGAGATGGTCTAGTACCCTAAAAATCAGTCTCCACACAAACTGAGGTTGTTTGTAAATATATGACACTTCTGGGCAAAGTTTTAAATCCGGACAGCGTTGATCAACACAAAAAATCGTGTTGCCCAACACTTTTAACTTCAAAGACACCAACTTCGACTTCTCAGCTACAATGCTCCATGAATGCTCTAAAACGTCCAAATAATCCCCAAACATGTGTAAAGCTGTAAAAGACTCGATAGGAACTCGAAAGACACATAAAATACTTGATTATATACATATATCATGGCTTAAAAACCGGTAAAAACTATGATATATCAGTTTGATCCTTCTAATATACAAGTGTATGACCCATTCAGACTTGTATAGGATTTGTACCCCTTTCGGGTTGGATTCGGTTTGATTATTCGGGTTTAAAATATTTTGTCCAAGCTTATCTAACATATTGGTCAGAAAAGTAAACAATAAGATGAAACCAAAAGCTAAAGAACATGATATATATATTTAATATGTTAATAATAAATTTGAATATAGAAAGTTAAATAAATTAATTCATGTAGAAAAATAAACTTTTTTAAATGACTTTCTTTTCTAAAACCATGTTTTATATTTCTTTCCAAAAACAATTTAAGATATTTCACTAACAGCAAATATTTAATTTTAAAAAAAAATCTCGAATTTAATTTATTTTAAATTTTAAAAACCCGTTCATCGGACAGATCCTAATCTAATGCGAAAATAAATTATAGTTTGTCTAAGTTTTTAGAGAAAACATAAAAGTCATAAAGTTAGAAACAAAACAAAAATGGAAGAAGGGATAGAGGAGAAAAATATCAAAAATTTAAGAGACATGTGTCACCATTTCGTAACTTTAGTTATAGAGAAACCTTACTATATTATATAAGATATATATACATATATATATAGAACAATACTTAGGTTCACCCCTAGTAGTGAACCTTATTGTTCACCTTCTCTTTCTCTAACATATCAAAATATGTTAGCTAATATTATCATTAACTATTTTTTCTAAATCTAATCAATTAATTATTAATCACTTTTCATAATAAAAATAGTTAAATTAAATCATTAATTACTTTTCCTAAATCTAATCAATAAAAATATGTCAACTAAAATTATATTTAAACAAAAATAATAAATTAAAATTACAATTAAACAAATGAAATAAATGAAATCAATTTAGAAAATAAAATAAATTAAAAAAACTTCATCCAATAAGATTATTCACATAATATTATACTTAAAAATAATAATGCATTAAAACTAAATAAATAAAACATATAAAATTATACCCTAAGGGATACAACTCACCAAACTCAAGGGTTAAAATTTATAATTTTTAATTTGTTTTATTTATTTAATTTTAATTAATTATTTAAATAAAAACAACAAATAAAACATATAAAACTATACCGTAAGAGATACAGCCCAGCAAACCCAAGGGCTAAAATTTTTAAATATTTAATTTGTTTTATTATTTAACTTAATTTATTATTTAAATAAAAATTATAATTAAAACTAAAAAAATAAACATATAAAACTATATACCCTAAATGATACAACTAAGCGAATCTAAGGGTTAAAAATTTTAATTTTTAATTTGTTTATTTATTTAGTTTTAATTTATTATTTTTATTTTAAATATAATATTACGTGACATAATTTTATTGATTAGAGAAAGAGTGGGTGAACCCAAATATTTTTCATATATATATATATATATATATATATATCAAAAACGAAGAAAATACAATACTTATTTGTTTGTGATTTTATAGATGTATTATTTTGTTTGAAAATTTGGTAATCTCACAAATAAAATTGAGATGTCTATAATTACTAGATGATCTCTCTTTTTCCTCTTTTGTGAAAAGGCTTTTAATTTTATTGGATGATTTTTTGCGTTAGAATTAAAATTTATGATTAGATCGACTTCTCAGTTATGTCATAAACCATTACTACCTAGATTTGAGAATAATTGAAAAAAATAATTTCGTATTATTAGATTAAAAATAAAATTTTGAAAAAAAAAATTCTAATTTATTTTTATTGTATTAATATTTTTAAAAAAGGTGAAATTCAATATTTTGGTTACAAAGATGGAAGAAAATCTTTGTCTAATATAACTTCAAAAGAAGACAATCTTAGAATCCCACATCATATATATAAAAAGATTAACACTAATTTTTAAGAGACTAGATTAGGATCCGCCCAATGGACGGGTTTCTTAATTTTAAAATTAATTAAATATTAGTAAATTTATTAAACTGAAAATTTATTGTTAAATATATATCTTAAATTATTTTACGGAAAAATAGATAGAATGTTTAGTTTGAAATGACAGTTATTTTACAAAGGTTTTTTTTTACACAAATAAATTAAATAAACTTTCTATATTAAAATTTTATTATTAATACATTAAAAATCTATATCTTATCTAGTAGCTTTTGGTTCTATTTTTTTGTTTATTTTTTCTACCACCATGTAAGATAAGGTTGGACAAAATATCTAAAATCCAAATAACCAAAGCGAATCCAACCCAAAAAGGGGTACCAACCCGAGAAATATCCAAATGGATTCTAGAGTCATATATTTGAAACACCAAATCTGAACCAAACCAAAAACTAAATGGATATCTGAAATATTTGAAATACAATTATATACCCAAAAAAATAATTTTATTTAAATTTTATTTAACCTAATTATTCTACAATTATAAACCCAAAAAGATTAATTATTTTATACTTAAATAACTAAAATACCCAAAATTAACAAAACAAATATCTGAAAGTTCATAGTTATATTTATAAAAATTTCGCTAATTTTTCATTTATTTCTTCTGATATTTCATGTACCGGAACCTTACTCAAACTTAGAACAAAATAACCAAAATATATATATACAAATATCTGAATGGGTCATAGGTCTCTAAACCCAAAAACCTAAAAAACTGAACCAAACCAAATGCACATGCCTAGTGTGAGATATGAAAAAACGAATCCGGTTTCGGCGGGTTATGTTCTTGCTCATATCTAGACAAGAAGTTCTTCTGATAAGATTTTCGGTTTTCCTCTGAAATCATCTGGTTTAGATCTTCAATCGGTTCTAAACTGAATATCTTTTTTCTCGCACGTTTATTGAAACTTAAATAGTATAATAATATAAAAATCTAACTTTGGAGAATGTTTAAATTTTATTGAAATAACAATATTTAATATATATTAGAAAAATAGAAACTTAAAATTATCCATTATTATTTAATATTTTTCTTTAATTTTTCTTTTCGATTAAAGAAAACAAAATTAACATAATTTTTATGACACGTGTCATAATCTTATCGATCAACTGACATGTGTTATGATTTTATGAATTATTATTTTGACACGTATCGATCTTTCGTGGGTGTAATCCAACTTTATATAATAAGATATGGGTCAATCTACTCATTATTAATTAGTTTTGAGTTAAAAGTCTATAGAACTTAACATAGTATTAGAGTCTCGTTTGTTAATCCAAGTATGATATTCCAAAAAAGACTTAATACTGGTTTTAAAGTGGGATCAGTTCGAGATGGGCTGATAAAAGTTATTATCTCGAAGAGGTATGTTAAAATCGCATATCATATATATAAAAGAAGTAGCAGTAGTTTTTAGTTATAAGTCTATAAAACTTAACAGACAAATAAAAGAAAAAGTATTTAATTCATTTAAAAAGTAATTATATATTTTATAATCTAATTATATATTATTTTCCTTCTTCTAATTCAGTTATATTTAACTATAATGGTATATCATGTAAATTCTATTTATTTAAAATTTTATTATAAAAAAAAAGAGTAGATGTCCAGCACATATGGTTTTACCAGAACCGGAAAGATTCCATATATCAAACCAACCGAAACCGAAAGATTCGTCGTCTTCTTCTTCAACTTGTTTTTTGTTTCTCTCTTCCTCACTTCTTGCTTCTACTACATGCATGTCTGATGTCTCTATCCAAATCTATCAGGTAATAAAAATAAAATCATCACTTCTTCTATCTTACAAATTTCACAATCCCCAATTTGCATGTCACTCCAATCCCCAGATCTCTCTCTATATCTCTGTAGTTTTTGATGGACCTTGTTCGATTGGGAGAATTAGGTTCTCAGAGAAGAAGGAAATGGTTTATTCTATTAGCTATCTTCGGTGTTTCGGGTTATGGAGTTTACAGAGTTTACAATTCTGAATACATCGCGATGAAGACGAAGCGTTTTATGAAGCTTTTCGGATGCATTGTTTCATTCGCGGAACTTGTAATCGATTCTTCGGAGACGATAAGTATTGTTTCTCGAGATTTGAAAGAGTTTCTTGATTCTGATTCCGATGAAATCCCTAATAGCTTAAAACAGCTCTCGAAGATCACTAAATCGAAAGAGTTCACTGATTCTCTTGCTAGGGTTTCAGAAGCTGTAGCGATTGGGGTTTTCCGTGGGTTTAAGTTAGATCAGGAATCTAAAAACGTTGAAAAAGATTCGAATTCAAGTTTAGTTGATAGAGTTTTTTCAAAGGAAGGAACTGGATTTGTTTCTGTAGTTGTTGGTAGCTTTGCTAAGAATCTTGTTCTTGGATTTTACTCTAATGAGAGTGATAATGATTCAGAAACAAGAACAAAATCTAGATTGATGAGTTTGCTTAGTGATGATAAGTGTAGAGAGCTTTTAGCAGATTGTATTAAGACTTTCACTAGCTCAGCTGTATCAGTGTATATCGAGAAGACGGTTAGTGTCAACACTTATGATCAGATATTCTCTGGATTAACGAATCCGAAACATCGAGATAGTGCTAGAGATGTTCTTGTTGCGGTTTGTAATGGAGCTCTTGAGACTTTCATGAGAACATCTCATGAACTCTTCAAATCTTCAAAGTCTGAAGACACCAATTCGAGGAAGTCGTGGAATCATCGAGAAGAGTCGGTTAACGGATGGGCTGAGGCGGGTTCGACTACGTTAGCAGTGCCGAGTAATAGGAAGTTTATGTTTGATGTTACGGGAAGAGTGACGCTCGAGACGATGAGGTCGATTCTTGAATTTGTAATCTTGAAGACATCACAAAGCTTTAGGAAGAGTTTTGATGTGATTCATGAAGAAGTTACAGAGAGAGGACGTCCATTAGTTGGATATGTAGGTGCCAAATCTTCAATGATAATCACTTTTTGCCTTGCGGTTTACCTTCACATCTTTAACCGATATGTTCGAGGTTCTCCGGTTTGCTTAAACCAGCGGTTCTAGTCGATCTTTTAGCTCGTTAGAGTTTGTTTAGGGACATGAGATTTTCAGCTTCCAGATTTTATTGGTTTATGTAGTTGGAGCTGAATAATGTAGAGTTTTTAGCTTTGTAATTTGTCCACAAATTGATTATTTGTTGTCATACAGAAGATTCTTGAGATAATAATCTCTGCATCCATGACTGATTAAGGTTGTAAATGGTAAGTGCTGAAATCTGAATTCGTCGTTTTCATTCCTGATTCGCTAAATTTTTATCACTACCCGAGCTCAATTATATCACCACTGAATCTTTAGAGAACAGAGAACAAATCCGAGCACAATCACACTTAAATGACGTGGTTTATGGTTTTTGTTAAGCAAAAACCGTGTAGCTAACTCTCTTATGAGTTGTAAAGTTAATGTAATGTAAAATGAGAGTTATAAGTATAAGTTAGGGTACCTAACTCTCTTAATTTTGTTAACCATAAAAAAAATGTTAGGGTAGCTGAAAAGAGAAAAAAGAAACAACCTTTAGTGATTTCATAGAAAATAGGTTATAAGTCGTCTAAAATCCACTTAGAACCGCCTAAAATTAGGGGTGTCAAAATGGATAATCTGGCCCAAATCCATTTGAGTTCAAAATTTAGATAGGTTATCCGATCCAATTCATTTATTTTATGGACATAATTTTATATACCCAGACCCATAATTATTAAACTCAATGGTTAAATGGATTATATGGGTTCCCATATACATATATATTAAATATAATTAAAAAAACTCTAAAATATATCATATAATTATAAAACTAACAAGAATATCCAAATAACAAATTAAATAAAAATATCTAGTTATTAAAATAAATAAAAACATCATAAAATCTTTAAAACTTTTTAGGGTTTAGATATTTTACATATATATATATATTACATATTTATTATAAACTTAATAAATTTATGTTTTAATAGTAAACTCATGAGTAACTTTGAATCCAAATGGGTTGACCCATTAAACCCACCAACCCATTAGGGTTGATCCACGATAACCCATTTATTTATATGGGTATAAATGTTCAATCCAAATCCATTAAAATAATAGATAGTCCGGATCGATCCATGAATTTTGATCCATTTTGACACTTCTACTTAAAATCATACTCTTTCCGTATTAGAAAGATTAATTTTCTAGGTTTTTTCTTGTTTATAAAAGATTATTTTTTTAGATTTTAAATATATTTTTATTGGTTATTGTTAATAAATTTCAAAAAATATTAATTGAAAGTATTATAATTGTTTAATTGCTATTGGTTAATAGATATGGGAAAGTGTTTAAAGAAGAAAGAGAATATATTTATTATTAAGTAATTTATTGTTTCTTAATATATGTGAATTAGTTAGAAAATCAATATTTCTAATAGAGCGTATAAAATTATCAAGTTGGTTTATATGGTTTTTTTAGAACATTTGATATTGTATTGTGGGAATAAATAAACAGTTATCTCTAATAATTAGTATCTTGGATGCCTAGAATGTGTAGAAAAGATACATTTTATTAGAAATAATTAATTATCCATTTTAATATTATAATATTTTATATTTACGTCGGTAAGTTTAGCCGACTTACGTTTGTTATATAATGTAACTTATGTGTGTTACATGCGTGGATTCAATTGAAAGTAAAAAAAAAAAGAGTTTAGCTCTTTCACTTTTCTACGCACGTCTCCTCAAACATATATATATTATATACATATCTCACCTTATATTACATATATATTTCATAACACGTTATCAGCACGATCCGCTCTAATACCGAAAATGTGAGGTTTAATTTATGTTTAATTTATTTTCTGTTAACGGAAAGATAGACTCTGCCTTCTCCGTTTATATGTTATTTCGGGATGATAGGTGCTGCCTTCCCCGAACTGATCGTTATTGGAGGCTATGCCTTTTTATGATCATGATGATCATATGGTAGACTAGTTAACCTTAGATCAAAGCCTTATCTATAACTAAATGTCCAGAAGACATTTATTGAAAAAAAAGTTCCTGAAGAACTCTATGTCCAGAAGACATATATAAAAGTTCCAGAAGAACTCTATGTCTACAAGACATACATGAAAGTTCCAGAAGAACTTTATGTCCAGGAGACATAATGAATTTGTCCAGAAGACAAATCATACGATTTAAATTATTGTTCTTTTAATTTTAATTTATTATCATTTGTTATTTTAATTTATGTTTTTATTGCTTACAAATTTTAAAATTTTTATCATGCCATTTAAATTTTATTTTTAAGTTAAATTTTAATTAAATTTATGCTTAATAAATTGTTATACAGTTATCATGTCAAATTTAGCAAAACTCGAGATTGCTGCCCTTGATATATCTGGAAATAATTATATGAGGTGGGCAGTTGCAGCAAGGATGCATTTAAAAGAAAGAGGGCTCCTTGATACCATCGAAAAATCAAAGCCTACTCTTGAAGAGAAAAAGGCTAATGCTATGATATTTTTAACCCACCATATCCATGATGGTTTAAAAGATGAATATATGACAAAAGAAGATCCTGCAGATCTTTGGCAATCACTCAAAGATAGGTTCGATCACCAGAAATATGTGATCTTACCGAAAGCTAAACATGAGTGGTTGAATCTCCAGTTTCAGGATTACAAAAGTGTTAGTGAATATAATTATGCTTTGTTTGGAATTACTTCCAGGATAATTCTATGTGGGGAGAAGATAAGCGATTATGATATGATTGAAAAAACTCTCCAAACTTTTCGTCCTGGAAATATAATCCTGCAACAACAATACCGGGCAAATGGATACCAGAAGTATTCAGAGTTGATGCAAGTTCTATTGGTTGCAGAACAAAATAATGAACTTGTGATGTTAAACCATCAAACTCGTCCTACTGGATCAACTTCATTCCCGGAAGTGAATGTTGCGTCATCCAATTATAATTATAGACGAAGTCGCGGTCGAGGTTATGATTGTGGCCTTAAACAAGGAGGATATGGACGTGGACAAGGAAAAAAGTTTCGTCCTAATGATTTCAATGCTGAAAGAAATAACAAAAGGTTCAAAAGGAACGAAGTTGGTCGTGTGACATATAAGCAGCATGAAAGTGCTTGCCATAGATGCGGTGTGAAAGGACACTGGTCCCGTACCTGTTGTACCCCTATCATTTGGCTGATCTGTATCAAGAATCACAAAAGGCTAAAGAAAGAACAAATGAAACCAACTTCATTCATGGCGACCCCGGACCTTCTTTCGATGGCTTAAATGATGATACATCTCTCGATATTTCTGATTTTGTAGTTGATCCTGAAGCCATCAACGACAAACAAAACGACTAAGATCTTCCCGAAGAAGAAACTATGACATGATGTATAAATAGTTATGTTTATTAATTTTTCTGAAGAAGAAAATAAAAACTAAAAACTAAAAACTCAATGTTTAATAGTGCTTTGTTTATCTGTTTGTTGTAAGATAATTTTCATTGTAATATAAATTTTTTTGTTATGTTATATTAATGTATCTTTTATGAATATTGTTAAATTCAGAAAATGTCAATCTTTGACATCGGGGATGGAGACATATGTCTGGCAGACAGTGTTACAACGCACACAATAATTAAAGATAAAAAGTATTTCTCCTCCCTTAAAATAAAAGATTCCGCCGGAAGCGTGAATACTATATCTGGTAATGCAAAAATTATTATGGGCTCCGCAAGAGTCCATTTTTCAATGCCAAGGGGAACAAATTTTGAAATAGATGATGCATTATTTTCCCCTAAATCTTACAGAAATTTGTTAAGTTTCAGAGATATCCGCAGAAATGGATATCACATAGAAACTATGAATAAGAATGGCATTGAATATCTTTGCATTACATCAGTTATTTTGGAGAGAAAACAGATATTAGAAGAGCTGGTAGCTCTATCCTCCGGAATATATTCTACAAAAATTAATATGACTGAATCATATATTACAGTAAACCCGAAGTTTACAAGTACATTCAAAATCTGGCATGAACGTTTAGGGCATCCTGGTTCAGTCATGATGAGAAAAATTGTGGAAAATTCAAATGGCCATCCGTTGAAAAACCAGAAGATTTTTCAATCGAGAGAATTTTCATGTAATGCTTGTTCTCAAGGAAAACTAATAACTCGGCCGTCACCAGCTAAAATAGGGAATGAATCTCCATTATTCTTAGAGAGAATACATGGTGATATATGTGGGCCATTTCGATATTTTATGGTATTGATTGACGCATCCAGCAGATGGTCACATGTATGTCTATTGACTACACAAAATACGGCTTTCGCAAGATTCATTGCCCAGATAATCAGGTTGAGAGCACAATTCCCTAATTATACAATAATGAAAGTGAGACTTGATAACGCTGGTGAATTCACTTCACAAGCCTTCAATGACTATTGTATGTCATTAGGAATTGATGTTGAACATCCGGTTCCACATGTTCATACACAAAATAGCTTAGCCGAGTCTTTGATTAAATGGTTACAACTTATTGCTAGACCGTTAATATTGAGAACAAAGCTCCCAAATTTAGTATGGGGTCATGCGATTTTGCATGCTGCTGCACTAGTTCAAATACGTCCAAGTGCATATCATAAATACTCCCCAAAACAATTAGTATCTGGCCAGCAGCCAGATATATCCCATCTCCGAGTTTTTGAATGTGCGGTTTATGTCCCTATAGCTCCGCAACAAAGAACAAAAATGGGAC